>OU342745.1:294606782-295206782 GCA_910589775.1 Avena eriantha | reverse complement strand
GGGAGGTAAGGTAAAAGGTACTCACATCCTCCGGTGTGAGTTCTCGAAGTTATTTTCTTTAGATTCTGCAATTTTGTCTTTTTGTTTATTGATTTCACTAGTTAGGCTTAATGGAAAACAACAACAAAATTAGAGAGCTTTATAGTATTTATCTTGAGTTAGGACATGAAGTGTTTGAAGAGAAAATTAAAAAACCTATGGAACTTTATTTGCATGCTAGTAGCAATGTTGTTAGTATGAATTCTTTGGACACACATTATTGCTAATGCTATGGAAAAGTCTAAGCTTGGGGAAGCTAGTTTGTATGAAAATGATCTTTTTAGTTCCCCAGCTTTGGAAGATAGCTATTCTATTGCTTATGATGATACCAAACCTCCCATATATGATGATTACAATGATGAATATGATATTTTCAGTCAACCTACTATTGAGGAGAAAATTAATTATGACTACAATATGCCTCCTATATTTGATGATTATGGTGATGTGAATAATAATGATAGCTATTTTGTTCAATTTGCTCCCACTATGATTAATAAGAATGACTATTCTTATAGGGAGAGTAATAATTCTTTTATGCATGTGGATCATGATAATAATGTTTTATGTGATAGTTATATTGTTAATTTTATTCATGATGCTACTGAAAGTTATTATGAGAGAGGGAAACATGGGTTTATGCATCTCAATAATATTAAGTTTCCCCTCTTTATGTTGAAAGTCTTGAAGTTGCGTTTGTTTTGCTTTACTATGCTTGTTGCTTTGTGCTTTCATGACTTGTTTCTTTACAAGATTCCTATGCATAGGAAGTGGGTTAGACTTAAATGTGTTTTATATTTGCTTCTTGATGCTCTCTTTTACTCTCAATTCATATTTCTTATGTGAGCATCTTCTCAAACTATCATGCCTAACTTAAAGGCGTTAAAGAAAAGTACTTATTGGGAGATAACCCAAAAGTTTAAGATGACTCTTGGAAGTTATTACTTCTGTAATAACTGCTCCTTATCCTTTTTATTTGCTTTTTGTGCCAAGATTAACCTCTAATGAGAGAGAAGTAATGATTGGGAAAGTTGCTGTCCCAAAACAGATTTATGTGCTTCACCGTAAAAATTCGTGTAAAATCTCTGTATGTCCTTTTGAGGCGTGAATTTTTGTGCTTCTGCCCCAGGTTGTTATCTAACTTTCGTTAGTTCAACACTTTTAGATTTGAGCAACAGAAGGTCTTCGAAAAAATCGTCGCTGGTCTGTTTTGATAGATTTCTGCCATTATTTGCATTTGCTTCTTGTTGGTTCCTTTTTAAGTTCTTTTGGAGAATTGAGCTTTTTGAGGGAAGTGCTACAGTAGCTTATGTTTTAAGGGAAATTTTATTGGTGTTGAAACTGAACCCAAAGACTTATTATCTTGAGTGCACTAATGTTGCTAATAAAGATTGTGTGAAGTTTTGTATGAAGGAAAAATATCAGGTGTATGGAAGGAATGAGTAATGAGATGAAGAATGGAATAAAGCTCAATCTTGGGGATGCCACGCGTGTCACACCAAGAAATATCCAAGAAGTAAAAGCGGCAAATCTTGGGGATGCCCAAGGCACCCCCTTCTTCATCAATAAAAATTCCAGGTTTGTTCCAAACACTTCATTTTTATTGTTTCATACACAGTTGTGTTGTTCTTGGCGCGTCTTATTTTTCGTTTTCATTTTGTTTTTTCGTTTGCTTGGTTTGCTTAGTTTGCTAAATAAATTGGTTGGACCCCCTCTTTCATACATTGCTTTTCAAATAGTCTGGTTTGGATTGGAAAATAGAAGGAAAAGTTCATGCTTAAGTGGTAAAGATAGCTTGTTTTTGATTGTGGCCTATGCTTTGTCATGCCATGCTTGATATTTTTTTGGCTTTATGCTTAGTATTCTTTGCTGTAGCATGACTTGTTATAAACAATTGAGATTTCTTAATGTGCCTTGGAAGGATCATGCGTTGTTTTAGCATAGTATTGTGGTATTCTCCTTTGATGTTTTATTTGGGTTGACTTGGCGCATGCTCACACCATGTATGACTATCCCAAGTCACCATAGCCTTTATGATCCTTTAGTTTTCAACTTGTAGTATCACTTTATGCTTTGATCAATGATATTTTGTCGCTCCACATGATTATGGCCATTATTGCTCTCTTAGTTTGTCGCTCCTAGTCTTTTGCTAGCCTCCACAACCAAGTATGAGTTCCACTCATGCATCCAACTCCTTAAACCAAGTTATTCCAAAGAGTCCACCATACCTACCTACTAGCATATGCTATTCCAAGTATATTCATGGTTTTATCTACCTTCCGAATTAAACTTGTTATGAGAAAACTAGTGATTAAATCTCTCACGAACTTGATGGCACACTTTACTTTCTTGCATTTAATAAACTTGAACCATTGCGTCCATCTTTGTTGCATATATGCTTGCGCTTTATAAGTTGAAGTTAGCAGAACCATGTATCATGGGGAACGCTTTCAACATTGCACTTGTACTTTGTACCCCGTTTATATCATGTTCTTTTGCTTATGGATCCCGGCGGTGTGAAATAAAAGTGGAACTTGTAAGATCATGGAGTTTGTATGTGTGTTAGAGAAACGCCTGGGCCGCTAGCCTAAGCCATGCCTAATCATGGTGGAAACTTGCAGCATAACCATAATGAGAACTCTATGAAGCATCCTCAATAAAAACCTATGCAAATAGAAAATAAAAGGATCGCTGAGATGCTCATTGTCTTTTTGCCTTGTCATTTTGATTATGGGATAGCTCCTGTATCATGTGTAAGAGGTACCTCGTTGGCGGTTCTTTATGATACATATGTACTTACAATGACAAGAGCTTGCTCGTGACTAAAGTTGAGTAGCATGAGGTTTGGTCTTCGTAAGTAAGGGGCATGAGCTTATAACTTGTCAAGCATATCCTCTTAGTTGTGTCACTTTAACCTTAATCACCTTAAAGATGCTTATGATAGGGGCAATGAGAGTTGAAAGCTAACAAGTACCATAATTTTTGGAAGCTCTTTATGAGACTTGAATCCCCACTTCCTTCTATGAAGGCCCTTTCTTTTACTTTTATGTTGAGTCTCCACCTTCTATCTTTATGCACCTACTTTGAGAGCATAGTGGCCATTCTTAGTTCTATGTGCATTGTCCTAAGACTTGTTGATTGATGCATAGCTTTGATATTGCTTGTTTTAAACTATTTGTATATAGTCACTCTTATGAACTTTGAAGGTGTCCTTTGCATTTATGTTTGCTACTTTATGAGGGACAAGATGAATGCCACTATGCTATGTTTTCTTTATGTGAAACAAACATACGTCTTGCAAAGCATTGTTATTCATGAATCTTTTGTTTGTGCCTTTTCATGTTGCAACATAGTTGCTATGTCTTATTGTTAAAACTTTATCTTTCATGTTATGTTGAAGTATTATGATCCCGGCTATCCATGTTTTACAAATACTTTGATCAAGTTTATGATGGTGCATGTCACCTCAAAAATTATTCTTTCTTTTTATCACTTACCTACTCGAGGACGAGCATGAGTTAAGCTTGGGGATGTTGATACGTTGCTAACGTATCCATAATTTTTGATGTTCCATGCTTGGTTTTATCTACTTTCTTATGTTTTGTTCCAACTTTGGAGTACTTTTCATACACTTTCTTGGACTAACCTATTAACAAAGAGCCACAGTGCCAGCTGCCTGTTTTCTGCTGTTTTTGGTTTCAGGAAGTGAGAAAATGAATATTCTCGGAATTGGACTGGACAAAAGCCGAAGTTGATATTTTACCGGAAGACTCACGGAGCCAGAAGACGAGATGGAGAGGGGCCACAAGGTGGCCACACCACCCCTAGGTGCAGGTCCCCCTGGCCGCGCCAGGGAATGGTGTGAGCCCCTGGCCGGCCACCGACCTTGCCTCTTTCGCCTATATATCTCCCCCGATGCAGAAACCCTAAGTAGTAAATCAGAAATCCATGAAAAGTTCTGATGCGCCACCGCCACCAAAGGGGAGATTCGGGGGATAGAAAGTCTCTGTTGCGGCACCCTGCCGGGACGGGGAAGTGCCCCCGGAGCCATCTCCATCGATCCCCACCACCATCTCCATTGCCGTTGCTGATTCCCATGATGAGGAGAGAGTAGTTCTCTCTCGAGGATAAGGGTTCTACCGGTAGCTATGTGTTCATCTCTCTCTATGCGTGATCTTATTGAGATCATGAGCTTGTAATCTATAGATCTACCTTGCTACTCAAGTGCTTTAATAGATCTGTGCTCTCCCCATGTGTGTGAAGTTGACAGTGTGCACACCATGGTGGCACTTAGGCTAGAGATTACAAATACTTATTATGAGTTATATTTGGAGTTGGATGTCTTTATGAAATTGTGGTGTTTGTTTGAACCGTCTATAGCTCAAGGTGACAGTGTGGAGTTATCTAGATGCGGAAAGTGAACTTTGAGGTGTGTTGTTATAGCCCTACCAACGATTAGAGTGTCCAACCGGAGAGTGGTTAAGAGTAGTATCATAAACAGAAGATATTTATATGAGAGTGTTCACTAGTGAAAGTATGATCCCTAGGCCTTGTTTCTAAGCATTGATACACTGTTTTCAATTAGATTTGTTACATGTTTGCTTGCTTCCATCTTTATTTCAGTTTGCCTTTAGTCTTTTCCCACGTCAACCACATGCCAGCAAGCTATTTTCTAGCACCGTTGTCTTATATCCATACCACTTGTATTTCACTATCTCTTCACCGAACTAGTGCACCTATACACCTGACAAGTGTATTGGGTGTGTTGGGGACACAAGAGACTTCTTGTATCTTGATTGCAGGGTTGCTTGAGAGGGGATACCTTTGACCACTTCCTCCCTGAGTTCGATAAACCTTGGGTGATCCACTTAAGGGAAAACTTGCTGCTGTTCTACAAGCCTCTGCACTTAGAGGCCCAACAACTTTCTACAAGAATAGAAGTGCGTAGACATCAACAGGCAGCTGGCACTGTGGCTCTCGTTAATAGGTTAGTCCAAGAAATCATATGAAAAGTACTCCAAAGTATGGACAAAACACAAGAAAGTAGATAAAACCAAGCATAGAACATCAAAAATTATAAGTACATTTGCAATGTATCAACATCCCCAAGCTTAACTCATGCTCGTCCTCGAGTAGGTAAGTGATAAAAAGAAAGAATAATATTTTAGGTGACATGCACCATCATAAACTTGATCAAAGTGTTTGTAAAACATTCAAAGCTAGGATCATAGTACTTCAATCATAACATGAAAGACAAAATTCTAGCAATAAGACAAAGCAACTATGTTGCAACATGAAAAGGCACAAACAAAAGATTCATGAATAACAATGCTTTGCAAGACGTTTGTTTGTTTCACATAAAGAAAACATAGCATAGTAGCATTCAGCTTGTCCCTCATAGAGTAGCAAAAGATAAATGCATATGACACCTTCAAAGTTCATAAGAGTGACTAGATACAAGTAGTTTAAAACAAGCAATATCAAGTTATGCATCAATCAACTAGTCTTGGGACAATGCACATAGAACTAAGAATGGCCACTATGCTCTCAAAGTAGGTGCATAAAGATAGAAGGTGGAGACTCAACATGAAAGTAGAAGAAAGGCCTTCATAGAAGGAAGTAGGGATTCAAGTCTCATAAAGAGCTTCCAAAAGTTATGGTACTTGTTAGCTTTCAGCTCTCATTGCCCCTATCATAAGCATATTTAAGGTGATTAAGGTTAAAGTGACACAACTAAGAGGATATGCTTGACAAGTTATAAACCAAAATCTCATGCCCCTTACTTACGAAGACCGAACCTCATGCTACTCAACTTTAGTCACGAGTAAGCTCTTGTCATTGTAAGTACATGTGTATCATAAAGAACCGCCAACGGGGTACCCCTTTCACATGATACAAGAGCTATCCCATAATCAAAATGACAAGGCAAGCAGACAATGAGCATCTCAGTGATCTTTGTATTTGCTATTTGCATAGGTTTCTATTGAGGATGCTTCATAGAGTGCTCATTATGGTGATGCTGCAAGTTTACACCATGATTAGGCATGGCTTAGGCTAGCATCCCAGGCGTTTCTTTAACACACATACAAACTCTTACAAGTTCCACTTTTATTTCACACCACCGGGATCCATAAGCAAAATAACATGATATCAACGGGGTAAAAAGTACAAGTGCAATGTTGAAAGCGTTTCCCATGATACATGGTTCTGTTAACTTCAACTTATAAAGCGCAAGCATATACGCAACAAAGATGGATGCAATGGTTCAAGTTTATTAAATGCAAGAAAGTAAAGTGTGCATCAAGTTCGTGAGAGCTTTAATCACTAGTTTTCTCATAACAAGTTTAATTCGGAACATAGATAAAAACATGAATATACCTGGAATAGCATATGCTAGTAGGTAGGTATGGTGGACTCTTTGTAATAACTTGGTTTAAGGAGTTGGATGCATGAGTGGAACTCATACTTGGTTGTGGAGGCTAGCAAAAGACTGGGAGCGACAAACTAAGAGAGCAATAATGGCCATAATCATGCGGAGCGACAAAACATCATTGATCAAAGCATAAAGTGATACTACAAGTTGAAAACTAAAGGATCATAAAGACTATGGTGACCTGGGATAGTCATAACATGGTGTGAGCATGCGCCAAGTCAACCCAAATAAAGAATCAAAGGAGAATACCAATATACTATGCTTTAATATGCTAAAACAACGCATGATTCATCCAAGGCACATTAAGCAATCTCAATTGTTTATAACAAGTCATGCTACAACAAAGAATACTAAGCATAAAGCCAAAACAATATCAAGCATGGCATGACAAAGCATAGGCCACAGTCAAAAACAAGCTCTTTTTACCACTTAAACTTGAACTTTCCTACTCTTTTCCAAACCAAACCAAGCTATTTGAAAACCAATGTATGAAAGAGGGGGTCCAACCAAATTTATTCAGCAAACTAAGAAAACCAAGCAAACGAAAAACTAAAACGAAAACGAAAAAGAAGACGCTCCAAAAACAACATAACTGTGCATGAAACAATAAAAATGAATCATTTGGAATAAACCTGGGATTTTTATTGATGAAGAAGGGGATGCCTTGGGCATCCCCAAGCTTTGACGCTTGTACTTCTTGGATATTTCTTGGGGTGACACGCGTGGCATCCCCAAGCTTGAGCTTTAGTCCATCCTTCTTCTCATTACTCGTTCCTTTCATACACCTGAAATTTTTCCTTCATACAAAACTTCACACAATCTTTATTAGCAACATTAGTGCAATCAAGATAATAGGTCTTTAGATTCAGTTCCAACACCAATAAAACTTCCATTAAAACACTACCTACTATATCACTTCCCTCAAAAAGCTCAATTCCCCAAAAGAACTCAAGAAGGAACCAACAAGAAGCAAATGCAAATAATGGCAGAAATCTGTCAAAACAGACCAGCAGGTAAAGATGATTTTTTTCGAAGACCTTCTGTTGCTCAAATCAAAAAGTGTTGATCTAACGAAAGTTAGATAACAACCTGGGTAGAAGCACATGTTAGCTAGAGCCCTGGTAAGCCCCCAATCGACCCCCACCGAGCCGCTAGGGTTCAGTCTCGCTGGCGACCTGTCCGTCGTCGACGATGAACCAGAGCCATCGATCGTAGTTCTAATCGCACGGCCCACATCGCCCCGTACCGCTTCGGGTTTTAAGAGCCGCTGACATGTGGATCCCTCTTGTCAGTTGCCCGTTGCACCGCTGAGCGCCACTGGGTCGGCCCATTTAGTTTCCCGCGCTGGCCCTAAGATTCAAATAATGCTTTTTCTATTTAGACTTAAACTCAATTCTATCCACTAGTTTAAAAATAAATTCAGAGAGTTTTACTGAACCAAATTGAATGATTCAAATTTTGCTAGAAAGATAATTTAAATCTCTATCCAATCCCGTTGGATTTAAATCAATTGGAGTTATATATCACATAAAAATAACAAAACAGAGGCTTTTCTACATTCAAACATTTTTCAAAATTCAACCATAAGAGCTTTTGAGTTGATTCCAACTCTCAAAAATCACATTTAACAACGCCTATCTAAATATGTAATAATATTTAGGTTTGCATGCGGTGACTTTGTACTAGTACCAAAATAATGCTATATAGGCATTTCTAGTCACTTTAAATCATTTAAATATGAATCCTAAACTTTATAAAATGTGATCCAACATTTAAATCACATTCCCATGTATTAGAATATGTGGTGATGACATGTGTCCACATAATCCCATGTTTCAATTGGAGAATATTAAATCTTAATTACTTTCAATGAGTAGAAATTACTTTTCTCAAAGAAAATAAATGAAACTAGTTCATTAAATCTTGTGATGAATGTGATGATACTAGATCATCAAGTGTGTGGCTTAGTGTGCTAAATAGACTAGTTAAGTATTGTTTGGTGATTGTGTATCCCATATGTATTTATAGAAGATAGTACCGACCAAGTCTACGAGGAGGAGGAGTTCTACCCCGAAGGAGACGAGGAGAATTTCAACCACTGCACCAACCAAGGCAAGCCATCATTAACAATGCAAGCTAACCCTTGCAAGAAAGATAACCTAAGCAAGCTGCATCAAGGAGCAAGAAGCTCAGCTTGCAGCAAAAGAAGAAGAGGAAGAAGGTGAAGACATCCAGGGGGATATTCACTCGTACCTCAGCAATGATGAGGACTACCTAGAGGATGATGCCATGGACTTTTACACCGATGATGATGACTCCGACTTCATCGATGATGAGTAGATGCACTAGAGAACTATCGTAGGAAGGAGTTGTATCCATCCCATTGTATCTTAGATTACAGAATGGTTCTTAAAACCATATGTTTTCCTTTTGTTGTGGTGTGTGTGTTTGTATCGTGTGCTTTGCTTGAATGAATGAAAAGAAGTTAGTTGCAAAACCTGAGTCAAACTCAAAGTTTTAGCTTTGAAACCAAAACCATAAACCTTAGAACTTTCCCTCTAACCTCATTATCTATCTCAATCTTTAAATGACTCGTGGAAACCAAGGAGAGAGAAGCTCATCGCAGGACCCGATGCTGCAGATTCTGCAGACGCTAATTTCGGACTTCAAAGCAAGTAGAGCAGAGCGCCAAGCAAATCTAGCCACCCTGCAACAGATAGCCCAGATGTCCCATAACAATCAAGGCCATGGAAATCAGGATCATCATGGATCCAAGCTCAAAAACTTCCAGAATACCAATCCCCCTATCTTTAGCAAATTTGAAGACCCGCTAGATGCTGATGATTGGTTATAGACCATGGAGAATAACTTAGAAGTCGCAGGGTTGGATGCCAATGATAAAGTTCTGTTTGTCACTCACTATCTAGCAGGAGATGCAAGAGCATGGTGAAACAGCACTCGCACGATGAACCACGGTCAAGTGATGACATGGGAAGCTTTCAAGATCAAGTTTAGTCGCAACCATGAGCCGCAGGGTTTAGTCACCAGAATGAGAGATGAATTCAGAGAACTAAAGCAAGGCAGAATGACTGTAGTGGAGTACCGTGACCGATTCTTGTCCCTCGCCAGGTATGCACCTGATGAGATCAACACTGAAGCCAAGAAGAAGGAGAGATTCCTGAACGGACTGCATGATGAGATGCAGACGGTGCTAGTCAACATCTATTTTGAGGACCTCGAAGAGCTAGTCGACTCTACCATTCAGATGGAAGGGAAGATCAATTAAGCAAATGACAATCGCAAACGTCGGATGATGCACCAAGCTGGGTTCCACAGTGCCCAGAAGTGTCGCCCCAATCCGTCTGCTGGATATGCCCCGCTGAACAATAGACCCCCAATGTCTTGCCCAAGCTACCCCAACCGTAGAGGAGGTAATGTGAAGACCGGAGGAAACAACAACAACCACCCCGGCAACTCCAACAACTTCAACCGTGCACCGCCCAAGTCCAACAACAACAATAACAACAATACTGCCCCAAGGACTGGAAGCAATGTCGTGCCAGTTGTAGCAAAAGGCAAGTCTCAGATTACTTGTTTTGAGTGTGGAGTGAAGGGTCACTACTCCAATGAGTGTTCTAAGAAGATTGCCGCCACTGCCAATGTGAATGCCCCATCTCAGCAGCAGCGCCGTGTTCAGCCTGGAAGAAGATTCGCCCCAGGGAACCCGCACAACTGCAACGGCCGTCTCTTCCACATTGAACGCCGAATAAGCCCAAGAAGCGCCTGATGTTGTGCTGGGTATGTTTTCCGTTAACTCAGTATTAGCAAGAGTGTTGTTTGATTCTGGAGCATCGCACTCGTTTGTTACCGAAGAATTTGCATGCACTTGTAAGATTCACCCAACCAACTTGAAGCATGTTATGATAGTTCAAATACCTGGTTCAACCACCAAAGCTAGGAAAATTTGCAAGGTTGTGCCTGTCAGAATACATGGGATAGATTTTTATCCCAATCTAATAGTACTTGGAACCAAAGGTTGGGAAGTAGTACTAGGGATGGATTGGATGTCGAAGCATAAAGGATTGATCGACTGTGCCAAGAAATCGATCACCATGACCAGTAGCTCTGGAGTATCAGTAGAGCATATATCTAAAACCTTGCCCCGTCAATTCAAATGCAACAAGAGTCTACCCCTACCCACCATAGACCAAGTCATAGTAGTCTATGAATACCCCGATGTATTCCCAGATGAAAATCCTAGTATGCCCCCGGATCGGGATATTGAGTTCATTATCGAACTAATTCCTGGAACCGGACCCATAGCTCAGAGACCCTATAGCATAAACCCATCAGAGTTAGCGGAGCTAAAGAAGAAATTGGATGCTATGTTGGAGAAAGGCTTGATTCAACCAAGGGCATCGCCATGGAGATCGCCTGTGTTGTTTGTTGACAAGAAGGATGGAGGCAACCGTTTGTGTAGAGATTACCGGAAGCTGAATGATGTCACCATCAAAAACAAGTACCCATTGCCAAAGATAGAGGATCTGTTTGATCAGCTGACTGGTGCCAGAGTGTTCTCTAAGATTGATCTTAGGACTGGTTATCACCAACTTAAGATTCGTGCAACGGATATTCCAAAGACCGCCTTTACCACCAGATATGGATTATATGAGTATATGGTCATGTCTTTTGGATTAACCAATGCTCCCGCTTATTTCATGAATCTCATGAATAAGATCTTTATGAACTTTCTGGATAAGTTTGTCGTTGTGTTTATCGATGATATTCTTATCTACTCGAAATCAGAAGAAGACCATGAACAACATCTGAGGACCATCCTTGAAACCCTGAGAGAGCATCAGCTGTATGCCAAGTTCAGCAAATGTGAGTTTTGGCTAAAAGAAGTAGGATTCCTCGGACATATTGTGTCTGCCAGAGGAGTCATTGTTGATCCCGCCAAGATCAAAGATTGTTGAAGAATGGGAAGCCCCAACCACTCAAACCCAAGTCCGTGCATTTCTTGGATTAGCGGGATATTACCGCAAGTTCGTGGAAGGATTTTCGAGCATCGCAAGACCAATGACCCAATTGATGAAGAAGGACAAGAAGTTTGAATGGACCAACAAATGTGAAGCAAGTTTCCAAGAGCTCAAGAAGAGATAGATTTCAGCCCCAATATTGATCATGCCAGATATCAAGAAGTCGTTTCATGTGTATTGTGATGCATCCAAGATTGGTCCCGGATGTGTATTGATGCAAGAAGGCAAAGTCATCGCATATCTGTCTCAACAACTTAAGCAGCATGAGCAGAACTACCCCACCCAAGATCTTGAATTAGCAGCTGTAGTTTTAGTTTTGAAGACATGGCGTCATTACCTTATGGGTAATCATTGTGAGATTTACTCAGATCACAAGAGCTTGAAGTATATTTTCACTCAGAAAGAGCTGAATATGAGGCAAAGGAGATGGATAGAGTAAATCAAGGATTATGACCTTGACATTCACTATAACCCCGGCAAAGCCAATGTGGTAGTGGATGCTCTTAGCAGATTGCCGTGCCGATTAAACACTATGATCAAGGAGAAGTAACCAAGTTTGCAAGAAGAGTTGGAGCAGTTTAGAACTGAGCTAGTTAGCAAAGGATTTTTAGCGAGCATTGAACTTCAACCCACTTTGATTAGCCAAATCAAGGAAGCCCAGAAGGGAAATGAAAGTATCGATGGAATCAAGCGTCGTATTGGTACAGGAAAGGTATCGGGATTCACCGAAGACAAAGGAGTTCGGTGGTACAAAGGACGTATCTGTGTGCCAGCAGATTCAGAGCTGAAGAAAGTTATCATGCAGGAAGCTCATGATACACTTTATTCTATCCACTCCGGAGGAACAAAGATGTATCAAGATTTGAAGGAGTAATTATGGAGGCACAAGATGAAGAGAGAAATCGGGAGCTACATCGCCAAGTATGACATCTGTCAAAGAGTCAAAGCGGAACATCGGAGACCCGCAAGACTGTTGCAACCATTGCAGATTCCGGAATGGAAATGGGATTCCGTCAGAATGGACTTTATCACCGATTTGCCTACTTCTAGTAGGGGAAATGACTCAATCTGGGTCATCGTTGATAGACTGTCCAAGGTAGCCCATTTTATACCTGTCAAGACAACCTACCAGAGTTCGACACTAGCAGAGTTGTACATTGCCATAATTGTTAGTTTGCATGGAACCCCCAAGACCATAGTGTCGGATCGAGGAACCCAATTCAAATCGAGATTTTGGAAGAAAGTCCAAGAAGGATTAGGAACCAAGTTGAATTTCATCACAACTTATCACCCGCATACTGATGGACAGACTGAAAGAGTCAACCAAATCTTAGAGGATATGTTGCGAGCTTGTGTGTTAGAGTACGGAGTAAAATGGGAAGATTGTTTGCCTTTCGCAGAATTCTCATACAACAACAGTTATCAAGCCAGTTTGCAAATGGCCCCATTTGAGTTCTTATACGGAAGAAAGTTCCGTACCCCTTTGAATTGGTCGCAAGTAGGAGAGAGTCAGATTTTCGGACCCGGCATCCTACGAGAAGCCGAAGAGAAGGTTCACAAAGTCCATGAGCACCTCAAGACCACCCGATCCAGACAGAAGAGTTATGGTGACAAGAGACGTAGAGACCTGACTTTCAATGTCGGAGATTTTGTGTATCTCAAAGTTTCGCCATTGAAGGGAACGCAACGTTTTAGTCCGAAAGGAAAGTTAGCCCCCGGATATATTGAACCCTTCAAGATTCTGAATCATTAAGGAGAAGTATCGTATCAACTGGAACTGCCTGAAGAGATGTCTGCCATCCACAATGTGTTCCATATCTCGTTACTACGCAAATGCTTAGAAGTACCGGGGAAGACCGAAGTTTTCAAGAACATCGATCACCGAGCCGTTGATATCAACAAGGATCTGACGTATCGTGAAGTGCCCATCCGTATCTTGTAAGAAGCATACAGAACCACTAGGACCCGGAGTATCAAATTTCACAAGATCCAATGGAGCAACCACACCGAAGAAGAAGCCACTTGGGAGCGAGAAGATTACATTAGGACTGAGTTTCCAGATCTCTTTAGTTCCTAGTTTTGTTTTTTAAATCTCGGGACGAGATTTTGTTTAAGGGCGGAAGGTTTGTAACATCCCAAAACTTTGATCAAGGTTATCAAGATCCAAATCACCCAATTTGGGGTTAACAAAAACTTTTTAGCATTAAAATAATTAAGAATGCCTATGTGTGTTGCATTAATATAGAATTGTTTGGAAATGCCATGTTTGTTTGTTCTAATGGTTGTAAAATGATTCAAAGGTGAATGCCACATCATATAGATCATTTAAAATCAAAATCCAAAGAAAAAGAAATCAAATAAGATTAATAAATGCAAATGGTCATTTGTGCCATTTTAATCCACTAGGCCACTTTAGGTGTTCCTAGAAGTCAATTTCAAATAGAAACAATTCTAACTCTTTGGACCCCTTGCTAGTACAAGTAATGATCTACCAAGGCCCACTTTGAAATCCTACAAAACATTTAAACACTAATTTTAAATGGCATTTGAAAATGGAATCTATTTCATATGCATAGATCCCACTTTTTCAAAAACCACTCTGCTGAGTTCACCTTGACAATCCCAAGCAAACCCAGACTACCAAGCATGAGATCAAGTCACACACCAAAAATCATTTCAAAATTCAAATAAAAGTTTTTTGCGGCCATTGTGTCGAACACCTGGTGATCACAGATAAACCTGCCTAACTAACATTGTTTTGATCAATGTTTTGTCGAGCCATTTAACCTCAATTCACTCCTCTGGTCTCCCCTAGTCCCAACCAAGCCATAAACAGACTACCCTTTAGCCTTTAGCAGCAGTGGCACACCGCCCGTTCTTGATCGCCGCCGACCAAACATGGACAACGCGCCAGAGACAACGCCGCGCCAAACCAGCACACCCCCTAGCTCTACCGCACCCTACCGCGATCCCCTGTCCACCCCACGGACGCAGCCGAGCACTAGACCACCGAGGCACGCTCACGTCCACCGCCTCTGCACTGTTCACAGACCACGCCAGAGCATCGTCCCTGACAGCCTCGCACAAGCCACGCCGTGCTCCAAGCTGGCACGCGCAGCTCCCGCCTTAAGCCCAGCATGCCACCAAACATGCCCTCTCCCCGTCGCTTGACCTGTTGCCACCGCATGCCGCGTCAAACACCGTCGGACCCGCGCAGAGCGTGGACCTTTCCCAACCGCATACCACCACCCCTAGCTGTGCCATTACACCGTAGATGACCGCCAGGAGGCAGCGCACCGTCCGCCTACCCCGCCCATGCCGTTAGCACCCTGTACCACCGTCACCGACGAGCTCACCGTCGCACCCCACGGTCTCCTTGTCGACCTATATAAGGAGCCCTCCCTAGCACCATTTCTCCACACTCCAACACTCCACACCTTCCACTGAGTCCCTCACACCATCCCCGGAGCCACTAGAGCCATCGTTCACCAGAATTTCCACCGGAGCCGCCGCAGTAGAGGAGGAAGGGGGCAGTCGATTGTGACCACCCAGGAGCCGCCGCGACCTCGACTGAGTCCACCGTCATCCACTCGTTCGATCACCCCCATGGCCATGTTAGCTGGAGCCCTGGTAAGCCCCCAATCGACCCCCACCGAGCCGCTAGGGTTCAGTCTCGCTGGCGACCTATCCGTCGTCGACGATGAACCAGAGCCGTCGATCGTAGTTCTAATCGCACGGCCCACATCGCCCTGTACCGCTTCGGGTTTTAAGCCGCTGACATGTGGACCCCTCTTGTCAGTTGCTCGCTGCACCGGTGAGCGCCACTGGGTCGGCCCATTTAGTTTCCCGCGCTGGCCCTAAGATTCAAATAATGATTTTTCTATTTAGACTTAAACTCAATTCTGTCAACTAGTTTAAAAATCAATTCAGAGAGTTCTACGAAACCAAATTGAATGATTCAAATTTTGCTAGAAATATAATTTAAATCTCTATCCAATCCCGTTGGATTTAAATCAATTGGAGTTATATATCACATATAGAAAAATAACAAAACAGAGGCTTTTCTACATTCAAACATTTTTCAAAATTCAACCATAAGAGATTTTGAATTGATTCCAACTCTCAAAAATCACATTTAACAATGCCTATCTAAATATGTAATAATATTTAGGTTTGCATGCGGTGACTTTGGACTAGTGCCGAAATAATGCTATATAGGCATTTTTAGTCACTTTAGATCATTTAAATATGAATCCTAAACTTTATAAAATGTGATCCAACATTTAAATCACATTCCCATGTATTAGAATATGTGGTGATGACATGTGTCCACATGATACGATGTTTCAATTGGAGAATATTAAATCTTAATTATTTTCAATGAGTAGAAATTACTTTTCTCTAATAAAATAAATGAAACTAGTTCATTAAATCTTGTGATGAATGTGATGATACTAGATCATAAAGTGTGTGCCTTAGTGTGCTAAATAGACTAGTTAAGTATTGTTTGGTGATTGTGTATCCGTTATGTATTTATAGACGATAGTGCCGACCAAGTCTACGAGGAGGAGGAGTTCTACCCCGAAGGAGACGAGGAGAATTTCAACCACTACTCCAACCAAGGCAAGCCATCATTAACAATGCAAGCTAACCCTTGGAAGCAATATAACCTAAGCAAGATGCATTAGGCATGCTTTGGTTATACCTTTTGATTTATACCCATCCCAAGTTTTAGTTACAAGTTTTACCTTTTACTTTACCAAAGTTTTCTTTACTTCTAGTAATGCTTTGTGATATTTTAGGAAGTAGTTTAGATAGCATAAAGAGTATAAAACTTGGCCTATACTAGATGTCATTCTATGGCATGAGATTGAGATTCGCATCCTACCTTAGTGAACACTCTTAACTTAGTAGTTAGAGCTAAACCAAAAACTTGATCACTTTAGCTGGGAATACTTGGTGAAAATGCTTATGAAAACCTTGGAATGATGAGTAATTCTATTGAGATGTTTTGACATGTGTTGAGAAACACAAATGGTTTATGATGATGAAACTGTTGAGGCATGGGCCTTAGCCCTTTATAAAAACTGATGGTTGGGTTCGGATGTGATACCATTCCAATTTACCGTACAACCACAATACTTTAGGGGTTCCGCGTATAAAAACAATAAATTTTACTCTACGCCCCTGAACCCCTAAAGCTGCCAGGACCTATCTATTAGTAATACAGTAACGGGAGGGGCTTTTCGCGAACTTACCCTTGAAGACCGAAAAGCGTTGTTAACACTCAGGAGAGCGTGGTTGATGTAGACGAGCTGAAGCTGACCTCAAGGTCGTGATGAAGTCCTTGCGCTCCTTCTGGCTCCAACGACTTGAGTGCCTCAAGTGTGACACCTCGCGGGGAGTTACACATGTCTGGTGCCTGACGATGACTCCCGCTTCCCCGATCCAGCAGCAGTTGCGGAAGTAGAGCTCCCGGATCCGAATCCCGCAGCGCGACGGCGCTCCGCAGTGAAGATGTCTCTCACTCGTGCAGTCCAGACTTGGGACCACGGTCACAAGAGAGAGAGGGGAGAGAGAAAATATCAATTAGAGGTCCTCCCAAAAGTGGGGAGACCTTTATTGATTATTGGGTGTATTTTCTAGGCCAAATACCCCACTTTATATAGGGGGAGGGGAGGTACTACCTCCCCTCAAGTCCCGGGGTGGGACTAAAGGAGACGAGTGGGAGGGGAGGCTGCCGACCAGCCCCTAGTGGGCCCCACGTGGGGGGCTAGGCCCAGCCGGCTAGCCCCCTTTCCCCTTCTCCCTCTCTCCTTTCCCTAATGGGCCTTCTCTCTCCGGAAATTGGCCCATTAAGCCTTTTGACCTTTTAATTGATTTTCTCTTTATTAAATAATTATGAATAAATGGTTAAATCAACATTTAACATTCATTCACATATTATTCAATCTTTGTGGCCATGGAACACCTTCCACCTCCACTCCGGACATCCTCCGAATTTACTGAAACCCTTCCGGTTTTCTCCCTTCTTTTCTTTGGCGATTCTACCAATCCTATAAATGCTATCTAAGTATCATCAAGCCCTTAAGCATGATACCCCACGGTTCGGGAACACTCCAGACATGGTCGGGAAACTCCCGCACCAATGATCGACAGAGGGACCTGGATGGCCATGTGACCCCTGTGCGTTCCACGAAGATCTTTCGTCGTTTGAACCGAGACAGTCGTGTCTTATTCCCTTTGTCACTCGATACTTGCATTGCCCGAGATCTGATCAATGACATCGCCATGTCGTGTTCAATCTTGTTACTAAACAATGCTATTTGACTCGTTTCGACAAGTGATATCCCCGTGATCTAATCACACGTTGCGCAGCTATTGGATATAACTTCTCCGAGTGGGCCCTTGAGTATCTTCCCGTCACATGGATGGACAAATCCCGCTCTTGACATATATTGCCTCTACGGTTTCCTCCGAATACCTAAACACACCTTTATAACCACCGTTTTACCAGATGGCGTTTGATGCTATCTAAGCACTCTTGGGAGACAGTGATTGATATAGCCTCATGGTCTAAGGAATAGTCTACGAGGATCCATTTCTAATCATCGTAACTTGAACTTCATTCTCATTCTCAGAATCATGATGTTTAGGTTGGGTATTGGTTCATCATCTCATTCTCAGAATGAGATGACCTCATTTCCAACTGGCATAAATGCCACATGATCAGGAAACATGATCATCTGTTGACCAATGAACCAGTGAGTAGAGTTTCACTGGGAACCCCTGGTTTGTTTGTATATCACACGGGTATTGATGTTTCCACTCAATACAGTTATAGCATGATATACTACTTAATCATAAACTATATGAAATATGATAATAGTCCTTACTACTATTTGTCTCTAGGGCATATTTCCAACAGTCTCCCACTTGCACTAGAGTACAAATACACTAGCTGCATTTGTTCTTAATTATCGGTACCATATATCTGGTATCTAGAACATGCTTGCTCATGGAAGAGGTTGAGTCTTGGGTCTGTACTTTACAGTCCCAAATCCTTCGCAACTTACTAATGTCACTTTGATTGACATTAATATTCTATCATCACATGACAGCATCTGTGTGTATGCATTGTCGCTATGGCAGCAGAACGAGGCATGATTCCAGGAGCCTACAGTGACGTTAGATCAACCTCGAGGGCTTTCTCATGGGCACTGTGGCCTGGGACACATCATTCTACGTTAAAAGTGAATTAGCCCCGCCATAACATTATACAACACTTTAGATGGTACCCTTATCTATTATTATAAATGTATTTATTGAAACACTAGTGCACTCTGTGCAACTTTCAATGTTTTTGGTTCACCTCGCTTCCTACTTGACTTTAATTGGTATCTACAGGAGTTTCCAACATATTCCCTTATAACATAACTCTTTATGCTTTAAGATATGTCATCCTTTATGGATCTGGAAAATGTGTCCACAGTTCTCTACTAGACACTGCGAACAAACTTAGCTCAACATTCCGTGATTCAAACTTAATCACTTTCAAACGTTCTTTATTTGGATTACATATTATGCTAAGTTATCATCATGGTTTCTAAGATAGAACCTATGTCTTAACATAGTGGATGACGATCATCCTTTTCTTTCTTTCAACCATTGATATTAAACTTAATGCTATTCCTAATTTGAGTTATCAAGGACCAGTTCCTTAATTAACTTCTATTCTGAAACCCCTTTCAGAATCCCTTAAGGAATACCACATAATATCATAATACACCTATTATCAACTTCTACATCTTATAAATCATTATTTATAAGTATGTGTGCCTTTCATTCTTAACATGCTTAAGAATTACTCCTATAAGCTCCCACTCAAACTATGTTGCTAACATATTTGGGTATGAGTCAGTACTCTTACTCAAACTATGTTCCTACATATTTGAATTTGAGACTTATATTGCTCCCACTTAAAAATATGTCAATCACATATTGTTTCAGGAAGACTTTCATAGCTCCCACTCAATTTTATGCAAATTGCATATCTTCTTACTATTTTGAATAACTTCAAAATCCTTTGATCAAATATCAAATTTGGAGATTTACTATGAGATACTAGTACTTTACTAGTTTTAAATCCACTAGACATTTAGCACACATGAATCAAATTCATTTGAATTCATCCAATACTTGACAAATTGTGCTTTTGTCATTTACTCCCTTTTTCCTACTATGGCTTTGCAATCATTTGGGAAAATTCCAAGTAACTCCTTTACTTGTGAGATTTAGCAACGAGTTGCTTTCTAATCTCAAGGGAATTTTACTTCGAGGATTTCTCATAATTCTAGTTTACCATTATTTCCTTTGTAGTTCGTAGGTATGTCATATTCCAAGAATCATGACAAGTGATTCGCAAATGTTTCCATATAATATATGGATTTACATTTTGAATCCTACTTCATGTAGTGAATAACAATAGTGGAGGGAAAAACACAATGATAAAAATCATTGATTCTTTCCTTCCGTGAAGAGAATCGTTCAGGAACGCTGTCCGTTGCGCTTCTCAACACTCTGATGCAGGGTTTTGAATCCTCATCATGTTTTACACTATTTTCCATTTCCTCCATAATTGAGAAACATCACTAGAAGTGAGCTTTCTCAAGAATGCACCAAAATCCAAGCAATACGAATCTTGCTTTCCTTTTGGTTTAAGCTATGGGTTTTGTATTCAAAGTTTCCAATGAATACTCTACAAGGACTTATTCGCTATTGTTTTGGTTATATCGAATAACCCCAAAACATTCATGAATTCAAATAGTTTACCAATTCTAATTTAGTGCTAACTATTTCTAACTAATGGTCTCTACATATACACTACAACGATTTATTTGGTGCCTTCTATACAACCCCTTTTGATATCTAATATCATATTGTGATGCTTTGTATTTTGACGTTTCAAAACACTTTGCATTCCACAATTTCTTTTATGCCATTCTTATAAAGTTGAATTTCATTACTATTGATCAAATCACAGTAATTAGATTCTCTTTTATATTTATACCCTTTGTTGATGAAACACTTTGATCAAATCAAATAGTTTCATATTCATGTTTCCTCTGGTAAATTGCTTTACACATTCAAATAATCACATAATGATAATTACCATTTTCGTTAAAACACAATACATCGAATATGTATTTACTTTTAACAATTCATTAAACACTTTGTATTCAAGTAATACACGGTGTTCAAGTTATTTTGCCGAACTTAGGCATGATTTATATGTGATAAGAAATCTAATGACTTTCACGTACTATCATTATAACTTTGAATTCAAACAATGGTTTCATTCAATTAATGAAATATCATTAAGTTGGGTATTTTTAAACAAGGCATTTTAATGTTTTACAAATGTTCATGCATTATCAATCAGTTTCAAACAATAAGGATAATTCACAAGTAATCAAACAAGATATGAACACGAATAGAAATCATTCATAAAAGCAGAACAACTGTTTGTTACAAACTCATATGAATAACCGTCTCACGAAGTGTGAGACAAACTAAAGAAGTTCACAATCTCTAGATTACATTAATCATCCTAAAACATAAAATAAATGATAAATGTCGAGGGAGAGCGCCGTTGGCCGTCATCATCATGCTCGCCATCAACACGCAACGTCAGATCCTCTCTAGCAAGCACCTCTATGCAGAAGGACCTGTTTTCAGTAAAACAGAACAAGTATCAGATATACTTAACACTGCAATGTGTTTGCAAGATTATAACATTTATAAAACTGTATATCAAATATATACCTTCGTCATCGATGACCTCTCCGCTGATTGGTTCAACCTTTACGTTCCGGAAACGTAATGTGAACTCGTGGAAATCCAATGTTTCCGTATCACCACTCATGATGGTACTCCGGACATGTCCTTTGTAGCTGGGAGGCAATGACCGAAGCAGTACGTCTATCACAAATGGATCAGCCATCTAGTAATCCACGAAGTGAACCAGTCTCGTGTGTGCATCAAGCATGCGCTCCAAGTGACTCTTCAACATGTATGCTCCTCCATCTGTATGGAAAGGAACTCTCCAAACAACTCGTGCTTCCACATGCGCACATGACCTATGAACTCTGCTCTCAGCTGATCCACCATCGAATATGGGTCAAGATCTCCCATGAGCGGATGTAGTTCATCCACCATCCCATAACGCATTATTATCTGAATGTAGGTGGACATCTCTTGGCGATAGTAGCGGCCTGCCAGTTCTTGTGGGGTATCATAGTAGTCTGGCTCAGTCAAATCCATCGTGCGGCGTATGTAGTCTACCACATGATTCCTAGTAAGGAGATCATCTAGGCGCACTAGCCAACTAGGGAAGTTGGATCCATCAAGTCTAATTTTTTCACCCTTTACCAAATCCTCAATCTCAAAGTAAGCTTCACGGTGAGCCATCTACATTTATAATTGCAAAAGGAATTTAGACTAAGTTTATAATTAAATGAGTTAATAATAACTCCACTCAAAAACACCTATCCCCAGTGAGGGTTCCTAGTGATAACATGACCCCTATCAGCCACATCTCCCCCGATCGTCACGGCCATCAATGTGGGTTCAAGGGTGGACACTGAACGTCAGTCACATCATTCATGCGACTCGTGCTCGATCTTTCAACCATCCGTGTTCCAAGGCCACGCTTCTCTACCGTGCTAGGCTCGCCAACTCAACCTTAGTGTATTCGTTGTGCAACATGGCTTACACCCACTGTATGCGAACGTAGATATGTATGACACCCAGGCTTGTCACCCTGGATCGCCTCATACCGAAAAACTTTCTTGGTGGTGCACACTAAGGGGGAACACAATCGTTGGTAATTTTAACAGGGATCATCTTATTAGGCTACCGTCGAGTATCTAATACTAGCACACAATAAGACATACAAACAATAACATTGAATGTAAATGCTATGTGATATGGTCCTTCACGTCGTGATCTCCATCTGCCGTCACCGGGTTTCGGTGCCAGGGTTCCGGCGCCGTAGACACCAGGGTACCGATGTCATTCCGGCGTGGTAGTTCGTCATTACCGTGACTATCTACTACTATGCAACAAAAGGTAATTACTTTACCTTTGCCACAACCATATCACAAAGCAACGCCCCCCTGCAAAACAAAGTTAGACACCTCTACTTTATCTTTGCATGTTTTACGTGGCTGAATGGGCTTTCGCATAAGAACCGTTCTTACCTACGAACTTTCAGCACAACGCTGATCAAGTAGTTGTCTCTACTACACCCCTTTCGGGGCCCTCCGTTGCAAATGGTATACCAACTAATGCGAGAGAGACATACACCCCCCTAAGCCACTTTATACGGTACAAGCCGTGTGTCAAGCGTGGACCATTCTCGCAAATGAACGCGTAAAGTCGGTTGGGGGCCGCTTCATCAAGCATTACTGCGGTATACACAAGTACACGTGGGAGGGTAACAACTAAAAGATCAACGCACATACGCTACATCTAGTGTGTTCAACCCATACTAGCATTACTACGCATAGATCTAGCTCTGATACCACTGTAGGGGTTCCGCGTATAAAAACAATAAATTTTACTCTACGCCCCCGAACCCCTGAAGCTGCCAGGACCTATCTATTAGTAATACAGTAATGGGGGGGGCTTTTCGCGAACTTACCCTTGAAGACCGAAAAGCGTTGTCAATGCTCAGGAGAGCGTGGTTGATGTAGATGAGCCGAAGCCGACCTCAAGGTCGTGATGAATTCCTTGCGCTCCTTCTGGCTCCAACGACTTGAGTGCCTCAAGTGTGACACCTCGCGGGGAGTTACACACGTCCGGTGCCTGACGATGACTCCCGCTTCCCCGATCCAGCAGCAGTTGCGGAAGTAGAGCTCCCGGATCCGAATCCCACAGCACGACGGCGCTCCGCAGTGAAGATCTCTCTCGCTCTCGCAGTCCAGACTTGGGACCACGGTCACGAGAGAGAGAGAGAGGGGGAGATAGAAAATATCAATTAGAGGTCCTCCCAAAAGTGGGGAGACCTTTATTGATTATTGGGTGTATTTTCTAGGCCAAATACCCCACTTTATATAGGGGGAGGGGAGGTACTACCTCCCCTCAAGTCCCGGGGTGGGACTAAAGGAGAGGAGGGGGAGGGGAGGCCGCCGGCCAGCCCCTAGTGGGCCCCGCTCGGGGGGCTAGGCCCAGCCGGCTAGCCCCCTTTCCCCTTCTCCCTCTCTCCTTTCCCTAATGGGCCTTCTCCCTCCGGAAATTGGCCCATTAAGCCTTTTGACCTTTTAATTGATTTTCTCTTTATTAAATAATTATGAATAAATGATTAAATCAACATTTAACATTCATTCACATATTATTCAATCTCCGCAGCCATGGAACACCTTTCACCTCCACTCCGGACATTCTCCGGATTTACCGAAACCCTTCCGGTTTTCTCCCTTCTTTTCTTCGGCGATTCTACCAATCCTATAAATGCTCTCTAAGCATCATCAAGCCCTTAAGCGTGATACCCCACGGTTCGAGAACACTCCAGACATGGTCGGGACACTCCCGCACCAATGATCGCAGAGGGACCTGGATGGCTATGTGACCCCTCTGCGTTCCACGAAGATCTTTCGTCGTTTGAACTGGGACAGTCGTGTCTTATTCCCTTTGTCACTCGATACTTGCATTGCCCAAGATCTGATCAATGACATCGTGATGTCGTGTTCAATCTCGTTACTAAACAATGCTATTTGACTCATTCCAACAAGTGATATCCCCATGATCTAATCACACGTTGCGCAACTATTGGATATAACTTCTCCGAGTGGGCCCTTGAGTATCTTCCCGTCACATGGACGGAAAAATCCCGCTCTTGACATATATTGCCTCTACGGTTTCCTCCGAATACCTGAACACACCTTTATAACCACTGTTTTACTAGATGGCGTTTGATGCTATCTAAGGACTCTCGGGAGACAGTGATTGATATAGCCTCACGGTCTAAGGAATAGTCTACGAGGATCCATTTCTAATCATCGTAACTTGAACTTCGTGACATGATCGAATCACGATGTTTAGGTTGGGTATTGGTTCATCATCTCATTCTCAAAATGAGATGACCTCATTTCCAACTGGCATAAATGCCACATGATCAGGAAACATGATCATCTGTTGACCAATGAACCAGTGATTAGAGTTTCACTGGAACCCCTGGTTTGTTTGTATATCACATGTGTATTGATGTTTCCACTCAATACAGTTATAGCATGATATAAAACTTAATCATAAACTATATGAAATATGATAATAGTCCTTACTACTATTTGTCTCTAGGGCATATTTGCAACAAATACCTGAATTGGGTAAGGCTTAGCCGGAAGTTTATATGCATTAGTATTGGTTCCCTCGCAGGAGAGGTTTGAGCTGAGGCTACCTCTTAATGTTGTCCACCTATGCAGTGCCCAGGATGGCAGATGGCCATGGCTGGGAGGCCAAGCTCATAGGAGAGGTGCTTATACTAGAGTGTGTAAAGGAAAGGTTATGTTTGATTATATGCATACTAAGTATGATGATTCAGGATTATCCCTGACAGATGTATCGAATTTTGTGGTGAAAGTATACCACCTCTGCAGAGTGTCAAACTATTCGAATAGTCGCGTCCGCGGTTATGGACAGTTAGAGTGGCCATATTGTTCCGTTGTCAGATGTTTTCAAAATGACTTATGAAATGAAATGTGACATGACTTGACCACAACAGGGTTGTGACTATGACAACTAAGTTCCCACTTAGGTGATTTAGAACTTTATTTTATCTTTCTTTGTTTCTGAACTCAGCTTAGGTTTCAAACTTAACTTTACAAATAAACTTAGAACTTAGCATTCCTACTAGAACTACCTTACTTGTTAGTGATAGTTTGCGAGTACTTAAACAGTACTCATGGCTTTGTCCCTGGCTATTCCCGTGGCCAGACTATGAGGAGGACTATTCAGAAGAAGGATAGCAGGACGGCTACAACAACTAGGATCATCTCCCATCGTCAGCATTGCCTATGACCCTGAAGATGGAGCCCACCGCTACGCTTATTATTCCGCTACTTGTTTGTACTAAGACTGGATCATGAGATCCTTTATTTGTTTAAGACCTTATTATGGTTTGTAATGGATTGTGTACTGTGATATCTAATCTGTTATGTCTCACGAAAATGGTAATCCTGGGATTGCGATGTATGGCATAGCAGGCATCTGGGATTAAAAATCCGGGTGTTGACAAGTTGGTATCAGAGCCATCCTGACCATAGGAGACCCTAGTTAGAATGGACGTCCGAACAAAAAACTTAGTTCCAAAACCAAAGTGAGTATTTGTGAAAATCTATTTCCCCTCTTACCCTTGATATTCTTTTAAAAAGATTCATGTTCCTCGAAATTCTTACATTACTCCATAAAATTTGACACACTTGATCACCTCACTAACTTTCTCATCCTAAATTCTTATAGATGGAAGTTCAATACTGCAAGTTCTACCAGTTGGGCAACGGAGGCCAACTGATCTTTGAGAGGGATCTTTATGCACTGTTTGAGTACCTTGAGCGTCCGCATCCGGAATTCTTCGGAGCTCAACTCAATGACCACCCAGGAGGAGATTTACAATGGTTGATAGTTGCTGATCTTCGAGGTAAGATGGAAGCACCTCTTTCCGAGAGGATTCAATTCACCGTGAGAGAGAACAAATGGCTAGATGGATAAGCCAGGGCAATGCATGAAGCTCTCGCTCGTCTTTGCGCACAGAATGTCAACTTGATTTAGGGAACTCGCTTTGCTCACTATGCAAGGCGTGATTCTATGGGAATGGCTCTGAAGATGCCAAGTCACCCGGAGTTGAAGCGCCAAGTGGAGAACGTTGACTTCCTACTGTATGACAGACAGAAGGAATTAGACAATGCTCGAGAGTACGCCAACCACAACCTTGCCATTGCCGCCCAGAAGGCCCAGACTTTTTCACTGCTCGTCAAGGATCGTCAATCACTTTGTCGTCAACGCGCAAAGAAGGATCGCACCATCGACCGTCTTCGCAAGAAGGTGGCCGACCTCAAGAAGACTGATACGTCCATAACGTATCAATATTTTTTGATGGTTGTCATGGGGATTAGCAGAACCATGTTTTCATGGGGAACGCTTTCAACATTGCACTTGTACATTGTACCTAGTTGATATCATGCTTTTTTGTCTATGGATGTCGTCAGTGTGAAATGAAAGGGGAGCTTGTAAGTCCATGGAGTTATGTATGTGTGCTAGAGAAATGCCTGGGTCGCCGGTCTAATCCATGCGTAATCATGGTGGAAACCTCCAGCATAACCATAATGAGCAATCTATGAAGCATTCTTCTTATAAAAAAAGAGATAGAGATTGAGAAAAAAAAAGATGAGAAAAGAAGAAAGAGAGAAAAGGCACCATTTTCCCATGGTAAAGATGCTTGTTGTATACTTGCCTTGTAATTTTGATGTGGGGATTCTTCCGTATCATCGGGCAAGGGGTACCCCGTTGGCGGTTCTCTATGATACACATGTACTTACTATGACAAAAACTTATCGGTAACTAAACTTGAGTAGCATGAGAAGCGGCCCTCGTATTCAAGGGACATGAGATTTCCAACTTATACTTTGTCAAGCATATACTCCATAGTTTGTTCACTTTAACCTTAATCACTTCAAGATGCTTATGATAGGGGCAATGAGAGCTGAAAGCTAATAGGTACCATAATTTTTGGAAGCTCTTTATGAGACTTGAATTTCTGCTTCCTTCTATGAAGGTCTTTCTTCCACTTTTATATTGAGTCTCCACCTTCTATATTTATGCACCAATTAAGAGAGCATAGTTGTCATTCTTAGTTCTATGTGCATTGTCGCAAGACTTGTCGATTGATGCATAACTTTGATATTGCTTGTTCCTAAACTATTTGTATCTAGTCACCCTTATGAACTTTGAAGGTGTCCTATGCATTTATGTTTTTCTACTCTATGAGGGACAAGCTGAATACCATTCTCATTATGCTTTATTTATGTGAAACAAACAAACGTCTTGCAAAGCATTGTTATTCATGAATCTTTTGTTTGTGCCTTTTCATGTTACAACATAGTTGTTATGTCTTATTATTAAAACTCTATCTTTCATGATTCATGTTTAGAGTACCTTAATCCCAGCTATCAATGCTTTTACAATAATGATGATCAAGATTGTGTTGTCTGCATGTCACCTTAAAAATTCTATTGTTTTGATCGTTTACCTACTCGAGGACTAGTAGGAACTAAGCTTGGGGATGTTGATATGTCCATAACGTATCTATAATTTTTGATGGTTGTATGCTAATAATATGCTTTTGACACTCCTTTTTGTATAAATTTTGTGATTTATTTGGACTAACCTACTAATAGTTACAAAAGCACACAATGTTCTTGTTTTACACTTTGATGTGTAGGAATTACCAAGAATACAAGTGGAAACCTTGTTGGAGTCAAATTGGGATTTTTCCAGAAATATGTCTCAGAACTCTTTTTGAACATGGTCACATTTCGAGTCGAAGCCAGCGTCAAACGAAAAACTCTTCAACTAAAAGGTTGTTGTAAATTTCGCGACAAACATTCTGGACATAAAATTTAGCTGATTCCGAGTCCGGACGGGCCTTCTAGGCCTGATTTACTGCAGCCCAGGATGGGGTGACGGGAATCCGAGAATGCTATATAAAGGGAGGAAACCTAATTCGCCCAGGGCATCTCCACCCACGAATTTGCAGCCACCAAAGCCATGTTTTTGCCTCCCCCATGGATCCCATATCCATGGGGGAGGGCTCCCAAGAAGCCATGAAGGAAGGGGCCTAAGGGGCGGTGCTCCCCCATGATACCGGAGGCGGGGAAGGCGTCCCCCGCGCCGCCCCGGCGCCGCTGCCGCCCTCTTCACCATCTTCACCGCCATGTCCATCACCTAATCCTCCTAGTATGCAGTGGTTCATCCTCCCACACACCTCTGTACCGTCCTATGTAAACATGGTGTTTGATGCTATAAGTTATAATCCTATGGTCTATGTCATGTTTGCGTAGTTTCTTTGTTCTTAGATTTAATGGTTGAACGTCTTTGGTTCATTAGAGTTGTATGTTCATATGGTACAGTCCTTTGGTGTCCATTATATTTGTGTGTGCATGGATTAAACATCATAGGGTTTGTAGTATGTGTAAAAGGAAGGGGGGAGTTCTGTCGGAGTGACAGAAACCTAAGGACGCAACCCGGAATGTTGCACGTGTGGGAGTAAGAGAACCATTAAACTTAAGGCTATGGTTGGGAAAACCTTAATGAATTTATTAGTACTTACGAATGTTTGCTAACAATCCAATCATATAGTACATGTAATTCCAAGTAGTGAAGCGCATGTATATTTAGCCTCTCCCACAAAGAAAACTGCATTGAAGACATTGAACCCAATCTATTTGATATTTAAACTTGGACAAAGCCACCACAATTACCACCACTATTCCACACTCATGGTTTTGTTAGTTTAGTGTATTTTATTGCTACGGCAACTAGCTTTACTTTCTTGTTTTTTATTATCATGCAAAGCTATCTCTATTACTCGTATTGTTGCTCTAGTTTTATTTCCTAGATAATGCAAACGTTTACTGTGCGTAGAGTTGTATCAGTGGTTGATAGAACTTGAGAGAACATTTATCCTACCTTTAGCTCCTTGTTGGGTTTGACACTCTTACTTATCGAAAAGGCTACACACGATCCCCTATATTTGTGGGTCATCAAAGACCATCAAGGAGCATGAATCTTAGCTTGCAGCAAAAGAAGAAGAGGAAGAAGGTGAAAACATCCAGGGGTATTCACTCGTACCTCAGCAATGATGATGACTACCTAGAGGATGATGCCATGGACTTCTACACCGATGATGATGACTCCGACTTCATCGATGATGAGTAGATGTACTAGAGCACTATCGTAGGAAGGAGTTGTATCGGTCCCATTGTATCTTAGCTTATAGAATAGTTCTTAAAACCATCTGTTTTCCCTTTGTTGTGGTGTGTGTGTGTTTGTATCGTGTGCTTTGCTTGAATGAATGAAAAGAAGTTAGTTGCAAAACCTGAGTCAAACTCAAAGTTTTAGCTTTGAAACCAAAACCATGAACCTTAGAACTTCCCTCTTACCCCATTATCTATCTCAATCTTTAGATGACTCGTGGAAACCAAGGAGGGAGCAGCTCATCGCATGACCCGATGCTGCAGATTCTGCAGACGCTAATTTCGGACCACAAAGCTAGTAGAGCAGAGCGCCAAGCAAATCTAGCCACCCTGCAGCAGATTGCCCAGATGGCCCACAACAATCAAGGCCATGGAAATTAGGATCATCATGGATCCAAGCTCAAAAACTTCCAGAGTACCAATCCCCCTATCTTTAGCAAATATGAAGACCCACTGGATGCTGATGATTGGTTACAGACCATGGAGAATAACTTAGAAGTCATAGGAGTGGATGCCAACGAGAAAGTTCTGTTTGCCACCCACTATCAGGCAGGAGATGCAAGAGCATGGTGGAACATCACCCGCACGATGAACCACGGTCAAGTGATGACGTGGGAAGCTTTCAAGATCAAGTTCACTCGCACCCATGTGCCGCAGGGTTTAATCACCAGAATGAGAGATGAATTCAAAGAACTAAAGCAAGGCAGAATGACTGTAGTGGAGTACCGTGACTGATTCTTGTCCCTCGCCAGGTATGCACCTCATGAGATCAACACTGAAGCCAATAAGAAGGAGAGATTCCTGAACAGACTACATGATGAGATGCAGACGGTGCTAGTCAACATCCATTATGAGTATCTCGAAGAGCTAGTCGACTTTGCCATTCAGATGGAAGGGAAGATTAATCAAGCGAATGACAATCGCAAACATTGAATGATGCACCAAGCTGGGTCCCACAGTGCCTAGAAATATCGCCCCAATCCGTCTGCCGGATATGCCCCACGGAATAATAGACCCCCAATGTCTCGCCCAAGCTACCCTAACCGTAGCGGAGGTAATGTGAAGACCGGAGGAAACAACAACAACCACCCCGGCAACTCCAACAACTTTAACCGTGCATCTCCCAAGTCCAACAACAACAATAACAGCAATACTGCCCCAAGGACTGGAAGCAATGTCGTGCCAGCTGTAGCAAAAGACAAGTCTCAGATTACTTGTTTTGAGTGTGGAGTGAAGGGTCACTACTCCAATGAGTGTTCCAAGAAGATTGCCGCCACTGCCAATGTGAATGCCCTAGCTTAGTAGCAGCGCCGTGTTTAGCCCGGAAGAAGATTCACCCCAGGGAACCCGCACAACCGCAACGGTCGTCTCTTCCACATGAACGATGAAGAAGCCCAAGAAGCGCCTGTTGTCGTGTTGGGTATGTTTTCTGTTGACTCGGTATTAGCAAGAGTGTTGTTTGATTCTGGAGCATCGCACTCGTTTGTTACCGAAGAATCTGCATGCACTAGTAAGATTCACCCAACCAACTTGAAGCATGTTATGATAGTTCAAATACCTGGTTCAACCACCAAAGCTAGGAAAATTTGCAAGGTTGTGCCTATCAGAATACATGGGATAGATTTTTATGCCAATATAATAGTACTTGGAACCAAAGGTTGGGAAGTAGTACTAGGAATGGATTGGATGTCGAAGCATAAAGGATCGATCGACTATGCCAAGAAATCCATCACCATGACCAGTAGCTCTAGAGTATTAGTAGAGCATATATCTGAAACCTTGCCCCGTCGATTCAAATGCAACAAGAGTCTACCCCTACCCACCATAGACCAAGTCAGAGTAGTCTATGAATACCCTGACATATTCCCAGATGAATTGCCTGGTATGCCCCCGGATCGAGATATTGAGTTCATTATCGAACTAATTCTGGAACCGGACCCATAACTCAGAGACCCTATAGCATGAACCCATTAGAGTTAGTGGAGCTGAAGAAGAAATTGGATGCTATGTTGGAGAAAGGCTTGATTCAACCAAGCGCATCGCCATGGAGATCGCACGTGTTGTTCGTCGACAAGAAGGATGGAGGCAACCGTTGGTGCACAGATTATCGGAAGCTGAATGATGTCACCATCAAAAACAAGTACCCATTGCCAAAGATAGAGGATTTGTTTGATCAGTTGACTGGTGCCAGAGTGTTCTCTAAGATTGATCTTAGGACTGGTTATCACCAACTTAAGATTCGTGCAACGGATATTCCAAAGACCGCCTTTACCACCAGGTATGGATTATATGAGTATACGGTCATGTCTTTTGGATTAACCAACGCTCATGCTTATTTCATGAATCTCATGAATAAGATCTTTATGAACTTTCTTGATAAGTTTGTCATTGTGTTTATCAAAGATATTCGTATTTACTCCAAGTCAGAAGAATACCATGAGCAACATCAGAGGACCATCCTTGAAACCCTGAGAGAGCATCAGTTGTATGCCAAGTTCAGCAAATGTGAGTTTTGGCTGAAAGAAGTAGGATTCCTCGGACATATTGTGTCTGTCGGAGGAGTCGTTGTTGATCCCGCCAAGATCAAAGATGTTGAAGAATGGGAAGCCCCAACCACTCAAACCCAAGTCCGTGGATTTTCTCAGATTAGCGGGATATTACCGCAAGTTCGTGGAAGGATTTTCGAGCATCGCAAGACCAATGACCCAATTATTGAAGAAGGACAAGAAGTTTGAATGGACCGACAAATGTGAAGCAAGTTTCCAAGAGCTCAAGAAGAGATGGATTTCAGCCCCAATATTGATCATGCCAGACATCAAGAAGTCGTTTGATGTGTATTGTGATGCATCCAAGATTGGTCTCGGATGTGTATTGATGCAAGAAGGCAAAGTCATCGCATATCTGTCTCAACAACTTAAGCAGCATGAGTAGAACTACCCCACCCATGATCTTGAATTAGCAGCTGTAGTTTTAGCTTTGAAGACATGGCGTCATTACCTTATGGGTAATCGCTGTGAGATTACTCAGATCACAAGAGCTTGAAGTATATTTTCACTCAGAAAGAGCTGAATGTGAGGCAAAGGAGATGGATAGAGTAAATCAAGTATTATGACCTTGACATTCACTATCACCCCGGCAAAGGCAATGTGGTAGCGGATGCTCTTAGCAGACTGCCGTGCCGATTAAACACTATGATCAAGGAGAAGTAACCAAGTTTCCATGAAGAGTTGGATCAGTTTAGAACTGAGCTAGTTAGCAAAGGGTTTTTAGCTAGCATTGAACTTCAACCCACATATTAGCCAAATCAAGGAAGCCCGGAAGGGAAATGAAAGTATCGACGGAATCAAGCGTCGTATTGGTACATGAAAGGTACCGGCATTCACCGACAATGAAGAAGGAGTTCTGTGGTACAAAGGACATATCTGTGTGCCAGCAGATTCGGAGCTGAAGCAAGTTATCAAGCAGGAAGCTCATGATACTCTTTATTCTATCCACCCCGGAGGAACAGAGATGTATCAAGATTTGAAGGAGCAATTTTGGTGGCACAAGATGAAGAGAGAAATCGGGAGCTACATCGCCAAGTGTGACATCTGTCAAAGAGTCAAAGCGGAACATCGGAGACCCGCGGGACTGTTGCAACCATTGCAGATTCTAGAATGGAAATGGGATTCCGTTGGAATGGACTTTATCACCGGTTTGCCTACTTCTAGTAGGGGAAATGACTCAATCTGGGTCATCGTTGATAGATGTCCAAGGTAGCCCATTTTCTACCTGTCAAGACAACCTACTAGAGTTCGAAGATAGCAGAGTTGTACATTGCCAAAATTGTTAGTTTGCATGGAACCCCCAAGACCATAGTGTCGGATCGAGGAACCATATTCACCTCGAGATTTTGGCAGAAAGTCCAAGAAGGATTAAGAACCAAGTTGAATTTCCGCACATCTTATCACCCACAGACCGATGGACAGACTAAAAGAGTCAACCAAATCTTAGAGGATATGTTGCGAGCTTGTGTGTTAGAGTGCTGATCAAAATGGGAAGTTTGTTTGCCTTTCACAGAATTCTCATACAACAACAGTTATCAAGCCAGTTTGTAAATGGCCCCATTTGAGTTCTTATATGGAAGAAAGTGTCATACCCCTTTGAATTGGTCGCAAGTAGGAGAGAGTCAGATTTTCGGACCCGACATCCTACGAGAAGCCAAAGATTAGGTTCTCAAAGTCCGTGAGCACCTCAAGACTGCCCAATCGAGATAGAAGAGTTATGCTAACAAGAGACATAGAGACATTACTTTCAATGTCGAAGATTTTGTGTATATCAAAGTTTCTCCATTGAAGGGAACGCAACGCTTTAGTCTGAAAGGAAAGTTAGCCCCCCAGATATATCGGACCCTTCAAGATTCTGAATCGTTGAGGAAAATTATCGTATCAACTAGAACTGCCTGAAGAGATGTGTGCCAATGTGTTCCATATCTCGTTACTTCGCAAATGCTTAGAAGTACCAGAGAAGACCGAAGTTTTCAAGAACATCGATCACCGAGACGTTGATATCAACAAGGATCTAACGTATCGTGAAGTGCCCATACGTATCTTGGAAGAAGCGTACAGAACCACTAGGACCCGGAGTATCAAATTTCTTAAGATCCAATGGAGCAACCACACCGAAGAAGAAGCCACTTGGGAGCAAGAAGATTACATTAGGACTGAGTTTCCAGATCTCTTTAGTTCCTAGTTTTCTTTCTTAAATCTCGGGACGAGATTTTGTTTAAGGGGGGAAGGTTTGTAACATCCCAAAACTTTGATCAAGGTTATTAAGATCCAAATCACCCAATTTGGGGTTAACAAACACTTTTTAGCATTAAAATAATTAAGAATGCCTATGTGTGTTGCATTAATATATAATTGTTTGGAAATGCCATGTTTGTTTGTTCTAATGGTTGTAAAATGATTAAAAGGTGAATGCCACATTATCTAGATCATTTAAAAGCAAAATCCAAAGAAAAAGAAATCAAATAAGATTAATAAATGCAAATGGTCATTTGTGCCATTTTAATCCACTAGGCCACTTTAGGTGTTCTTAGAAGTAAATTTCAAACAGAAACAATTCTAACTCTGCACCACATATTAGCCAAATCAAGGAAGCCCGGAAGGGAAATGAAAGTATCGACGGAATCAAGCGTCGTATTGGTACATGAAAGGTACCGGCATTCACCGACAATGAAGAAGGAGTTCTGTGGTACAAAGGACATATCTGTGTGCCAGCAGATTCGAAGCTGAAGCAAGTTATCAAGCAGGAAGCTCATGATACTCTTTATTCTATCCACCCCGGAGGAACAGAGATGTATCAAGATTTGAAGGAGCAATTTTGGTGGCACAAGATGAAGAGAGAAATCGGGAGCTACATCGCCAAGTGTGACATCTGTCAAAGAGTCAAAGCGGAACATCGGAGACCCGCGGGACTGTTGCAACCATTGCAGATTCTAGAATGGAAATGGGATTCCGTTGGAATGGACTTTATCACCGGTTTGCCTACTTCTAGTAGGGGAAATGACTCAATCTGGGTCATCGTTGATAGATGTCCAAGGTAGCCCATTTTCTACCTGTCAAGACAACCTACTAGAGTTCGAAGATAGCAGAGTTGTACATTGCCAAAATTGTTAGTTTGCATGGAACCCCCAAGACCATAGTGTCGGATCGAGGAACCATATTCACCTCGAGATTTTGGCAGAAAGTCCAAGAAGGATTAAGAACCAAGTTGAATTTCCGCACATCTTATCACCCACAGACCGATGGACAGACTAAAAGAGTCAACCAAATCTTAGAGGATATGTTGCGAGCTTGTGTGTTAGAGTGCTGATCAAAATGGGAAGTTTGTTTGCCTTTCACAGAATTCTCATACAACAACAGTTATCAAGCCAGTTTGTAAATGGCCCCATTTGAGTTCTTATATGGAAGAAAGTGTCATACCCCTTTGAATTGGTCGCAAGTAGGAGAGAGTCAGATTTTCGGACCCGACATCCTAAGAGAAGCCAAAGATTAGGTTCTCAAAGTCCGTGAGCACCTCAAGACTGCCCAATCGAGATAGAAGAGTTATGCTAACAAGAGACATAGAGACATTACTTTCAATGTCAAAGATTTTGTGTATATCAAAGTTTCTCCATTGAAGGGAACGCAACGCTTTAGTCTGAAAGGAAAGTTAGCCCCCCAGATATATCGGACCCTTCAAGATTCTGAATCGTTGAGGAAAAGTATCGTATCAACTAGAACTGCCTGAAGAGATGTGTGCCATCCACAATGTGTTCCATATCTCGTTACTTCGCAAATGCTTAGAAGTACCAGAGAAGACCGAAGTTTTCAAGAACATCGATCACCGAGACGTTGATATCAACAAGGATCTAACGTATCGTGAAGTGCCCATACGTATCTTGGAAGAAGCGTACAGAACCACTAGGACCCGGAGTATCAAATTTCTTAAGATCCAATGGAGCAACCACACCGAAGAAGAAGCCACTTGGGAGCAAGAAGATTACATTAGGACTGAGTTTCCAGATCTCTTTAGTTCCTAGTTTTCTTTCTTAAATCTCGGGACGAGATTTTGTTTAAGGGGGGAAGGTTTGTAATATCCCAAAACTTTGATCAAGGTTATTAAGATCCAAATCACCCAATTTGGGGTTAACAAACACTTTTTAGCATTAAAATAATTAAGAATGCCTATGTGTGTTGCATTAATATATAATTGTTTGGAAATGCCATGTTTGTTTGTTCTAATGGTTGTAAAATGATTAAAAGGTGAATGCCACATTATCTAGATCATTTAAAAGCAAAATCCAAAGAAAAAGAAATCAAATAAGATTAATAAATGCAAATGGTCATTTGTGCCATTTTAATCCACTAGGCCACTTTAGGTGTTCTTAGAAGTAAATTTCAAACAGAAACAATTCTAACTCTGCACCCCTTGCTAGTACAAGTAATGATCTGCCAAGGCCCACTTTGAAATCTTATAAAACATTTAAACACTAATTTTACATGGCATTTGAAAATGGAATCTATTTCATATGCATAGATCCCACTTTTTCAAAAACCACTCAACTGAGTTCACCTTGACAATCCCAAGCAAACCCAGACTGCCAAGCATGAGTTCAAGTCACACACCAAAAATCATTTCAAAATTCAAATAAAAGTTTCTTGCGGCCATTGTGTCGAACACCTGGTGATCACAGATAAACCTGCCTAACTAACACAGTTTTGATCAATGTTTTGTCGAGCCGTTTAATCTCAATCAACTCCTTTGGTCTCCCCTAGTCCCAACCAAGCCATAAACAGGCTACCCTTTAGCCTTTAGCAGCAGTGGCACGCCGCCCGTTCTTGGTTGCCGCCGACCAAACATGGAGAATGCGCCAGAGACAACGCCGCGCCAAACCAGCACACCCCTAGCTCTGCCGCACCCTACCGCGATCCCCTGTCCACCCCATGGACACAGCCAAGCACTGGACCACCGAGGAATGCTCGCGCCCACCACCTCTGCACCATGCATAGACCACGCCAGAGTGCCGTCCCCGACAGCCTCGCACAAGCCACACCGTGCTCCCAGCTTGCACGCACAGCTCCGCCTTAACCCCAGCACGCCACCAGACATGCCCTCTCCCTGCCGCTTGACCTGCAGCCACGTCAAACACCGTCGGACCCACACAGAGCGTCGACCTTTCCCGACTGCATACCACTGCCCCTAGCCGTGCCATTACACCGTATATGACGCCAGGAAGCAGCGACCATCCGCCTACCCCGCCCATGCCTTTAGCACCATGTACCATCGTCACCGACGAGCTCACCGTCGCACCTCATGGTCTCCTTGTCGGCCTATATACGGAGCCCTCCCCAGCACCATTTCTCCATACCCCAACACTCCACACCTCCCACTGAGTCCCTCACACCATCCCCGGAGCCACTCGAGCCACCGTTTGCCGGAATTTCCACCGGAGCCGCCGCAGTAGAGGAGGAAGGGGGCCGTCGATTGTGACCACCCCAGGAGCCGTTGTGACCTTGCCTGAGTCCGCCGTCGTCCACTCGTTCGATCGCCCCCATCGCCACGTTAGCTGGAGCCCTGGTAATCCCCCAATCGACCCCCACCGAGCCTCTAGGGTTCAGTCTTGCTGGCGACCTGTCCGTCGTCGACGATGAACCAGAGTCGTCGATCGTAGTTCTAATCGCACGGCCCACATCGCCCCGTAAGACTTCGGCTTTTAAGTGCCACTGACATGTGGACCCCTCTTGTCAGTTACCCGCTGCGCCGCTGAGTGCCAGTGGGCCGACCCATTTAGTTTCCCGCGCTGGCCCTAAGATTGAAATAATGATTTTTCTATTTAGAGTTAAACTCAATTCTGTCCACTAGTTTAAAAATCAATTCAGAGAGTTCTACTGAACCAAATTGAATGATTCAAATTTTGCTAGAAAGATAATTTAAATCTCTATCCAAGCCCGTTGGATTTAAATCAATTGGAGTTATAGATCACATATAGAAAAAATAACAAAACACAGACTTTTCTACATTCAAATATTTTTCAAAATTCAACCATAAGAGCTTTTGAGTTGATTCCAACTCTCAAAAATCACATTTAACAATGCCTATCTAAATATGTAATAATATTTAGGTTTTCATACAGTGACTTTGGACTAGTACCAAAGTAATGCTATATAGGCATTTCTAGTCACTTTAAATCATTTAAATATGAATTCTAAACTTTATAAAATGTGATCCAACATTTAAATCACATTCCCATGTATTAGAATATGTGGTGATGACATGTGTCCACATGATCCATTGTTTGGAGAATAATAAATCTTAATTATTTCAATGAGTAGAAATTACTTTTCTCAAATAAAATAAATGAAACTAGTTCATTAAATCTTGTGATGATACTAGATCATCAAGTGTGAGCCTTAGTGTGCTAAATAGACTAATTGTGTATTGTTTGGTGATTGTGTATCCCGTATATATTTATAGACGATAGTACCGACCAAGTCTACGAGGAGGAGGAGGTCTACCCCGAAGGAGACGAGGAGAATTTCAACCACTGCACCAACATAGGCAAGCCATCATTTACCAAAGTTTTCTTTACTTCTAGTAATGCTTTGTGAGATTTTAGAAAGTAGTTTCGATAGCATAAAGAGTATAAAACTTGGCCTATACTAGATGTAATTCTATGGCATGAGATTGAGATTAGCATCCTACCGTAGTGAACACTCTTAACTTAGTAGTTAGAGATAAACCAAAAACTTGATCACTTTAGATGGGAATACTTGGTGAAAATGCTTATGAAAACCTTTGAATGATGAGTCATTCTATTGAGATGTTTTGACATGTGTTGAGAAACACAAATGGTTTATGATGATGAAAATGTTGAGGCATGAGCCTTAGCCCTTTATAAAAACTGATGGTTGGGTTCGGATGCGATACCATTCCAATTTTACCGTATAACCACAATACCTGAATTGGGTAAGGCTTAGCCGGAAGATTATATGCATAAGTATTAGTTCCCTCACGAGAGAGGTTTGAGCTGAGGCTACCTCTTAATGTTGTCCACCTATGCAGTGCCTAGGATGGCAGTTGGCCATGGCTGGGAGGTGATACATAGCAAATGTATCTATAATTTTTGATGTTCCATGCTTGGTTTTATCCACTTTCTTGTGTTTTGTTCCAACTTTGGAGTACTTTTCATATGATTTCTTGGACTAATCTATTAACAAGAGCCACAGTGCCAGCTGCCTGTTTTCTGTTGTTTTTGGTTCCAAGAAAGTCAGAAAATGAATATTCTCGGAATTGGACGGGACAAAAGCCAAAGTGCCTATTTTTTCGGAAGTGATCAAGTGTCAGAATACGAGACGGAGAACGCCCAGGGGCCGGCCACACCACCTGGCCGCGCGGCCAGGCTGGGCCCGCGCCAGGGGGTGGTGTGGTGGCTCCCGGCACCCCCTCGGCCTCTCCTTCCGCCTATATATTGCCCTCGGGACGAAAACCCTAAGTACCCGATCAAAAATCCATGAAAGAGTCTGTAGCCGCCGTCATCTCCATCCCTAGATCGGGAGGGATCTGAAGCTCTTCCCGGCACCCTGCCGGAGAGGGGAATTCACCTGGAGGCCTTCTTCATCACCATGCAAGCCTCCGGTGTGATGCGTGAGTAGTTCATCCTTGGACTACGGATCCATGTAGTAGCTAGATGGCTAGTTCTCCTCCTTTGTGCTTTCATGTTTAGATCTTGTGAGCTCCGTTCATGATCAGGATCATCTATTTGTAATTATGTATGTTGTGTTTGCGGGGATCCGATGGATATTGAGATGCTATTTCAGATTGATTATTGATTCTATCATGTCTTTGTTATTTGAGATCTTGTATGATTTCCGTTGTTAGTAGCTATCTTGGCCAAGTAGATGCTAGCAACTCCAAGAGTTAGTATTTATGCTCGATAGTGGGTTCATGCCTCTGGTAATCTTGGGAAGTGACAGAAATCTCTAAGGTACTAGATGTGTTGTTGCTACTAGGGAGAAAACAACAATCCTTTGTTCATAGAACAATCATATTGTTTACTTTACACGCAGTTCGTAAAGCAATAATCTGTTGCTTGCAACTTAATACTGGAGGGGGTTCAGATGATGACCTGAAGGTGGATTATTAGTCATAGATGCAGTTGGATGGCGGTCTATGTATTATGTTGTAATGCCCAATCAAGTCTCAAAGGAGTCAAGATGATTAGTATATGCATGTATTGCTTTCTCGGTGTTTGTCAATTGCCCCACTGTAATTTGTTCACCCAGCATGTTATCTATCTTAAGGAGAGGCACCTCTAGTGAACTATGGATCCCGGTCCTTTGCTTTTACGTACAATCTACAATCTTTTACTGCTTTGTGTTTACTTTCTGCAAACTTTTACTTCTTTCCATTCGATACGTTTAATCCTTGGTTTTCTGCAAAACACGGTGAGATTGACAACCTCATCGCAAGTTGGGGACAAAGTTCTGTGGTTGTGTTGTGCAGGTCTCCACGTTGCTACTAGCACCGGTAGTGCGCCCTGCCAAATCTCAGCTAGTAACACCTTTGGGGTGTTTCCTTGCTCCTACTGGTTCGATTAAACCTTGGTTTCATAACTGAGGGAAAACTTGATGTTGTGCTCATCGTACCTTCCTCTTGGGGTTCCCAATGAGCTCTACGTCGAACGCCGAGTACATCAGGAGGCCAAGCTCATAGGAGAGGTGCTTATACTAGAGTGTGTAAAGGAAAGGTTATGTTTGATTATCTGCATACTAAGTATGATGATTCAGGGTTATCCCTGACAGATGTATTGAATTTTGTGGTGAAAGTGTACCACCTCTGCAGAGTGTCAAACTATTTGAATATCCGTGTCCGCGGTTATGGACAGTTGAAGTGGCCATACTATTCCGTTGTCAGATATTTTCAAAATGACTTATAAAATGAAATGTGACATGACTTGACCACAACAGGGTTGTGACTATGACAACTAAGTTCCGACTTAAGTTGGGAACCTAGTTTTCATACTCACAACCCTATTATGGTCAAGTCAAAGTCATAGTTCAATTCACAAGTCATTTTGAAAACATCTGGCGACGGAACAGTATGGCCACTCTAACTGTCCATGACCACGGACGCGGCTATTCGAATAGTTTGACACTCTGCAGAGGTGGTACACTTTCACCATAAAATTCGATTCATCCGTCAGGGGTAACCCTGAATCATCATACTTAGTATGCAGATAATCAATCATAACCTTTCCTTTACACACTCTAGTATAAGCACCTCTCCTATGAGCTTGGCCTCCCAGCCATGTCCATATGCCATCCTGGGCACTGCATAGGTGGACATCATCAAGAGGTAGCTGATACGTCCATTTTGCATCACTATTCTATGTCTTAATTCACTATTATTCATCGATATATTTCATATTGAGAGGTGATACTTATGTTATTTCATCTATTTTTGCATGGTTGATGACTTTTGGAGCATTGACCGCTGCAGTCAGGATTCTGATGGAAAAGGTGTTGTTTTGAGGCAAAATTTGCAAAGATCAGAAAATCCGGGAAAATATACGGAAAATCCTATTTTTCCAGAAGACTAAGGATGCCAGAAGATGGAGTGGAGGGGGGCCACAGGGGGCCCACACCACCCCATGGCGCGGGCAGGCCTGGGCCGCGCCTGGAGGTGGTGGGGCCGCCCTGGCCCACTCCAGCCTCTCCCCTCTAGTGTATATCATCCTCCCGAAACCCTAAGACTCGAGGAGCGACCACAGAAAGATTCCGCCACCTCTGCGGGGCGGAAAACACCGAGAGAGAAAGATCTCTCCGGTAGACAGATTTCTGCCAGGGGAATTCCTTCCCGGAGAGGGGAGATCGTCACCATCAACACCACCATCAAGCTGGACTTCATCGGGATCATCATCATCATCATCACCACCATCATCACCATCAGCACCCTCATCACCATCTCCATATTGCTGTAACAAATGATTGAATCTTGCTATAGTTCATAGGGGAAACTTTCTCGATGTTGATTACTCTTTGTAGTTGATGCTATTGAGTGAACCGTTGAATTATTGTTTATGTTTAGATTGTTATACATCATTATTCCATCTCTGATCATGATCCATATGATGTCTTGTGAGTAGTTTGTTTTGTTCTTGAGGACATGGGAGAAGTCTTGTTGTTAGTAGTGGAGTTGCGTTGAGGAAGATTCCATAGATTGTTATTTAAGTTGTGGTGTACTTCTTCTAGTGGTGTCATGTGAACGTCGACTACATGACACTTCACCTATAAGGGCCTAGGGGAATGCATTGTGTATTTGGCTACTAATCGTAGGGGTTGCCAGAGTGATAGAAACCTGAACCCCCGTTAGGAAACTATTGCACAAGGGACGTAAGGGTCTTAGAGTTTAAAGTTGTGGTTAGGTTTCTACCTTAATTACTTTCTTATACTTACGGATGTTTGCAAGGGGTATAATCACAAGTATGTATTAGTCTTGGATGGGGCCGTACATTAGCATAGGTTCACCCACACAACACTTAGCAAGCTAAAGAAGATTAATCGACTATATGAAGCGAAAGCACTTGACAGTCTTCCCATGTGTCCTCGAGAATGTTTGGTCATCTTAAGTAATACAACCGGCTTGTCCTTTGCTGCATAAAGGATTGGGCCACTTACTGCATTTATTCCTACTGTCTTTTATTTACTCGTACTTTGTTTACTTGCTTTATCGAAAACCCCTAAAAATATGTTTGCTAAGTATTTGCAGAGAATTCCTGATCCATACCACTAGCCAGCACCTTCTGCTCCTCGTTGGGTTAGACACTCTTACTTATCGAAAATACTGCGATACACCCCCTATACTTGTGGGTCATCAAGACTATTTTCTAGCGCTGTTGCCGGGGAGTGAAGCGCTATTGGAGAGTGGAACTGGTAAAGGAAACTTCTACTGTGAGTATTGTTTACTTCTGCTTGTTGCTTTATTTTCGTTATGGATAATTCATTGAGTTTCTTATTTGGTAATTCTACTACCACTGCTAAGGTAGTAGATAAGCCACCACCTGCTGAGAATGATGTTTTCAAAATACCTACAAGAAATATTGATCGTGTTATGGATAACTACTATGTGGGGGATGGAACTGTCCATCCCGGTGATCATTTACTCTTTATACACGAATTATGCGGGTTGTTCAAGTGTGCAGGTATTACTACAGATCAAGTTAAGAAGAAGTTATTCTCATTATCACTGAAAGGAAGAGCTGAGGAATGGTATAAGCTGCTGAAGAACGGTCAAGCTATGGAATGGGAGGAAATAGTGCCTCTCTTTTATTCAAAGTTTTATCCTCCTAGTGAGATTCATAAAGATCAGAATCAAATATACAACTTTTGGCCTCTTGATGGAGAGAGTACAGCTCAAGCTTGGGGGAGATTGAAGTTACTAATGCTCAAATGTCCCATTCATGAGCTCCCCAACAATATTATGTTGGAGATATGCCCAAGAGGCAATAATAAAGTGGTTATTATTATATCTTTATGTTTATGATAAATGTTTACATCCCATGCTATAATTGTATTATTAGGAAACACTAATACATGTGTGTTTTGTAAACATAAAAGAGTCCCTAGTAAGCCTCTTGTTGAACTAGCTTGTTGATTAATTGATGATCATGGTTTCCTGATCATGGACATTGGATGTGATTAAATAACAAGGTTATATCATTAGGAGAATGATGTAATGGACACACACCCATAGTAAGCGTAGCATAAAGATCAAGTCATTAAGTTCGTATTGCTATAAGCTTTCAAATGCATAGTAACCTAATCCTTCGACCATGAGGTTATGTTAATCACCATCACCGGATGGATACTTTGATGACATCAAACATCGCTTCGTAACTGGGTGTTCATAAAGGTGTCATTAGGTATTCTGAAAGTATGTGTTGAAGCGCATGAACCAAGATTGGGATTTGTCCATCCATATGACGGATAGATATGCTCTGGGCCCTCTCGGTGGAATGTCATCTAATTAGCTTGCAAGCATGTGACTGGGTCACAAGGGATGACATATCACGGAACGAGTAAAGAGTACTTATGAGTAACGAGGTAGAACTGGGTATGGAGATGCCGACGATCAAACCTCGGATAAGTATAGTATCGCGAGACAAAGGGAATTAGTTTCGTATGTAAGTGGTTCAATCGATCGCGAAGTCATCGTTGAGTATGTGGGAGCCATTATGGATCTCCAGGTCCCGCTGATGGTTATTGATAGGAGATGTGTCTCTATCATGTCTACATATTCACGAACCGTAGGGTGACACACTTAAGGTTCGAAGTTGTTTTAAGTAGATATGGAATATGCGTTGGAGACCGAATGTTGTTCGGAGTCTCGGAATGGATCCGGGACATCACGAGGAGATCCGGAATGGTCCGGAGAATAAGATTCATATATTAGGGATCATTTTCTAAGTTAGGAAATGTTCTGGAGTGTTTGTATGGAGATTCTAGAAGGTTTCGGAATGTTCCGGAAGGTTCTAGAAGATATCTTGGAGTTTGCTTGAAAATCAAGATAGGGATCAAGGAGTCCTGGTGGGTCAAGACACGAATTCGTGGGGGAGGAGGACTCCTTCCCCCTCCCCAAATTCGTTGGCCATAGAGGAGGGGAGTCCTACAAGGACTCCCCCTCCCCAGGCGCGCCTCCTCCCCTTAAATAGAAGGGCAGGGGCGCCCCCTCCAAGCCCTGCTCTCATAACGTCCAATCTCTGCCCCCTCTCTCCTCCACCTTTCTTCTGCACAGGCATAGGCGAAGCCCTGCAGAATTCTCTACTCCACCACCACCACCACCACGCCGTCGTGCTGCTGGGATTCCGTGGAGAAGATCTACTACCTCCGCTGCTCGCTGGAAGGGGGAGAGGAAGGTCTGCTTCGACTCCGCACGTGTGACCGACTGCGGAAGCGCTGCCGAATCGCGGCGCCAGAAGGATCGTCCACTTGACCAACGGCGGAAGCGCTGCCGGAACGCGACGCCGGAAGGATCGTCCACTTAACCAACGGCGGAAGCGCTGCTGGAACGCGACGCCGGAAGGATCGTCCACACGATCTTGAGATCGGCAAGTGATCGACTACATCATCCACGAGATCTAATCTCGTTAACGCTTTCGAATCTTCGAGGGTTAGTTCCTATCTATCTCGTTTCTCATGTCTAATAGATTAGATCTTGGCTTTTATCTAGATTAGATCTAGGTTTTGTTCGTTGTTGCGGTAGAAATTTTTTGTTTTCCATGCTACGAACCCATCAGTGGTATCAGAGCCATATCTATGCGTAGATCTGTTGCACGAGTAGAACACAATGATGTTGTGGGCGTTGATGCTTTTGTTGTCGGTGTCTTAGCGTGTACTTTGCATCTTGCGGCATGGTGGGATGAAGCGGCTCGGGCTAACATTACATGTCATCGCACATGAGACTTGCTCTACGCTTGACGTGCAACTTTCTTTGCACAAGTGGCTTTGCGGGTGTCTGTCTCTCCCACCATAGTTAAGATTCAATTTACAATGAGCATCTTGACAACACTTGTATCAACGTTGTGGTCCTTGTTCGTAGGTAAGATCGGTCTTATGCGAAAGCCCCAAACCACGTAAAACATGCAAAGAAAATTAGAGGCGTCTAACTCGTTTTTGCAGGGGTTTTGTGATGTGATATGGCCATTATGTGATTGTGATTATATTTGATGTATGCAATGATCCTTATTGTAATATGGCAACCGGCAGGAGCCTAATGGTTGTCTTTAAATTTTGTTTAAGACCTGCGTGTCTATTCATCATGTAATAGCTTTATTCCAAGTAGTTGTAATAGTTGTTGTTGGTGATGGACAACCATGAAGCGGCGCCACGGACCTTGACGCCACGCTGGTGATGATGGAGTTCATGTCCATGCTTTGAAGATGGAGATCAAAGGCACAAGAAGAAAGGCCATATCATATCACATATTATGAATTGCCTGTGATGTTAATCCTTTATGCATCTTGTATTGCTTAGATCACGACGGTAGCATTATAAGATGATCCCTCTCACTAAATATCAAGTAATAAAGTTTTCGTCCTTAGTTGGCACCGTTGCTAAGACTCGTCGTTTCGAAGCATCTCGTGATGATCGGGTGTGATAGACTCTACGTGTGCATACAACGGGTGCAAGCCAGATTTGCACATGCAGAAACTAAGGTTAACCCTGACGAGCCTAGCATGTACAAACATGGTCTCGGAACACAGAATACCGAAAGGTAAAGCATGAGTCATATGGATGATATGATGAACATGTTGATTGTTCGCCTTTAAAGCTACATCATCTCACGTGATGATCGGACTTGGTGTAGTGGATTTGGTTCATGTAATCACTAAAACAACTTGAGGGATGTTGTTTTGAGTGGGAGTTCATTTATAATTTGGATTAGTCGAACTCAATTTATCATAAACACAATCAAAGTGAATTTGCATAGTTTGTTGTAGTCATTGGCATCCGTTCACCACCTTACGCTTAGTTATAGTTGAGATAGTGGAACTATAGAAATTCTGGATATTTACTTTACGAACTGGTATCGTATTGTTTTGAGTGTCAATTTAAAATTTATAAGTCCTATTGCAAACTTTCAGCAAACTCCATTTACTCCATGAAGTTTAATAAATAGTATTAAATCAAGAGTAAGAATTCCAATGTTAGTATTTAATGTATCATGTTTGCCTCCATGATTCTTGATACTCAAAAGATTGTTTTTAATATCAAGTTTATCTAAGAGCTGAAAGCAATGTTTCAGAAACCATCATATGTGAAAGGTATTGCGATATCTAAAACAATGTGTTGGTTACAACATGATAGAGTATACGTCCTCATATTTGATGAGAATTTGTGAAGGTTGGAGACGCTAGTCGTCCTAATCCTCCAAAAGGTTTTGAAAAAGAAACATTATACTCGCAATTCACCTTTATAAGCTATAGCAGCTTGATCATGAAAGTTCTCATGATAAGGATGAATAGAAGATGTAAGTAAAATGTTTACTACACTAAAAGATTACTAAAGAATGGAATTTTGAAAGAATGCCAAACATTTGATGATGGTGATCCACTTCAAAGTGCAAGTCCAAAGGTATTGGTATTTGACTATACACACTTTGTACTATGTGTCATGTGAATGACACCACTATTGATGTTGATAGATTCTTTTAAAAGAAAAGGAATTGCTGAAAGAGAATGTATAAAATATTTGGCAGAAAATAAAAGGTTGGAGATGTCCAACTTAGGCATATAGAAGATATACATGTTATGGCTGTATTCCTTGGTTGTTAAACAATGTGGTTCTACGGTATTGGATACCGAATTGGTTGGTATGAAGTGTCATACAGGACAACACAATTCATGAACTGCAATGGCCTAAGTAACTAGCAGGAGAATATGTGAGGATGTTCATCAAAAACAAACAAAGGGTTATTGTGTTTTTCGTTGACATCAAACCTAGCCTTCAAGATTTGTTATTTTCTTCCGGTATTACGAGAACAATGGTTGTTCAAATAATTACCGTATTCCATAAAGGATGGATGAACTTTTACAAATCTTGTTGGAGAAATCACATCCATAAAACTAATGCTAAAATGTCGAAAGACAATTGATTGAAAGATCACTTAAGAAGTGACATCGCTATTTAAATTATATTGGAAAGAAAACATGAAGAAACTCCATGTTGATGGAATTTTGGAGTTTTTTGATTTTGATCAAATGACACTTATGAAACTTTTCTAGAGATAATTAAAACTTCGTTCATAGGCCAAAAGGGAACGAATGACTAGCTGATTGGAACTTGTACATAGAGATGTATGAAGCCCATTATGTGTAGTCGAGAGCGATGGATTTCAACTTCATATGCTTTCTCCGAGAATTTGAGTGAATATATATATACTTACTCAATAAGGAAGAAGTATGAAACATTTGAAAAATGTTCAAAGACTTTCAAGATGAAGTGGAAAATCATTGTAACAAGAAAATAAAAGAGTTTATGATTGGATCATAAAGAAAGATGTTTGAGTTACAAGTTTAGCAAAACACCTAAGATTTGAGGAATCGTTCCATGGATTTGCATTTCCCAAAACACCATAGGAGTATGGAGTGTTCAAGATATGTAATGAAACCTTGTTTGACATGGTAAGATCAAAGGTGTCATTTATAAAACTGCCATTATATATTAAAGATTAAAGCTTTAGTGACTACCGCTTTTACACTGAAAAGAGCTCCATCGTGATCCGTTGAAATGACACCATATAAGTCATGGTTTGGGATAAAACCCAGGTTGTCCTTTCTTAAATTTTTGGTATGCTAGGCATAAGTAAAATGTTTACAACCAAAGTCGGATAAGCACGTCTTTGTAGGTTATTCTAAAGAATTTGTTGGGAATTTCTCCATAACACTGAGGACGAAAGAGTTTGTTACTTGGAACGTCAAGTTTCTTGAGTAGGAATTTTTCGTGAAAAGTTAAGTGGGAGGACAATAGAACTTTGATAAGGTTGTTGAACCTTAGCTATATGTGCTAAGTAGCGCAGCGCCAGAAAGTGTCCCGGTGACGGCCACAATGCTCATGGCTCTCGTGATTACAAAAGGTGTGATCTCGGAGATTAGAGTTCCTATAGAACCATGTGGGTCGGTAAGAATCAAATAGTAAGATTTGATAAGCAAGTCGTTATTGTTTTGACAATGATGAACCGACTACATGCAAAGAAGCGATGATGGGCCCTTACTCCATAAAATGACTAGAAGTCATGGAATCCGTGATAGCATCCATACACGAGAAATCAAGTTTCTGAACTTTGAAGACCCTCCGGAAAGGCGTGAAGCCTATCGGTCGTGTTTGGATCTATAAAGAAATAGACATGGATGTTTCAAATCTATGAAATAGTCGACATGTCGGAAAGAGTTTACGACAATGTTCAAGGAATTGACTATGATAAGATTTGATCTTTCATAGCGATATTTAGTCTGGACGGATTAATGTAGCAACAACTACATATATTTTGGTATATGGTAGTTGAACAAACAAAACAAGTTCTTCTAATAGAATGGTTACCTAGGACGTGTAAATGACACGATCCAAAGGGTTTTCTTAATTCAAAGGATGCTAAAAGAGTGTGCAAAACTTCAATAGTTGAAGTAAGCATAGCGGAGTTGGAATCTTCACCATGATGAAACTGTTAAAAGAGTTTAAATTCATCGGAGATGATGAAGATGCTTGCATTTGCAAGAAATTAAGTGGGAGCGCTGAGACATATTTCTAATACATTATGTAGAGGACATATTGTTGATTGGAAATGATGTATCTTGTATTGACACAGGTTAAGAATTTCATTTCGATGAAATACTTAGGCATAACTCAAGAATTAGGCATCAATGTCTATATGGATAGATTGAGGCGCTAATATGGTTTTGCCGAATGTACATAGATAAGATGTTGAATGAGTTCAATATGGAAACAACAAGAAAGGTTCTTGACGCACGGAAAGGACTGAATCAAGATTCGAGTGTGTTGACACGAGATTCAAGTGTTTTGACACTTGGTGAAATCGCAAGAATATTTTGATCAATCATTCTTTAAGATGTACACATCCAGATATGTCCTATGCTCTAAATGTTATGAGCATATACCAGAATGATTCATAAGATGATCATTGGACAATAGTAAAGATATTCTCGTAATGATCATACGTCTGTAATGCATTGTATGTCCCAGAATAGGTCCTATTCTTCTACCCTTTCCAGGTAGTCGATGGCTATTCACAGCTACTACCTTAACACCAAAGAAGAGTTCGACCCAATGCTTGATTTCTGTCTTAGTGAATCCCGATTCGACATTAAAAGTATATTGATTCTTTCCCAATAAACGAAGACTTTTTTCTGTAAATACTGCGTATTTGATTATGAGCTTTGGAAGAACTAAGAATATATCATGTATAAGTGACAAATAGTTAAAGGTAGTTCATTGTAAAGTGTTACATTGATACTAGTTTTGTCACAAGATACAAATTAAATTTATCTCAATTTAGACTATGGGTAGCACAATGTAATGGAAAGGAAGTTCCATAACGGATTTGGTTGAGTACCAAAGTTAAAACATTGTAACAGATACTACAACAAAAGGCTAAGTATATGACTACTATTGTAGTGGTAAATGAGGGCATTTGCGTCAAGTAGTTTGTTATCAAACTAGGTGTGGTTCCTAGCGGGCTAATACTATGAAGATATATTGTGTGACAATAATATCAACATATTTTGAGCCGAAGGAACTAAAGGTCTCACCAAAGGACCAAATTTATACAATGCCATCTCATTGGAGAATGAGTAATGCGTAGAGACGCAAGGACATGCAAATACACACGGACCTGGAAGTGTCAGATCCGAAGATTATGTTTTCCACTAGCAATAGTGTCTATACAACACCAGAAAGCCATAGGTGTTGAATGCACAAGTTTTTTTTTAACTAGATTATTGACTCTAGTGCAAGTGGGAGACTGTTGGAGATATGCCCAAGAGGCAATAATAAAGTGGTTATTATTATATCTTTATGTTTATGATAAATGTTTACATCCCATGCTATAATTGTATTATTAGGAAACACTAATACATGTGTGTTTTGTAAACATAAAAGAGTCCCTAGTAAGCCTCTTGTTGAACTAGCTTGTTGATTAATTGATGATCATGGTTTCCTGATCATGGACATTGGATGTGATTAAATAACAAGGTTATATCATTAGGAGAATGATGTAATGGACACACACCCATAGTAAGCGTAGCATAAAGATCAAGTCATTAAGTTCGTATTGCTATAAGCTTTCAAATGCATAGTAACCTAATCCTTCGACCATGAGGTTATGTTAATCACCATCACCGGATGGATACTTTGATGACATCAAACATCGCTTCGTAACTGGGTGTTCATAAAGGTGTCATTAGGTATTCTGAAAGTATGTGTTGAAGCGCATGAACCAAGATTGGGATTTGTCCATCCATATGACGGATAGATATGCTCTGGGCCCTCTCGGTGGAATGTCATCTAATTAGCTTGCAAGCATGTGACTGGGTCACAAGGGATGACATATCACGGAACGAGTAAAGAGTACTTATGAGTAACGAGGTAGAACTGGGTATGGAGATGCCGACGATCAAACCTCGGATAAGTATAGTATCGCGAGACAAAGGGAATTAGTTTCGTATGTAAGTGGTTCAATCGATCACGAAGTCATCGTTGAGTATGTGGGAGCCATTATGGATCTCCAGGTCCCGCTGATGGTTATTGATAGGAGATGTGTCTCTATCATGTCTACATAGTCACGAACCGTAGGGTGACACACTTAAGGTTCGAAGTTGTTTTAAGTAGATATGGAATATGCGTTGGAGACCGAATGTTGTTCGGAGTCTCGGAATGGATCCGGGACATCACGAGGAGATCCGGAATGGTCCGGAGAATAAGATTCATATATTAGGGATCATTTTCTAAGTTAGGAAATGTTCTGGAGTGTTTGTATGGAGATTCTAGAAGGTTTCGGAATGTTCCGGAAGGTTCTAGAAGATATCTTGGAGTTTGCTTGAAAATCAAGATAGGGATCAAGGAGTCCTGGTGGGTCAAGACACGAATTCGTGGGGGAGGAGGACTCCTTCCCCCTCCCCAAATTCGTTGGCCATAGAGGAGGGGAGTCCTACAAGGACTCCCCCTCCCCAGGCGCGCCTCCTCCCCTTAAATAGAAGGGCAGGGGCGCCCCCTCCAAGCCCTGCTCTCATAACGTCCAATCTCTGCCCCCTCTCTCCTCCACCTTTCTTCTGCACAGGCATAGGCGAAGCCCTGCAGAATTCTCTACTCCACCACCACCACCACGCCGTCGTGCTGCTGGGATTCCGTGGAGAAGATCTACTACCTCCGCTGCTCGCTGGAACGGGGAGAGGAAGGTCGGCTTCGACTCCGCACGTGTGACCGACTGCGGAAGCGCTGCCGAATCGCGGCGCCAGAAGGATCGTCCACTTGACCAACGGCGGAAGCGCTGCCGGAACGCGACGTCGGAAGGATCGTCCACTTAACCAATGGCGGAAGCGCTGCTGGAACGCGACGCCGGAAGGATCGTCCACACGATCTTGAGATCGGCAAGTGATCGACTACATCATCCACGAGATCTAATCTCGTTAACGCTTTCGGATCTTCGAGGGTTAGTTCCTATCTATCTCGTTGCTCATGTCTAATAGATTAGATCTTGGCTTTTATCTAGATTAGATCTAGGTTTTGTTCGTTGTTGCGGTAGAAAATTTTTGTTTTCCATGCTACGAACCCATCATATTATTATCAATAACTTTTATGCAATGCTCCCTCTACATGATAAAGATTTATTGGATGCTTCTTGTGCTGGATCATTCACTCGCATGGAAGAAGAAGCTAAATGGGACCTTCTAGACCGTATTCAAGACAATGTTGAAGCTTGGGAGAATGACAAAGGTAGAAAGTCAGGTATAAATTATGATTATGAATGCATTGAATCTTTTATGGGAACTGGTGACTTTCGAAATATTAGTAATATTTATGGTCTTGATCTGCAAGTTATTATGAATTGCTTTAGAGCCTTTGCTTCCTATATCGAAATTCCAAAAAGGGGATGGAATAAGTACCATGCACCTTACAAAGATATTGTTGACTATGCTCCTATTGGAAGTGCTAAGTATTGCATTATTGATCCCATCTTACCCGAACCTTATATCGAGAAGATTCCCTTCCCCGAAAATGTAAAGGACCATCCTATGATAACTAATGTAATCACCAAAAGTGAAAAAAGAACTGTAAAACCTGATGAACAAATAAATATTGAACCTGTGGTAGCAATTGTGAAAGACCTTGTCACTAAAAGCGTAGAAGATGGGCACATAGTCTTTTGTGAGGATGCTTCTAATATTGTTTCACATCCCAATAGAACTAAAAAGGCTAGTGTTCCTGTGCTTTCTGTTAGAATTGGTGATCATTGCTATTATGGTTTATGTGATATTGGTGCAAGTTCTAGTGCTATTCCTTATGAGCTTTACAGAGAAATTATGCATGAAATCAGTCCTTCCGAGTTGGAAGAGATTGATGTGGTTATTCACCTTGCTAATAGAGAGACCATCTCTCCAATTGGTATTGTACGAGACGTGGAAGTTCTTTGTGGTAAGATTAAGTACCCTGTTGATTTTCTAGTACTTGGTTCGGCTGCTAGTAAAACCTACCCTATCATTTTTGGTAGACCTTTCTTGGGTACTTGTGGAGCTATTATTGATTGCAAGAGGGAGAAAATCTTGACTAAGTTTGATGGGGAATCTTATGAGTTTAATTTTTCAAAATTTGCTAAAGAACCTTGCGAAGAGGAACCCATAATGAGGATTTTAGGGTTGAACAACTTGCTTCTATTTCTCTTGCTCCTAACAATCCTTTGCAGCAATTTATGGAAGATCATGAAAGTGAAATCTTCATGGAAGAAAGGAATGAGATTGACAGGATTCTCCGTGATCAATCTATGATGCTTAAGCACGACTTGCCTGTAGAAGACTTGGTGTGGCATCCCACTAAAACCACTACTAGAAAATCAATGTGTTTTCGTGCATTGCATCATCATGACTGCATGCTCATGTCATCATGCCACATTGCATTGGAGCATCGTCATCATCTTGCATGGATTTGTCTAAAACTATTTTCGAAACGCCTAGTTTTGTTTTTCTAAATATTCCCGTCTATATTCAAATTAAAACCGGGTCTCCGGAATATTTTGTTTCGTCTACAAATAGATTTCAAACCCCCCGTTTTAAACAAATAAAATATTTAATTTATTTTTAGGAGGCAGCCCGCTAGGCCCGAAAGCCCAGCCGGCCACCTCCAAATAAAAATCCTATCCTAGCCCAAAACCCTAATCCACCTACCCCTCCTCCCTCTTTTTCCCTCCCAGCCGCCAACTCCCATTCTCCCGCCCAAATCCCAGCGCCACCAACCCCTACCTCCACCTGTTCGCCCCCTCCACCTCACCCCACCCTATCACGTCACGCCACATCACCCTGGCCCAATCTCCACCCACTCCCCCGCTGCCACCTCGCTCCTGCACGCGGCCCCAGCCCCCGCGCCTGCACGCCCCGCACCAATCCCCACCATGTCCTCACCAATCGCTCCATCCCGCGCGACCCATCCCGCCTAACCCGACCGACAGCACCCGGCCCCACCTCGTCTTCCCCATCGTGAAGCCCACCAACCCCGCAGCGGCCTCGCTCGATCCCTCCAATGACCTCCGCCATCGAGCCCTTCTTCCCGCAAGGTGCCTCCTCCCTCTGCCGAGCCCCGCTCTCCTCGCCTCGCTACAGTCGTCCTCCCGCGGCTGCCGCTCCGAGCCCTAGCGAGCTCCGCCTCCCTCGGCCGTCCTCGCCCTTGAGCGCCACCGCCATCTTCTCCGTACCGTTGTGGGCGCCCTTCACCCCAGCGACCCTGCGTACCGGCGCCTCCCCTGCTCGTCTCCGTGCCGGATTCATGCGCGCTACCTCTCCAACCCCCGCCGTCGCTACCTTCCGTTCCCGTCCCCTACAGCGCCCCACTTCTCCGTCGGCCTCCCTCCTCTCTCCATGACCCAGCGCGCCCGCGTCTCCGTGCCACCGCCCGCGAAGCTGCCGCGCCCTCCGTCGCTCGCCACCATTCCGGCCGCATCGCTGCCTCAGCCCCTGCAAGCTCCGTGTCCAGGCGCCGCCGTCCTCTCCCTATAGCGGCGTTACCATCCTTCTGCAGCCGCCCGCCCTCAAGCTCGTCCTCGTCCCTCACCGTGCCCCGCGACCACGCCGTACCCGGCGCCGCTCGAGTGTGCCCGCTGCTACGCCAAGGATGTCCTTGACCAGCGTTGGCTCTTTCACTATGAAGGACGGTGCCGCCACTATGTGTTCTGTAGGTCGAGCGTGTCTACTGTTTCTGGACATGTGCCTGCCTCTTTGTTTTGCTACTCCTGCTGCTCTCTAATATGCAACCCGGTGATCTTTTCAAAGACCTTCGTGGTGGACAAGACCTACACGTCGTACCAGCACCTGCCTTGGGTGTCAACGACGATACCGATGAGAACCACCATGATGCCACTCGAAGACCTTCGTCCCGGACCAACAAGATCGCCTCACGGAACCCCGACCCCGGATGTCTGAAGATCGAGACCAAACCCTGGCACGCCAAGCTCTTCGACCCCGAGGACCGATCCACAGATGCGACAAGTACTTCCCGGATCCGATGCCCGAGAACCCGAACGCCAAGGTCGTCGACACGGATACGCCAAGTACTTCCTCGAGGACGCCAAGTTCTTCACCCCGAATGCCAAGACTGACCCGATACGAGGACCCGACAAGATCTTCGTGACGACAAGAGCGACACCGACCAGGGCGAATCCGATGCGCCCCGACGCCAAACCAAGTCCTTCTTCCCGGAACGCCAAGCTCTCCTTCCGTTGTCCAAGAACGATCCCGTCGATCCGAACCCCAGATCCGATCCCCGTCGAACCCTGCCGAACCCCCCGAACCCCAGGAACCAAGATCTCCCGAACCCAGATGTGTGGACCTTTCTCGAGCCCCTATTTTATAAATGCTATATATAAAACTTGTTGCATACTAATTGTTCATCTCGCATGCATATCATGTGGGTTGGGGGCATTATGCCGATTCACCTCATAATTAAATATGGAGTGTTTATGCGGGATATCTTTGTCTTATTCCAGACTCCATTTAAATTGCATAGCGAACCGATGACCTGTTTCGCCCTGTTGATACAACATTTAAATTGCGGGAATTAGTTAAATAACTTGAACCATATAATTATTTGTCGGGACCCGGTTTTGCTTAATATTGCCTAATTGCACCGCATCCACATCATATCATGATCATGACGATTCTTCCGCATTAGTTGTAATTGTTGCATCGCTTGTTCCTTTTAGTGTTTTGCTTCTTCTCGGATAGGACGACGAGATGTTGTGAGCTTCGACAAGTTCTCCGGATATGAATCTCCGGCAGTGGTTTCCCAGGCGAGCATCTCTTCCCATTCTACCTATTTTGCATTTATAGTCTTTATTTCCTCCTATTGATCTATTGCTATCCGTGTCGCGATGCTTTAGTTTCCGTACCCCAGTTATATCCCGTGCAGCCTCTATATTGCCTTGGACACCTCCTATTACCTGTGTTTGGTAGATAGCTGGCCTTGCGAGTCGTAGTTGCGTGCTTAGGTGCGATCTCGTGTTGTCAAGTACCATAGTTGTTGGATTGCTGGCAGATGATTATTGGTGGAGATGATCATGACTTTAATTACAACCTTTAAAATGCTAGATATAACTAATGCAGAGGCATCGGTGGGCAATAGATGTTATTTGGTTCTTCCACGCCCACTTGTGTCCCGTAGGACCCCGAGTACTTGATACTTGTTCCTTGATTTTTTGCACTATCCACATCTGGGAGGCCGTGGACCCCCCTGAGCCAGAGCTTGATTCATTTCTATTTCTTGGGGCCACAAGTAGTTTGGGGTTTTATTACGATCCTGTACTTATGCCATGCTTTACTGCTTTATTTACGATTGTGCGTGGAGCACCTATACTGTTTTGGACCGTGGAATGTTTCCGCGGTATCGACAAGCCTAGTCACACTTTCGGGTTCCCCGTCGTTTACAGCGATTGTCACAAACCCTGGGTCCGTTCCGGAGCCAACCAACTTTGTTGCGGGTAGCTTAGTGGGGTGGCCCCCTGAAATATTTTTGAATCCTGTGATCGCTTTGTCGTGAAAGCCTCGTTGGGTTTTGAGTTGGTTTTTCCGAGGTTGATCGAGTGTGTGTTGCTATTTGTGCACCCCTGCAGGGTAAAACTTTCTGAAAGCCGTGTCCGCGGTTATGGACGACTTGGAGCACAGTATCTCGATCATAGACAAGCATAACTAAAGTAGTGCTATAAATTTGACATAATATGTGACTAGTAATCAGATGCAACTATAATGGAATGGATAATAAAAATGCCAACAACTGATGAACATGTGGTGATCTGTGTCGAACTATACCTGCCTAGTAAGTATTGCAACTCCAATGGAATGTGATAAAAGTGTCAACAACTGCTGGGTTTTGGGATTCCTCAGGACAATTATAACTGCCTAGTAAATGTTCCAACTACATCAGAATGGTGATTAAAACTGCCACTACTTATGCTATTAGGATGACTCATGTTATCTATATCTGATTAGTAATTGTTGCAACTATAATGGAATGAGAAAAACTGTCAACTGTGTGAGTTCCTCGGTTTGACTTCCTCGTTTGGTCTCGAGGGGGAATACCAGGATGGGTTTGTTTGGTGTTAGCTTCAGGTTGGATCCGAATAAGTATTTCTTATCCCTCTCTGATAACGCCAGTTGTATCGAGTCTCTATAGGTTGTTTAGTGCCGCTGCGCTGCCACTTTAGCCCACCATACCTATGTAGGCGAGAGCCGCCGAATTCTAGCCTCGCCGTGTACTGGCCTCAGTATTGACGCTCCTCTTTTTCCGTTACCCTTTGTCGGCACCCCTTTTGTTTTAGCAGGTTTGAGATCGACGTCGTTAGCAGGGTTACCCTTCCGGCTTGGCCTGGGCAGGGTTATGGACGCCATTGGTTATTCTTTAGGGCTCTTAGCCCCATTTGCATATTGTCCGTAGTCGGACGCCCTATCAATTTCAAGGTGATTTGGATCTTTGTATTGTATATCTGTATTCTTGACTCGTGGAGTCGTGTTGTATAAATATCTGTTCTGTGGGTCCCATCGAGGACTGTTGTGTAATGGTATTACTTCGTTTTCCACCCGCACGAAAGTGCCTGGTGGGCGTCTTTGAATCGTTTCTATGCGGGTTTGATGGAAAGGGCTAAAACTTGCATAGGGCCGATTTGAGGGTGTTACACTTGGGTACCACGATGCCACCTAAAAAGGATCCTGTTTTCGATCTAAAACCTCTCCCTGATGATCTTAAATATGCTTATATTGATGATAAAAAGATATATCCTATTATTGTTAGTGCTAAACTTTCAGGGAAGGAAGAAGAACGGTTATTGGAAGTTTTGAGGAAACATAGAGGAGCTATGGGCTATACTCTGGATGATTTAAAAGGGATTTCACCTACTATATGTCAGCACTCTATCAACATAGAACCAGATGCGAAGCCGGTAGTGGAGCACCAACGACGTTTAAATCCTAGGATGAAGGAAGTGGTAAGGAATGAGGTATTGAAACTCCTTGATGCTGGTATTATTTACCCTATTGCTGATAGTGAATGGGTTAGTCATGTTCATTGTGTTCCTAAAAAGGGAGGTATTACCATTGTCCCTAATAATAATGATGAGCTTATTCCTCAAAGAATAGTGGTAGGCTATAGGATGTGCATCGATTTTAGGAAAGTCAATAAAGTTACTAAGAAAGATCACTACCCGCTTCCTTTTATTGATCAAATGTTGGAAAGGTTGTCTAAAAAGACCCATTTTTGTTTTCTTGATGGTTATTCGGGTTTCTCTCAAATTCTTGTTAAACAACAAGATCAAGAAAAAACTACTTTTACTTGCCCTTATGGAACTTATGCTTATAGACGTATGCCTTTTGGTTTATGTAATGCTCCTGCTACTTTCCAAAGGTGCATGTCTGCTATCTTTCATGGTTTTTGTGAGGAAATTGTAGAAGTGTTCATGGATGACTTTTCTGTCTATGGAACTTCTTTTGATAATTGTCTGCACAACCTTGATAAAGTTTTGCAGAGATGTGAAGAAACTAATCTTGTTCTTAATTGGGAGAAATGCCACTTCATGGTTAATGAAGGGATTGTTCTTGGGCATAAAGTTTCTGAAAGAGGCATAGAAGTTGATAGAGCTAAGGTTGAGGCAATTGAGAAGATGCCATGTCCAAGAGACATAAAAGGTATTCGTAGTATCCTTGGTCATGCTGGTTTCTATAGGAGGTTTATTAAAGACTTCTCTAGGATATCAAAACCTCTCACTAATCTTCTTTAAAAAGATGTACCTTTTGTTTTTGATGATGATTGTAGGGAAGCTTTTGAAACTCTTAAGAAGGATTTAACTACAGCCCCTATTGTTCAACCACCTGATTGGAGTTTACCCTTTGAAATAATGTGTGATGCTAGTGATTTTGCTGTAGGGGCTGTCCTTGGGCAGCATATTGATAAAAAGTTAAACGTTATCCATTATGCTAGTAAGACTCTAGACACTACTCAAAGGAATTATGCCACTACTGAAAAGGATTTCTAGCTCTTGTTTTTGCCTGTGATAAGTTTAGGCCCTATATTATGGACTCAAAAGTAACCATTCATACTGATCATGTTGCTATTAAATATCTTATGACGAAGAAGGACGCTAAGCCTAGGCTTATTAGATGGGTATTGCTTTTACAAGAGTTTGATCTACACATAGTAGACAGGAAGGGGCTGAAAACCCTCTAGCTCATAATTTATCTCGTTTGGAAAACATCTCTTTTGATCCTATGCCTGTTAATGATAGTTTCCCAAATGAACAGTTAGCCGTAGTAGGGGTGAGCTCGCGAGGAAGCCCTTGGTATGCTGATTATGCTAACTTTATTGTCTCCAAGTATTTGCCTCCAACTTTTACAGCTCAGCAAAGAAGAAAGTTCTTTTATGATTTGAGGCAATATTTTTGGGATGACCCACACTTATACAAAGAAGGAGTTGATGGTATTATGCGAAGATGTGTTCCAGAATATGAACAAAAAGAGATATTGCGTAAATGTCATGGTAGCGCCTATGGAGGACATCACGCAGGAGATAGAACTGCACAAAAGGTATTACAATCAGGTTTCTACTGGCCTACCCTTTTTAAAGATACAAGAAAATTTGTTTTATCTTGTGATGAATGTCAGCGTGTTGGTAATATTTCTAGACGTAATGAAATGCCTATGAACTACTCTCTAGTTATTGAACCTTTTGATTGTTGGGGATTCGACTTTATGGGTCCTTTCCCTCCTTCGAAGGGTTACACTCATATTCTTGTTGCCGTTGATTATGTTACTAAGTGGGTAGAAGCCATTCCTACGAAAAGTGCTAACGGGGAAACCTCTCTAAAAATGCTTAAGGATGTTATCTTTCCTAGGTTTGGAGTGCCTAGGTATCTCATGACTGATGGGGGTTCTCATTTCATTCATGGCGGTTTTAGGAAGACCCTCGCTAAATATGATGTTAATCATAGAATTGCTTCAGCTTATCACCCCCAAACTAGCGGGCAAGTAGAGTTATCAAATAGAGAAATTAAATCTATCTTGCAAAAGACTGTTAATAGGTCTAGAAAAAACTAGGCTAAGAAGTTGAATGATGCTTTATGGGCTTATAGAACTGCTTACAAAAATCCTATGGGAATGTCTCCTTATAAAATGGTTTATGGGAAAGCTTGCCACCTACCCTTAGAATTAGAACACAAAGCTTACTAGGCAGTGAAAGAACTAAATAGAGATTGTAAGCTCGCTGGTGAGAAAAGATTTATTTGACTTAAGTTCTTTAGATGAATGGAGGAGTGAAGCCTATGAGAATGCTAGGCTCTTTAAGGAAAAAGTTAAAAGATGGCATGACAAGCGAATACTTAAGAGAGAATTTCATGTTGGTGAGAAAGTTCTTTTGTATAGGTCTCGTCTCAGATTTTTTGCAGGTAAGCTACTATCAAACGGGAAGGACCTTTCATCATTGAAGAAGTATACCGTTCAGGAGCAATAAAAATTTCTTCTCTAAAAGATAATACTACACAAGTAGTGAATGGACAGCGACTCAAACACTATATTGCTGGAGATTCTTACAATGAAGATGTTGATGCCTTTCAAGATATAACTCGAGAGAAATTCATTGAGGACCAAATTCAGAGACCTGCAGAGTCTATTTTCATGTAGGTAACAGTTCTGGTAAGAAAAGTTCCACGAAAATACAATCCAACTATATTTTTGCAGTTTTCAGTCGATAAGGAAAGTTTCAAAGTGAAAAAGGGACGGAACCGGAGCCGGGATGGCCCACACCACCCCATGGCGCGGGCCCTCCCCTGGCCGCGCCACCAGGTGTTGAGGCCACCCAGGACTCCGTCTCTGACCCGTTTTCTCCCAGTACCTTCCTTTTGATATGAAACTTCGTAATATATAATCCCCCAGATCCCCCGAGGTTCGTATATCGTGTTTTCGTCGTGTTTTTGTTTCGATCTGTTTTTGTCAGGACATACTCTTTGAAAGCTTAGAAGCACCATGGTGTCCGCCAAGGATAAAGGGAAGGAGCCTATGGAGGAAGATCTCCAAGACCCCAAGCAGGGGCTGGTACCTTTAGTCTCTTGCCATGCATCAACGGAAGCCCTACGAGTCACTAAGGAGTTATGTGATAAGTACCGAGACTTGCAGAGGAAGGTGGACATGCTTCAATGGGAGAATAATATGATTCGCAAGATGCTGGAAGATTTCCTCACATCAACTAAGAAAATATTACCATCACCACTGAAGGAGTAATTCGTCATCAGGTTTGGCATCCCCTTGGTTTGTTCCAAGCTTGGGGGAGTGCCGCGGTATCATATCACTATCTCCTATCTTTTTACCTTATTAGTAGAGTCATATCATGAATAGAGGAGTTATTATGTAGTATGGTTCGCATTATGGAAGTGTCCCCTCTCTCGTTAGATATGTATCCCTTGGTGTGAGTTTCCGTTATAGAATATTAATGAGAAGTTCTATCATTCACTCTTTTTGCATACCTTATATTAGTTTCCAATTCGTGGTTATATGATTGATCTTGTTGTTAGTATTGGTAGCACTCTAGGATCATTGAGTTAATTTAGTTGGTTTTGGCAAACCTGGCTTGGTCAGTAGCAACACCTTTTTGAGAGTTGAAAGAAAAGATAAAAGTACCTTTAAAAGAAAAATAATTTCATCATCTTTCTTTCTTCATTTGCTCATAAGTCTAGTCTTCTCTAGTTAAGATCTTTTGTGCTTCCAAGGAAGATTGCATGTTTGTCTTTATCACTTGTATGTTTGTTTGTTCCCTTCAACTCTTATACTTTCTACCCAGCCTTGCTAGCCAAAAACCTGTACTGAGAGGGTATTCTTCTCATGCATCCACCTCCTTTAAACCAAAACCCTTGCCATTTGTGTCCACCATACCTACCTAGTAGCATTATTGCTATTCCAAGTAAATTCTTCTTTTATCTACCTCCCAAATTAAACTTGTTATGTGAAAACTAGTGATTAAAGCTCTCACGAACTTGATGGCACACTTTACTTTCTTGCATTTAATAAACTTGAACCATTGGGTCCTTCTTTGTTGCGTATATGCTTGCGCTTTATGAGTTGAAGTTAGCCGAACCATGTATCATGGGGACCACTTTCAACACTTCATTTGGTACTTTGTACCTAGTTGATATCATGTTCATTTGCTTATGGATCCTGGCGGTGTGAAATAAAAGTGGAACTTGTAAGATCATGGAGTTTATATGTGTGTTAGAGGAATGCCTGGGCCGCTAGCCTAAGCCATGCCTAATCATGGTGGAAACTTGCAGCATAACTATAGTGAGCATTCTATCAAGCATCCTCAATAAAAACCTATGCAAATAGCAAATAAAAAGATCGCTGAGATGCTCACTGTCTGCTTGCCTTGTCATTTTGATTATGGGATAGCTCCTGTGTCATGTGCAAGGGGTACCCCGTTGGCAGTTCTCAATGATACGCATGTATTTACAATGACAAGAGCTTGCTCGTGACTGAAGTTGAGTAGCATGAGGATCGGTACTCATAAGTAAGGGGCATGGGACTCCACTTTATAACTTGTCAAGCATATCCTCTTAGTTGTGTCACATTAACCTTAATCACCAAAAGATGCCTATGATAGGGGCAATGAGAGCTGAAAGCTAGTAAGTATCATAATTTTTGGGAGCTCTTTATGAGACTTGCAATCCCTGCTTGCCTCTTTGAAGGGCCTTTCTTTTACTTTGTAGTTGAGTCAGTAAACCTATTCCCTTCTATCTCAGCAAGTATTTTGAGTTGATGTGTTTCATTCATTCATATGATGATTTAGTCAATCATGTTTCTTATGTTCCTTGTTTTGCACATTGCTCTTATCTTGATGTTTACTACTTTGAAAGCTATCATTGAAAAACCAGTTATTTGTGAACTCCAGCAAATTATCAAATATTCTTCGACCAAGAGCTAATTTTGCCATTACCAATTATGATTCACTTTATGTATCTTTATTGTGTTTCCTTTACTCATTACAAGTTGAGTTATATAATAGTGAGTTGTCTTCTATTATGATCTATGTATTTGACGAATGTGATGCTTCTTGTCCGTATTCTTTTATCGACACTTCACTCCATAAACCTGAGGCCATGTTTATTGAGCTCAGTTTCGCTTGGGGACAAGCGAAGTCTAAGCTTGGGGGGAGTTGATACGTCCATTTTGCATCACTATTCTATGTCTTAATTCACTATTATTCATCGATATATTTCGTATTGAGAGGTGATACTTATGTTATTTCATCTATTTTTGCATGGTTGATGACTTTTGGAGCATGGACCGCTGCAGTCAGGATTCTGATGGAAAAGGTGCTGTTTGGAGGCAAAATTTGCGAAGATCAGAAAATCCGGGAAAATATACGGGAAATCCTATTTTTCTAGAAGACTAAGGATGCCAGAAGATGGAGTGGAGGTGGGCCCATGGCGCGGGCAAGCCTAGGCCGCGTCTGGAGGTGGTGTGGCCGCCCTGGCCCACTCCAGCCTCTCCCCTCTGGCGTATATCATCCTCCCGAAACCCTAAGACTCGAGGAGCGACCACATAAAGATTCCGCCGCCTCTGCGGGGTGGAAAACACCGAGAGAGAAAGATCTCTCCGGCAGACAGATTTCTGCCGGGGGAATTCCTTCCCGGAGAGGGGAGATCGTCGCCATCAACACCACCATCAAGCTGGACTTCATCGAGATCATCATCATCACCACCACCATCATCACCATCAGCACCCTCATCACCATCTCCATATTGCTGTAACAATTGGTTGAATCTTGCTATAGTTCATAGGGGAAACTTTCCCCGTGTTGATTACTCTTTGTAGTTGATGCTATTGAGTGAACCATTGAATTATTGTTTATGTTCAGATTGTTATACATCATTATTCCATCTTTGATCATGATCCATATGATGTCTTGTGAGTAGTTCGTTTTGTTCTTGAGGACATGGGAGAAGTCTTGTTGTTAGTAGTGGAGTTGCGTTGAGGAAGATTCCATAGATTGTTATTTAAGTTGTGGTGTACTTCTTCTAGTGGTGTCATGTGAACGTCGACTACATGAAACTTCACCTATAAGGGCCTAGGGGAATGCATTGTGTATTTGGCTACTAATCGTAGGGGTTGCCGGAGTGACAGAAACCTGAACCCCCATTAGGAAACCATTGCACAAGGGACGTAAGGGTCTTAGAGTTTAAAGTTGTGGTTAGGTTTCTATCTTAATTACTTTCTTGTACTTACAGATGTTTGCAAGGGGTATAATCACAAGTATGTATTAGTCTTGGATGGGGCGGTACATTAGCACAGGTTCACCCACACAACACTTAGCAAGCTAAATAAGATTAATCGACTATATGAAGCGAAAGCACTTGACAGTCTTCCCATGTGTCCTCGAGAACGTTTGGTCATCTTAAGTAATACAATCGGCTTGTCCTTTGCTGCATAAAGGATTGGGCCACTTGCTGCATTTATTCCTACTGTCTTTTATTTACTCGTACTTTGTTTACTTGCTTTATCGAAAACCCCTAAAAATATGTTTGCTAAGTATTTGCAGAGAATTCCTGATCCATACCACTAGCCAGCACCTTCTGCTCCTCGTTGGGTTCGACACTCTTACTTATCGAAAATACTGCGATACACCCCCTATACTTGTGGGTCATCAGTAGCCTCAGCTCAAACCTCTTCCGCGAGGGAACCCATACTAATGCATATAAACTTCCGGCTAAGCCTTACCCAATTCAGGTATTGTGGTTGTACGGTAAAATTGGAATGGTATCGCATCCGAACCCAACCATTAGTTTTTATAAAGAGCTAAGGCTCATGCCTCAACATTTTAATCATCAAATCTATTTGTGTTTCTCAACACATGTCAAAACATCTCAATATAATGACTCATCATTCCAAGGTTTTCATAATCCTTTTCACCAAGTATTCCCATCTAAAGTGATCAAGTTTTATGCTTAGCACTAGCCACTAAGTTAAGAGTGTTCACCAATGAGGGATGCTAATCTCAATCTCATGCCATAGAATGACATCTAGTATAGGCCTATTTTTATACTCTTTATGCTATCTATACTACTTTCTAAAACCTCACAAAGCATTAACTAAAAGTAAATAACTTTGGTAAAGTAAAAAGTAAAGCTTGCAAGTAAAACTTGGGATGGGTATAAATCAAAGGTATATAACCAAAGCATGCCTAATGCATCTTGCTTAGGTTAACTTCAATTAGTGATGGCTTGCAAGTATTACCTTGCCAATAATAGCTTGCCTTGATAGGTGAAGTCATTGAAGTTTTCTTCGCCTTCTTCGGGGTAGAACTCCTCCTCCTCGTATCCTTGGTCAGTTCTATCGTCTATAAATGAATACATGGTACACAATCACCAAACAATACTTATCTATTGCTATATATCACACTAAGGCACACACTTGATGATCTAGCATTATCACAATAATCACATGCATTAAAGAGCTAGTTTCAATTATTTTATTTAAGAAAAGTAATTTCTACTCATTGAAATTATTTAAGATTTAATATTCTCCACTTCAAATATGGGATCATGTGGACATATGTCATCACCACATATTCTAATACATGGGAATGTGATTTAAAGGGTTGATCACATTTTATAAAGTTTAAGATTATTATTTAATAGATTTAAAGTGACTAGAAATGCCCTAATAGCATTCTTTTGGTACTAGTCCAATGTCACTGCATGCAAACTTAAATCTTTTTACATATTCAGATAGATATTATCAAATGTGATTTTTGAGAGTTGGAATCAACTCAAAAGCTATTATGGTTGATTTTTGAAAAATGTTTGAAGTTACAAAAGTCTCTGCCTTGTTATTTTTGCTATAAATTATATCTAACTCCAAATGATTTAAATCCAACGGGCTGATACATTGCTAACGTATTTATAATTTTTTATGTTCCATGCTTGTTTTATATCTACTTTCTTATGTTTTGTCCACACTTTGGAGTATTTCTATACACTTTCTTAGACTAGCATATTAACAAGATGCCATAGTGCCAGTTGCCCGTTTTCTTCTATTTTTGGTTCCAGAAAAGTCAGAAAATGCATATTCTCGGAATTGGACCGGACAAAAGCCAAAGTCGATATTTTACCGGAAGACTCATGGAGCCAGAAGACGAGACAGAGCGGGGCCAGAGGGTGGCCACACCATGTGGTGGCAAGGGCTAGCCCTGGCCGCACCACCAGGTGGTGTGGGCCCCCTGGCCGCCCACCGACCTTGCCTCTTCACCTATAAGATGCCTCCCGGTGCAAAAACCCTAAATCGATCAGCCTCCAGCCACGAAAAGTTCCGCAGCACCGCCGCCACCGAAGAGGAGATTTGGGGGACAGAAAGTCTTTGTTCCGGCACCCTGCCAAGACGGGGAAGTGCCCCCAGAGCCATCTCCATCGATCTCCACCGCCATCACCATCACCATTGTTGATTCCCATGATGACGAGGCAGTAGTTCTTCCTCGAGGCTAAGGGTTCTACTGGTAGCTATGTGTTCGTCTCTCTCTATGCATGATCATATTGTGATCATGAGCTTTGTAATCTAGTAGATCTACCTTGCTACTCAAGTGCTTTAATATATCTCTGCTCTCCCCATGTGTGTGAAAGTGACAGCGTCCACACCATGGTGGCACTTAGGCTAGAGATTACAAATACTTGTTATGAGTTATATTTGGAGTTGGATGTCTTTATGAAATTGTGGTGTTTGTTGGAACCATCTAGTGCTCAAGGTGACAATGTGGGGTTATTTAGATGGGAAAGGCTTACTTTGAGGTGTGCTGTTATAGCCTTACCATGGATTAGAGTGTCCAACCGGAGAGTAGTTCAGAGTAGTATCATAAAGAGATGGTACTTATATGAGAGTGTTCACTAGCGAAAGTATGATCCCTAGGCCTTGTTTCTAAGCATTGAAACACCATTTGCAATTAGATCTGTTACATGTTTGCTTGCTACCATCTTTATTTCAGTTTGCCTTTAGTTTCTTCCACGCCATCAAGCTATTTTCTAGCACCGTTGTCTATTATCCATACCACTTGTATTTCACTATGTTTTTGCCGAACTAGTGCACCTATACACCTGACAAGTGTATTGGGTGTGGTAGGGACACAAGAGACTTCTTGTATCTTGATTACAGGGTTGCTTGAGAGGGATACCTTTGACCACTTCCTCCTTGAGTTCGATAAACTTGGGTGATCCACTTAAGGGAAACTTGCTGCTGTTCTACAAACCTCTGCACTTGGAGGCCCAACAACTGTCTACAAGAATAGAAGTGCGTAGACATCAAGCTATTTTCTGGCGCCGTTTCCGGGGAGGTAAGGTAAAAGGTACTCACATCCTCCGGTGTGAGTGCTCGAAGTTATTTCCTTTAGATTCTGCAATTTTGTCTTTTTGTTTCTTATTTTCACTAGTTAGGCTTAATGGAAAACAACAACAAAATTAGAGAGCTTTATAGTATTTATCTTGAGTTAGGACATGAAGTGTTTGAAGAGAAAATTAAAACCTATGGAACTTTATTTGCATGCTAATAGCAATGTCTTAGTATGAATTCTTTGGACACCATTATTGCTAATGCTATGGAAAAGTCTAAGCTTGGGGAACCTGGTTTTGATGAGCATGATATTTTTAGTCCCCCAAGCACGGTGGATTTTTTTTTTTTACTTTGATGACACTATGCCTCCAATATATGAGGATTACAATGATGAATATGATATTTTTAGTCCACCTACTATTGAGGAGAAAATTAATGATTACAATATGCCTCCTATATTTGATGATTATGCTGATGAGAATAATAATGATAGCTATTTTGTTGAATTTGCTCCCACCACAATTAATAAGAATAACTATGCTTATGTGGAGAGTAATAATTATCATATGCATGTGGCTCATGATAAGAAAGTTTTATGTGATAGTTATATTGTTAATTTTATTCATGATGCTACTGAAAGTTATTATAATAGAGGGAAACATGGTTTCATATATCTCAACAATATTAAGTTTCCCCTCTTTATGTTGAAAGTCTTGAAGTTGCACTTGTTTTGCTTTCCTAAGCTTGTTTCTTTGTGCTTTCATGACTTGTTTCTTTACAATATTCCTATGCATAGGAAGTGGGTTAGACTTAAATGTGTTTTGAATTTGCTTCTTGATGCTCTCTTTTACTTCAATTCATATTTCTTATGTGAGCATCTTCTCAAACTATCATGCCTAACTTAAAAGAGTCAACGAAAATTACTTATTGGGAGATAACCCAAAAGTTTTAGATGAGTCTTGGAAGTTATTACTTTAGTAATAACCGCTCCTTATCCTCTTTATTTGTATTTTGTGCCCAGAGTAACCTCTAATGAGAGAGAAGTAATGCTTGGGAAAGTTCTGTCCCGAAACAGATTTTTGGCGGTTCTCTATGATACATATGTACTTACAATGACAAGAGCTTACTTGTGACTAAAGTTGAGTAGCATGAGGTTCGGTCTTTGTAAGTAAGGGGCATGAGATTTTGGCTTATAACTTGTCAAGCATATCCTCTTAGTTGTGTCACTTTAACCTTAATCACCTTCAAGATGCTTATGATAGGCGCAATGAGAGTTGAAAGCTAATAAGTACCATAATTTTTGGAATCTCTTTATGAAACGTGAATCCCTACTTCCTTCTATGAAGGCCCTTTCTTTTACTTTTATGATGAGTCTCCACCTTCTATCTTTATGCACCTACTTTGAGAGCATAGTGGGCATTCTTAGTTCTATGTGCATTGTCCCAAGACTTGTTGATTGATGCATAGCTTTGATATTGCTTGTTTTAAAATATTTGTATCTAGTCACTCTTATGAACTTTGAAGGTGTCCTATGCATTTATGTTTGCTACTCTATGAGGGACAAGCTGAATGCCACTATGTTATGTTTTATTTATGTGAAACAAACATCTTGCAAAGCATTGTTATTCATAAATCTTTTATTTGTGCCTTTTCATCTTGCAACATAGTTTTTTTGTTTTATTGTTAGAACTTTGTCTTTCATGTTATGATTGAAGTACTATGATCCCAGCCATCAAAGGTTTACAAATACTTTGATCAAGTTTATGATGGTGCATGTTACCTAAAAAATTATTCTTTTTTTATCACTTACCTACTCGAGGACAAGCAGGAGTTAAGCTTGGGGATGTTGATACGTTGCTAACGTATCTATAATTTTGATGTTCCATGCTTGTTTTATATCTACTTTCTTATGTTTTGTCCATACTTTGGAGTATTTCTATACACTTTCTTGGACTAACCTATTAACAAGATGCCACAGTGCTAGTTGCATGTTTTCTTTTGTCTTTGGTTCCAGAAAAGTCAGAAAATGAATATTCTCGGAATTGGACCGGACAAAAGCCAAAGTCGATATTTTACCGGGAGACTCACGGAGCCAGAAGACGAGACGGAGAGGGGCCACAGAGCGGCCACACCATGTGGTGGCGCGGGCTAGCCCTGACCGCGCCACCAGGTGGTGTGGGCCCCCTGGCCGCCCACCGACCTTGCATCTTCGCCTATAAGATGCCTCCCGATACAAAAACCCTAAATCGATTAGCCTTGAGCCACGAAAAGTTCCGCAGCGCTGCCGCCACCGAAGAGGAGATTCAAGGGACGGAAAGTCTCTGTTCCGGCACCCCGCCGGGACGAGGAAGTGCCCCCGGAGCCATCTCCATCGATCTCCACCGCCATCTCCATCACCGTTGCTGATTCCCATGATTATGAGGGAGTAGTTCTTCCTCGAGGCTAAGGGTTCTACCGGTAGCTATGTGTTCGTCTCTCTCTATGCATGATCATATTGTGATTATGATCTTTGTAATCTAGTAGATCTACCTGGCTACTCAAGTGCTTTAATATATCTCTGCTCTCCCTATGTGTGTGAAAGTGACAACGTGCACACCATGGTGGCACTTAGGCTAGAGATTACAAATACTTGTTATGAGTTATATTCGGAGTTGGACGTCTTTATGAAATTGTGGTGTTTGTTGGAACCATCTAGTCCTCAAGGTGATAGTGTGGGGTTATCTAGATGGGAAAGGCTTACTTTAAGGTGTGCTGTTATAGCCCTACCATGGATTAGAGTGTCCAACTTGAGAGTAGTTTAGAGTAGTATCATAAAGAGATGATATTTATATGAGAGTGTTCACTAGCGAAAGTATGATCCCTAGACCTTGTTTCTAAGCATTGAAACACCGTTTGTAATTAGATCTGTTACATGTTTGCTTGCTGCCATCTTTATTTCAGTTTGCCTCTAGTCTCTTCCACGCTATCAAGCTATTTCCTGGCATTGTTGTCTATTATCCATACCACTTGTATTTCACTATCTCTTTGCTGAACTAGTGCACCTATACACCTGACAAGTGTATTGGGTGTGTTGGGGACACAAGAGACTTCTTATATCTTGATTGCAGGGTTGCTTGAGAGGGATACCTTTGACCACTTCCTCCCAGAGTTCGATAAACCTTGGGTGATCCACTTAAGGGAAACTTGCTGCTGTTCTACAAACCTCTGCACTTAGAGGCCCAACAACTGTCTACAAGAATAGAAGTACGTAGACATCACGGGCTTGGATAGATATTGTAATTACCTTTCTAGCAAAATTTGAATCATGCAATTTGGTTAAGTAAAACTCTATGAATAGATTTTTGAATAAGTGGATAGAATAGGATTTCAACTTAAAAGGAAAAATCCTTATTTGAATTTTTGGACCAGTGCGGGAAAGCTAACGGGCCGGTCCAACTGCATGGCGCAGCGCAACGCGCGGCTGACAGAGGGGGTCCATTGGTCATTGACTCATCTAACACGAAACGGTATCGTTGATTCTAGGCCCTACGATCTAAATCTAATCCAACGGCTAAGGGTCGTCATCGACGGCAAACAACTCCGGCGACGAGCTAAACCTTACACGGCGGTGGGGGTCTCACGGGGCTCACTTGGGCTCCAGCTAGGCTCGGCGACGGGGGAAAACGATGTGGTAGACGACGGCGAAGCGAGGCGCGGCTACGGCAGAGCTTGGGGTGGTCGCAATCGACGACACCCTTCTCCTCCAGCAGCGGCGGAGTCCGGTGCATTTCCGGCACGGTGGTGCTTGCCTTGCTCCGGGAAGAGGTGGCGAAGGTCAGTGGTGAGTGGGGAGTCTAATGGTGTTAGAAATGGAGGCGAGGGTGGCCTTCTTTTATAGCTCAGCGAGGGGACCGAGCGGTGCGGCGGTGAGCTCGACGGCGGCATCGCTACAGGCAGCTAACGGCATGGGCGAGGGCGTAGGACTGTGCGGTGTCTCCTGGCGGTTCTCTTGGACTTAAAGGCGCGGCGTGGGGCGGCGCAGTTCGGTCGGGCGCGTGCGACGCTCTGCGCGGAGGCAGAGGTGCTTGCGGCGGCGTGCGGCGGCTGCGGGTCACGCGGCGACGAACGGGGTGTCTGCCGGGGTGCTACGATCATGGCGGGTCTATGCACACGAGGGGAGGTCAAGGCGCGACGTGTGCGAGCTGGTCGGGCGCGGCACACTGGCGTGCTCTGGACACGGCGCAGAGAAGCGGTGCGTGGCGGTGCTAGTGTGGTCCACGGCTCAGCTGGGGCTGTGGCCTGGACAGGGGGTGGCGGTAGGCTATGGCAACGCTAGTGGACATGCTGGTTGGGCGCGAGGTGTTCTGGTGTGAGCTGGTCGTGGTCATCCGGCGATGACCACTTTCGGGCGGCGCTCCACTATGCCAGCGGCGAAGGGGAAGCTGGTCTGGGGCTAGGTTAGGCTTAGAGGGAACACGGGAGTAACTAGGGGACAATTGGGTTGATGATCATTGTATAAAACAATGAAGCTAGGCTAGGGATTATTCTGTGCATGCCAAGTGTTTGATGAAATGGCCGCATGAAATTTATTTTTGAATTTTTGATTCAAATTTTTTGAGTGATCTTAGATTAAGCTTGAGAGACTAGGTTTGCTTGAATAAGTCAAGGGGAATTCATTTTTATGGGTTTTTGAAAAAGTGTGATCTTCACATATGAATTGGATTAAATTTTCAAATGTCCTTTAAATTGATTTGCTAGATGTTTTTGTAAGTTTGTAAAGTGGGCCTTGATACCTCATTACTTGGTCTAGCAAGGGGCGAAAAGAAATAGAATTGCTTCTGTTAATAATTCTCCTCTAGGAACACCTAAAATGACCTAGTGGTTTAAAAGGGTCAAAATGACCATTTACTTTATTTAATCTTATTTCATTTCTTTCTCTTTGGATTTTGTTTGTAAATGGTCTAGATAATGTGGCATTCACCTTTAAACCATTTCACAACATTTAGAACAATCAAGCATGGCATATATACTCAATTCTATACTAATGCAAACACACATGCATTTATATCTATTTTCTTAATAAAAGTTTTTGTTAACCCTAAATTGGGTGATTAGGAACTTGATAACCTTGATTAAAGATTTGGGGTCTTACACCATCACATATCTTTGACCATACTTTTGTGGTCTAGATAACGAGAGCATATGCACCCGGATGCCAAAACTCCATGCCCTATATTCTATATCCTTCTCTCTATCTCTCTCTATATTAATTGAATTTGCCTAGTAGCACCCGTAGAGATGGGCTTTTCCATGAAAGCCGATTCCTCTCATTTTTCATGTCTCTCTTCTCCACATAGGTAAAAATGCCACGTAGACGGGCTACAAGACTCTTATTATTGTACTTGCTTTTATATAGATGTCAGACCAACAAGGGCCAAACTCCGGATAAGCTACATTATCAACGCTGTAATCATGTAGCTGAAATAAAGAGAGACCATATTATACTTATTAGGTTAGATGATGTCAAGAAAACACACTCGAGCTCCTGCCCAAGCAATCTTGAAGGGTAGTTGAGAAGCCGAAGATTCTACTGCAGTTCATAATCTCAATGATATGAATTTGATATGAAAGGGTAAATCATTAGAGCACACGGGGACACAGGTACAACAGTCAATGCATTTTACATGTTGACACATATATAAAACATAAAATTAGCAACTCTGAATAAATATTTACCATGGAAAAATAATACAAACACAAGAAAAACACAAGGATTCATTACATGTATGGACACAAAAAAACAAACACAAGAAAACATGTACTCCCTTCGTTCCAAAATAGACGTGTTTTAGATATAGATACATGTAAATTTAGGTAAAGCCAAGTCACCTATTTTAGGAGAGGAGAGTATAATATTTCAGTTCCAACAAACACGGGGTTATTCAGCACGTATCGGCAAAAATTGAGCTTGGAATTAATCCCAGCGCCTCAACATCCCAGTTATGTTTAGAAATCCTTGCAAATAGCTAATATGTACTCCCTATGTTTCAAAATACAAGATGTTTTACCTCTTGTGAAACGAGTATATCTAGACACGTTTGTTTCATAAAACCTAAAACATCTTATATTTTAGCGAGTATTCCTTTTGAAAAAGGAGCACATAAGCACTACCCATAGATAAAAAGAGCTCATATTAGAACTCACGCACATCTGATACGAAATCCTTGCACAAATCTGGACACATGCTCCAAACATTATATTTTGTTACGTTAACCAGTCGATTATATGGCAAAGCCTGAACATGGAACTCAGGTTGGTTTTTATTCACACCGACGTATGGAAATTAAGTCTATTAATCTGAGCTCTGGATGAAGTCGCAATAAGTGAGTTGTTTTTGGAAAAAATTAAGGAACATGTCAATTACCACTTTGAAAGCAAGAGAAAAACTCACCCAACCAAAGACTAAGACCTTGAAATACCTAAACTGCAACTAAAAATTATTCTCGGCCATGCCAAGACACTCGAAAGCTATGGAGCTCCAGCAGATCCGTAGGGGAGCAACGCCATCTCAAGGATTCCAATAAAAGTAACGGCCTGAACTTGAGGAATTGGACCAATCACACACTCATTAATAAACGATTAAACAGACCCACCCACCCCACGCAGAGAGAGAGGGAGAGAGATGCACTGGTTGTTGCCGCCCCTTCCTTCCACTGGCGTGTTCGAGGAAGACGAGCGGGGTGGAGGAGGCGAAGCTTGAGCCGCTGCAGTACGAGGGACCAGGGTTTTCCAACGCACCGCCCCAGTGTGCTTGATTTCTGTACACCGCCTGCTGCCTCCCTGCACGTTCATCCACGTGTTGGTATCCCTGCTAGCTCCGCGGGGAAGGTCACGAAGAGTACCCGAGGACGAGCGTCGCCGCTGCCGGCCACCATGGAGCTGGGGTGCGTCGGTGGAGGTCGAGCTTCCCGAGCCCCTCCGGAGTAGCTCCTCCATGAGGAGAACAACGCGACGATGCATTTTGAGGAGGGGAACGGGAGCAGGTGCAGTGATGGACGAGGGGGAAAGGAGATGCATGCACGGGAAAACCCTCCTCTTTCTGTGACACGGGAGGGAGGGGCATTGGCGAGGTCGGGAGGGCGTGCCCATACCTGCCGATAAAGGAGAGCCCATCACCGCCGTCCTATCCACAAGCGCCCAAATGGAATGACACACAGAAAGACTTTATTACCCCTGGCCGCTAAGCCGAAACACGAGAGAGATACCGCGTGCCCTCTCATAGTCAAGACCGACCCAACGACACGTACACTCCTTCTCTGATCATGGGCCCAGTTAAGAAGCAGGCCCCCACGGGTAGTGTAGGTAGCCAACTTTTGTGGCTGTGCGGGTACAAACAAGTGGCTGATACGGATGGACATGATCGATTCAAAGGGTCGATTTAATGGTCGGGACCTCACATGCCCTCAAAGCTCTTCATTTGGAGCTACAATATTTTTTTTAGATTGAGGCAATTTTTTACTCGTTAGATGGAGGTTTACAGTTTCTCGGGCGGACATTAGGCAAGGATCGCTCCGACTAGCACACCTATTATGTTTCCTCCACGTACTCCCTCTGATAAACTACCTCTTTGCTGCCTTAGGGCATGTTCTTTTCAGCTAGGATTGAAGTGTATTGGAAGGGATTGAGGGGGATTAAATCCCTAGTAAGTCAAATCCCCCAATTTCACCCCAATCCACTCTAATCCTCTTGGACATGGGATTAATCAAACATGGACTTGGACTTAGGCGACAATGTGGAGCAAGAGACTACGATACTTTTGGGGCGCGTTTGGTAGCCTGCATGGATTTCTCGGTCCGGCAGTGCTGAGATGGGCAGTGCTAGGCTAAGACAACATCTGGGCTAGATTTTGCATCCCGTTTGGTAGCCTGCATACATATGTTTTGCAAGAATGGAGAACAACGGTCCATCTGTTTGGTAGCTTGCATCGGCCCACTAAGAACACAAACACATATGTTTGTTGTATAGTGACTGTGGTAACCTCCCACATTTGAGTGGTGAGCATACCCACAAACAATTCATCACAATCACAACACACATAAGCAGTTCATCTTATCAGGTTGTAACATCTCAAAAATATTAGAAGGAGAATATCAATTTCCAATTAACCAAAATAAGGGTTAATAAAAACTTTTAATCTTAAACCCTTATGAATGCAAGTGGTGTTTGTTAATGATGTATGAATGCATGTTATGCCATGTTTGTTTATTATGTATGATAATAATTGGTTTAAGGATCAAAACAATATCATCTAGGTCAAATCCAAATCAAATCAAATCAAAAGAAAATCAAATTATAAAGCATATGACCTAATGGTCATTTTTGCCAAAGTTAACACCTAGCCCACTTTGGGCATCTCTATTTAATGATTTCAAACAAAAACAATTCCATTTCTTTTCTCACCTTGCTAGACCAAGTGACAAAGAACACAAGTAAACTTTCAAAACTCACCAGAACATATTCAAATCTCTTTAAGGGGATTTTCAAAATTGAATCTAGTGTATGCATCAAGATAGCCATTTTTCAAAAAACATCCAAACTTTCTCCATTTGACCAATCCTTGCAACCAGAGACACTCAATTTTATGACCAACACATCCACCAAAAATAATTTGGAAATTCAAATGTTTATCTCTTGCGGCCATTTGATCGAGCACTTCAAGCACAGTACATAGCTACCAACTATACACGGTTTTGATCAATCTTGTGATCATCTCTGAACCACATTAAGCCTCCACTACTCGCCCATGACCACTCCAGTACCAGCCCGTGCAATGGAGTCTCTCTCACTCGCCCAAATGACTAGTGCCAACCCATACCCAAGCATGCCATGCCGACCGGACATGGACGCAACGCTATACACTTCGTCGCCCTCGCCCACGACCACTAGGAGATAGGCGTGACCTTACCGCACCTGCCAGTGTATGCCTCGACCAACGACAGCCCGTGGAGACGCTAGCGCAGCCGCGCTCAGTTTCTCTGTCTGCCATGCCAAGCGCACGCCAGAGCACCAAGCTGTCTCGCGCAACCACACCGCGCCTCGCTCTCCTCTTGCATAAATGCCCTCGCCGTGATGCCAGCGACCTCCCAGACACGCCCATTTGACGTCGCGCGACCTGTGACCATCGTACGCCGTGACGAACACACGCGGTACCCGAGCAGAGCATGGACGCCCCCGTCCGATTAAGACCGTGCCTCGCCGTACCACTGTGCGCATGGCGATCGTCAAGGAGCACCGCATCGACCTACACCCTCAACTATGCCGATAGCACCCTATAGCGACGTCGCCGACGAGCCCGAGCCATGCCCCGATGCTCCCCTCACCGGGGTATAAATAGACCCCGCCCCTTGCCTCAAAACGCACCCTACTCTACTCACCTCGCACACATAAACCCCTCTAACCCATCCCCGGAGCAAGGCAACGACTGCATCGTCGGAATTTCACCGGAGCTCGCCGCTGCTGTGGTGGAGCGAAGCCATCGCTAGGAGCCTCCCCAGGAGCCGCCACGACCACCAATCAAACCGTCGTCGTCGACCAGTTCATTCGCCTGCATCACCGGACCTAGCTGGAGCCCTGGTAAGCCCCCGATGACCCCTGTCGTAGAGCTAGGGTTGATTCCTCCGCGCGCCATGCGACGACGACGATGACGCTGAGCCGTTGATCATGCTCTAATCGTGCGGCCTAGATTAGCGCGTACCGCTTCACGTTAGAATAGCCGCTGACAGGTGGGGCTAGCGCAAGTGTAACCTGCTGCGCGCGTGTCGTGCAGTTGGGCCGGCCCAATATCATTCCCGCGCGTGCACATGAATTCAAATCTGGATTTTTCCTTTTAATTCAAAACCCTATTCGATAGTCGACTTCAAAATTGAATTCAGGAAGATTTACTGAACCAAATTGCATGATTCCAATTTTATTAGAAGGAAATGAAAATCTCTAAACACTCCCATTGGATTCAAACAGTTTGAATTTATAGATCACCCATAGTAAAAATAACAAGACAATGACTTTTCCAACTTCAAACATTTTTCTAAAATCAACCATAAATGCTTTTGAGTTGATTACGATTCTCAAAAATCGCATTTGCCATGATCTATCAGAATATGTAAAAATATTTAGTTTTACATGCAGTAGTCTTGGGCTAGTATTAAAAGAGTGACTATATAGTCATTTCTAGTCATTTTAATAATATTAAATAGCAATATTAAACTTTGTAATATATGCCATTTATTTTAAATCATAGTCCCAAGTATTGGAATATGTGGTGATGACATGTGTCAACATGATCCCATATTTTAATTGGAGAATATTAAATCTTAAGTATTTTTTTAATGAGTAAAAATTACAATTCCAAAATAAGATAAATATGGCCATGTCAATATTTCATGTAGTGATTGAGATGATGCTAGATCATCTAGTGTGAGCTTTTGTGTGCTAAATAGAAGTAGTTAAATATTGTTTGATGATTGTGTACCTCGTATTTATTTATAGACGCTAGTACCAATTCTGGCTACGAGGAGGAAGAATTCTACGAAGAATAAGAGGAAAACTTCGACAACTGTACCAACTAAGGCAAGCTTAACTATGCAAGATCCATTATGCAAGCTAACCTATACATGATACACTATGCATGCTATTGGGATGCAACTTTACCAATCTCAAGTTTTACCTGCAAGGTTTATTTTCTCTCTTACCAAAGTCTCTTGAATAGTTAATTATTGGTGATTAGTGGAAAATAAGATAGATGTCATTAAGAGCATGGAACTAGCCTTGGGTAGTTACACTTGATTAGCACCCCTCAAAGGTGATACCCTCATTGATAGTTGCTAGTGCTAAAATAATATTGATCACTTTAGATGGGAATACTTGGAGCAAAGGAGTATGAAAACCTTAGAATGATGAGTCATTCTATTGAAATGTTTTGAAATGTGTTATGAAACACAATGATTTGGAGATGATAATGAATGAGGCATGTGTCTTGACTTTGATAAAAACTGATGGTTGGGTTTGGATGCGATACCATTCCAACTTTACCATACAACCACAATACCTGATCTGGGTAGAGCTTAACTGGAAGTTTATATATCTTAGTATGGGTTCCCTTGCGGAAAAGAGGTTAAGCTGAGGCTACCTCCTGAATATGAATGTCCACCTATGCAGTTCTCGGGATGGCGGATGGCCATGGCTGGGAGGCCAAACTCATAGGGGAGGTGCATATACTAGGGTGTGTAATTGAAAGGTTAGGATTGATTATCTACATACCAAGTATGATGATTCAGGGCTATCCCTGACAAATGTATTGAATTTTCTGGTGAAAGTGTACCACCTCTGCAAAGTGTCAAACTATTCGAATAGCCGCGTCCGCGGTCATGGACAGTTGGAGTGGCCATACTGTTCCGTTGTCAGATGTTTTGAGAATGACTTGTGACTTGAAATATGACTTTGACTTGACCACAACATGGTTGTGGAAATGAAAACTAGGTTCCCACTTGAGTAATCTAGACTAAAATAGGCTTTACTACTAAGTACTTTGAAATAAAACTAGCTTATTGCAAACAAGCCTAGAGCTTAGGATTCCTACTAGAATTGTCTTACTTATATTAGTGATAGTTTGCGTACTTTAAGAGTACTCATGGCTTTGTCCCTGGCTATTCCCATGGCTAGACTATGAAGAGGACTATCCAGAGGATGGACAACAGGATGTCTATGATAACTAGGATTATCTCACATCGTCAGCATTGCCTGTGACAATGAAGATGGAGACTCTACTACGTTTATTTCCGTTGCTTTGATGTGTATTAAGACTTGATCATGAGATCAACTATTTGTAAGACTATTATGGTTTGTAATGGATGATGTACTGTGCTATCAATTATGTTATGTCTCGTAAAAATGGTATTCCTAGGATTGCGATGTACGACATAATAGGCATCTGGACTTGAAAATCCGGGTTTTCACACAGGTGACACACAAGCAGTTAAGCAGAAGTAGATAACGCATAACTAGTTCATCATAAGAAGTTCATCGTTGGAAGGGCTACTATATACCACCTCCGACTACAATTTCATCCACCCTAGCTAATGGAGGGGATGTTCACCACCTCCCAAAATATACACACAATTCTTGCTCAGTTAGATCATTCACACCATAATAGAGCTAAGATAGGTAAGTAGTACGACTAACAAAAAAGCATAGGCATATCCTCCTCTTAGACGTAGTTCCTGCGAAGCCATCACCTTAGCCATTCCCTCCTCTCACGTGTAGGCATAGAAGCGTACAACCAACCTTGTATTTTGTTATCAACAAGGTGGTCCATAGCCTGGACCAACTGCTGACTGGTGTACAAATGCTTCTCAATTAGAGGCTTAGGCGTGAAGATGAGCTCAAGCTGAGCATAGTTCTCCACTGGATTGGAAAGAAGATCCACCGGGAAACTCTGAGACAAAACAAAACTATGTTACTTAAGAAGCAGAGAAAATTCTTGAAACAAGTAAACATGAATTGAATAATTCATCACAACCTATGACAACTTCATCTGCCTGGCGTTCTCCATCCTGAATGACGTGGTGTCCGGACACCATTCGACGCCGTCCAAATCCTTGAACATGCGCACATAAGCCCACTTCCTCTTCCACTTTTCTCATATGGTTGTACACTTGAGTTGGGTGACTTCCTTTCCAGTGAAGTCAAGAACATCATTTCATATACGTTGCAGGTAAACCTCTTTGAATCCGTGGTCACACCTAACCCCTTCTTTGACGAACTCACAAAGCCTGTTCAGAACGAATAAAGATAGAGAAGGATCCCACACCATTGGTTTTGACATGTACATAGCTCGAATGGGGATAACATTCTCAGGCTCCATAGTTATAACAACCACTTCAGGCAAATTTTATGACTTGTAAAGCGAATTGTCCTATAGTAATGAATAAGACACTAAGCATGATGGTCTCCAAACAATTTGTGCTACACATGCTAACAGTAACTACTAACAAGCAGATCATCAGAAATTCACACAACAACGAAGAATAGAGTATATATGATCACACTAACTCACACAACATGAACAGATCTATGAGCATCAGAGGTAACAACGAAGAATGGAGTATACATGCTCACCGATCTATGTACAACCAGCCGAAGGTGAGAGGTTTCTTACAGCAGCTCCTAGAGGATGCATCAAACGGTAGAGGACGAAGGATATGCCGGTATGCCGACCATCGCCGCGGTCGATGGAGTTGCCGCCATGCTGACCGTCGCCTAGGCCGACTTTGTTGACGACAAGCTCATCATTTCCGCCTTCGCTGGAGTAGTCGAAAGGACTGCCGTCGATGGGCTCCAAGGTGAAGCATGACAACCAACTGACACTGTGCTCGCCGGTGAAGATGGCAGGACCAGCGTCTTCGTGCCGGAGGCAGATGAATCAAACGACATCGATCTAGATCTGATGGGTGAAAAGCTCGACAGAGAGGTGGAATGGTGGATTTGGATTTTGGGGACGGAACATCGCCCTCTGTAAATAGGGAGGGGAGCAGGAGGGCGGTGACTGAATTCCTCCCGCTGGATTTTTGCGGTCGCGCGTGGCCTCCCGCCATCTCCTTGCCTGCATGAGCTCCATTGCCATGTTCCCCCTTTTGCACGCAACGAGGCTGGTTCGGGGAAACAGCCGAATCGAGTGTTGTCCCCGGGCCTGGCCGAGGGGTGCTTTGAGGTCCGGATTCATGCAGGCCAAAAGGGCATGCAAGCAACCAATTGGCCCATTTCCGTCGCCCCGGGTCTGGCTAGACCATCTGCAGGCTACCAAACACGTCCTTGTATGTCTATGCATTCAAGACACACTAGTTGTAGACATTTTTTTGTGAATAACTGGTTGTAGATATTGGACAATAGAATGGCAGGAAATGGCCACCCCGAACCCTTCGTGGCAATGTTGTGAGGTCTCATTGGCTCAGTGCTGCTCGGAGGAAAGAAAAAGAAAAAGTCCAAAACAAACCTTGAACTCATAGGCAAAAGCTGAACCGAACCATGAACTTTCAATCCCTAAAATTGGCACTATGAACTTGTAAATCCCGGTCTATTTTAAACCTTGCACCTCTTTGCCGCACCAGGATAGTTAGAATCCCGGCCAGGATTGCAACCTACCTCACTAACACGTAGACCCCACTTGTAAGAGCCTTCTTCCCTGGTCTCCACTCTAACTGTTCCCTGTGAACCTCCACTCTCTCTCCTGAATGGCGGCCTCTGCCCCTCTTGCTCTGCCACATCGCCGTCCCCTCCTCCCGACCCCACGTGATTCCCGCGCCCCCGGGAAACGGCAGAGGCGAGTAGATCGGAATTGCGTCGAGAACCTCCGCTTGGTGCTGTCCCGGTCAAGGTCAGCTTCCAAAGTGGCTGCACCTGCGCCGGCCGAATGCGACGGAAGAACGCCAAAGCAGCATCACCAGCTGCGACAGAGGATGAAGCCGGCTACCGGCGCCGCTAGAGCTCGTCGCCGTGGCGTCGCACACTCGCTTGTCGCGTGCATGCACGCATCGCCACTGCCGGGGATTGATGCTCCGGTGAAATTTCTTATCTACTAGTCTCGCGTATTGAGGTACTCTTCTTAGTACTACTTGCACATGTGCATCAGATGCTGGAATTTCTGGTCAGAATCTCTCATATTTGAGATAATTTTAAGTGCTACTGGCACATCGTGGATCAAATTTAGTTTTGCACACTTGCTACAGAAAACGAATGTGGAAGGGGATGTAGAAGAGAACGGTGGGTCGGTGGCCACTAGCACGGCGAGCAAGCATGCTAGCACAGGAGAAAAGAAAAAGAAGAAATAGAAAATAATAAATAGTTTGGGTTGTCACGTCAGCAAATTCCAGCTGGAATGGTCTAAGGTTTAAAATAGACCGGGATCAAAGAGCTTTCGGAGTGCCAATTTCAGGGATCGACAATTCAGGGTTTGATTCAGCTTTTGTCTAAGAGTTTAAGATTTGTTTTGTACTTTTTCCAAAGGAAAAGTTCGTTTACCGGGTCGGCTCGGTCTCTAGTTGCCAAGCTCGCTCACGCGCGCACCGGACACGGCACACTCTCGGAGTAGCCACTCGCTCACGCCGAGACAGTCGCGCAGGAGACGCGGTGACGCGCGCGCACACACACACCAACCAAACACTGGTCAGCACGCAGCCCACCCAAGTTGACAAACGTCACTCCCCCTGTCTCCCCCACCCAGCTCCCCTCTCTCGCTCGCTTGCTCACGCTCACGACACAGGTCCGCACGGACGAATCGAATCGAAGCCCGAGGGGAGGAGAGACAGGGCCGTACCTAGGGTTTCGCTCGCCGCCGAGGATCCCGCCGCCTCGCCACCGGACGCGGCGCCTCCGCTGAGGTAACTGCCCTCTTGCTCACGCCACTGGTCTAGTACAGTGGAGCCCAAAGCTAGGGTTTCAGGTCAGAATTCCGGGGGGTTTCCGGCGGCGTTCACCGGATCTGGAGGGACTCCGGGGGCCGATTGGGTGCGCTCCTCGCTGGAATTGCGGCCTCCGGGGGTTCCGCATTGGGCGGGGGTTGGTGGGCGGAATTGGGGAAAGGTTCCTGTGCATAGTGCTTCGGAGTGGCAAGCCGTGCGGAGTGCCTGTTTCTTGAGAGCTCTGCTAAGATGTCTGGATACACGAGGAAGAATGGCTAATTAAGGTTTTGCAGGGGTTTTAGGTTGCGATGGCTACTCCTGCTCAGACGTATCCCTCAAGGAGCCCGGAAATGGTGCCGCGTGTTTATGAGCACTGTGTCACAGTGGTGTGCGTTAGTAGCCTTTTCGGGAGCTGCATTACCGTGATGTTGTTTGGTAGCTGTTCGGGAGGCTTTGTAGCACGGCTTTGTAGTACGGCTTTGTAGCAAACAACTTTGGTTAAATTTAGCATGTCTATGCATTCTAGACACACTGGTTGTAGACATTGGCCCGTACGGTGTGGGGAGGGTTTGCATTTGCCCAACATGGCGACGGGACCTTCTGTTTGCGATACTCCTGTGGATAGGGTAGTCTATTTGTTTTAGTGCTTCTGATTGCAACTGTCAGATTTGGTGTTTTTCATATGTCTATGCAATCTCCTTGATCTTTGGGTTGGCAAGATGTATCTCTTGCCATTTTTGCTTGCTAGACTATTTTTCTACGTGTTACCAGTGACGCATTAAGTGGTATGAGCGTCCCTAATGTTACGTGTGTTAGCGATATTGACATGGTAACGTTGTCACGTACAAGTCCATACGAGATAGAGACTATTGCTCTGTTTTTGGTAACTTTTCAGCAGCCACGAGTAATGTTTGGTTGGACTATCGAACTGGATGTGTTTAAATAAATTTTAGGAGCGAGTTTCTGCTGGGTCAGTCGGAAGATTCCGTGTAGAGATCAAATTTCATATTCCGCATTTATGTTTTAACTCCAGTGCATTGATTGGAGTTTACCGGCATACAATTATGGAACTGGAATTAATTGAGGCGGTGAAGTTGTTACTGGTGCCAATGCTATTACTGTTTTCTATAATTTGAGGCGTTGCTCTCGCCCAATTAAAGTAAGGCAAGAGATCTCTCCCACTACCTGTTCGACTTCTCATTTGTCCATAGTGACACTGCTTAAGTGGCAATTGTTTCTCGGAAAGAACTGTTTTGCTATCCTGTCTAACAAACAATGGATTTCGTTGAGATGTGGTTGAAGTATCTTTTTTTTGTTCTCAATGCTTTGTTGGTTTGGTAACGGCACCCCGAAGTCGTGTAAATATTTTGACTTTGAGGCTGCCATGGTGTGTTCGGTAGTTGGTACGCACACATCACCTATGCAAAATAATTCATAAGGCGGCTAGCATAGGACGTCATGGTGAGACGAAAATATTACCATATGGTTTGGTTTCTTGGTGCGTGTTCTTGTTGTGGATTGTAAACACTAACCTGTATACTCGAGTGACACGTCGATATTTTGGCCATGTAATTACTAATAATGGAATTTGTTACGTTTTACTTGTTCAGCAGATTTCTTTGGGCCTGTATCCATGCTTTCAGCTTTCAGAAGGTGATTACCGAGGGGGAGGATGGAAGAGGAGGAACACCGTGGAGTTGTTTTGGTATGCAGCATCTGTGGGTTCCTCTTCACTGTCCTTGGCCCTCTCAGCTTTTGGGTTCTGTGGGCTGTGAATTGGAGGCCATGGAGGTTATATAGGTATGCTGGTGGTCGAGTATACATTCTTTATGAGGAGTATATGCTTGCATTTGCATTTTTCTTAGTTAGGATTCCTTAATAGCCTGCTGTTTTACTTTCTCTGGTGAACTCTATTGTTTCCAATTGAATATGCATTTTGTCTTTTTCAGTTGAATGATTTCCTTGACTCGATGCTCGAGCAGACCCCCCCCCCCCCCCCTTGCACACACACACACACGTAAAACCCATTCGCCTCTGTTTGTAGCGATATTCTAGTGGTTTGGTTGCTGTAATTGCAGATAATTCACAAAAAACCATTTTTATGCTGATGGTATTTACACAGCAAAGTAGTACGTGGTGGTGGTGGGGGTGGGGTGGGGGGGGGGGGGTTGGTAGCAGTAACATACTAGCACATGAACTACTTCTTGCAGTCTTATACTCTTATTATATTGCCATTCTGGCATCATACTTTTGGTTAATTAAAGCCCGCTCTTAACGTATGGAGTACATTTTTTTTGTTATTCTTGGTATTAGCAACATACTAGCACATGAACTACTTCTTGCAGTCTTATTATATTGCCATTCTGGCTCATACATTTTTGGTTAATTAAAGCTCGCTGTTAACTTATGGAGTGCAGTTTTTGTTATTCTGTCTGATTCTGTGTTTATGAGAAGTAGCAGATAGACAAACACGCATCCTTATTTGGGCTCATTGTTATTACAACATGTTGACGTGGTTTCTCTCGTTTGTATTTCTCTGACTTACCTAGTTAGCTGTTAATCCTTTTCATCTTATTTTTCTTATTCAGTTGGATATATGCAAGGAAATGGCCAGCGTATGCACAAGGACCTCAGCTGAGCACACTGTGCAGCCTTTTGACCCTTTTTGCATGGCTTCTTGTTATTTCTCCTGTAGCAGTTCTGCTAGCGTGGGGAAGCATCCTTATTGTTCTCATGGAAAGAAACATAACTGGTTTAGCTGTTATAATGGTTGGTGTTGCTTTGCTTCTATCATTCTACTCTATAATGCTCTGGTGGAGGACACAATGGCAAAGCTCAAGTACGTTTTCTGTTCTTTGTGTTGATTCTATAACTTGGTATTTGTTCTAGAATTTATGCCACGTGTTATCTTCCATTTTCCGAGCACCATCCTCTGTCCTTGTTACATTCAATGCTCTTTTAGATGAATAAAATTATTCGATGTTACTTGACCGCCATATATTTATTTGACATCTTGTTTGGTACTTGTATCTAATTTGCCTGGTGCCCACATATTGGCAATATCACAATTTCTTCCAGCAGGAGCTGGCCAGTTACATTAGAAAATTGAGATATTACGGAAATTATTTCAGAACATGTTCGACATAAAAGATGGTAATGTTTATTTGTTAGATTATCATAACTAAAGAATGGCTAAATCGCTTCTGTTGCAAGACACATTTCCCCTAAGCTTAGTTGTGCATATTAGGGTTAGCATGGTCAAAACATGCAACTTGCACAAAGATAACTTCTAAATCCTTGCGGAGGTTTAAAATTGTATCAGCAGTTCCCTCAAAAGGTTATAAGTCTTGTTACATCGTTAACCCACTTTGCTTTGTGTTAGCTGTTTCTGCTAATTGGGTTGATCTGTTATTGGTTTGTTCTTTACTGAGCTAACACATTGTTTTTTGTTGATCTATTAGCAACATTAACAAATGGATTGTTTGGTGCAGAGGCTGTTGCTTATCTTCTCCTATTGGCAGTAGGCCTGCTGTGTGCCTATGAATTTTGTGCTGTTTACGTCACAGCTGGTGCTAGTGCTTCTGAGCTCAGTTCTCCATCTGGTTTTTTCTTTGGATTATCTGCAATATCATTGGCCATCAATATGCTTTTTATATGTAAAATACTGTTTAATGGTAAAGCTATTCTTCCCTCAATTTAGTTTAGAATAGCTTATCTTAATATGGAAATTTATGAAGCATCAAAATTTCATACATTTTATCTGCAGGAAGTGGGTTTGATGTTGATGAATACGTCCGAAGGTCATACAAGTTTTCATATTCTGATTGTGTTGAAGTGGCCCCTGTTTCATGCTCCCCTGATCCTCCAGATCCTAGTGAGTTGTACATGACTAAATCCAGCAGGTGAGTCCAGTATTTTTCCCTCAAATATCTTTTACCATCTTGCCTGGAAATACATCTGTTGCAAACTTAACTGTGTTGCCAGTTTAAATAACTTTATGATGTTCAAATTTGCCTAATCTTTTTTTCAAACTTGTTATGACTTCAAAATGCAGGGTATTGCATCTAGGGCTTCTCTACCTTTGCTCGCTGGTTGTGCTTGTTGTCTACTCCATCTTGTATGGTCTGACCTCAAAAGAAGCACCATGGTTGGGTGCTTTAACTTCAGTTGCTGTAGTGATTCTTGGTAATGATTTTTTCCTTGGACTATTGATTGTTTGTACTCTGTATCTGTTTCTTTGACATCTTAGTTTTCATTTGTACAGACTGGAATTTGGGCCTGTGTTCATTTCGGTTTGAGCTTCTTAAAAGTCGGACACTAGCGTTATTTGTGGCTGGAACATCACGAGTATTTCTTATATGCTTTGGGGTTCATTACTGGTTTGTATTCATCCTTCTGCATTTTTACTTGATCATATTTAAGACCAGTATTTCTTGCTATTTGCTGACTAAGGTATTACATTAGGTACCTTGGACATTGCATCAGCTATGCTTTTGTGGCATCTGTTCTTTTAGCTGCTGCTGTCTCTTGCTGGCTTTCTATTTCCAACCCCTCAGTTGCAAGGATAGATGCGCTAAGAAGTACAGTGATAAAGCTGCGAGAAGGATTTCGGAGGAAGGGACAAAATAGTTCTTCAAATTCATCAGAAGGTTGTGGATCTAGTGTAAAACGTAGTAGTGGTAGTGTTGAAGCAGGTCCACATGGCAATACTACTGATTCTATTTACAGAAGTAATTCACAGAGTGATGGGGCCAATTGGAACACTGTTCCTTTTGATCGATCCAATAGTTGTCAAGAAGGCCGAAGCTCTGACAAGAACACAGATAGTGGACGCGCAAGTTTAGCCCATCGTAGTAATTCGTGCCTTTCTGCTGTCCAAGACTCCGAAACTGCAATAATTTCAGCAGATAGACATGGGGATACCGCTGCTGCTTCACTTGTAGTTTGTTCTAGCAGTGGGTTGGAAAGTCAAGGCTGCGAGTCTAGTGGATCAGCTACTGCCTCGGGCAATCAGCAACTTCTGGATTTGAACTTAGCTGCAATTTTTCAGGACAGACTGAATGACCCAAGGATCACATCTATGCTAAAAAGGAATGGTGGACTTGGAGATGTAGAACTGGCTAATCTTTTACAGGATAAAGGCCTGGATCCAAATTTTTCTTATATGTTGAAAGATAAGGTTATGGATCCACGGATTTTAGCTCTGCTACAGAGAAGCAGCCTAGATGCAGACCGAGAGCATCAAGATGATGTTGATGCTACTGCCACTGAGGAACTGGATACAACTATTGCAAACCAGATCTCTTTGTCAGAAGAACTCAGGAGAAATGGGCTAGAAAACTGGCTAAACATTTCAAGATTGGTTTTCCATCAAGTAGCTGGTACTCCAATACGATCCTTCGTTGTTTTTACCCTAATATTCATTGTAGAGACAGTTACTGTTGCTGTCCATCGACCAGAGCCCATCAAGGTGATAAATGCAATACACGAGCAGGTATTTTTTGTTGCAGAGTCATTATAACAGTTTTGAAAGATTGGTTTTAATACTGATAGGCAGTGTGATAGTATTTTTCCTTCATTTGGCAGTTTGAGTTTGGTTTCTCCATACTGCTTTTATCACCGGTTGTCTGCTCCATCATGGCATTCATTTGGTCCCTGCGTGCGGAAGAGATGATGATGACATCCAAACCACAGAAGGTGATAAGTGAACTTTTTATTGTTTATCAATCATCATGCCATGTCGTGTTATAACCATCATAGTAATGCGAGGTTGTCCTTATCACCATATCAGATCAACTGCTTTGCACTGTTTCTGCTTTAAACTTAGCCAAATGCAATGTAATGCAAAATGAGTATGATGACAGAGGCAAATGGAAATGCTGTGCAGGAATTTTAGCAATACATGTGCGTGTCTCTGCATAACCTTGGGTATCTTTACTAGACATGCTTTAGTGCATCAAACTCTTCAGTGTAAAAATCTGCTTTAATGCATCATCTGTGCTCATCTCGCGCTGAGTATGCTGTTATGTTTATTAGTTTTACTTAATTCTCAGCTATAACGACTTGCTGTTCTTTTCCACAACTTCAGTATGGCTTCATCGCGTGGCTGCTGAGTACATGTGTTGGCTTACTTCTCTCTTTCCTGAGGTACACTCACTGCTTAATGTTCGAATTGTTAGTTACTATTATAATTTTCACCATATGTGAATTTTACTACTCCCTCCGATCCAATTTAATTGACTCGGATTTGTCTAGATTCGGATGTATCTAGACATGTTTTAGTGCTAGATACATCCGAATCTAGACAAATCCAAGTCAATTAATTTGGATATGAGGGAGTAATAATTTGCCTGCCTGTTTGCTTTCCTTATAAATGATAATATGCGGAGCATGATTGTCATAACCGTTTGTTCTACATATGCTAATAGGGGCATTTTATTATTTTTGATAAGTATTGTAGTATATCTCATTTTGCTTTAAAACCCACCTGGCTGTAATATTTTCTTGGACTTCTCTTAAAGAAATTATTGGAAAAACGTTTACGAAGGGATTGTAGTATTTACTAGAAATCCTGACGTCCTCCGTTGGCAACTGAGGTGACCTATCTATTTAGGTTTACTGGGTACAAAACATGGTGCAGCTAGTTATGCCTTACATGTGTATTTCACTTTAGGTGGCAATGTGGCATGAGATGCCGATACTTGTTCAAAACTGGCTCTTTACTCTGTTTCTAATGATATCAATGTACACAATTATATTTATTGTGCTTTGTCCTATAGGATGTTTGTAAATATACAGATCCAACTCTTGTACTCCAGTTATCCAATGGGTTAATATATAGTGCGATCACACATGACTCAAGGAAATACAATAATATCACATGATTAAGCACTGCACTGGCTTGCAGACACCCTTAACTAATTCTAGTGATGGTGTCGCTGCTGTAGGTTTTTGATTGTTTATTACTGTTTTATGAATTATGATGAGCTTCACTATGTGATTGATTAACTAAATCTATTTTGGGCACACGTGCAACACTAACGCTTTAGGTTCATTGCCATTCTTAGCTGAGTAATGATGGTGGCTTGACATATTCAGATCATCTTCTGTCTATAGTCAATACATGTTTAACATATCTAGAGTCCATGCCAACGAGATATCTACAATGAGTACATTTCATTGGTGAAATGCATCATGTTTTTCTTCTGAAAGTTACCTATGCTATTCTGCAGCAAGTCATCAGTTATACTGGGTTTGTCTCTCACGGTCCCAATTATGGTTGCTTGCCTCTCATTCGCTATTCCCATATGGATGCGCAACGGTTATCGTTTCTGGATTCCTGGAGGGGAGCATGATAATCGTGAAAATGTTCGTCAAGCTCCAGGGAAAAAAGAGGTTTGTTTTTCATATGTTTTGAAATTAGCAATTTGTGTACCATTCTCCCTCCTTCCTGAAATGTGTTGTATATGATTTTTGGTCAAAGTCAAACTTTGTAGATTTTGACTAAGTATGTAGAAAAAATACGAACTTCTACAATTTACCATCAAGATTATTAGAACCATTATATTGTATGCATTTGATATTCTAGATGTAGATATTTTTCTCTATATAGTTAGTCAAACCTTACAAAGTTTGACTTTAATGAAAAATTATATGCAACATATGTTGGGAATGAGGGAGTATGTATTCACACTCTAACCCTGCTTCGTGGTATGTCGTATGTGCCTGATGCCAGCAATACAATTAGCAATAGCTGGTTGTGTCCTATTAGCATGGCACACATGTTTTGTAGCTTATCTGAATATAAGCAATTTTGTGTCCCAATTTTGTAGTATACTAGTAGTAGTATTCTAGATGCCTTCCTGTAATGGTATTTTAAACTATGTTCACGTTGCTCATTATTAGTCTTTTGCTGTCAGGGGGCTCTCTTTGCAATCAGCATAGCTGTTTTTACTGCATCAGTTATTGGCCTTGGTGCAATAGTATCGGCGAAGCCTTTAGATGCTTTAGGCTACAGGGGATGGGATGCTGATAAAAAGAGCTTTTACTCTCCCTATGCAACATCTATGTATCTCGGATGGGCATTATCTTCCACAATTGCCGTGCTTGTTACTGGGGTGATACCTATTGTTGGTTGGTTCGCCACATACCGATTTTCGCCTTCGTCAGCTATATGTGTTGGCCTTTTTGCAAGTATGTCCTACTTGATTCTTTCCTCAAAGTTGCATTTGATGTTGAATGAAACAGCTGGCACTTTCAGATGTAACTGACCCAAGTTACTTTCTGCAGCTGTTCTTGTATCTTTCTGCGGTGCATCCTATTGGGGAGTTGTAAATTCGCGAGAGGACGGGATTCCTCTGAAGGCTGATTTCCTGGCAGCCCTACTCCCCTTACTTTGCATTCCTGCAATGTTCGCGCTGTTCACTGGGCTGTATAAATGGTATAAAGACCACCTTTAGTGTTTGCATTTTTACTCATATTAATGCTTTGCTGAGATGAAATGCAAAAACAATGCAGGAAGGATGATGATTGGAAGATCTCTCGAGGAGTTTACCTTTTCGTTGGCATGGGAATGTTTCTATTGCTCGGCGCAATATCAGCAATTATCGTCACAATTAGACCTTGGACTGTATGTAAACCTAGATCTTTGAAGTAGCTTCATATGAATGTTCTGTTCATCTGTATAATTGACATGTCATCTTTATACAGGTGGGAGTCGCATGCCTCCTAGTTATCCTGTTCCTTGTGTTTGCTATTGGAGTCATTCACTACTGGAAATCTAACAACTTCTATTTAACAAGAACACAGATGTTACTTGTTTGTTCCCTTGCTTTTCTTCTCGTGTTGGCTGCCTTCCTGATGGGTTTATTTCAGGGTGATTACCTGTTCTCCCTTCGATGTCTTTCAACCTGCTTTCACCAATTTTATTGGTTTGCCGTACTGTTGTCAATAATTCATATTAAATGTGAATATGTTTTGTAGGCAAGCCTTTTCTTGGAGCATCTATAGGCTACTTCTCTTTTCTGTTTCTTCTCACCGGAAGGGCTTTGACCGTAAGTTTGATCCATGTTAAGGTAACTGTTAGTCATGAGATGTTTGCCAATCATCCCGTATGAATGAATATACTCTTCGCAGGTCCTTCTATCGCCACCAATTGTTGTTTATTCACCAAGGGTATTACCTGTATATGTTTATGATGCTCATGCAGACTCTGCCAAAAATGTTAGGTATGGTAAATAGCCTTTTCTAAATCAACCTATACACAAATCTTTTTTGTGTTCATGATTGGTCATATTTTTTTCTTACTGTTCTGTTTGTAAGAATGCTGTTATCACCTGATAAAAACACTAACACCACTCTCTTAACAGTTATGCCTTCCTTATCTTGTATGGGATCGCATTGGCGACTGAAGTTTGGGGTGTTATTGCTAGTCAAGTAATGAATCCGCCATTTGTTGGTGCTGCTATTTGTGCTAGCACTCTTGTAATTGCCTTCAGTTTCGCTGTTTCCCGTCCATGCCTAACTCTTAAGGTTGGTACTTTGTGCAGAATAAGCAAACTTGATTCAACTGAACATTCTTTTGTTTTACCCCTTTTTCATCTGGGGTTCCAAGTAATAATCTCTGTGAAACTTGAATCAGATGATGGAGGACGCCGTTCATTTTCTTAGCAAGGATACAGTTGTTCAAGCAATGTCGCGATCTGCTAACAAAGTAAGTTGATTCATAGACCTATTTTTAAAATGATAATGATACTTAACAAACTACTTATTTTAAAACTGGTTAATGTAGCATTTTTTTGTTTGCCTACTACTGTTATACCTGTTTGAACCATTGTATCAACATTTTTTCCTTTAAAATTTAGAATACATACAATGCTACCAGGATGACATCCTATTGTAAATCCATGCCAACAGCCTTTTAAGCATTGTTATCTGTCGACTGTCGGTGTAGATAAGGATCTTGTTAGTGAGTCCACTAATTTCTGGATCTTTAAATAACTATGAAAGCACTGCAAAAATGTGATATTTCTTGTTACTGTATTTTTGACCATTTCTTCTATGTACAACTCAGACAAGAAATGCTATATCTGGGACTTACTCAGCACCACAGAGATCTGCAAGTTCTGCTGCTCTTTTGGTTGGAGATCCTGCTGTTACTTTGGATAGGGCTGGGAACTTTGTGCTTCCTAGGGCTGATGTTATGAAGCTGAGAGATCGTTTGAGAAATGAAGAAGTTACCGCAGGATCTTTCTTCTGCGGAGTAAAAAACTGTTTCATGATTTGCCCTGGATCCCCGGCAGATGTTGATCATCGGAGGAATATGTGTGCCCATGCACGCATCTTGGCTTTAGAAGAAGCAATTGATACTGAATGGGTTTATATGTGGGACAAATTTGGTGGTTATTTGCTTCTGTTGCTTGGCTTGACTGCCAAAGCTGAACAAATTCAGGTACAAACTGAATATTCTCTCATTCTTGTTTTCTCCCTGATTTGATAATCATTGTTAATGCTGTTTTTCCTGTTCATTTCAGGACGAAGTTCGTCTCAGGCTGTTTCTGGACAGCATAGGCCTTTCTGACTTAAGTGCTAAAGAAATTAAGAAATGGATGCCTGAAGATCGCAGGCAATTTGAACTCATCCAAGAAAGGTAACATGTGATGTTTTTACATCATACCATGGTTCCGCGGAAGTCATTGGCTGCATCTGAGTTTTGCTCTTCTTTGTGTCTGCAGCTACATAAGAGAGAAAGAAATGGAAGAGGAGGTCTTGATGCAACGGCGAGAGGAAGAAGGGAAGGGAAGGGAAAGGAGAAAGGCATTGTTGGAGAAAGAGGAGCGTAAATGGAAGGAGCTTGAAATATCACTGCTGTCTTCTATCCCTAATGCTGGAAGCAGGGATGCTGCAGCTATGGCGGCAGCTGTCAGAGCCGTGGGAGGTGATTCTGCTCTGGAAGACTCTTTTGCAAGGGACAGAGTCTCGTCAATAGCCCGTCACATACGAAAGGCACAATTGGCACGACGAGCAGAGCAGGTGCTCTTCCCAACTTATTATACTTATATATCTTTCCACAATGATATATGGCGAATATGTACGTTTTGGGTGCATGAATCGGGGACTGCCATCCTTGCTGAGTTTATTGGATGTTTCGTAGTTCACCTTGAACTGTAACCTGACAACACATCACTTTCATAAGTTCGTAATCAAGATCAGGATTTTTTCTATATGTAGCACATGTTGCCTGCACATTTCCCTTAGTTACTGTTTTTGCTGATATTATTTACATATCTGACATTGTTATCAACTGGTGAACAGACTAGCATTCTCTTCTTGCTCATACTATCTAGGTATCTGACATTGTTATGAACTGTTGACAGACTAGCATTCCTGGTGCTGTATGTGTACTTGATGATGAACCAAGGAGTACTGGGCGCCATTGTGGAGAGCTTGACTTGTGTCTTTGTCAAAGTCAAAGAGTGAGCTTCTCCATTGCAGTAATGGTTCAACCGGTATCTGGCCCAGTCTGTCTTTTTGGAACCGAATTTCAGAAGAAGGTTTGTTGGGAAATCTTGGTGGCAGGGTCAGAACAGGGAATGGAAGCGGGGCAGGTTGGTCTTCGATTGGTAACTAAGGGTGAAAGAATGACTACCGTTGCTAAAGAGTGGAACATTGGTGCGTCAAGTATTGCAGATGGCAGGTATGAGATTTTCACCACTGTTGTATTTTCTATGAAAAAAAGAAAATTAAAAGCAGCTAATCTGTTTCCAACTTTTCTTGCCACTGCAGTGTGATTGCAAACGAATTGCTGTCTGTAACTGACTTGCTGTGTTGTTTTTCTTTTGGTTTTCACTTTTGCTTCTACTAGTATTCTATATAAATTATTGCTTTTTATCGGTTCAGACCTGTTACTTTAGTTACATATAATCTTTGCAACGGAAACAGTAGGTGGTTGCCCTACTAAAAGTTTTAGTTCAACTTGAATACAGGTTTATTTTTTTCCTTCTTTTACTAGTTATATCTGATAGCTGCCTATTTCATTGTGCAGGTGGCATATTGTCACGGTGACGATAGATGCTGACCTAGGTGAAGCAACTTCTTTCATAGATGGAGCTTACGATGGATATCAGAATGGGCTACCATTGCCTAGAAACAATGGCATATGGGAACCTGGCGCAGATATTTGGGTTGGTGCTAGGCCACCCACAGACTTGGATGCCTTTGGTAGGTCAGACAGCGAAGGTTCAGACTCAAAGATGCAGATCATGGATGCTTTCTTGTGGGGAAGATGTCTGACTGAAGATGAGGTCGCTGCATTATATACAACCATGTGTCCTGCAGAGTATGGCTTGTTTGACATTACAGCTGAAGATGCTTTGCATGGAAGTTATTCTGCAAGGGTAGATTCTCGCTCCTACCAAGCAATTCCTTTTTTTATCCTTATTTGGTTTCATGAATTTGAAGGCAATATGAAATTACAAATGGGGGTTTCCTTAATTTTTACTATATTTTCATTCAGGTGGATGACTGGGAGAGTGAAGAAGCAAACTTTGAGCTATATGATCAAGAGGATGTTGAATGGGATGGGCAGTATTCAAGTGGTAGGAAACGTCCGATGCGTGATGCAGTAGCTATTGATATTGATTCCATGCAAAGACCAAGGAAACCGAGGTTTGAGACACGAGAGGAAGTCAACCAGCGTATGCTGTCTGTTGAAAGGGCTGTCAGGGAAGCTCTTAGTGCAAAAGGGGAGATGGCTTTTACTGATCAAGAGTTCCCTCCAGATGATCGATCTTTGTATGTGGATCCAGTGAACCCTCCTCTAAAATTGCAGGTACTTTTCATCCATATCTGTGCACTTTTATGCTCGAAGTATTGTTCAAGTCGTTACCATTGATTTTTTTGGGTACGAATTCAGGTGGTTTCTGAGTGGATGAGACCTTCTGAAATAGCAAAGGAGATATCTATTAGTTCTCAGCCATGCTTGTTCTCTGGTTCTGTGAATTCCTCGGACGTATGCCAGGTATGTAGAGATCACTTCGTGCTGGTCTGGTATCTTTTTCTCCAGTGGAAGTTTTGTGCAAGATAATCCATGATTTTATGTTACTAGCTGGAGTAATATCCAATATCCCTAACTGTTCTTTTCAGGGCCGGTTGGGAGACTGTTGGTTCCTGAGTGCAGTTGCAGTTTTAACTGAGATGTCTCGTATATCTGAAGTTATAATCACTCCAGCATACAATGAAGAAGGGATTTACACTATCAGATTCTGCATTCAGGTACTCAATAATCTTAACTGCCTGCTTAATGAATATGCAATTTTGTTGGTTGTCCTTTTGTGATACTCCCTCCGTTTCAGAATATAAGATGCTTTAGCTTTTGTGAAACAAATGTATCTAGACATCTTTTAGTGTGTAGATTCGGAGTGAACTTCACAATAAAAAGGGTCTAGATGCATTCGTTTCACAAAAGCTAAAACATCTTATATTATGGAACGGAGGGAGTACATGACTACATGTTCATATTTGGTAGACCACCCATGCTTGTGGGGTTTAACATTTTGCTTATCTCATATTCAGTTCGATGTCTGTGTTACTTGTTGTAGAGCAAACATGCAAATTTAGAACCACAAATTATTCAAACCGCTTGTTTGTTGTGTTCTCTACTGCATGTATCAATATAAAATAGGTTGTTTACTGGAAGAAAAACTTCTAATCAGAGATAGTCGTATGCTATGCGACATGTATTGACCATTTGGTATGTGCTACCCAATTGTCCTGTTGGAGGTTCTGTGCAACCTAGACTCACGGATAATAGTTTTGACAAAATGCGCCACTCCTTTGGAAGTACTGATTGCTAAGAAGAGTTTTAGTAGTAATGCCTTTTAGCAGCCAGTACTATTTTAGAGCTGGTAAACAACACATTCTTAACATTTACCTCTTTTATTTTAGTATTTTATATTTATGATTGGAGCTTACCTGTTATCCCATGTTAGCTTTGAGGCTTCTTTATATTACAAATACGAAAAACCTTGCTGCCCATGTGGTTAGCAGCCTGATTTTACATGTATTGTATTATGTGTTTCATGTGCTTCAGTCAGAAGATGCCAAAACAATTTGTTAATGCAAATTTACCAATTTAGCACACGCCTGCACAATTGCCTACCCTATTTACACGCCGTGCATTATGCATTGAATGTGTTAGATCAATTCATTAATGAGCATGCACAGGTTCCTGATCAATCTAAATAGTTGTTGAGGGAACTGACTAGTTTACATGGAGATTTGTTGAGGGTGCATTCAGCATACTTTCTCTAGGGCTTACACATTATTTTCCACCAAGAATTCGATTTACAACTACCAGAGCATATGCATTATCTTCCAACTAACATGACATGTTTTTCATCACGTATTTCAATTAGGGTGAGTGGGTGGCTGTGGTTGTTGATGACTGGATCCCCTGCGAGTCTCCTGGAAAACCAGCATTTGCTACTAGTAGGAAACAAAATGAGCTATGGGTATCCATTCTTGAGAAAGCTTATGCAAAACTTCACGGCTCTTATGAGGCGCTAGAAGGCGGGCTTGTGCAAGATGCTCTAGTGGACCTCACAGGAGGAGCTGGTGAAGAGATTGATATGCGGAGCCCCCAAGCACAGATTGATCTTGCTAGTGGAAGACTGTGGTCTCAGTTGTTACATTTTAATCAAGAAGGTTTTCTTCTTGGTGCTGGAAGTCCCTCTGGCTCTGATGCTCATATTTCATCAAGTGGCATTGTTCAGGGACATGCTTACTCAATTTTGCAGGTTCGCTCTCATTTGTATGTTTTGAACTGGATGTGTAAAAAGTCAATTTTACACTTGACACAATTAACCTGTATTTTCAGATAAGAGAAGTTGATGGCCACAAGCTTGTCCAAATTAGAAACCCTTGGGCAAATGAAGTTGAGTGGAATGGACCATGGTCAGATTCGTCACAAGAGTGGACGGAACGAATAAAGCATAAGCTCAAGCATGTTCCACAGGTACTTATTTTTTCCCTGCTACTGCCTGTGAACCTACACACTAAAAGGGGTCTAGATACATTCGTTTCACAAAAGCTAAAACATCTTATATTTTGAATTGGCGGGAGTATAAGTTAACGTGATGGCACCAATGGAAACAAAATATATCCCCAAATGCATCTTAATTTACAACTCTCACACTCACCACCCTATCTCATTCTCTATTGGTGTTGCAGTCGAAGAATGGTGTGTTCTGGATGTCTTGGCAAGATTTTCAGATCCACTTTCGGTCAATATATGTTTGTCGTGTTTATCCACCTGAGATGCGGTACTCTGTCCATGGGCAATGGCGTGGCTACAGTGCGGGTGGTTGCCAAGATTATGACTCGTGGCATCAAAATCCTCAGTACCGACTTAGGGTAACAGGACGCGATGCGCTATATCCTGTCCATGTGTTTATTACCCTTACACAGGTATGTGCCATCTGCATGTTATTTCAATACTTGATGGAAGCACTCTGATACTGATCTGAGCACAAACTTCTGCTTGTCAGGGTGTTGGTTTCTCCAGAAAGACGAATGGTTTCAGGAATTACCAATCTAGTCATGATTCATCTATGTTTTACATTGGAATGAGGATACTCAAGACGCGTGGTTGTCGTGCTGCTTACAATATCTACATGCATGAATCAGTCGGCGGGACAGATTACGTTAACTCGAGAGAAATATCATGTGAATTGGTCTTGGAGCCTTATCCAAAAGGATACACAATTGTGCCAACAACTATACATCCAGGGGAGGAAGCACCTTTTGTTTTGTCAGTTTTTACAAAAGCACCTATCAAACTAGAAGCTGTTTAGTGCAAGATTGAGAGTCCATGTGTTTGCTACCGATAGCTGTGCCTGACAGCTGCTGGTGCAGGAGTGATGCAGAGTCCAGCTGTTGGTTCAAGAAGACCAGGAAATGGGTAAGCACCTGATCCTTGCCCATTATCTATGTTCCCTATTTGGTTGGTCGGAAAGGATCTTATTGTTTGCCTCCTCGGTATGTTCTAATGCTGCAGTGTGCTCCAAACTGTAAACGATCTATTTAAATGGGGAAATTTAGCTTACTGACCTTATAACCATTTCAGGGTATTTGCTATAGCGATATGCCTATAGCTGGGACTTATGATGCCAGCAGCTCTGCACTTGGACCTGAAAATGCTGGAATCCATCGGGCCTCTCTACCTGCAAGTGCTTTTGAGCTGATACGAAAAGGCAATGCTTTTGCTAAAAAGAAAGAGGGGGCAAATAGCAGGTTGGGTGGTTTCAGTTCACTCTTGAATCACCGTGGAGAAGAATCGTGGCTGTTTGCAAGTCCATTCTTGTAGATAGTGGTGGCAGCTAACATTTAGACCTAGTAGCCCCATCCGGTGTATAGCTATCCCATGTTAACCCCCTGTACATACTATAGAGTTAGATGAGTTAACCTTCCGCCTTCGTTCCTATAAGTGTTGTGCAGCTTGGAAATGCCGTTTTAGCAAAGCTGCAGTTTTGCTGATCCTGAGGTTGAGGTAGCCGGCCATAGTTGTTTTCATTGATTGCCCTGTATGTAATCGAAATCTGATCTCATTCAAAGGAAGCGATTTTTTGGTATATGCTGCGAAGCTGCATGTGTTCCTGTGCTGAAATATCGTGCTCGTCACACAAGCATCCTGGTAAGGACGGAGTTTACTGATGTCGCAGTTTATAATATTCTGTTGCGACCTCGGATCGTTAAAGATGCTAAGTTCCTGTGATTAACATGCTAGTCCCTGGATCAATAGCTAGCACTCACAGTCGATGAAATATCATGTAAAACACAAGTCATTATTACACGAATAATCCAGAGTATAATTATTACAACTTGCATAGCTTATAGCTAGCTCAGATAAAACAGCGGAAACTAAATAAAACTTGAGTCCATCAACGCCTCAGGCTAGCTGCGTGAAGACCCGCGATTCCTACGTAAGACGTGCAGCCAACAAGTTGGGTCAATACTTTGAATGTATTGGCAAATTACACCAAGAAAGGAACAAGACTAACTCTACATGCAAGGCTAAGAGTAGGCTCTGGGGTTCATTTGCGTAAAGCCAATTTTATCAATGTAATAAGAAAAGAGAGGAAAGTTTTCCCTACTTTGTAAACTTTGATAAGTAGTATAGGGTTGAATGGAACACGTGGATATTACTCACCAAGTGCCCAAATCAACCTAGCACTTGGATATTACGCACCAAGTTTCCAAAATCCCACCCAATGGCGATATTACTCACGCCCTGGGGTTTATAAAAACTTTAAGTTTGGAAAAGAGAGAGAGGAAGATCTTTCAGAGGCTCCATCCTTCAGATGCTCAATGTTGTTCTGTTTCCGTGAACACGGCTGATCGATCAGATTGCAATACTCTCGAGAGGTTGTGCACTTTCCCCACAATCCACGATCAAGTCCTTTTACAGACAAGACCATGGCGAAGCCTTCCCTTAGTAGCCCCTCTACCAGCTGGATCCAACCGTGCCAAGAACCTCCAAATGTTGGTACCCGGTGAGGTTTCCCACTAAGTACTAAGCCAAGACAGAGCCCATATGTATTGTGGTTGCACGGGAAGCTTCTGAATTCTGAAACATGGCAGACTTCTTTGATTCCTGGGCGGCCGTCCTCCACCAAAATCTCACTCGCTGTCCCGACAACCATTCCGCCCAGAAGAAAACTTAGTTTTATTTTTGAAGGGGTTTTGGAGAAGAAAAGTTTGCTCGAGAGAGCTATCATACTCAAAAAATTCTTGAGTCTTTCGAACCCTCCCAACGATATTTGATATATATATATAGCATAGCAAGCAATACTTAGCAAAAACAGGGGGAACCTATTAGGATGGAAAATCCTAAGTATAAAGCTACTCATGGCATACTACAAAACCGCACTTGCAAAAATAGTAATAAGAAAGCTACTAAAATCCTACACATGCATACTACAGAATTTTGAAGTGTAAAGCATGCAGAGTCAAAACTGGGACATAACATGAACAAGTGGTGTAACTTGCCTTGATCCGAGCAGCAATCTACACAACAGAACTCCTCAGCGCACTCCGAGCAATCTAACGAAACAAACATGGATTCAATCACGTTTTGCACAAAACAAACCACGAAGTCAAATATGCATGCATGCAACATGGTAATATGCAAGGGTGGATTTGATTTCGACCAAGGGTTTTAACCAGGGGTGTTGTTGAGTTGGGGATGTCATTAGAATCGATTTCTCACAAATTTTAAGTATTTTGAAATAAACCCTAATTAACCAGGCTTGAAACCAGATCTACAGCTCTAATTCTATCTCGAAACAGATCTAAACACCCTAAGCATGATATGACAATTTTCTACAGAAGGTATTGTCAAAACAAAGCCAACGCAACAAGAATCAACTAAAACGGAGTTACGGATAATTTTCTAGAATTAAAATACTCCAATCTAAACCTTTAATTCTACTGCAAGATTGCTGTGTCAAAACAGTAATATTATTGTAGATCTGTGTTCTACTCGAAAATATGAATCCAACGGTATATTATACGCAATTTTTGGACTATTATTCAATTTACTATGAATTTTACAAGATTTCAGGTATTTCTGCCTATTAAAAAAAAGAGAAAAAGGGCCAGCGACGCGGCGACACGTGGCGCCACGTGAGTGGGCCAGCGGGGCGCGCGTGACGCGACGCGGCGTCGACGTGGCGCTGCCACGCGACACAACGCGGTTGGCCCGCGGGCGTTGGCGGATCTGGGCCGTTGGATCTAGATCCAACGGTCGGCGAGGGTGGGGGGCGCGACTTACCGGCGGCGGCGACTGGCGGGCAGCGGCGCTCCTCCGGCGACGGTCGGCGGAGGCGGAGATGCTCCTCCGGCCCGGCGAGCTAGACGACGGGGACCGGCTCCTCGTCGCGGTCGCGTTCCCGGGGGCGGCGACGGGCTTCTCCTCCCGGGGGCAGCGGGGCGCGCGCGGGCGGCTGGCGGGCTGGGCCGCTGGTGGCTGCGCGTCGCCCACCCGGCCGGGCGGGCGGCAGATAGCCCCGGGCTGGCTCGGCCGGCCCAGTTAGTTTAGTTTTTTTTATACTTTTAATAATTTCTGAAATGCTATTTGTTTGATAACTTATGCAAACGGACTCCGAATTAGACGAAACTTGTTTCTAAAATTTTGTAAAAAGAAGAGGGTTAGGATAGGATTATAAAATAACACTTTTGCAAAGGTTTTGGTGGTTAAAAAGGTTTTACCCCCTTTTGTTCATAAGTGACTATGAGGTTTGAGAAAAACCTGATGCAAATTTTTTCGATATGCGATGCTATGATGCAGTGATATGATGCATGCTTACTAGTAACATCTGAATTTACAAAATTTGGGATGTTACAAACCTACCCCCCTTAAGAAGAATCTCGTCCCCGAGATTCAGGTTGGTTAGCGAATAAGTGTGGGTGTTCTTTCTTCAGATCTTCTTCACATTCCCATGTGGCCTCTTCCTCGGAATGGTGATTCCATTGAACTTTGCAGAATCTGATAGTCTTGGTACGAGTAATTCTCTCGGATGTTTCCAGGATCCTGGTGGGCTTTTCCTCATAGGTGAGATCGTTATCCAATTGAACTTTTTCCAAGGGAACTGTATCATTTAGTGGGGTTTCAGCCATTTCTGGGTGACACTTTTTTAGTTGCGACACATGGAAGACATCGTGAACTGTTAACATTTCGGGTAATTCCAACTGATAGGCAACTTCTCCTCTGCAACCCAAGATTTTGTAGGGCCCTATGAATCGGGGTGCTAACTTACCCTTGATTCCGAATCTCTTAACTCCTCGTAGCGGTGAAACTCGGAGATACGCACGGTCTCCCACTTCATAAGTCACATCCCTGCGCTTGGAATCAGCATAACTCTTTTGTCTGGATTGGGCTATCTTTAACCTGTCTTGAATCTGTCTCACCTTTTCTTTGGCATCCTTGATCAGTTCAGGTCCAAACAGACTACGTTCTCCAACCCCACTCCATAGCAGCGGAGTCCTACACTTTCTGCCATAGAGAACTTCAAATGGAGCCATCTTGATGCTAGTTTGGTAGCTGTTATTGTATGAGAATTCCGCATATGGCAAGTTATCATCCCAACTAGACCCATAGTCTAGTGCACAGGCTCTTAACATGTCCTCCAAGATCTGATTAACTCTTTCCGTTTGTCCATCTGTTTGTGGATGGAAGGCAATACTAAACTCTAGTCGCGTCCCTAGAGACTCGTGTAGCTGTCGCCAAAACTTAGAGGTAAATTGGGTACCTCTATCAGAAACAATCCCCTTGGGTACTCCATGAAGACTTACGATCCTTGACATATAAATCTTAGCAAGTTTAGCACTCGTATAGGTGGTCTTTATGGGAATAAAGTGGGCCACCTTTGTGAAGTGGTCGACCACTACCCAGATGGAGTCATACCCAGATCGAGTCCGAGGTAGTCCTGTGATAAAATCCATTCCTACCTCGTCCCACTTCCATTCGGGCACAGGTAATGGCTGCAGCAGTCCTGCTGGTTTTTGGTGTTCGGCCTTAACTCTGTTGCATACGTCACACAAGGAGATATATTCAGCAATTTCTCTTTTCATGTTGTTCCACCAGAATCTATCCTTCACATCCATGTACATCTTTGTATTACCGGGATGAATTGAGTAGGGCAAATCATGAGCTTCCTGAAGGATTAACTTCCTGATATCAGGATCATCAGGAACACACAGACGCTTCTCATACCAAAGTGTTTCTTGCTCATCCGTGTGAAACCCTTTTGCTTTACCCTTGCCTATATTAGCTCTTATTTCTTCCAACTCTTTGTCCCCCTTCTGGGCCTCTTTGATTTGGTCCAGAAGTGTTGGCACTATCTCCATAGTGGCTAAATATCCCTCCGGAACTATTTCCAACCTGAGGTCCTTGAATTGTTCACACAAATCACTTGGAAGTTCTCCCACGGTATGCCCATTTACATAGACTTTCCGGCTTAAGGCGTCAGCCACAACGTTGGCCTTTCCAGGATGGTACTGCAGGTCCAAGTCATAGTCCTTGATGAGCTCAAGCCATCTCCTTTGTCTCATATTTAATTCCTTTTGAGTGAAGATATACTTAAGACTCTTGTGATCCGTGAACACATCACAATGTTTGCCCATTAGGTAGTGTCTCCATACCTTGAGCGCATGCACAACTGATGCTAGTTCCAAATCGTGCGTGGGGTAGTTATTCTCATGGTTCTTAAGTTGCCGAGAGGCGTAAGACACTACTTGTCCTTCTTGCATCAGTACACTACCAAGTCCTTGCCGGGGAGCGTCGCAATAGACCTGGAAGTCCTTTTGGATGTCAGGGAGACACAAAACTGGTGCCGTTACTAGACGCTTCTTTAATTCCTGAAAACTTGCTTCATAGGCCTCGGTCCATTCGAACTTCTTCTCTTTCTTCAGCAACTCTGTCATGGGCTTTGCTATCTTGGAAAAGTTTTCAATGAATCTTCGGTAATATCCCGCAAGGCCCAAGAAACTCCTAATATCACCCACATTCTTAGGAGACTCCCATTCTGTCACGGAAGCTACCTTACTTGGGTCTACGGCAACACCTTTTGCTGATACAATATGACCAAGGAAACCCACTTCTTTCAACCAGAACTCACATTTGCTAAATTTAGCATATAACTTGTGTTCCCTTAACTTTTCCATGATTAGGCGCAGGTGCCTCTCATGTTCCTTCTCGTCCTTGGAGCATATGAGTATGTCATCAATGAACACTACAATAAACTTATCCAAGTACTCCATAAACACCTTGTTCATCATAGTCATGAAGTATGCTGGGGCATTGGTTAAGCCAAACGACATCACGGTGTACTCATACAATCCGTATCTTGTGGTGAAGGCTGTCTTGGGTACATCCTGTTCCCGGATCTTCAACTGAAAATAACCTGATCGGAGATCAATCTTAGAGAACACACTAGCTCCCTTTAATTGGTCAAACAGGTCGTTAATATTGGGTAGAGGGTACTTGTTCTTGATTGTTACTTCGTTCAATGACCGGTAGTCCACGACTAGTCTCTTGGTTTTATCCTTCTTCTCCACGAATAAGACAGGTGCTCCCCAAGATGACGCGCTTGGTCGAATGAAGCCTTTGTCCAATTGCTCTCTAAGCTGTTTCTTAAGTTCCTTCAACTCATCCACATCCATCTTGTACGGTCTCTTGGCTATTGGTCCAGTACCTGGCATCAAGTCAATGAGAAACTCGATGTCACGGTCGGGCGGCATCCCTGGCAATTCTTCTGGAAACACATCTGGATACTTCTTCACAATTGGCACATCCTCCAAACTAACCCCCTTAAGAGAGTTCACCAAACTTCCTTTGAGCGCGAAGGCTGACTTAAAGCGAATCCTCTTATTTTCGGAGTCGTGAGTGCGATAGTCCTTTTGGCACAATCTATGACTCCCTCATACTCGGTCATCCAATTCATGCCCAAAATTATGTCTAGGCCTTGGGATTCCAGAACGACTAGGCTGGTGGGAAAGGTGTGCGTCCCAATTCTTAGTTCTAACCCACGGCATCCAGAGTTTGCCACTATTTCTCCTCCAGGAGAACTTACCCTTAGGGGAGTACTAATAGTCTCCGTAGGTATCTTGCCTCTATCCACAAATACCCTTGATATGAATGAATGCGATGCACCAGTGTCAAAAAGAACAACTGCAGGTGTGGAGTTAAGCTTGAACTTATCGATCACGGAGTCAGGTGCCTCACGAGCATCCTCCACGGAGACATGATTCACCGTGGCTTTGACGAACGGGTTCGGCTTCTTCCCATTTCCATTACCATTGCTATGGTTGTGTCCGTTGCCGTTTCCATTGCCATCCCCATTCTTCGCCTTTTCGGGGCAAGTAGTTGCATAGTGCCCTGTCTTGTTACACTTGAAGCATGTCACTTCACTCAGATCCTTCCCATTGCCATTTCCATTGCGGTGCTTATGGCCATTGTGGTTATGTCCTCCATGACGATGACCATTGTGATTATGGCCATTGTGGTTGTGGGGTGGTGGTGACGAAGTGCGTTGCTTCTGATATGGGGCAGAGTTGTGCTTGTGTGAGGCGGACTTTCTCTTCTTTATCACCTTGTGTCTAATTTTCTCTCTCAACCTAAAGATGACGGCCTTCTACTATGACACCGCCGAAGACATTAAGTGCCTGCGCTTCGGGGAGTGCCTTCTAGACATCATCAAGACACTGCAGTTACCCATGCCATCAATCAAGGGAGGCGAGTTGAGGAAGATGCACAAGGAAGGATGCTGGGCAATTGAAGTCATCCAACCAGGGCGTAGTCGGATAGAACCCAAGACGGAGGCCATTGTACTCAACATCACCAGCGACTCCAAGGAGAAAGGACTTAGCATTTGCTTGCAAGAGCTCATTGGACGCCTTTGCGGACGCCACCATGAAGAGGTTGAAGGCAACTACATCAAACTCTTTGGAAGACGTGATGAGAAGGGAGACCCAATCGAGTTAACCCCGGAGGAAAGGAAGACATGCAAGTGTCAAAAAATCCAATATCAAGACTTGGAGTTCCACATCAATGACCTTCAGAAGGGGAGCTGCCTTGAGATCGTGAGGAATGACGAGCTCTGTGCCCTAGTGAAGGAGAAGGACGAGAAGATCGAAGAGCTGGAAGAGCGAAAATTAGATGTTACTAGTAAGCATGCATCATATCACTGCATCATAGCATCGCATATCGAAAAAATTTGCATCAGGTTTTTCTCAAACCCCATAGTCACTTATGGACAAAAGGAGGGTAAAACCTTTTTAACCACCAAAACCTTTGCAAAAGTGTTATTTTATAATCCTATCCTAACCCTCTTCTTTTTACAAAATTTTAGAAACAAGTTTCGTCTAATTCGGAGTCCGTTTGCAAAAGTTATCAAACAAATAGCATTTTAGAAATTATTAAAAGTATTAAAAAAAACTAAACTAACTGGGCCGGCCGAGCCAGCCCGGGGCTATCTGCCGCCCGCCCGGCCGGGTGGGCGACGCGCAGCCACCAACGGCCCAGCCCGCCAGCCGCCCGCGTCCGCCAGTAGCCCGCCAGCCCGCCAGCCGCCCGCGCGCGCCCGCAGCCGCTGACAGGCGGGGCCCGCCTGTCAGCCGCCTCCCCGCCGAATCCGGCTCAGCCCCGTCCGCCGCCGCCGCCAGCGCGCAACCGCCGCCGCTGATTCTGGCGCGGACTCCGCGACGTCCGCGTCGAGTCTCCGCCTATATTAAGCCCGGGCACGCCTCCCAAAACCCTAGACCTTTCTTCCGCCGCCACCGCCGCTGAGCCGCCGCCGATTGCTCGCCGGAGTGCGCCGCCGTCCGCCGCCAGCAGCCGCCGCCCGCCGTCGCCTCGGGAGGAGAAGCCCGCCGCCGCCCCCCGGGAACGCGACCGCGACGAGGAGCCGGTCCCCGTCATCTAGCTCGCCGGGCCGGAGGAGCATCTCCGCCGCCGCCGACCGTCGCCGGAGGAGCGCCGCTGCCCGCCAGTCGCCGCCGCCGGTAAGTCGCGCCCCCCACCCTCGCCGACCGTTGGATCTAGATCCAACGGCCCAGATCCGCCAACGCCCGCGGGCCAACCGCGTTGTGTCGCGTGGCAGCGCCACGTCGACGCCGCGTCGCGTCACGCGCGCCCCGCTGGCCCACTCACGTGGCGCCACGTGTCGCCGCGTCGCTGGCCCTTTTTCTCTTTTTTTTAATAGGCAGAAATACCTGAAATCTTGTAAAATTCATAGTAAATTGAATAATAGTCCAAAAATTGCGTATAATATACCGTTGGATTCATATTTTCGAGTAGAACACAGATCTACAATAATATTACTGTTTTGACACAGCAATCTTGCAGTAGAATTAAAGGTTTAGATTGGAGTATTTTAATTCTAGAAAATTATCCGTAACTCCGTTTTAGTTGATTCTTGTTGCGTTGGCTTTGTTTTGACAATACCTTCTGTAGAAAATTGTCATATCATGCTTAGGGTGTTTAGATCTGTTTCGAGATAGAATTAGAGCTGTAGATCTGGTTTCAAGCCTGGTTAATTAGGGTTTATTTCAAAATACTTAAAATTTGTGAGAAATCGATTCTAATGACATCCCCAACTCAACAACACCCCTGGTTAAAACCCTTGGTCGAAATCAAATCCACCCTTGCATATTACCATGTTGCATGCATGCATATTTGACTTCGTGGTTTGTTTTGTGCAAAACGTGATTGAATCCATGTTTGTTTCGTTAGATTGCTCGGAGTGCGCTGAGGAGTTCTGTTGTGTAGATTGCTGCTCGGATCAAGGCAAGTTACACCACTTGTTCATGTTATGTCCCAGTTTTGACTCTGCATGCTTTACACTTCAAAATTCTGTAGTATGCATGTGTAGGATTTTAGTAGCTTTCTTATTACTATTTTTGCAAGTGCGGTTTTGTAGTATGCCATGAGTAGCTTTATACTTAGGATTTTCCGTCCTAATAGGTTCCCCCTGTTTTTGCTAAGTATTGCTTGCTATGCTATATATATATATCAAATATCGTTGGGAGGGTTCGAAAGACTCAAGAATTTTTTGAGTATGATAGCTCTCTCGAGCAAACTTTTCTTCTCCAAAACCCCTTCAAAAATAAAACTAAGTTTTCTTCTGGGCGGAATGGTTGTCGGGACAGCGAGTGAGATTTTGGTGGAGGACGGCCGCCCAGGAATCAAAGAAGTCTGCCATGTTTCAGAATTCAGAAGCTTCCCGTGCAACCACAATACATATGGGCTCTGTCTTGGCTTAGTACTTAGTGGGAAACCTCACCGGGTACCAACATTTGGAGGTTCTTGGCACGGTTGGATCCAGCTGGTAGAGGGGCTACTAAGGGAAGGCTTCGCCATGGTCTTGTCTGTAAAAGGACTTGATCGTGGATTGTGGGGAAAGTGCACAACCTCTCGAGAGTATTGCAATCTGATCGATCAGCCGTGTTCACGGAAACAGAACAACATTGAGCATCTGAAGGATGGAGCCTCTGAAAGATCTTCCTCTCTCTCTTTTCCAAACTTAAAGTTTTTATAAACCCCAGGGCGTGAGTAATATCGCCATTGGGTGGGATTTTGGAAACTTGGTGCGTAATATCCAAGTGCTAGGTTGATTTGGGCACTTGGTGAGTAATATCCACGTGTTCCATTCAACCCTATACTACTTATCAAAGTTTACAAAGTAGGGAAAACTTTCCTCTCTTTTCTTATTACATTGATAAAATTGGCTTTACGCAAATGAACCCCAGAGCTTACTCTTAGCCTTGCATGTAGAGTTAGTCTTGTTCCTTTCTTGGTGTAATTTGCCAATACATTCAAAGTATTGACCCAACTTGTTGGCTGCACGTCTTACGTAGGAATCGCGGGTCTTCACGCAGCTAGCCTGAGGCGTTGATGGACTCAAGTTTTATTTAGTTTCCGCTGTTTTATCTGAGCTAGCTATAAGCTATGCAAGTTGTAATAATTATACTCTGGATTATTCGTGTAATAATGACTTGTGTTTTACATGATATTTCATCGACTGTGAGTGCTAGCTATTGATCCAGGGACTAGCATGTTAATCACAGGAACTTAGCATCTTTAACGATCCGAGGTCGCAACAGAATATTATAAACTGCGACATCAGTAAACTCCGTCCTTACCAGGATGCTTGTGTGACGAGCACGATATTTCAGCACAGGAACACATGCAGCTTCGCAGCATATACCAAAAAATCGCTTCCTTTGAATGAGATCAGATTTCGATTACATACAGGGCAATCAATGAAAACAACTATGGCCGGCTACCTCAACCTCAGGATCAGCAAAACTGCAGCTTTGCTAAAACGGCATTTCCAAGCTGCACAACACTTATAGGAACGAAGGCGGAAGGTTAACTCATCTAACTCTATAGTATGTACAGGGGGTTAACATGGGATAGCTATACACCGGATGGGGCTACTAGGTCTAAATGTTAGCTGCCACCACTATCTACAAGAATGGACTTGCAAACAGCCACGATTCTTCTCCACGGTGATTCAAGAGTGAACTGAAACCACCCAACCTGCTATTTGCCCCCTCTTTCTTTTTAGCAAAAGCATTGCCTTTTCGTATCAGCTCAAAAGCACTTGCAGGTAGAGAGGCCCGATGGATTCCAGCATTTTCAGGTCCAAGTGCAGAGCTGCTGGCATCATAAGTCCCAGCTATAGGCATATCGCTATAGCAAATACCCTGAAATGGTTATAAGGTCAGTAAGCTAAATTTCCCCATTTAAATAGATCGTTTACAGTTTGGAGCACACTGCAGCATTAGAACATACCGAGGAGGCAAACAATAAGATCCTTTCCGACCAACCAAATAGGGAACATAGATAATGGGCAAGGATCAGGTGCTTACCCATTTCCTGGTCTTCTTGAACCAACAGCTGGACTCTGCATCACTCCTGCACCAGCAGCTGTCAGGCACAGCTATCGGTAGCAAACACATGGATCTCGCTCTGATTTGATGTACTGGACTCTAAGAAATCAGAGAATCTACCGCCCTGATTCCTCTCTAGGGATCTCGCTCTGTTGCTGCGGGTTCGCTGTTACCTCTCCTCTGTCTTTTCTAGTTTTAGCTCGTTTTCTCCTCTCTGATTGATGAACATATTGAGTCTCAACTGCCATGGCCGTGGAGGCTATGCTGCTATCCAGGAAATTCATCAGCTCGTGGAGATTTACAAACCAAAGATGATTTTTCTCTTAGAGACGAAGATGTATGCCCGACGGGCGGAGAGCCTGCGATGGAGGCTTGGGTTTGAGAATGCATTTGGTGTGGATTGCACGGATACTAGAGGTGGTGGTCTAGTGATGTACTGGACAAATGAGCTCGATGTACAGCTAAAAGGATACAGCAAGTCGTGTATTGATGTATGGATAGGTGATGATTCAGGAGGCGAGGGTTGGAGATTTACGGGATTTTATGGAGAACCGAAGCGAAAACTAAGAAAGGAGTCATGGCGACTACTAAAATTTCTTCGACACTCATCCAACCCTGCCTGGATATGTGCGGGAGATTTCAACGAAGTAACCACAACCGAAGAGTACTTCGGGAGGAATGACCGGGAAGAGTGGCAGATTGATGGATTCAGGGAAGCAATAGAATATTGCAATTTCAACGATCTTGGTTATTCTGGTTTGCCATATACTTGGGATAACCGACAGGAGGGCGACCACAATGTGAAGGCAAGGCTAGACAGAGCTCTTGCGGATGAAAAGTTCTTGGACCGTTTTGGAACAAGCTCGGTAACTCATATTCAACTCGCTCAATCTGACCACTGTGCATTGTTAATCAAAATTGCGAGTAGCTTGCATCCAAAAGCTGGAGTTCGAAGGGCTTGTTATCAATTCAAGTATGAAAACATGTGGCGTCGAGATCCCTCATACTTTCAGCTGGTCAAGTCCTCTTGGATCTCTAGGGGACAAAATTTGCAGGATATTGGAAAGGCTCTAGAGAATATGAAAATGGCACTCCGCAACTGGAGTTATAACTCGTTCGGTTCAGTGCAGGGAGAACTGAAGAAATTGCGAGCTAGACTCGAGAAGATGCGGGATAAAAGACTGCACTTAGGACCAACAAAGGAAGAGAGAGATTTACAAAAGCGCATGTCAGAATTACTAGCTAGAGAAGAGGTCATGATGAGACAACGGTCAAGAGTGCAGTGGCTAAAGGAAGGTGATCGGAATACATCTTTCTTTCAAGCTAAATGTAAGCAACGGAAAAGGCAAAACTTTATTCAGTCCTTAAGGAGAGAGGATGGAATTATTTGCCATGATCAAAAGGACCTACAAGCACTGGCTGTGGACTATTTTTCTACCCTATTCACGGCCCAAAAAGACCTTCGGCCAGAGGAGGTGGTCAAACATGTACCTCGGAAAATTTCAGATGAGATGAACAAAATACTTTGCAGTCCTTTTACGGAGAAGGAAGTAGAGACAGCCATCTATATGATAAAACCCAACAAGTCTCCAGGCCCTGATGGTTTTACAGCTGGTTTTTTTCAAACCCATTGGGATATGTTGAAAAAGGATGTGTGCGAAGCGGTGATAAATTTTCCTGAATAGAGTAATTTTCCCAGAGGAAATGAATTCCACGATCCTAGTATTGATTCCAAAAGTGAGGCACCCTCAGGTACTTTTAGATTATAGACCTATTTCATTATGCAATGTGATATATAAACTTTGCTCCAAGATACTTGCAAACCGTCTTCGAACAATCTTGAATGAGATAATATCCGCAGAGCAAAGTGCTTTTATACCGGGACGACTTATTACGGACAATGTGCTCATCGCTTATGAATGTATACACTATTTGAGGAAAAAGAAAGGGAAGTCAGGGGCCTGTGCTATTAAGTTGGACATGGCCAAGGCGTATGATCGGGTTGAATGGCCATACTTGCGGGCGATCATGAACAAGATGGGCTTTGATGATCGGTGGATAAGTATCGTCATGAGATGTGTGGAATCAGTGTCCTTCTCGGTTAGAGTGAATGGACAATTGTCAGATAATTTCAAACCATCAAGAGGCATTCGACAAGGTGATCCGATATCACCATATCTTTTTCTACTCTGTACAGAAGGGCTGTCAAATTTACTTAAATTTTCAGGACCTCAATTCCTAAGCAAAGGTGTCCGGATAGGCATTCATGCACCTTGGATCTCACACTTGTTGTTTGCTGACGATTGTCTTGTGTTCACACAAGCATCCCAACGGGGAGCAGAACACTTGCAAAAAATTATAGAGAAATATCATAAAGGCTCAGGACAGATGGTGAACAAGAACAAATCAGCAGTCTTCTCAGCTCAAACTGTGTAGATGAAGTTAAAATCTATGTTCGGAAAATCTTGGGGATTGACAAAGAGGCTTTGGAAGAAAGGTAGTTGGGGCTCCCTACTGCTATCGGTCGGAACACAACAACAGCGTTCGAAAAAATTACGACACAGGTGAGTGGCCTTCTTGGAGGGGTGTGTGAAAAGAATCTCAGTATGACTGGACGGGAAGTTCTTGTAAAATCTGTAGCTCAAGCAATTCCCACTTACTCGATGAGTTCTTTTCTCCTGTCTAAGAACACATGCAAGAAGATTACTTCAGCCATGGCTAAATATTGGTGGGGTGGAGATGGTGAAAAAAGAAAAATGCATTGGAAAAAATGGGAGGATATTGCGGTACCAAAAATTGAAGGGGGAATGGGTTTTCGGGATATGAAACTTTTTAACATTGCAATGCTGGGTAAGCAAGGATGGCGTCTTATTACCAATCCTAATTCCCTTTGTGCCCGCATATTAAAGGGTAAATACTACCACGACAGAGAATTCATGCAGGCAACAAAGAAAAAGAACATGTCTCACACCTGGAAAGCTATTTTGGAGGGGAGACGTGTTCTTGAGCTAGGCATGATCAAGAGAATCGGAAATGGCACTTCTACAGATGTGTGGAAGGACAAATGGATACCCGGGGTTCCAGGATTTAAACCATTATGCAAAGGCCAGAATGCTACAGCAAGAATGGTCTCTGATTTGATGACAAATGGTAGTTGGAACCGTAATGCTTTGGGAAAAAATTTACTGCCACTTGATGCTGATGCAGTTGCTCGAATCCCATTGGGGAAACTTGACGAGGATCAATGGGCATGGGCTCCAGAGAATAATGGGCTTTATACTGTCAGATCAGCATATAAGTTGTTATCTCGGGAAGCACAAAAGAAGAAAGACAAGCCTGAATCCTCTTTGGCAGTCCGAGGCGAACCATGGAAATCTATTTGGAAATTACATGTTTCACCAAAGATTCAATCCTTTTGGTGGCACGTAGTAAATGATTTTGTACCAGTTCGAAATAATCTACGAAAACGACATGTTGATAAACTGAGTCAATGCGTCGATTGTGGAGCTGAGAAGGAAACAACTTATCATGCCTTATTGGAGTGCCCCTTTTCTCGCTGCTTCTGGGAAGAGATGAAAGCTTTGACAGGTATAAAACTCCCCTCTTTACATCCAGGAACATGGGCTAGCGATATTCTTGATACAACCATATGTCCTTCTGATCATACTGGTATAATTTTGTGTGGTATGTGGGCTGTTTGGTGTGAGAGAAATAATCGACGCCATGGTGGGGAAACTAGAACTTGGAGAGCTGCCTGTAAGTGGGCGATTGATACTGCTCTTGAACTGGCACAATATGCTAAACAAAAGACAAAAGTAAATATGAATACACATGCGCCTACAAGATGGACTAAGCCAGAATCAGGTGTACTTAAACTGAACTGTGATGGATCGTTCAATAGGAACAAATTTACAAGATCAGCGGGTTGCATTATCAGAGATTCGGATGGAATGGTCCTTGGAGCGAGAGCCCGATGGTATGGAGCACTAACAGATGCATTGCACGTAGAGGCTTTAGCTGTGAGAGACGGTGTTGCCTTTTCTATCCGCTGGCGCACTTACAGTTTAAGAGTGGAGACAGACTCTCAAATGCTAGTGAACATGTGGTTAAACAGAAAGAGTCACAGGGCAGAGATTACACCGATTCTTCGCGAGATCGAGGAGATTAGCAAAAAACTCGTTTGAAATCTCTTACATATCTAGGAAAGCTAATTTGGCTGCACATGGTTGTGCCAATGAGGCTTCTTCATGTAACCCAGATTGTATGTGGATAGGTCGAGAGCCAATTTCTGTAGTGCCGGTGATAGAGAGTGAATGTAATCCTACATGACATTATTAATAAATTCCTAGTTCATCTAAAAAAAGATACAATGAGAATAACTCCACTGGAAGGAGAAAGGAACACATATGGATACAATGAGAATAACGTGCAAAAATGATGGGAAGTTTGATTTGTTAAAATAAAACTGTTACGAATATGCCAAATGGCCCATAATAAAGCGCACACACCCACTCAGATATCAGCGTTATCTTTTTTCTTAACCCGTTCAATCAGTTCCCAAAAAGATGAACACATTTAGTGGTGGAGTAATATTAAAAGCAAATTGAACAATCGTCCACTACACAAAAGGACAATCAAAGAAAAGGTGTTGTATTTTTTCATCGAAGCAACATGTCCTACAACCTTGGCAATTCCTCTTAGCAAGGTTATCATTAGCGAGAATAACTTTTCTACGGAGGAACCATGTGAAAATTCTCATTTTAAATGGTACCTTACTTTTCCAAATATATTTGCGTAGAAACCTGGTATGACCATTAATCGTATCGAGATACATAGACCTAATCGTAAATGTCCCCTATTTAGTTAGGTCCATTTGAACTCAGCGTCATGGCCCGAGAGCTGAACTAGCATCGGCCGCTGCACCAAATGACTCAAAAATTCCAGTTATTTCCAATCAAGGCTCTCCAGAAACCTATGTTTATAGGAGTGATTGACATGACATTTGCTACAACAACTCCTTTTCGGTGAGTAATATTATAAAGGGATGGATATTGCTCAGCTAAGGACTTATTTCCTAACCAAGTATCTTTCCAAAACCTAGTATTCACCCCGTTACCAATTTGAAAGGAGCCTCTTTAGAAAAACTCATCTTTGATGTTCATAAGGCCTTTCAAAAAGGAGAATCAATTGGTTTTGTTGAAACCTAAGACAAAGTTTTAGAATGAAGGTACTTGTTTTACAACAGCTCTCTCGCCACCCTCCCCATTAAGAAGTTTAAAAAGCCACTTGCTAAGTAAAATCTATTTTTTATTTCCAAAAACTTCGATTCCTAATCCTCCGCGATCTTTAGGTCTAGAAATTAAATCCCACTTAGTTAGTCTATATATCTTTTTTGCCCATCACTATGCCAAAAGAAACGCGACCTAAAGAAATCAAATCTTTCCTGACCCCTATAGGTATTTTAATAAAAGACAACATAAACATGGGCAAGCTTGTAAAAATTGAATTAATAAGTACTAAGCGATCTCCATAAGATATCATATTGCCTATCCCACTGCTCAGTTTTCTTTAGAAATGGTCTTTGATGGGTTTCCACTCTGCATTCTTGAGTCCTCTAAAATGAATGGGTATTCCTAAATATTTAAAAGGTAGTTAGCCATAAAATAATGAAAATTGATTTTCAATCCCAAAAGTTACTCAAAAATACATAAAAAGAGTTTCATATTAAGAGCCTTTTCTAAGTCATGCTCCATAAAAATTATAGTATCATCAACTTACTAAAATATGGAAACTCCACCCTCAACTAGATGAGGAATGAGTCACTCAACTTTCCCATCTTCCTTTGCACGGGCAATCAAAATAGCCAACATGTCCGCAATGAGATTAAACCGAATAAGAGATAAAGGATATCGTTGGCGTAAACATTTCTATGTTTGGAAATAATGACTTATATCATCATTTAATATAATACCTACATTACCTTTATTTACTTAATTATTTATCCATTCACACCATTTTAGACCGAAACCTTTCATATGAAGTTCTTGTTGTAAAAAAATACCATTTAACCTTATCATAAGCTTTTCCAAAATCAATTTTAAATAAAATACCATCCATTTTTCCCTATGAAGTTTATGAATGGTTCCATGTAAGATCAACACCCCTTCTAAAATATGTTTACCCGGCATGAAGACCGTTTGAGTCGGTCTAACAACACTTTCAACAATTTCAGATATTCGGTTCGTCCCCACTTTAGTGAAAATTTTAAAGCTTGTATTTAGCAAACAAATGGGATGGTTATGTTGATCAAAAGATCATCCTAGCAGAATCTGGTATATGGAATAATTTGGAATAGATAGAGTACAGCTATATGCATAAAAATTGTCATAGTATAACTTAATAAAAACTGTTGTTGATCACGTAAATGGGCTTGGCACGCATGGCATCAAACTCGAATTCTTCCAAGTACTCCTTGCCTTTACACCAATCTAGCATTAGCAGGCAGGCAATCCCACATCATAAGAGCATCTCGGGTTGCGCTCCCAATAAAGCATCCGGCAATATGGCTGGACAAGCACTTCACCTACACAATCTGCCGGCGTGTTGGAGGCGTTTCCCCCTAATGTCGACCCCAACAGGCATAGCGCCTATTTCATGCTATTTAGCGTGTATTTGGAGAGTTCACGCTATTTTTCAAGATTTTGCTCGCTATATCGCTATTTTTTAAATAGCTTACTATATCGCGCTAAAACATCATAGCGTTAGCGCTATTTCAAGTATATCATGTTATTTTTTGTTGGTGGGTGTGGAATAAGAGAGCATATGATAAATGTGTCGAGTAAGAAAACATACGATGGAATTTTTGATTATTAAACTTAAGTGACCGCGTCACGCCGTCGCCTCCTGCTGCAGCACCCGATGCTGCACCCAGATTCAGCCTTGCCAGTTCTCCTCCAACTTAGATAGGGTCGGAATTGTTTATGTATGTACAAGTATTACTCTGGGAAATTCATTAGATGCTGAAGTCCTTGATATTCGTGATATATCTATTATATTTTTTATTTTTACAAAACGCTATTTTTTAAAATAGCGCGTTATTAGCACGCTATAACTTTCATATCGTCTAGAGAAAATCCATGCTAAATTAAATAGCACGCTATTTTTCCCTTGCTCCAAATAGACTATTTGGTTTATTTTGTTGAAAACTTGTCTTGCCACCAAGTTCTGCCACCAAAATGCTACCAAGTCCGGCCACATATTATAACATCACATGTGTAGAAATCAAATGGAAGATGTTGGCTAATCTGTCATCATAAGTGTTGGCTCCTTCGTCATGATGGTGTTGGCGACACTAACGCCACTGGTAGCATCGGCTATCCTCATTTCATGCAAGAGGCATTTATGATTTATTATATATCATGCCTTCACCTGAGGATCCATGTTCGATGTGACAGCTGTCAAGATATTGAGTCATCTTTCCTTTTTTCACCGCAAGTTCCATCTTGGCGGCTTCAACTCTTACCCTCTCAAACTCGATCTTCTTATCTTGCTTCTCCATGAAGACCACATACCTTGTATCATTCTTTTGGTCTCTCAAGGTCGAGTTCAATGAGACCTCAGCGAGAAACTTGTTAATCTTTTCTTGCACCAAGGCCAATGATTTTACCGCATTCCTTTCGTCCTTTGCCTTCTTGTTCCCGATTGGCCGCCCCTCCGAGGAGGGTGGCAGTCCATCTAAATAAATAATGGTTTTATCACCGTTGAGATCCCTCCGGATGGTTTCACATTTTGCGCATGTTTGGATTTTTTTAAGCAATGCATATGTTGAATTCCTTATCGTTGTTTTTATCTAGAAACATCCTTAGCGCATCCATCAACTAAGCAAAAAAGACACATCAAGACATGAGAAGGTTAGTATGCCAAATTGAACTAGTTTTAAAGCATTTGCTTGATCCTCCGTGGTCTTGCCAGTCTTGGGTCTTGCGTGGATTTTCTCAAGGTCTCCACAAAATTTGTTGTAAACCTCATGTACGATTTTCCACCTACGAGACATAGCCGATTCATTGTGGTCTATGTGCATTTTCGTGAACTCTTCAAAGTGTTTATTTTCTTTGAATTGGTCTTTGATCCTCTTCAAATAGGCACCATAAGTTTGGTGGGAACTTGTAATGGGGTCAAGGCTCACAAACTTACAAACTACACATAAGCACTCGTCCTCCAAAGTCTTCCACTTCAAACCTTGTTCCCATTCCTTAGCTTGATGACTTTGCGCCGATGTCAACATCAATGTGATCGAAGCACTCCTCCTCTTCCCCATTTTATGTGGGATCGGCGCGATAGGAACGACCACCATCATGGATCATGTTTTCTCAAATTCGGCACCCTCAACCTATGCAAACAAACATAGTTCCTGAAATAAACCGTTGATCATTCTATGAACACGAACATGGATTCCTTAGTTCCCATACCTCATTGGTGCTAGGTGGCAGTCCTCCTACAAGTTGATGGTGTCCCCACCAACACCATTGTTTGGCATGCACAGTTTGCAAGGGACATGGGTGTCGACGTTGTCATGAAATGTCCCTAGGGCCGGCGAGCCGGAGTAGGAGCGATTGAGGTTGATGCTGCTGACGGTGCGCTGATAACAATCGAGGAAAATATGACATTGAGGTTGAAGCCACCGTGCTCGCTCTTGCTGTAATTAGGAAAGTACCAAGATAACGGTGTCGTGACAATGCTCTCTTAGTAGTACGCCAAGGAGGACGGCAATCCGCTCCTTGAATGACCCGTAATGTGATGGTTGGTGGTGGCGCTCCCTTGGTTTTTGGCGGTGGGTTTAGCACCATTTCCCACGCTTAGATCTTGACTCGCAACATAGCCGTCTAGGTTCGCCACTACCTGTACTGCCCCTTCTTAACACCGACTCAATGTCTCCAAACATGGAAGTCGCGCATAGCCGCAATGTTTTATGCTATCTCCACCTATGAGTCCTCCTCCGACACCCCTCTGACTTTGTATGAGGCTTGCTCTGGCGAGGGTGTGGGAGTTGCGGAATGACAACAATGGTGTTGGCATGGGTGGGAAACGTGGGCACTAGAGCAGCGAGCGGGAGAACGAAATGAGAGGGAAAGAAAATATGGAGAAAATGAAATTGGGCTTTTGTTTTGTCAATGACAAGGCTAACCCATTTATCAGTAACTGGTGTGGCAGCGTTTGCCGCGCGTGTCCGACACTCCTAAACTGGTCCTATGGATAGAGGCTAGCGTGGGAGTGCCGGAGTGTGGGAGATTTTATTGTATCACGTCGAACAAGGTGCGACTATTAGGAAGCCGACTGGGAGCCTTTTTTGTGTTCATCGTATGACTAGCCTACACACTTACCTCACACAACCACAACTAGCAGCCATGGGCGGTAGCGCGGTGGAGGTGTCCAGGAAGTAGAACGCCGGTGGAGAGAGGGTCCATCTGAGGGTGCCATTACGGGAGCATGATGCCTGGTAGGGTGCAATGGCGGTGCTCTGGTTCCTGGAGTTGGCGCCATTGTAGACGCCGATGTAGTTCTTTATGGTACTGATGCATGTAAAATGCATACATGAACTTTGTAGTTTGTTAACATGTTTTTCCACATATTTGCATCATATATAATGTTATATCTCTGTTTTATATTGATTTTTGGGGATTTACCAATGATCTCCTTTATTTTGGTTATAACCTTGCAGGGCAAAAAAAAACCTGTTTTCAATGTTTTTGATGTTTCATGACCTATATGAAGTCAAATGGAGCTGCATTTTTGTGAATGCCAATATTTATCCACGAGAAGCATCTGGAGCACTAGAATCTCACTAGGAGGGCCAAAAGAGCCCATGTGGTGTGCCCAAGCCTGGTGGGTGCGTCATCGATGCTCTTTCCCTCCTTGACCGTCCGATCGCCTTGATTCTTTCGCCCATGGAGTTCCCTTGACCTAAAAATCCCTATATATGGACCCCCTGGGCGTCCTCGAAAGAAGAGGCGACGGGAAGCGATGAGAGCCACCAGAGACAAAAACACCACCAGATCCAGTGAAGATTGGAGGGGGAAACTCTACCGGAGCCACCTCCGGGGAGATCTCCACCCTCTCCAACATCTCCAGCTTCATCACCATGATGAAGAGAGAGTAGTCCACCTCCGGGCTATGGGTTTGCGATAGTAGATTGATATGATCTATTTCTCTCTTGTTCTTCATAGATATAGTACCATATGAGCTGCCCAACATGATTATGGTCATATTTGTAATTCCTATATGGTGGATCTTTGTTCTATGATTTGATATTTGAGATTGGAATCTATTTTGTGTAATATGTTTTAATAGATGCATATCATGCATCCCGTTCTTCATTGCTTATTTTGATCCAACTTGTATGCAAGAACTTGTATGGGGAGAAGTGTGTGTTAGATGGAGTAGCATGGTGGTAGAGATCGAATTGTGACACATAATATTCAAGATCTACTTTGGTTTTTACCTTTATTTTGCTGCCTAACTAGGGATAAAGTGAAATCATGTGTTATAGTTATCATGTGATAGTGTGATGACCTTGTTAAATCAAGGTAACATATTTATATTTCAAACATCATATAATATTGCTTAAAACTATACTCTGATTTGTTCTTAAATCAAGATTGCATGGAGATTTACCTTTCTTGAGGAGTATAAGAGAGAGATGTATTTCATCGCAATATTAGATTGTGATGCCCCCCAAATTAATTCCTTTTATCAAGATCTTATAGAATTTCCATGAATCTTTATCATTGATGAATTGTTTTGTGATCACTACAACTTAAAAAGAGAGTAGACAAGTGAACCCATGAACCTCGGTCCGATTTTTATCATAAGAAACACCTTTCCATTGCATCTACTATCTTTTATAATTTCTGCAATTTATTATTTCAAAAATACAAAAATACTTTCTCTACTTGCAATCACTTATAAAACTCCAAAACAACTCCACTATCTTCCATATCATCTAGTTTGCATTACTTTACTTTATTTACTGCTTTTATTTCAGTTTACATTTTATTTTATTTTATTTCATATTACTAATACGAAACCCTGTGCTTGACAACCACTTGGTGGAGTTGGGGATACAAGACAAATTATTTTACTTTATAGGTTGCTTGAAGAGGAGAAGACAAATATCCTTCCATAACCAATTCCCCGAGAGTTCGATATAAACCCTCGAATTATCCTTGTGTGGAAAAGAAGCTTGCTACAACACTCTGCACTTAGAGTTCCAACGAAAAGTGGCCACGTTTGTTGCCATCAAGACTATTTTCTGGCGCCATTGCCGGGGAATTGGTGAAGGTATATCACAACTGCATCCTCTTCAAGTTTGAAGAGCAAGGTAACTCCCACGACAACTGCTTATTTTCTGGTGCCTTCATCTTCATCAACTTGTGCAACAACCCAAGCTTGGGGAGGTTGCACCACTGTGAGAATTTTCTTCTCCTTTTAGATTTTTAAAGTATTTTATTTTGTCTTGTTTTTAGTCTTTTTAGTTTTTCTTTAAAAACACAAAACACATAAAATTAGTATTACATTTTTATTTGCAAACATGGGGGAAAGAGGAACAAAACTTTGTGACTACACAAACACCCATAATGATTAGTTCATGGATAGACCCATTACCACTCCTGAAATTACTGCTGAAAGTTTTGAAGTAAGTCCTGGTCTTTTAAATCTTATAACTAGAGAACAATTTGGGGGAGTGCTAGTGAGGATGCCTCTGCATTTGCATGATTTCTGTCAAATCTGTGATATGCAAAAGTTTAGAAATGTGGAAAATGACATTGTCAAACATAAACTATTCACATTTTCACTAAGAGGTAAAGCTAAATAATGGTTATTATCGCATCCTGCTGCTAGCATAAACTCTTGGGGTGACCTAAAGGAAGCGTTCATTAAGAAATACTACCCACCAGTTAAGATCCTACAAAATAGAAATAGTATCCTATCATTTAGACAAAATGATAATGAACATGTAGCAACAACTTAGGAGAGAGTTAAAAACATGCTTAGATCTTCCCCATCACATGGAGTAAACGAATGGACCATATTGCATTCTTTTTACAATGGCCTAAATGTTATGTCAAGAAGCATTCTAGATTCTGCTGTGGGGGTGCATTTATGAGTAAAACTGTGTCTGAAGCTAAAATTATCCTAGAAAGCATGTGTTGTGATCTCGGATCATTAAGGATCCTAAGTCCCTGTGATTAACATGCTAGTCCCTGGATCAATAGCTAGCACTTCACAGTCGATGAATATCATGTAAAACATAAATCATTATTACACGAATAATCCAGAGTATAATTATTACAACTTGCATAGCTTATAGCTAGTCAAATAAAACAGCCGAAACTAAGTAAATCTTGAGTCCATCAACGCCTCAGGCTAGTTGCGTGAAGACCCACGATCCCTACGCAACTTTGAGTCTTCGGATTCTGCACATAAGACGTGCAGCCAACAAGTTGGGTCAATACTTTGAATGTAATTACACCAAGGAAAGAATAAGACTATCTCTACATGCAAGGCTAAGTGTAGGCTTTGGGGTTCTTTTGCATAAGGCCAATTTTTTTCTAAGTAAGAAGAAAAGAGGAAGAGTTTACCCTACGTTATAAACATGATAAGTAGTATAAGGTCGAATGGAGCACGTGGATATTACTCACCAAGTGTCCAATCAACCTAGCACTTGGATATTACGCACCAAGTTCCCAAAATCCCACCCAATGGCGATATTACTCACGCCTTGGGGTTTATAAAACTTCAAGTTTAGAAAATAGAGAGGAAGATCTTTCAGAGGCTCCATCCTTCAGATGCTCAATGTTGTTCTGTTTCCATGAACACGGCTAATCGATCAGATTGCAATACTCTCAAGAGGTTGTGCACTTTCCCCACAATCCACGATCAAGTCCTTTTACAAACAAGACCATGGCGAGGCCTTCCCTTAGTAGCCCCTCTACTAGCTGGATCCAACCGGGCCAAGAACCTCCAAATGTTGGTACCCCGGTGAGGTTTCCCACTAAGTAGTAGGCCAAGACATAGCCCATATGTATTGTGGTTGCACTGGAAGCTTCTGAATTCTGAAACATGGCAGACTTCTTTGATTCCTGGGCGGCCGTCCTCCACCAAAATCCCACTCGTTGTCCCGACAACCATTCCGCCCAGAAGAAAACTTAGTTTTATTTTGAAGGGGGTTTTGAGAAGAAAAGTTCGCTCGAGAGAGCTCTCATACTTAGAATTTTTTTGAGTCTTTCGAACCCCCCAACCGTACTTAGTATATATATAGCATAGCAAGCAATACTTAGCAAAAACAGGAAAATCTAATAGGACAGAAATTCCTAAATATAAAGCTACTCATGGCATACTACAAAACCGCACTTGCAAAAATAGTAATAAGAAAATCTACTAAAGACCTACACATGCACACTAAAAGATTTGAAGAGTAAAAACATGCATAGTCAAAAACTGGGACATAATATGTACAAATGGTGTAACTTGCCTTGATCCAAGCAGCACTCTACACAAGAGTACTTCTCAACGCACTCCGAACAATCTAACGAAACACAAACATAGATCCAATCACAAATTGCACATAACAATGCCACGATGGTAAATATGCATGCATGCAACATGGTAATATGCAAGAATGGATTCAATTTCCGACCAAGGTTTTATTCTGGGGTGTTGTTGGGTTGGGGATGTCATTGATATCGATTTCCCACAGATTTTAAGTATTTTGGATTAATACTTAAATAAACAAGCTCATAAATAGATCTACACTTCCAATCTACCTCGAAACAGATCTAAACATTCTAAACATGATATAACAATTTTCCACAGAAGAAATCGTAGATACAAGACCAACACAACAAGAAACAACTAAAACGGACCTACGGATATTTTTCTAGAATTAAAATACTCCAATCTAAACTTTAAATCCTACTGCAATATTACTGCTGTAAACCATCAATATTAATACAGATCTATGTTCTACTCAATTTTGCAAATCCAACGGTATATTATATGCAATTTTTGGACAAAAACTCGATTTACTATGAATTAAACGAGATTATAATTGATTCTGCCTATTTAAAAAAAACAAATCGGCAGCCAGTTACGCGGCGACAAGTGGCCGCACCGGATTGGTCCAGCGGGCCGACACAGGCTGACTCAGCGTGCTGACGTGGTGCTGCCATGCGGCGCGAGGGGGTTGGCTGATACCCCTTCGGCCTGGCCATCTAATCCTAGGCATTGGATTAGAATCGGACGGCTGGGGGGAGTGGCCGGCGACTTACCGTGGCAAAGCGGACGTGGACGACGGCGGACGGTGGCGGCGCGTCGGTGGCGGTCGGCGGTCGTCGGCATCGGTGATGCGGTGCTCCCCCGGCTCGACGGAGTAGATGAAGGCGGCTGCCTTCTCGTCGTGGTTCCATTCCTGGGGGTGGCGTCGACTCCCATCCTCCGAAGCGACGGCGAACGGCGGCTGGAGTTCGCGGATGTTGGTGAGTCTCCGGCGAGCAATTGCAGAGGCTGTGGTCTGCTACAGAGAGGGAAAAGGCGTGAGAAGAACCGGTATAGCAAGGGGATATCGAGAAGGGAAAGAGGAGGGGCAGAGGGCGCCGGAATCTTGCCATCGAGCGTTGGCGGTGGCGAACTCCGGCGAGGCCTATGGCGGCAGCCCGATGGCGGTTGGTGTAATTAGAGCTAGGGTTTTTGGGAGGCGGGTCAACCGGTATTTAAAGGCGACCTGGCGTGGCGCGGGGGTCGCGGAACTCCTCTCCGATCCGGCCGGAGTTCGTTCCAGAGGCGGTCAGCGAACGAGTTCGTTCCGAACTCGTCGGAATGATGACGACGACGGGGTGGGGCCGGGCCGTCAGTGGCTGCCAGGGCGCGGGCTGGCTGCTGGCGGCGTCTGCTGGGCCGGCCTACGCGCTACGCGGCGCCCACTCTGCCAGGCGAGGCGGTAGATAGGTCACGGGCTGGTCTAGCCGACCCGCTAGGCTAGATGTCCCCCCCCCCCTTTTTTTTTTTTTCTGTTTCACTAATTGTTTCATATCTTTTGTAAACGGACTCCGAATTATGTGAGATTGGTCTCTAAAATTTTGTAAAAAGAAGAAGATTAGTATGGGGTTATAAGATAACACTTTTGCAAGGTTTTAGGAGGTTAATCTTTGTTTAACCCCTTTTTGCCTTTATATGACTATAGGGTTTGGAAAGTATCTGATGCAGCTTTTTACTATGTGATACCATGATGCAAAGATATGATGCATGCTTCTAGTAACATCTGCAATCGTAAAATTTGGGATATTACAACATGCTCCACAACCATAGTCATACTGAAAGAGAACCTAACCCATCTAACAAAGTTAACTCCATTGAAGAAATAGACTCCACGGGAAGTAAATTTGATGCCATATTTGCCTACATATCTAAGCAAAATACCGATAATATTCGTCTACAAGAAATAGTAACAAATATCAATGAAAGTCTAGATGTCAACTAAATAAGAAACTTTGGTAGTAATGGGAACAACTATAATAACTCATATGGTAGACCACACTATGATCCAAACAACTATTGTAGCCATCCTTTTGTTCCATATCCTAATGCTAATGGAAGTAAATGGAAACTAGCTACCATTTCGCAAGCTAATGAGAATGTGGAGAAACAATAGGAGCCTAATAAAAATGTTAGTGAACAAGTAGCTCACCATGCCACCATGATAGAAGAACTTCAGAAGTCACTTTCATCCATAAGTTTTGATATTAAAGGCTTACAAAACCAAGCGGCTGCTTTAGACAAAGCTCTATCAAAACTCGTTGATAATTAAGCAACCTTGTTAAGCATGTCTACAGGAAAACCACAAGGACCACCAGCTATAGGTATGAACTCTATTACTATCACAACTAGTACACCATCTTGGGAAGAAACTTATAAATTTTAATGAATTATACTAATTTTCTTGGACCACTAGTATCACAACTCATGATCCAAGTGGAAGAATAACCATTAAAAGGTGATAAAGAAACTACTATGATTGAAAATGAAAAAGAACCAACAAATGATAAACAAGTATAAGAAGTCAAGATGCTAAGTGAAACAAAATAACCTCTACTTGATATTGATAAATGTAGCTTGCATGAGCTCATTAACTTGTTGCAAAAAAATTCTAATGATCCATCCTTTAATGGTCACCAAGCAGGATTTGGTTCTTACCTGGCAAATTATGTTATAAAAGAAAAGATTGAAAGATACAATAGAGAATCTATGATACCACCTAAGCTTGGGGATGTATGGATCCCCAAGGTATTAATCACTATTGGAAAAGAGACACATCATGCTATTCTAGATTTAGGATCTAGTGCCTCAATTTCATCTAAAGATCTATATGAGTTACTTGAATTGAAACCTATGGAAAAAATGCTCAATAGATCTTTTACTTGCTGATGATTCAACTAAACATGCTCTAGGAAAAGTTTAAGATATTATGGTTGAATTACATATGACATTTGTACCTGTTGATTTTATTGTCATGGATATGGGGAGCAATACCTCAAGTCCTATAATACTTGGTAGACCTTTTTTGAGAATCACAGGTGCAGTCATTGATGCAAAAGAAAGAAATGTGAAGTTTCAATTTCCTCACAAGAAGTGTATGAATACTTTCCAAGGAAAAAGGAGGTAGATAAAACGCACAAGCTATCCCAGGAGTTCCACATCATCTAAACCAAGTAAGTAAAGCCCAGCTATATGGCTATAAAGAAAGCGCTTTGCGGGAGGCAACCTAGTTATTTTTTATTTTGTATTTTTATTTTGAACTCTTGCTATAGCAAGAGAGTTTTATTTTGGTTTTATTTATGCAGTTTTTAATAAAGTACCAAGTAGAACCCATTTTGAATGTTTTAAAAGTTGCTAAACATATGGAGTAGCAAATTTCTGTAGAACAGTTTTTACTGCATGAATTTTCTGATTTTTTATGTTACTCCGTTTGTGCTCAGAAATATACAGAATTTACAACTTTTCATCCTTTGTATTCACAAAAATTAGCTAAAATTCCTGACATGTCTAAGTGTAAGAAACAAATTCGTTTTGCTGTTGCTAAAAATCTGGACATATTCTGCCATGCTTTTTAACCATTCCCAAGTGTCAAGATGATATGTATGAGTCATATTATATGCTAGGGATATGTAGAAGCATTATATGATTGCTAGAACATTTAGAGAGAATATTGTCTTTGATATATAGGCAGCAACTATTATATTTTTGTGCCACTAATGTCACCTCTCAGAAAAGAGATGGAAGAAAAAGTTTTGTGTTGAAGTTTTTTGACAAGGAATAGAGGAACACCACACTAAGAGCAATCCAAGGATGGTGCAAACCATAAGCTTGGAGATGCCCAAGGCACCCAATGGACCAAGTCAACTCTGAGATTGCAAACCTCTCAACTTTGTTTTTAAGTAACATAAAACTATCATAGAAATTTAGAGCGTCTGTTTTGTCATTTTACTTTTTGTTTTGCATTAGAAAGACCACCACCACCATTTTTATAAATAATTATGATTAGCTACTGAAAAGAATCTCTATCTTGATGAGATTAAAACTTAAAAATAATGCCATGGAACAAAAGAAAAGGAGAGATAAAAACAAAAGCTGAAATTCGTGTTGTGTCTAATTCTTGAGCTCAAGTGTTTTATATGAAGAATGATCTATTTTATGCCTATTAAATTGTATCCTTTGCTTGTGCATATTTATGCTCAACATTAAGAAGCAAGGTGAGAAAATAAATGTTGACATTATGAACTAGATGACACACTCCTTAGATCTATTTTTGCTAAGCCATTTCTGCACAAGCTAAGACTTGTTCCAAGCCCCTTAAAACTAGATTAGGCATACCCACCTACTTGTAGCAAAAGCTACTTTCAAGCATAGAATGTATATTAATCCTCCAAACACTCTTAAAAACACCCTTTTTCATGTATTTTAAAGCTCATAAGAAAGTAAGGTTTGGGGTGATACCACTATGGAAATTTTTGTGCTTCACATCTTATTAGTGGTTGTTAGATAAACCATGACTAGCATCGCACACAACTTTCAATATTAAATATTGAATATCAATCATGTTTAAGTTCTACCTATGGATTGCAACGATGTGAAATGAAGTGTGCACACTGGAGTAGGCATGTTGGTAGAAAACGCTCCTGAACCGCTAGCCAAAGCCATGCTGCCATGGTGGAAGCTTACAACATGACGATCCTTGTTAATATGATTCATATGTATGTTTTTCTTGTCTTCTAGAGTAGAGATACTGCCCCATCCCACCTTGAACACAATCAAGGAATTATATTATCTTCTATGCTAAAATAATCAAATAAGTAAATACCAAAAAAGGGGGGCATATAGCTACACATGGGCAAGAAGTACTTCAGTGATGCGGTTTCACAAGACTAACATGAGTATACAATGACAAGCCTAAGTTGACTAGTATGAGGAGTGCAAGGGCATGAAACAATCAACTTGTAAGATGTTTAGCACATAAACCATACGATGCTTTAAAACAAAGTGAAAATAAAAAGCTACTGGGTACCCCATCCTTATTAGTATTGTTGACATGAATTACATAGCTCAAAATTTTATTTTTTATTCTTTATGGAGGATTAACATATGTATTCAATGCTTATTTTCAGTATAGGATGCAAAACATCTGAAGGGAAGACATAAAACTAAGAAGTGAGTCTTCCAGTCCAGGGCATGAAACTAAGAAGTAGCCCAAAAATAAAGGCATGAACACCAATGCCAATCATGGAAAGAGTCTCTTATTCTATAGGTTCATCAAAGTGTGCTTGAAAGTTTATTTTTTTTATCATTTGTTTTATTATACCATCACTTATTGTTTAGCATATTTGTGGATGTGTAAAAGATAGAACTTGATAGTACACTTGCATATTATGTTTCACTAGCTGAGTGCCCGTGCGTTGCTACGGAGAGGCATGAAACATTGATCATATAATCAGTCAGGCCACATTAGATAGTGCATGTTTTTGAAAAAATCCATTTAATAATTCATTCTAAAATAAAAGTCATGTTCTCATACGACAAGATAGAACATTTCCTAAGATCCTCCAATTATTTGAAACAACTTAGATAAAGTTGCCTTTTTTTACTGAATTTCTAGTCAGTTGAAATCCTTCCAGCTTGCTACATTCTTGCCACCCAGTTGTACCCTAGACTTAGGCCCTTCTATACATATAGCCCGCTGCTCTCTCCAAGTGCTTCCTCCCATTATTCGATATTGGTTGGCCATGGCCCTTGATAGTCATCCACCACTAACCCTTACCCACCAGGATCCACCGCTTAATGTCACCTTGCCTGTTATAGAAGAGGTGTATGCTCTGTTACAGCTGTATATGAAAACCAATGAGAAGAGATTGAAGCAAAAACACATAAGGAAGTCGAAGTGGTTGAATTACCTGATATTCATCAACTATAAAAAATGGAGGTTATCTCAAGTTATTAGAGATTGTTGAAAGATCAGACACTTGGGACATAATGAAGATATTATGCTTTATCATGCTCAAAGTGATGTACATACAATTCCATTTATTGCTTCTATGCCTTCCAATCCACACAACTCCTCAACGCAATCCTGAATTTTTTCCCTTGACTTCATAACCATGATGATTTTCCAAAAAAAAAACTCCTATAATTATAGATGTATTAGCTTCTGTTCCACCTGATTCAACACCTCAGATGATCCCAACACCCTTCTTGAGATTGATGGGCTGATATAACCACAGTAAGAGCCCGTCCAGATTACATGGATAATCGTGTTTTGAAATTTCTTAATTGAAACACCAATAGTCATAGGAAGTAGCAAAAATAGTTAAACAAACTAATAGGAAAGCTGAAAAAATTACCTCATATCATTTATATGTGTATAAGAACATTGATTTCTTTACTACTCTTCTGAAAACAAAATAAGAGGATTGCAATCAAAAGACGCTAGTTTATAAGCTAAATTTAATCTTTACAACGCAATTATAAATTAAAGTGCATATATTCCAAGCAAAAAATATTTAATAACAATTTATAGAGATCATAGTACAATTTTTGCAATCATGAGCATGCACCAATGAAATCCTCTAACAAATTTGTTCAAGGAAAATTGCAATGACCAAAGGATCACCATCAGCTTCAACATGAGGGGGTCTAAGCGCTAAAGGGGTTTTAAGCGCTAAATAATAATCCTATAATCTTTAATAATCCTATAATCTTCCAGCCAAAATGCTTCTTCAATAAACTGAAAATAGAAGTTTTACAAAGAAATGAATTTCTCCATCTCCTCTAATTTGAACTAAATGTAACCAAATCATAACCGAACAATCACATACACCCTGTCTATCTCAAGCTATGTCCGGTTTTTGTTCATTGTGATGGATCCTATTTCATGAAAAACTGTAATTTTTAGAGGAAATATAGTCATGTGCTAAGAAAGTCAGCTATTAAGTTGCACGCCACGTACCTAAAAGATTTATGTACAACTATATCCAGAGAAGAAGCACGGCGCGACTGCAAGATGAATGCCCAATGGAGAGGCTATTTGGCTAGAGGGACTTGTTCAACCGCGGTGTCTGGTTTAAATTTTGATAGATGACAGGTAGGGGCGCTCGATGATGGGGCGAGGACAGGACATGTCTGAGGTCCTCGACTTCGTCCTCAATATATGAAAACACAAGCAAATGGGCAAGCTGCCGGTAGTGAGGCGAGCCCGTAGTGGATGATGGTCAGGGGCGTTCGATGATGGAGCGGGGATGGCGACGATGTGGCGCAGACGACGGCATGCTGCGTCGGTTCTAGATAGTGCCTTCACAGGGACAGCTAGGGCGTATTGCTCGTCGGCGTCTAGGCGCATTGGGGCGTGAGGAGTGTCGTTCGACATCTGTTGTGGGGGAATCATTTCCGAGCGAGATCAACGAATTACGTGCAAGCAGACTCATGGCGACGGTGATAAAATGAGTTTTTTCCCATATTGGTGTTGATTACGTATATGGCGTAGTTGGGCCATATCATATAGACAAGCATGAATGTTTTTGGCAACTCCAGTTTGATATCGTAGCATATCAATCTCGGGAGGAGATTTTTAGGAAGTAATTAGTGGTATGAGCGAGATTTTGGTAAGTAAATTAATGGTATTAGAGATATTTGGTATGTAAAACTTGATTTGTCATACGAGATGGTGTGTCTAATGAGGGAAATAAAGGTGTCTTTCAGTGATTGTGAGTTTCTATTTCCACCCCGTAATCGTGAGTTTCCATCAAGACCCATGATTGTGAGTTCCCACGATTTAAGAGCTGAGATTGCTCCAGTGTTTGATGTTTGCGTTTTGATGGCTAAGATTGCTCCAATGTTTGACGTGACTTACGATCACCAACTCCTATTTTTTAACAGTAAAGAAATGGTCAAATGGCAATAAAAGTGGGGCAAAAGTTCAACTGCAAAGAAACAGAAGGCAATTCATCTAAGTCCAAAGAAAGGTATAGCAAAACATTAAATGTCTCATTTTCATGTCCTAGGCTCCTACCTGCTTGTGTCTGATGACCGCACTTTTATAGTCAGCCATGACCTCCACTTTGACGCCTGCCCAAGTTCTTCTCCCCCATTGCTACAATCATTTATTAAACCATGATGACATTTCCCACTTACAGATTTTTGTAAGAAAAGTACACTTATTATTTTAAGGAGTTGTAGAGTTTATCTAATTATATTGACATATGGAAGAGAGGCATAATTCATTCATCGGGAATGTTAGGAGAAGAGAGAAGTGCACATGAGTAATTTAAACCTTACGCAAGCTGCTACTGTCTAATTTTTTTCAGAACCGCAGTAGCACATAATTAGAATTTCTAAATCAATATTTAACATGATTTTCCAGTATACAAGCTCTTAGTTTCAAATCTTTACTATATATGAACCTGGTGTACTTCAGTTCAGCCAAAGGATTTGCTAAAGGATATTGGTCTCACAGTCAAGAGGAATTTGATTTATGAAAACACCACCGGATCGAGAGAAATACACATGAGTATTTCAAACCTTACGAAGCTGCTACTGCCTAATTTTTTCAGAACCACGGTAGCACATAATTATAATTTCTAAATCAAGAAGTATTTAACATGATTTTCCAGTATACAAACTCTAAGTTTCAAATCATCACTATATATGAATCTGGTGTACTTCAGTTCTGCCAAAGGATTGTTTTTTTTGAAGGATTTGCCAAAGCATATTGGTATGACAGTCAAGAGGAATTTGATTTATGAGAACACCACCAGATCGATCCTAAGAGCAATTAAAGAAAATTCTGACCTGGTTGACTCTGAAGGTCATATATGCATGTATTGGTGGCCAATGGAACTGAAAGCGACTGGTTGGTCATCAATCGATGAACTTTGGCTCGAGTGGCAGCTCTATGGACGATGTCACCGGGACCATCCATGGAGGGTACAACGCATACTTCATCAATAGCATCATGGATTTACCCCAGACTTACCTCAACATCATCTTCTTAGACTTTTCGAACAAACTGCATTTGTCTCAGCTGACTGCCTGCAACATCAACCATGATAATATCAGTCCACAACACTATCATAAGAAATGACGATCTGAACCAGGACATATGAACCCTTAGTTTCATCTATTCTGTGGGAGCAACATAAAAAAGGAGAGTATAACTTGAGCAACATCGGCAATGAAGTCGAGCAGAGGGTCCTGTACTTGGCGAAGCACTCCACCATGCCTTCTTCTCCAGCACGATGCTCACGCCCAGATTCACCGGGGAGTTGGACGGACTGTACCTTTATCGGTAGTATTTGTTAATTCTTTCCACCGAATCAATCGGAAGGAAAGCAGAATCGGTGAATTGAAGAGAAGGAAAACCTTGAAAGGCTCGTCACAAGAGTTGTATCTGGCGACAGCAGCGCCGATCGCAGCTGTTACGGCTGAGAATTTAACTGCCATAGGATATACAGATGCAAACCTTGCTCCAACGGATACATAGCCTTGTTGAATTATGCATATCCTGATGCCATGGTACACCATGCCACTTCTTCGTTTCTGAGTACATTCAATACAATGATATCAGGAATCAATTAATAGAATCAATCAATAGATCAACATGATATTTGAGGCATAAATAATAATTTTATCTCAACTATTATTTGCGTCAGTTGGGTTACAACTTAGAATTTAAAATAAGTCAAGACCAATCGGTTCATGAACACCTAGCATTTATTTTTATATATAAAATGTTATCTAATGTAGAAACTACAGAAAGAATTTGGCATTCGGGCATTATCACAAACACCCCAAGTGCAGAAGTACAATAGACGTGCATTACATGAGTAGAACCACCTCTGAATTTCTTCCCTGCGGATGGAATTTGCACTCGGCAGCCCGAGCGCCCCCTCTCCTCACCTCCCATTCGTACTCTCCATCGCCACGGTTGGCCCTCTGCCAGTCTCGATGGCCACAACGGCAGCGACATGACCAACTAACATGTGGAAACATCGGAGGGGAGGGTGTGGTGGGGAAAAAGAGGCATCGGTCGAAGTGGAGGAGTTGGTAATTGAGGGAACGCCGGCCGACAGCGGCCTGCTAGGGTGGAGTGCAGCGCCATGGGAGGAGATGAGATTTAAGGGAGATTTACTCAATTGTCTATTGCTTCGGCTATTTTTCCTTTGTTGCTGGGATTGTGCTATCAAACATCAGCAACCAGACCACCAGCCTATGATAGGTGATGTCAAAAAAATAGCCTGAAGTCCATCTTGATATCTTACTTACTCTGAGAATCACAGCTCGGGGCAGAACAGGTAGTTTGCACTCCCTACTGATGCCGGCGGCGCACCACGCTTAGCAGGGAGGCCACCGGTGAGCCTATCATCTACACACAATCAGCCAGGAACGAAATAGTAACCATATCCATATATATAATATATATGTATCATCCACACACGCATATAAAGCTGGCACACAGGTGAGGAGCAGAGGAAGACCAGGACCAGATCAAACCTCATGGACGAAGCCTGCTCGAGCGCATGCGAGCGGCTCGCGACTCACCGCATCCTGACGAGTCGGTCGTTGACAGAAAAAAGCAACTACTGCTAAGAAAATTGGGAGGAAATCCGAAATATCGCCAACGTCAGCTATTAAACCACTCATCGATTTCTGCAGTAAACATCAAGCGGCACACAAAATCTGCCAGAATCCATCAACTCTATTTCAGCATGTAGTTGTCTTATGTAGGAGAGATAGATGGGAGTCACCTGCTTGCATCTGGCATGGTCTCCTTGCTATCGCTCTGAGGGGCAGCAACTGTTGCGGACCTCGCCGTAGATGTGTCCGACAATACGGGGAGGCAGTGGCGACTGGTTACTTTGATGGGCGGCTGCGAGTGTCCTGGCGGCGGAAGGGAGGTGCGGCAGCGGAAAGCCACGACCAGTAGCCGTACTGGACCTCGCCGGCCCTCGCCGCCTCCCATGGTGACCTCAGCTCCTACGCGCTTTCACCAACTAACCCGATCTCCTATTTCGCTGGATGGGAGCGGCGGAAGGGGCTGCCTCCTGGGATGAGGAAGGAGGGTGGGCGACTTGTAGGAGGTCCCCGGGATGGCCGGGCAGCTCAGCTCTGGGAGGACCTCTACCCGCACTGGTCGCCGCCGCGAGCTCTGCCCTCGCGGCTCGTCACCAGGTATAGAACAGGGGGTGGGCGAGGGATTCCGTGTATTACTCAAGCCGTTCGCTTGAAGTGGCATTTTAGCGGTCGCATCCGTGGGTAATTTTAGAGCAAACAACACTCCTGATCAACGTCCGTCTAATAAATATCAGACGGTACAGATTGCTCCAATATTTGATGTTTAAGAGCGACCTACGATCACCAACTCTTTTTTATGTTTCATTGAAAGGAATTGAGCCTATGAACTCTGAAGAAAAGGTAAAAAACTCCAAAATCCACATTTAGTTTTCTCACCTTCATGCTTGAGGACGAGCATAGGTTAAGCTTAGGGATTTTGATGCATGTAAAATGCATACATGCACTTTGTAGTTTGTTAACATGTTTTCCCACATATTTGCATCATATATAATGGTATATCCCTATTTTATATTGATTTTTGGAGATTTACCAATGATCCCCATTATTTTGGTTATAACCCTGCAGGACAAAAAACCCTGTTTCAATGTTTTTGATGTTTCAGGACCTATACAAAGTCAAATTGACCTGCACTTTTGGGAATACCAATATTTATCCACGAGAAGCATATAGAGCACTGGAATCTGACCAGGAGGGCCAAAAGAGCCCAGGGGGCGCTCCTAGGCCTGGTGGGCGCACCACCCATGCTCTTTCCCTCCTCGACCATCCGATCGCCTTGATTCTTTCGCCCATGGAGTTCTCTTAACCTAAAAATCACTATATAAGGACCCCCTGGGGAGTTCTCGAAAGAAGAGGCATCGGGAAGCAACGAGAGCCACCAGAGACAAACACCACAATATCCAGTGAAGATTGGAGGGGAAACTCCGCCGGAGCCACCTCCGGGGAGATCTCCACCCTCTCCAACATCTCCAGCTTCATGACCATGATGAAGAGGGAGTATTCCACCTCCAGGCTATGGGTTTGTGGTAGTAGCTTGATCTATTTTTCTCTTGTTCTCATAGATCTAGTACCATATGAGCTGCCCAACATGATTATGGTCATATTTGTAATTCCTATATGGTGGATCTTTGTTGTATGATTTGATATTTGAGATTGGAATCTATTTTGTGTAAGATGTTTTAATAGATGCATATCATGCACCCCGTTCTCCATATGCGGGTCCCCTGTCCTCGGGGAGCCATCAAGCTCAAGCTATCTCAGCGTTAATGGTGGCTGGCGTCCCTGCGTGATTCTCCCGCCAGGACTCTAGCTCCCGCCTACTGGCCCCGGTTGTTCCCGCCCAGACCGCAACATTTCCTTCCCGCCTCTCCCTTCTCGCCCGCCGTTCCTACTAAGCACCCCCACAAATATAAAAAGGGCCATCCGTCGTGACGGGGAGCACCAACCCCTCGCCATGCCGAACAACCGCCTCCCTGTGACCTGGGACGAGCTCAGCAAGTTTGCCCTTGCCGCGTACCGCCTTCCCCTCCCCCGAGCACCGATGAATCTTGGGAGGGCGATGAGGAGTAGGAGGATATGGGAGGGTTGGTGGCCTACAAGGAGGAGGAGGAGGGCAGCGTCAATGGCGAAGTAGACATCGCAAATGCAACCAATTACATCCTAGAGAAGCACGTCATCGAGCTTTACCGGGACTTCGTGGCGAGGGAGGCTGCTGGTCAGTAACCCGGTGAGCGGGTGTGGCTGGAAGCTGTGGACGTGGGGAGGGAGGCGGAATCAGCCCTCGAGGAGCGCGATGAGCGGGAAGCGAATGAACCGATGGAGGCCGAGAAGACCGCCCGGGTTGCCACTGAGGCCTCCGCGGAAGAGGAGTGGCAACGGCATGACGCGCAGGAGACGGCAGAGGCCATGACCCTGGACCACGTCTTGTCATGCCGATACCGGGGAAGGGATACTGCCCTCAACATGTTCGCCCACAAGCCGATGGAGGTGTTTTCCTTGCGTGTTGCGGTGGCGGCCGCGGCCCAATGGGAGGTGGTGGCGGCCGTCGCCAAACGGGAGGCGAGAGCGGCTCGCAACCGCACATCCGCAACGGCAGCCAGACAAAGGGAGGAGGAGACCCTCGCGCGCCACCGCAGGAGGCAGGTAACAAAAGCCAAGAACATGACCTTGGCGGCCCGACGGGCAAAGGCGACCTTCGACTAGGATGGTGCCGATGCATAGTAGATTACATTAGTTGAGAACTAAGTATTTCTATTTTTGTAATGAGAGCAAGTTATTAATAGTTTTTTGTGTATAACGCGCGGGTCTAGATGAGGACCAGCCAGACACGTGGGCAGTCCGTGCCCCCGCAAACCGACCTCAAATTTCGGCCCGATTTGCGCCAAAACGGATGGGTTCAGAGCTGGCTCTCGATTTGCGGGTGCGTATTGGACCGTAGCCTCGATCCGAAAGGACAGGATCGGACCCGCGGGCCCCGTTTGCGAGGACGGAGTTGGCCTTAGAGCAAGTCTAACAACACCCTTAAAGGGGGGCAAACCCTTAAAATAACCGTCACTATAAGGGTTTCGGCGAAAAATCGGCGCCGACCAACACCCTCAAATCAGACGATCCGTAAAAAAAGGCCCGACTTGTAAACCCTCTTCTAGCCTATACATAGGAGGGTGGAGAGGGCGACCCGAGCACCGGCCCTCATTCGCACCAACCCTAGCGCACGCTGAATCTTCAGGACGAGCTCGCCCACATCCGCCGCCCCCTCCCGCGCGCGCCGCGCCCGCCGTCGCCGCTGCTAGCCACCCGAATCCACCTCCCCCGCCGCCACCGCCAGGCACCCATTCCGGACATCCTCTCTACCTTCCGCGCCCGCCTCCCCAAGTCTCCACGGCCGCCCGCTCCATCGAGGTTGAACTCGGACGACCACCAAGATCTGTCTGATTCGTCCTCCTCATCGGAAGATTCCGACATCGAGGAACTGCTCCACGACGATGACGACTGCGAGGTGGCCCTTCTCCTCCTCGCCGTTAAGGAGCACGAGGACCGGTGGAAGATTCTGGATTGAAGGCACGGGTTGATGAAGGGCCGCACCTACATCCAGCGCAACCGTTTTCTCGGCCACGCCAACTCGATGCAGGATTATTTCGCCGAGGTACCTACGTACCCGTCCAATCTTTTCCGTAGGAGGTACCAGATGCGGCATAGCTTGTTTGTCAGAATCTTTAAAATATCGAAAAGAATTCGACATACTTCACACAACAGACATACTTCACACAACAGACGGTCAGACGCTCTTACTCGCGTTTTACGAACCGGACAAATAAGGACGCTGTTACTCATGCTCTTACACACCTAGCCGGCCAGCTCAGTAGCATCATTGCTACCTATCGGTGTCAACCATGGAACGTCGACACATGTACTCGCGCACGCCCTGCCCTGTGCCCTCTCCCATCTGTCGCTGCGCCTGGGCGGCGCCCTGCCCGTTCGGTACGTCGGGCCGCCGTGCAACCATCCATTAATCGCATCGCACCCGTCACTCTTCTCCCGGCCTCTCGTGCTGGTATTTACGCCGCGCCGGGCAGGGTGTGTCCCCCCAGCGCTCGCTCGCCCCCTTTGCGAAAAGCGCGCCTACCACCAGCACCACCCTGCCAAAGCGCCAGGTGCAAACCACCTTAAAGCACGCGGCTTTGCTGCTAAAACCCACATCAAATACTCCACCCAGCCGCGCGCCCACGAACCATTCATTAACGCCGCTCACGCACGCGCGGCAGCAGGAAAGGTAGAGAGCTTGCCGGCGCTGGCCATCATGGCGAGAGCCTTTCGCGCAGCTTCCCCGCTGCCGCTCCCTTCCAGCTCTAGCAGGAGCACCATCACGAACGGCGACGGCGGTGACAGCGGGAGCTTCTCCTGGCTGCACAAGAAACGCTCGAGCAAGGCGCCGCTGCGCAGCGGCCAGGAAGAGGGGAACTGCAGCGGCGAGCTAGACGAGGAGACAGTAGCGGCAGCTCCGCTGTCCGCGCCGTCGTCGTCCACCGCCGACGAACAGTCCTCTTCGTCTTCGTCTAGGAAGAAGCGCGCCGCCGCGCTTGCGCGCCTGCGGTCGGTGTTCCTGGCGGCGATCACGCACCGGCGCAGGCGCCGGCAACTCGGGTCGTGCGTCACGGGCACCATCTTCGGGCGGCGTCGCGGGCGCGTGTACGTGGCGCTGCAGACGGATCCGCGATCGGCGCCCGTGCTGCTGGTGGAGATGGCCGCCTACTCCACCGGCGCACTCGTCAGGGAGATGTCCTCCGGCCTCGTGCGCCTCGCGCTCGAGTGCGAGAAGCCGCCGCTCCTCGCAGGTACGCGTACCCTGAACCCATGCATCCACAGCGACCGCCAGAGCTACAGGTTAACATGTGCGGATACGTGTTCTTTGGAATGCAGGGGAGAAGCGGCGGGCGCTGCTGGAGGAGCCGACGTGGCGCGCGTACTGCAACGGGCTCAAGTGCGGCTACGCGGTGCGTCGGGAGTGCGGAGAAGACGAGTGGCGCGTGCTGGGCGCGGTGGAGCCGGTGTCCGTTGGCGCCGGCGTGCTCCCGGACTACAGTGCTGACGCCGGCGCCGGGGAGGGCGACCTGATGTACATGCGCGCCAAGTTCGAGCGGGTGGTCGGGTCGAGGGACTCAGAGGCGTTCTACATGATGAACCCCGACGGCAGCGGCGTGCCCGAGCTCAGCATCTACCTGCTCAGAGTCTGACCACCGATCGATCCAGCCAGGGAAATAATCTTCCCTTTATTTGGACTTTGTATTAGTTCGCGTGCATGCATTATTTGGGCTTGTGCTTCTTTTTTTTCGCATTCTCTTGGGTTCCATGTCATTTATTTGGTGCATTTGCAAAACAAACTGTAATTCGATGGCTGGCCTTGTACAGTAGTACTCACGTGCAATAGTATCACTGATCACTCATGTACTTTTGTTTTCCGATGATCACTGGTGTACTACTTTACTAATATTCCTACTGATCACTCACATGTATACTTTTGTTTTCCGATGTATCAATTTGGTAAGTTTAATGTTGTGCTAAACGAGGCATACGTACAGGTTGAAGAATGCATGCATGCACCTGCAATTCTCATTTGCTGGAACCGAAGAATTAATAATTATCTAATGATAGGTTAACTGTATTCGCAAAAAAAAGTAGGTTAACTCAACGGCTCAACGCTATTGAAGGGTTTGTCTATATGAGTTACACATTTTTCGTTTTTTGTCACCTATCATAGGGTTGGTGACAGGTTTGTGAAGATCTTGTCGCGAGTTGATCCATTTTGCTTGGTCCCAGGTTGTCTTTTATTTGAACGGTTTCTGACTTTGCCTAGCTTGTTGAATATCTATATATTGTTGTGTGCATCAACCGATGAGGTATATACACCTACAGTGCCACAACTTGTTTACTATGTGCAAATTAGTCCCACTTCTTGCAAAATGGAGTATAGCAACACAAATCTCCTTTGCTTATTTCTCTCTGACATATCTGGCCGACAACATGAGAGCCCCACCTGTCAATGGACGAAGAAACATATAAAAACAACTGTGCAGACTAGGGTTTGAACTCACCACCTTTGGTTCCAGGCCACAGGTGCAAGTGTTGTTCATGTACGTGTTTACAATGGCGTCCATGCATGAGGATGCCACGGTGCGACTCCTCGCCATGAACTGCTGTAGTAATTTTGTACTGATGTATAAGTAGAGGATTGCTGGAGTGACAGATATTTGATAAAATTTGGATCTATCTAGACACTATTTAATATATAGATACATCTAAATCTAGACAAATTTTTGACATCTATTTGAACACGGAAGGAATATATTCTATATTGTGGTTATCATGCCGCACTTCTTAAAAGTTTGCCGTTCAAGCCTAAAAAGTGAGAATGGTAGATTGAGATGAAACCGATGTGACATTAATGAGGAGTAAAAAAGACCGTGCCCCCCCCCCCCCCCGAGCGACGGGAGCACCCCCACCCTCCCCGGTAGCCAGCCACCCTCCTCACCTCCTCCCCTTTGCCGACGCTGGCATGGGCCGCCGAGCAAAGTCCCTGCGGCGCCGACACCGGCGGACTTGCCCTTCGCCGCTCGCGAGGCGAGGAGATCGGGGCTCCCTCAGCCTGGTGGAAATGCACCATGGCGGCACTGGATCTCGGGCGGCGGGGTCCGGTCCTGGCGGGGGCATGCGGAGCGGCGGCGCCTCCTCCCCTCTCGACTGCGGGGGCGACTAAGGTGGCACGGACTCTAGGCGAGCTTGGCCCGAGCTCTGGCGGTGGCCATGGCTATTTGCTGGTGTAGCGGCAGCGGGGTGCAGGACTGCCCAGGGCACAGTTGACCGACGATGGCGGCGGCATGTTTGCAGCAGCGGGGCGACGGAGGGATGGGGCCCGATTTGGGCTTGTTCCAGCCCTATTTGGCACTGTTGTTGCGTCCAGACGGCTCTCACCGTGGGTGATGCAGGGAACTTCCCCTCCCCCAAGCCGCCAGGTGCCTTGATGCCTGCAAGTCCGTGAGCCCTACCCTTCCTTCTCGTCGGTGGTGCAATGTGGCGTTGGTCGGAGCTTTGGCTAGAGCTCGTGGATGCTGGGGCGGCGGCCCCGGAATGTGGACTGTGTGGGCGCCTCTTCGGCGAGCGTCGTGGAAGTGGTGGTGGTTCCTCCCCTCGATCATGTGTATGGCGAGGATAGGGTGATGTGAGGCTTTGGTGTTGGCGGTGCTTCGGGTTCGGCAACTCCCAGATTGTGTGTCAGCAACCTATCTTGGGGACAACGGGCGTGGTGGACGCCGGGGTGCGGTTCGAAGGTTTTTTCGGACGAAAGCTCAGTGCCTCGGCAGCATCAGCGACGATGTCTTCGGGTATCGTTACCTTCTTGGGGGCGCCGATGCGGCTACCTACCGCGCGACAGGGCTTCGGATGAAAACACTTGACCTTTGGTCTCGACGGCAGCGACGCGGTGTGTCGTTATCCTCTTGGGGGCGTCGTCGTGGAGCCCCGGGTCACCTCTATATCGGCTCGTTGTCCTCGGTGGCAAGTTTAGGTTTTCCCGCATTTTTCTTGTCTATTTTGATCTGCTTTGTAAAAGGGGTCTCCTCTCCACCTTGTATTTGATCGGCCGATGTGGCTTTATTTATAAAGCAGGACGAAAACCTAGTTCGAGATGAACGAATGTAGTGGTTTATTATGGAACTCTTCTCTCAAGTTTCCTCCGTAGATGGTTAGATCCTATCGTATATGTGAGGAACACGGTAAAAGAAAGCTCTGTACCAAAATAATCCGCATTTTAGGAGTCAATAAAACTACGCTCCATATATTAATTCAATGTATCATCATCTGCATTGGCTTGGATATGTCCCCACGGTCTAATGGTCGTGAGTTCGAAACACTAGTCAGCGCAAATATTTTTATTTGTTTCTTCTTGCAAAAAAATTGACAGGTTTGACCTGCACCGTGAGGCACCACACGGCCAAATATGCCAAAAATGCAGGGGCATTTGTGTAAAAATGATGTCGCCACGTGTCCACTTCGGAAGCGTTTGGACCGGTTTTGCACGGCAAGGCAAGTTGTAGGACTTGTATACCCCATTTTACAAGAAGTGGGACTAATTTGCAAATGTTAGACAAGTTATGGGACTGGAGGTGTATATACCCCTCAACCGATGCAGAGGTTGGGACACCCCCTTTTCCAAAGAACACAGTATAACCGCCATTGTACTAACCAGAACCTGCTCACCGATTGATCGTGGTATTACTTAGCTAGGGGCCACCGATACTGGTTTGTGATAAAAAGAGAGGAAAAGCGATGTAGAGGCGATTAGGGTTTCTGCCCCCTCGTTGATGACATCTCTAGTAGACCTTTGGGTCATGGAGGTGCGGCAGGCCACGATGTCTCGCCGACGAGAGGGTTCCTGTCCTTTTTAGGTATTTTCACAGTCTTTTTAGGATGGTGAGGCGTCGACACCATTCTGAAATTAGAATAAGGTCCTTCTCTCTCTAGCGCCCAAGTGGGAGGCGAGTGCGGCTGTCTTCTCAGCATATCTCCTAGGATCCGGTCAGTGTTCATGCCCGTTATTGTGGTTGCAGGTATGGTCCTTCCGTTATATAATTCTAATCACGTCCAAGGAGGCACAACGAAGATGGTGCGCCTTCGGTTCGCACCATTGCATGTAGTCGTTATCCAAAGATTTCACTGCAATTTTGTTACTTATGAGGAGTTTATACCGTTGTTGATTCTGATTAATGGATCGGAGGATCTTCTTTTTTTGACTAAACCTATTGCACACGCACACACACTGTGCAAGTGCTACAGCGGAACTGTACGTTGACGAAGCAAATCAACTCGCGGGATGCACAGTGTTTTGGCTGTGCATACGAACATATTATAAAAAACAAAATTTGAAATGTAAAAAAATTCTGAAAGAAAATTTTGCATACACAACATCATGGCATTTTATGTTTCCACACAAGTTTTTGAGAGAAATAAACATTTTATATGTCTTGTGTAAAAAAGATTAAAAAAAATCCGTGAATAGTCAAGTTAGAGTATCGAATTGACTTTTCTACATGGGATACAAACAATATTCTTTTTTCCTTGAAAAAACTTATGTGCGGGCATAAAATGTCAGGTCATATGTACGGATAATATTTCAGTTTTTTTTTGATATTTTATGTTTTCGAACAATAAATTCATTTGCACCCCAGAACCGAACTGTAATTCCGGTAGGGATGCATAACTTTCCCCCACCTTCGGATCACAGCTTTGGGGAAATTTATTTTCCCTGAAAGATTGATGGCAATAAAATTATGAAGACCTCTATGCACTAAATAACCTAAAGCATGCATGGGACCTTTTAATCAGTAGATTCCCATTCGTGAATCATGATTAATATGCGCATACTGTCCCCCTTTATTTATCGGTCTCATCATCATACTTCCCCAACAAGGCCTAATCGAGCCAAAAGGATATTCGCAACTTGCAAGCCGCAAGGCCATGTACCAGAAGTTCGAACAATAACTATTTGGATTATTAACGGAAATTATAAGGAAACGACGTTTCAATTCTTGTCGGCTGGCGCGGCGTGATCTGGCACATCTGCAGCGCGTCCGAGCTGCACCTGGTAGGAATCCTAGCTGGCGAAGAAAAGTCCACGCGGGTGCTACATGCCGTTATTTTTTAGATCGCCCGGTAAGAATTTGTTATGGTTGCGTCACAATGCATAAGGCTGTTTCGGACAAGACATTCGAATATTTTGGCAATCACAAGGACGGTTGCATTCATTGTGCATTCACCTGAGCAGTTCTCCTCCCTCTTGCTTCCTCTCCTGCTCCTCGCCTCGCTGTTGCTGGTAGATGCCAACAGCCGACGACGGATAGTGGGCTGCCATTTTCGCTCAGGAAGCTCCTTCATTTGTCCTAGTCGAGGTACAAGGAATTTCCCTCTTCCCCAACGATTTCTTCTATCCCTATCAGATTTCTTTACGAAATGGAAGGGCAATTCTATTCAATCCGCGTGGTTTAGCGACAAGATCACGATTTGGTGGTTGTCTGCCGTGATTTTGATCATCCGTAGTGTTTTGTGTGGTCATATTTGGCGATAGGTGTGCTAGGTTGCTCCCATTGGTTTCTGCCTCTGTTTGTCGTGGATTCGATAGAGGGTAGCAGGTTTCGTGGGGACTTGTTGCCTCGGTTGTTCCTATTAGGTTTCTAAGCATTCCTCCAGATGTGTTCATGGGGTGGCGGTTTCCTCCGTTGATGGATGGAAGTTTCTGTAGGCGCGTATGTCGACAGAGACCGTGAGGAAGCTCATTAGTACATCTCCGACGTTTGGGTCTTGGTGGATGTGAATATAGGCAGATCCATTGGATTTACTGTTTTTTAGTTTTTTGACAAGTGTATTTTGTTATAATATGTTACTATTTACTTAGTTTATATCTCTATCAGTCTTCCGATTTGTGGAAATTTAATCTAATTCCCCGTGGCATTTTATGATGAATGTGCTTGGTGAATCCATTTTTGTGTAGCACTCTTCTGATTTGTGGAAAATTAATCTAATACCCCTTTGGCAGTGTATGATAAATGTTATTGGTGATTTTCAATGCATATTTGTGTATCTGTGGCACTCTTTTGATTTGTGGAAAATCAATCTAATACCCATGTGCCTTTTTAAGTTAAATCGTGCTTGGTTATTTTCATGCATGTTTGTGTGTTGACGACTGCAAGTGGACAGATCAATTATAACTAGTTTCAAAAGTAAGAGTATCAAACCACGGAGGATATTTGGTTAGGGTCTTTATGCCCCTCGTCACTATCTATCAAAGGATACTTATTAGCTGCCCTTGATCTTAAGTAAGGGTGTTTTGAAAGAGTTGTGTTTTGTTGCAAAAGAGTAAAGACTGCAGTAAAGTAAACAAGTGCAATGAGAACTATAATAGAACTTCAGTAAGGAAAAATGTTCTCGGAGATTTAGGATCCACCACTAGCATTCATATTAGTTATGCGTAGGATAAATCTATATCTTTGTTATGACACATGTGCGGAGAGCTCCATAATATAATATGCTCTGAAAACCATCGATCATCACTCTAAATAACCACTACAACGATCTTCAACAACCACCTATGAATCCATTACAATTAAGGGTTACCCCGTGGATATCGATATGAGCTTAGTGAATCTCTCATTATCACCCTTGTCCATATTGTGGAGCATCGATCATGGCATATCACTTCACGTCAAACACAATACCATATTTCCAAGGGTAGTTCCCTTTGTAGTTCCGAAGGCAAATATTATGTGGTCGACTTCATATAATATCTAGAGAGAAAACTAACATATAATCATAGCACAAAGTTATAGATCATGTTTATTTTATATTATAATATTTCTAGGATTTATCTACCTCCCCAAGAACAAGGTAAACTACTCAAACATGGAGACAATCAACAACATCATCATAATCATATGGAGGTATATAGAGGAATTTGAGTACAAATACACAATAGTAATTGGAATTATTTAACCAATGGAGGTGAATGAGATGGGGAATGATGTTGGTGATGGAGATGCAATAGTTGATGATGAAGGGGATGATTCCATGTCCTCCAATGATCTGTGTAGCATTGGGGATGATGCCTTTCTGCAAGTTCCTCCTCCATATCCCTTCCAGATGTGAAGTTTCGGTGTTTCTGGTGTTTGTGAATGTCGGATCTTAGATCCATCTATGCGAGGTGAAAGTATTGGACGAGGCGAAGCCACTAGAGGTCAGTACATGCACATAGCACGGGCAGGCTTCCCTCATACCGACGCTCATTATGGCCCCTAGTGTCTCTCCTCGCGTCCTAATTTTGCCTAGTTGCGTGGTGACGAGGGTTTAACTCATCAATGCCCATTGTTATGGACTTGGGTTTTGGAGAAGGAGGGAGTGCTGGAGACATCTATCGGCTAGCAAACAAGCACACAGGGGACAAAGGATTTACCCAGGTTCATGCCTCGTAGAGGTCCCTACTCCTGCTTGTCTGCTCGTGGAATTATCAAAGGAGTCGAAAGTTACAATGGTGCGCAGATGCAATCTGGCGAGAGTTGTGGAAACTAGGGTTGCGTGTGTCCTCCTCGCCGCCCCCTCCTAGCCTTTTATATAGATAGGCTAGGTCTCGGGTAGCAGGTCGAGTCGGTTACAAGTTAGGGTTCTCCCCTTCAAACTTTCTATCTTTAGCTTCTTCTTGCCTCTCAAGCAATCGAGAGTCCGCAGGTCACTCGAGTCCTTTCGTCTGGGCCTTGGCGACACCGTGGGCCTATACGTATTTAGACCGTATATACCAAGCTCGAGTACCTGTAGGGTATACCCATGTTAGTAGCCCCCGAGTATCCAGTGGAATCGCAGATTTGACTGGGTACTTTTTGAAGTCTTCGAGTGCCTGAATGGGTACGTTTTCCGACTGCTTTCATTTATGTCATAGAGATTGTTGATATACGTGCCTGATATAGCCGAAGTATCAGTATCAGTTAACCACCTTAGGGTGAAACAACGCAATCTACTCGAACTCGAGTCCCCGGACCCGAATCCGGAAAAGTGCTGGCGTAATTCGACTCAGGCCGCGGAGGTCTTACAGGAGTCGAATTCCAGTTATATGGGTGTAAGCACTTAACGCGTCCGTCAAGACATGTTCATCGTGCCTGTAGGCATGGATATGTTTCTGGTAGTGCACAGTTAAATGTGTTGCCAGGCCTTTATTCAGGTCTTACCTTCACGCTGTAAGCGCGGCATCCGAATTTTATCATCGCGGAGATGATTCGGGCAACCCAGGAGACGTATTCTCTTTGTAGGGAAAAATATGAGGCGGTGTCGCCATGATCTGCGAGTGCTGATGTAACCGACACATAGCTTTCGTGCAAATAATCATAGGGTGCGCGACCAGCGCTCCCTATGGGAGTAGCCCCCGAGTGCCTGGTTGAGTCGAAGACTCAGGCAGGGACTAAAGAAATTTTGCGACTGCTGTCATTTTTGTTTGTCTGAGTCAAAAACTTGGGTTGCGACTGCTGTCGTCTTTTGCTTGCTTGTTTCAGTCGAAATTGTTTCCAGCGCTCCCTATGGGAGTAACCCACGTCCATAGTCGAATCGTTTTTTGAGTGGCTGGGTTTGATTGCGATTGCTTGTATCCCTGCAATAAGAAAATAAAAATCATAGGGTGCGTGGCCAGCGCTCCCTATGGGAGTAGCCCCCGAGTGCTTGGTGGAGTCGAAGACTCTAGCAAGGACTAAAGTAGTCGTAGTTTTCCACTGCGTAGCTGTTGATGACGTCAGTGCTGACGCTTTCATGACCTCAGTTGCCCGCGTGAGCGGCTTTGACGGGACGTGACGAGCGGTGGGTCCCACTTTCTGACTTTGATTTGACTGGGCATGCGTAATCTTATTATTAACTGTGCCTCCTCGATTTCCACGCAGTGGAGGGACGGTTCGCGCTTCCTCTTCCCCACGTGTCGAGCGCGATATGTGCCACGCGTCCAATAGGGTTTTTGCGAGCCGTTGGATTACATCTCTTAGGGGTTAAGTAGCGATGCTACGGCGGTAAATTTCCATCTGCGCCCTTTTCTTCCTTGCTGCCATCGCCATTGCCGCTGCTCCTCTCCTTTTCTCCTGCGCTCATCTCCTCCTCAGCTCTGGACCATCTCCGCTCGTTTCCAAGTTATTTTCTGTGTTCTCATCGCCACCGCGCAATGGGAAAGAAGAAAGGAGGCGCTGCCGCTGAATCCGCCGCCACCGAAGAAGAGGGGTGGCTCCGCTGCTGCAGGCACCAGTGCCGCCGCCGGTGGGAAAAAGAAGGTCGCGGGCACCTGCGTGACCAATGGCGCTTGGTGCCCTTCAATCATCAAGGCGTCTGATCTCCGTCTTCTTCGCCAAGATGGAGTTATTTCCGTAGCAGTCGCCGACGCGCGTGTCCCTAGCGGTGAGACCATTCCTGTGCCTCCCGCTGGGTTTCGAGTGATGTTTCTTGCTTTCATCATTCGTGGCCTTTCTTTGCCTATCCACCCCTTTCTTAGGGGTCTCCTCTGTTTCTACGGGCTCCAGCTCCATCAGCTGTCCCCAAATTCGATTCTTCACATCTCTTGTTTTATCACCCTTTGCGAGTGCTGGCTCGGAATCGAGCCGCACTTTGGCCTTTTCAAACGCTTATTTAAGCTAAAGCGTCAGTCCGCATCTGGCTCTTTAGTCTACGACGTAGGTGGTTGTGGGATCCATGTCGACCCATCCGCCACCTATTTCGACATCAAGCTCGCCAAGTCCGTCCAGGGATGGAGGGACAGATGGTTTTATGTTCGCGACCAGAAGGCCCAGGACGAGCATTTTGGACTCGCGCCTTTCGACCCCGCGACTCCCTGCAAGAAGATGCGTTCTTGGAAGAACGTGATCATGCCTTCCGAACTCGCGGAGACAGATGTGTTATATCAATGCGTCTGCGACCTCGAGAGTCGCATAGGCGCAGAAGAGGGAGGCTGCGCCCTTGTCAGGACTTGGCTGCGTCGTCGCGTCCAGCCTCTCCAGGCTAGGGTCCATCCCATGTTTCAATGGGGTGGTGCTAATGATGTCACTCGTGTGTTTGCTGATGGCATGTCCGCGAGTGAGGTAGATAATAGGGTGCGACTGGTCACGAAATACACCTTCAAGGATGTGCTTCCGAATGAGCCAGTCGTTCCTCCCTTCGATGCTTCAAATCCTCCTCCCGAGGTACAGTCATGCTACGCGGTAGCTTATGTTCGCGATTGCTTTTCTATTGCTTACTTGCTCCTTTTTGCTGTTTGTATGCAGGATTGGGCGGTGTCGCCTTGCATGCCTCCTCTCCCTGAGGGCATTATTCCTCGCGAAGCTTTTGAAGAGGATGAGTCTGAGTCGACCATCCCTTCTGATGTGGAATAGGAAGCCCCCGAGTCCGGGAGCCCGGATACTCGCAAGCGTTCGCGCATCGAGGACTCCGATGCCTGGACTCCTTCAACTCCAGAAGGCACAGTTGTTGGCGCAGAGTCACCAATTCCCGCTGTCCCTGTGAGGGCTGTAGCACCATCTTCTCGCAAGAAGATGGGATTGCCCAAGGAGTCTTCGTCGGAGTCGGCGGAGGCCACGTTTGATCTTGATAAGTTTGACTGGTAAGTTTAAGAGGTCATTCATTCTTTTCTGTTTTCTATTTGTTGGCTTTGCCCTGGAGTTTTGCTTTTTCTTAATGCGAATTTGGTCTTGCAGTCAAGAGGCATCGTCATGTTCTGGCGACGTTGAGTTTTTGAAGGAATCAGGAGTCGCGACCTCAAGGGCCAAGGTAGAGGTCGAGCGCGCTCCTTCTCCTCCGACGGCGGCCCACTCCGGGCACAATTCTTCAAGCTCTCCTCACGGAGGGGAGCATCTAATAGTTGCTCGGATGACAGCTCAACAGACTTCTTCGGAGTCGCTAGAGGACCATGTGAGTATATCTTTCCTTCTTTTGTATTTTGGCAGTCAACGCCTTCTGTTGCCCTCTCTGATTCCTTGATTGGTGCAACAGCTCCTTGTAAAGGAGGCCGCGCGAGTGGCGGAGCAGGTGATGGCGATGGGTCGTCAGCATGCGATGCTGGAGACGCGTCACCGCGTGGTCGAAAGTGAGTGCTTCCACGCTTGTTCCTTTCATCTTCTCTCTGTTTTGGTATGTTCGACTGATAGCCAATTATTTTGACTGCCATGTAGCTAAGCATAACGCCCTTCTGCGCAATGTCGCATCCTTGGAGAAGACATTGGCCGCAGCTATCAAGGGGCGCGATGAGGCAATCGCGGCTCATGATGATGCCCGAAAGCGCGAAGAGGATCTGCGTGCCTCTTTTGCGGCTAGGGAGAAGTTGTTCGAGGAGCAACTATTCTTAGTCGCCAAGGCCCTCTCAGGTACCTTTTACTGGTAGATTTTTTATTGATGCTTTTCTCTACTTCTGGAGTTTTGTCGGTGGCACTAGAAATTTGATCCATGTTTTTTGGTGTAGATGCTGGCGACTTGAGTTTTGACCCGTAGGCCCTTCGTCGTGATGACACTCTGGCCGACGCGGTGTCCGTGGTCGAAGACCGAAGCGCCGCCGTCCAGGATACATTATCCAAGGCCAAGGTCGCCCTTAGTCGCCTCTGGGAGGAGTTGATGCCAAAGGCGGAGCAGGTCGATACTATGGGCGAGCTGGTGGAGTCGCTCGCCGGGGGCGTGCCTTCTACCTACAAGAACTCCCTCCGGGCGGCTGGTGCAACGATGTCACTCGCCATGGTGCAGGCCCACGGAGTTGAGATAGATCCCTCTGCAGTGTCGAAGACAATGCCTGTTGGCGCGGATGGTCAGCAAGTAGTTTTCGCTCCCTTTGCAACTGCCTGTGCCAAATACGGCCATTCTTTGATTAATACCGTTGCCAAGTATTCGGAGGAGCTCCAGCGTGCTAAGAAGGCAGCGAAAGCTTCGGCTTCAGAGGCAGGCGGAAAATCAGTGGCGTCTGATACTGCCACGGACTTGATGAAGCCTCCGAAGGCGTCGAAGTCGAAGAAGCCAGCTGCTCCGTAGTTAGCTTGTGTAGTAGATGATGAATTGTCCTTTTTCTCTAAGAACATGCCTGCTGGCGAGTGTGCTTGTGAATATTTTTTATGCTTATCCTGAATGCATCTGCTATCCCTGCCTTTGTGTTAGTTTGGTCGCCTTATTTGCTTCTGTCTTGATCTGTGGTAGGGCACATTGAGTGGTCCCGTAGGGGGAAACCAGGATCCAACATCTCTTGATGAGACAGTGGCACCGCCGCGCTCCAGGGTAGAGGAGCTGTCTTTGCTGTCGCGACTTCGTGACCGCGTGAAGCAGTTGGAGCGTGAGTTGCCCCTGATCCGCGGTAACGCAGATGTGTGGAAGTCAAAGGCGGAAAAAGCCGCCGCCCGCGAACAGTATCTGCTTGGCGAGGTGACACAGCTAGGCGACCAGTTTAAGTGTTAGTTTGCTCGTCCTCATCTTTTTCCTTTGTAGATAGTCGCAGTGGTACGTTGTACTCATGCTGTTGTTGCTGCTTCGTGTAGTTGTTAGCGCACACCGTCCGCAGGAGGAGAGGGATAGGATTGCCATCCGCCTTCATGGTCTCACCCAGGAGCAACTCCAAGAGAGTGGATACTTCTGGGTGGATCATGATCGTGCGACTGCATTGGCAACCCTGCAGGATCGCGCTTCGCGAGTGCTGCTCTTCCTAAAGAAGTCGCAGTCATGTTTGAAGAATATCTACCGGGCGATGTTCCCGTTGGATGACACGCCGTCAAGCCTGTTGGCTCTCCTGGCCAAATTTCAAGATATGTCTGCGGTTCGCGAGTGCGTGAGGCAGCAGTTGGTGGTTGGTGCCAAGGCTGCCCTCTCGATGGTGCGATTGCACAGGCCTGACGTGGATGTCGCCGTCATAGCCTCCGGTCTGCCAGCGCCGCCAGCCGGATCTGCTTGGAATATGGTGCCGCACTATCAAGCGGTGGACCGCCCAGCAGAGGAGATTGTCGACTTCTTCGAGGAGCAAACCAATGTTCTTCTGTTGCAGCAGTAACCAGATTTGTATCCTGCACATAAGTTTATTTGTGTTGTAAAGTTCATATATATATATATTTGTATGTAATTTATTGTTGAACGCGTACAAATAGCTTTTGTAAGCGTAAGGTGCGTTGCACTATGCGAGTCCTTTTCGTTAGCCTGGCCATCCCTTTTATCAACCTGCCAGGTGCGTTGCAGCTGGGTTGAATTTGCGTTAAGGGGTTCGATTGATGTGCCAACTACTCAGGATGTCGCGTTTATTAGTTCGAAGAACAAGTGTGTGTAGGGTGGCGTAGCCCCCGAGTACAATAGTAATAGAAGTGAAAAGAAAAAACACAGAGTTTTGGGGGCACTTAGCTTTTATTATTTGGAGAACAGTACGAGGTACAATGTGTGGCTAAGTAGCCTTGGCTGGGTAGCCTTATTTGCAATGTAAAAGTAAAATAACTAGGGGTAGAAGCGTCACAGTTGTGCGACGTTCCAAGGGTTGGAGTATGCGACTCCTGTTTCTAGGTCTTGAAGGCGATAGGCGACACCTGGGATTACTTCTGTAACCAAGTATGGTCCTTCCTAGGGGGACTCGAGCTTGAGATGCCCCTGCTGCTTCAGTCGCAGGACCATGTCACCTTCGACGAAGGATCTGGGGCGAAGCCTTCTACTGTGGTAGTTGCGTAGGTTCTGCTGGTAGATCGTGGATCTTTCTGCGGCGATTTCTCTCGCCTCGTCGAGGAGGTCGATGGAGTCTTCGAGTGCAAGAGATGACTCTTGTTCGCTGTAAGCGACTATGCGCGGCGCCTTGTACCTTACTTCGGCGGGTAGTACCGCTTCTGCCCCATGCACCATAAAGAATGGCGTGTAGCCTGTGGCGCTGTTTGGAGTTGTACGTAGGCTCCAGAGTACGGATTGGAGCTCATCTGGCCAGCAACCCGCAGCTTGTTCGAGTGGTCAAAGGAGTCGCTTCTTGATGCCGCTGCAGACGAGCCCGTTTGCTTTTTCCACCTGACCGTTGGTCTGTGGATGAGCGACCGAGGCATAGCTGATGTTGATCCCCAGGTTTTCGCAGAATTCTTGGAACTCCTTGGATGTGAAGTTCGTCCCATTGTCAGTGATGATGCTGTGCGGCACGTCGAAGTGGTAGACGATGGACTCGAAGAACTTGACCGCGTTGTGACCCGATTGCTTGGTCACCGGCATGGCTTCGATCCACTTGGTGAATTCATCGACTGCAACCAAAAGTTAGACGTAGCCTCCTTGCGAGGACCTTGGGAGCTTGCCTACCATGTCAAGCCCCCATTGTGCGAAGGGCCAGGCCAATGGAATAGGCCTTAATTCTGCGCCTGGAGCGTGTGGTTTGTCCGCGAATCGCTGACAAGCGTTGCACTTTTGGACTATGTCCTTGGCGTCGTGCATGGCCGTGGGCTAGTAAAATCCAGCTCGTAGAGCTTTGGCAACGAGGGCGCGACTGCCGGCGTGGTGTCCGCAGGTTCCTTCATGTATGTCGAGGAGGACTGCTTTTCCATCGGCCAGGGAGACGCATCGTTGTAACACACCTGTGATACTGCGTTTATACAGTTCGCCGTTGATAACAGCGAATGCCTTGGAGTGTCGTGCGATGTGCCGTGCGTTCGTCGGGTCGTCCGGTAGGCGCTTGCTGAAGAGATATGTAATGTACGGCTGCGTCCAGGATTGTTCGATCATCATGACGCTCATTGGCCCTTCGAGTCCTATGTCTGGCTCCAAGTTTTCGAGTGCCATTGGCTCATTGGGTGGCGTATCCCCTGAGTCTGTTGCTGCGCTTGTTTTCTTCTCTGCGGCCTTTGGCTTGATGGAGCGTTCGCAGATGCGCTCGAGAAATACCCCAGGTGGTATGGGGGCGCAGGTAGAGCCTATGTTGGTGAGTGCGTCCGCCTCCTCGTTGCTTTCGCGACCTACATGTCGCAACTCGCAACCATCGAAGTCTCCCTCGAGTGTATCGTAGAGGTCGCGGTATGCGATCATGTTGTCATTGAGTGCGTCGCACTCGTGCATTGTTTGGTTGACGACCAGCTTAGAGTCGCCATATATGATGAGCCTCTTTGCGCCGCAGGCTTTCGCCATCCTCATCCCGTGCAACAGGGCCTCGTATTCAGCCTCGTTGTTTGAGGCTGTGAACTGCATTCGCAGGATGTATTTCAGCTTGTCTCCTTGAGGTGACGTCAATATGACACCTGCTCCTGCTCTGTCTTTCCGCTTGGATCCATCGAAGTGCATTTTCCAGAGGTAGGACATATCTGGCTTGTCCGGGAGTTGGTTTTCCATCCAATGCACGAGAAAGTCAGGGAGAACTTGCGACTTGATTGCGTCGCGCTTTTCGTATGTGATGTCTCGTGGAGACAGTTCGATTCCCCAAAGCGCGACTCGTCCCGTGGCGTCGGGGTTATTGAGGATATGTCCCAATGGGGCGTCACTGACTACCACGATTGGGTGTTCCTGGAAGTAATGGCGCAGTCGTCGGGCGGTCATGAAGATGCCGTACACCAGCTTCTGGTAGTGCGGGTACCGCTGTTTTATTGGCGTGAGGACCTCACTGAGGTAGTATACCGGGCGTTGTACGCCATGGACCTTGTTTTCCTCGGCCCGCTCGACGACGAGCACTGTACTAACCACTTGGTTGGTAGCGGAGATGTATAGCAGTAGTGGCTCCCTTTCTCGTGGAGTCACCAGTATGGGCGAGGTGGATAACAGGCGCTTGAGGTCTTCGAATGCTTCTTGCGCTTCCTTGGTCCACTCGAATTTGTCAGCTTTGCGGAGGAGCTGATAGAAGGGCAGTGCCTTTTCCCCCATTCGACTGATAAATCGACTGAGGGCCGCGATTCGTCCGGCTAGTTGCTGGACGCCTCTTATGTTCTTTGGCTTCTCCATGGCTAGTATGGCCTTTATCTTTTTCGGGTTTGCCTCAATCCCTCTCGCAGAGATGAGATACCCGAGCAGCTGCCCAGATGGTACGCCAAAGGCGCATTTGTCCGGATTGAGCTTAATCCGGTTAAGATCGAGGTTGGCGAATGTTTTGCGCAAGTCGTCGATTAGAGAGGCTTCCTCCTTGGTTTTGATTACTATGTCGTCGACATAGACTTGGATGTTGCGACCCAATTGCTCCTTGAGGCAAGCCTGCATGCACCGCTGGTAGGTGGCTCCCGCGTTTTTTAGCCCGAAGGGCATTGTGTTGTAGCAGAACACACCGAAGGGCGTTGTAAACGCGGTCTTCTCTTGGTCTTCCTCCTTCATTCGAATTTGGTTATAGCCCGAGTAGGCATCGAGCAAGCAGAGGCGCTCGCATCCAGCAGTGGAGTCGATGATTTGATCGATCCGTGGTAGCGGGAAGTGATCTTTTGGGCAGTGCTTGTTTAAAGAAGTGAAGTCCACGCACATCCATAGGATATCCGTGTCCTTTTTTGGCACCAGCACCGTATTGGCAAGCCAAGTGCTTTCCTTGATCTCGCGTATGAATTTGGCCTCGAGGAGTCTGTTGATCTCCATGCCGACTGCCTGCGCTCGTGGCTCAGATAGTCGCCTGATTGTTTGCTTGACTAGCCTTGCGTCGGGGTTGACATTGAGTGCGTGCTCGGCGAATTCCCTGGGAACTCCTGGCATGTCTGCAGGACACCAGGCAAAAATTTCCCAGTGCTCACGGAGGAATTCGACGAGGCACGAGTTCCTATGCGGGACTCAAGTTGTTGGCGATGAGGGCCGTTTTGGCGGGATCTGTCAGATGGACCTGCACCTTCTTTGTGTGCACAGATGAGTCGAAGGAGAGATCAGGTGAGCTTGGCCTGCTCGGGGGAGGCAAGCTGTTGTCTGTCGTTTCCTTCAATCGCGCGAGCTCTTCCTGCATGCCGAAGGACTGGGAGATTCTGTTGAATTCCCTGTCGCAGCTGTCAGATCGCTCAAAGCTTTCGTTGATCGTGATGACGCCGTTGGGACCTGGCATTTTCATATGCAGGTAGGCGTAGTGGGGTACCGCCATTAACCTAGCGAACGCGACGCGTCCGAGGATGCAGTGGTATTGTGAGGGCCAGTCGACGACCTCAAAATCGATGCGCTCGCGCCGGAAGTTCCTTGGCATGCCGAATATGACGTCGAGGTTGATTTTGCCCAGGGGGTATACGCCTTTCCCTGGGACGATGCCGTGGAATGTTGTGTCCGATGCCTCCAAGCAAGTTAGAGGGATCCTCATTGCTCGCAAGGTACTCGCGAATATGAGGTTGATGCCGCTTCCGCCGTCCATGAAGACGCGACTCATGTCGAAGCCTCCAATTTGCGCTTCGAGTACGATGGGGCAATGGCCTGGGCGAGGTACTTGAGGTGGGTGGTCTCGTTTATCGAAGGTGATGCACGATTCACTGCCACTGAGGTACTCAATGGTGGATGGTGGTGAGTGCGTGGCCAAGTTGACTTGGCGAGTGATGGCTTTCTGCACCCTGTTGGAGGGGCGCCCCTTTTGGATCATCATGGTACCCATGGCCCATGGGTACGGTTCTCCTCCGTAGTGTTGGTCCGGTGCAGCTCCGTTCGGTGGTGGCCTCGGTGGAGGTGGCGGTGCGCCATGTGCCACGGCGCCTGGAGCGGCCCCGTAACCTCTTTCGACTGCATTGCGGTTCATCCAAACCAATCCCTCGTGTAGTTTGAGGAACTCGCTGCAGTCCTTGAGGAGGTGGCTGGACTTTCTCTTGCTGTCATGCTTGTCGATGTAGAAGTGTACCATGCATGGTCCGGACAGTTTTTCCTCGATGGAGGTCGCGGGTGCCTCGTCGCGAGTGCGGCGTTGCCATACTTGCATGGTATTCCCAGAGTCGCGGTATCCACCGCTGCGGTATCCACTGTTGCAGTTGTCGTCACGTCTATCGGTGTAGCCGGCTGCGACCATGTTGACATTGTCACGGTCGTCATAGATGCGCATGCGGCGATTTCCTCGGCGGTCGTGTCTGTGTTCGAGTTCTGCCTCCTCGTCGGAGTGAGCGCGGTTCTTCACCGAATCTTCTCCATCAGCCCACCGATTCGCGATCTCCATCAGGTGGTCGATGGTCTGGGGCTTTGAGCGGCCCAGCTCCTCCCTGAGCTCTAGACGACGGACGCCACCATTGAATGCATCAATCGCGTGGTCTTCTGAGATGTTTTCCACGGAGTTCTTGATGATGGACCACCTTCGTATGTATGAGCGCAGCGATTGGCCAGATCTTTGCTAGCAGCATCTCAGTTCTTCGATTAATGCAGGCCGTTTGTACGTGCCTTTAAAGTTGCGCACGAAGCTGTAGACCAGCTCATCCCAACTGCGAATGGATCCGCGTGGGAGGCTATTGAGCCATGCTCGGGCGGCGCCCTGCAGCTGTAGCTGCAAGCATTGCATGGCAGTACTTCGACTGCCGCCGTGGAGCCTGACGGAGGAGATGTGATCTTCTAGCCAGATTTTAGGGTCCTGTAGACCGTCGAACTTCGGATTTTCTGACGGAAGTTTAAACCCCTTAGGCATTCGCTTCTGCCTAATGGATCCGCTGAAGCATCTAGCGCTGCAGAGTTCCCCGTCTTCCTCTTCCGAGTCAGTCGACCGAGCACGTCGTGCTCTTGACTTGTCGATCTTGCGTTGTGTGAGGTCGTTGCGCGCATCGTAGTCGCGATCGTGTCGCCGTGAACGACGGCATCGAGACAGGTCGTGACTGTCATTGCTGGATGAGAGTGAGGAGTAGCGTTTTGCTAGCGCTTTGCCCTTTTTTGGGTCTGGTACCGGCTCCTTGTTGAGGGTGGCCTCGATTAGCTCCAAACCTACGATCGTAGATCGGTGCATGGCAGTTCGGGGATCTCCAGCACGTGGCTGGTTGTTGAGGAGGTACATGGTGGCTGCTGTCACCGCGGCCTGCGGCGTCCTGGGGACCACGTTGCCTCTCGTGTCGACTGTCATAGAGCTGAAGTCGAGGACTTTCGCGGCGTCTATGCGCTCTTGTTCGGTGAGGTGAGCCATTCGCGACTGCCTCTTCTTGGCGATGTACTCGTTGCCTCGTGAGGAGGATCCTCCGTAGGAGGAGAGCCCAGCGCGACGAAGGCTCGACTCGTCCGCCGCCTTTTTACGCGCCTCAAGTTGTCCAATTGCTTGTTTTTGGCGCGTGAATTCCTCTTTTAGGAGCCAGTGGTAGCCCATCAATAGTTCCTGCGGGGACCCGAGGGGTAGCGGTGTACCTCGTAGGGCCTCGCGGCAGCGCTCCCACTCTTGCTCGTTGAGCTTGATTACGACGCGTTCGCCGGTTTGCTCATTGATTATACTGGGAGGTTCGACTGCTCCCCCGTTGGCGCCGTTACCGCCGTTGCCGCGATTGGCGGAGGTGTCGCCTGCGTTAATGACGGCGCACATGAAGTGATTGGGGAAGCTGCTGCTTCCACAACTTTCAGATTCAGAACCGTAGGTTCCATCTTCTGTGGCCAGATCGCTCAGATCGGAGTCGCGACTGCTGTCGCTGATTGTGTTCCCGACTGCCACCGGAGCATTGAGTTCACTAAGGGTGCCGATTGATGGAGGGAACCATGATGCCGGGGCAATCGCCGGTGTCGTCGATTGATCAGGCATGCGAAGCGTGCCCATCTGACCAACTTGGAAGCGGAAGTTCCCAATCGCCAGGCTGATTCCTTCGCCCACGGATTCAAAGGCCGGGCGGGTGGCTGGCGTGTGGACGGTGAAGTCGAAGGCGCCGAAGAGCTGGCGAATCTCCGCTGTTGTGGAGTTGTAGATCACGGTTGATGGGGCCAAAGAAGCCGCAACATCAGCACTCCCACTTCCCACAGACGGCGCCAATTGACGAGGGTTTAACTCATCAATGCCCATTGTTATGGACTTGGGTTTTGGAGAAGGAGGGAGTGCTGGAGACATCTATCGGCTAGCAAACAAGCACACAGGGGACAAAGGATTTACCCAGGTTCAGGCCTCGTAGAGGTCCCTACTCCTGCTTGTCTGCTCGTGGAATTATCAAAGGAGTCGAAAGTTACAATGGTGCGCAGATGCAATCTGGCGAGAGTTGTGGAAACTAGGGTTGCGTGTGTCCTCCTCGCCGCCCCCTCCTAGCTTTTATATAGATAGGCTAGGTCTCGGGTAGCAGGTCGAGTCGGTTACAAGTTAGGGTTCTCCCCTTCAAACTTTCTATCTTTAGCTTCTTCTTGCCTCTCAAGCAATCGAGAGTCCGCAGGTCACTCGAGTCCTTTCGTCTGGGCCTTTGCGACACCATGGGCCTATACGTATTTAGACCGTATATACCAAGCTCGAGTACCTGTAGGGTATACCCATGTCACGTCAAAAATCATTTAAATGACTTTTATCACGTTAAAATATCATATTAACACATAATATGACAGTTCTTTTGATATGTTCATTATTGACTTAATATTTTAGGATCCTGCTGAAACAAGCATAAAAGGTGCATGCGAGCATGGTAAAATACCAAAATCCTACTCCTATAAATGCAAAAACATTAAGTAAAAATGCTTCAAATATGCACTCAACAACTTCTCCAAGCTTGGACTCTTGCTCGTCCCCGAGCAACATAGTAGCTTAATGGACAAAGTCATTATGTTCATTAAGAGCGAGTCATTAAAATACACGAGGCATTTGAGGCATACAGTTATAATATCGGATATAGAACCACATTGTGAGCTCTATCACACTTTCACATAAAAAATGACTTAGAGGCTAGCACACCTTTTATGCTAATAACTCATATGAAGATTAATTATTAGCATATCATACAATCATCAAGTTCAACCGAACAAGGTTACGAGGTGACCTCAAACATGTTTAAGACTTCACACATCCACTTTGGATTCAAAACCATGGATGGTCTATGTCATTTCCTCTCATGATCATGTATATGTCTATTGCCCTTTGCACATATTTAGATGCATATTTATTTTCTCTTTCTTTTTCTTTTTTCTTGTATTGCTTATGCAAAGAAGCTAGACATATTTTATTCTCATGACAAGACTCAAAACATATCAATACAAGATACCAACTTCCAAGCCGAGTATGAAGTACTGCATGGTTGTGGTTTGAATATCTATCTCAAATTGTACCCACTCTATAATTTTCTTGATAGAACCACTTCTTCATTTTTTGATTTTATAATTCTTCTTATTTGGATACTTCTTTTGTAATTAAACAAATGACTATAACATGCTATTAAGAATTCTTCTCATATTCTATCAGTACTATTGGTGTGGAAGACCCTAAATCATCGTAAAGTACAAGTATAATAACACTCACCCTAATTCATACATCTAATACAATAATCATAAAACCGAGAATACTTCAAATATCATAAAGGCTTGAAAATTCATTGGATAATAATTCCTTCCTTCTCTAAGGGAGCTGAATATGCAACTAATGCAAAGCTTCAAATTTAACTAATATGCATATGAAAAAATAAACATTGTAAAAACTGTAAGATAGAATACAAGGTGCTATAGATCTCCCCAAGCTTGGAATCAAGCTAGGTGGGATCAAATAATACCTTGAAATTATTTGATACCGTGATGCTCCTTTGATGGTGGTGGGATGACATGAACGGCGGCGGTGTGGAGCTTCATGTTGGTATCCTCCGAAGTAGAGATGCAATAGAGAGATTTATGCAAGTTAGTGCGCATAGCGTTTATTGCATATCCAAACCTTCCCAACATAGTGTTGAGATCCTTCTTTCTCTCTAGATTCAAGAGATGATGGCGCACCGCTTCCCGGTGGACCAGTTCTTCCTTCTGATGTTCCTCCATAGCCTTGATGTGTTGCTTAGTCTTAGAGCTTGGCTTCTCTAGGACAAATGGCGTATCAGAGAGGATGAATCCCCATTGCTATTGAGGTTGCACACTCATGCGGGCATTCCTTATGATTTTCTTTAATTTGTCATGGACATGTGCATGGTGGTCTCCTCATAGGTACATGCATGAACTGGTGGAGATCTCTTAAGTTTTGGTGCAGAGTAGTCGGTGGTGATGATCTTGTGAGTCTCCATGCGTCCTTTACCATGCGACTTCTTTGCTTCTTCTTCATCTTCATGTCTCACCATGGCAAGATAATCTGGCAAGACTAGGAAGAGTTTATGAGAGGTTATCATAGAAGAAATACGTAATATCGGACTTGAAGTCGTACAGTAAAAGGATCATAGAAAAATAGTCAAGAAAAGAACAATAAAGGAAAATTCGGTGCCCGTAACGACCATTGGTATAGGCTCTGCCCGTACCGGACGCCCATACCCGATACACTTCCAAAAAAATTCGTCCACTAATGTCAGTAAAAATCTTTCCAAACTCACGGTACGGGCGAGACTATCCCGTACTATCCGCCGACACTGAGAGTTACGGACCTTCAGAGATTTTTTGGACGGAACGGAGGAAGCGATACTAGGTCTAGAGGATATAATGACTACCAGTATAGGGGCACGACCCCATATGGCCCAGTCGTACCTCTTATGGATATCGAAGAAACAAAGCACAAAGTTTACAGTACGTTTAACGACCACTAATACATGCGTGTGCAGTCATACCGTCCACCCATACCAGCGTCTAAAAACTGGCTGCTCCCTCAGACAAATCCAAGGGTTTCGAAAATAGAAACGAAAACAACGAAAACATGACTAAAATTTGAAAATGAGTAAAACTAAACTCATCTTACTTACCATGGGTTCTAGGAACTTATTTAGAAGACTGACTTACTTTAAAATTTTCTTTTTTCCTTTATATATGGTTGATCGCAAGAGATCACTAAAATAATTACGAAGAGTTGGACAAAATTTCTTTTTTCAGAGAGAAGTTTACACAAAGGCACATAGATTAATGCCACCTTCTCTTGTGTTTCACCTATTCAAATGATTCATGTGCTTTAGTCGGTTCTTCCTTCCGTTGCAGAATCTGCAACTCAAATTCTTGTAAAAGCAAAGTCTAATGAATCATCCTGGGCCTAACATCAGTCATTTCAAGGATTTCTTTTAAGATATCACGAACAATATGCACTCTAACTTCTGAGTCAATAATATATGATCTAAATTTATCACTGAAAAATACAACGACAAAAAAATTCTTTTTTAGTCATGGGGTAGTTCTTTTGGGCTTCATTAATTGTGCGACTAGCATGATGAATCATATTCAATTCATCACCATCACACTGGTAGAGAACATCCCCAACAACTTCTTTACTAGACTCATAGAATAGATCAAAGGGTTTCCTCCAATTTAGTGGTTTAATAACATGATTATTTATAAGTTTTTTCTTTAGTATGGTAAAATCATTGAGACAACTTTTGTCGAATTTAAAGCGGGCATTCTTTTGTAAGAGATTGGTTAACGGTCAAGAAACTTTAGAAAAATTATTAATGAATCTCCTATAAAATTCTGCATGATCAAGAAAACGTCTTATACCTTTAACATCCTATGGAGCTGGTAGCTTATCTATTGCTTGTATCTTTGCTTTATCAACCTCTATACCTTTACCTGAAAATTTCTAACCAAGCACTATACCTTCTTGAACCATGAAGTTGCACTTCTCACAATTCAAGACTAGATTAGTGTCCTCACACCGCTACGAGACTTTATGAAGATTATGGAGACAATAGTTAAATGAAGTTCCATAAATGAAAAAATCATCCATGAAAACTTCCATTTTATTTTCAGCATAATCTGCAAAAATAGCAGTCATATATCTTTGAAAGGTAGCAGGTGCATCACATAAACCAAAAGGCATACAATGATAAACATATAAACCAAAGGGGCAAGTAAAAGTTGTTTTTAATTGATCTTCTAGATAAACAACTATTTGAGAAAAATAGAATATCCCTCTAGATAACAAAAGTGAGAATGCTTAGAAAGCCTCTCTAATGTTTGATCTATGAATGGCAAAGGATAATGATCCTTTCTAGTTTCTTTATTTAGCTTTCAAAAGTCAATACACATTCTATGCCACAATAGTACAAGTAGGGACTAATTCATTGTTTTCATTTAGCACGATAGTAAATCCACCTTTCTTTGGAACACAATGAACATGAGTTACCCATTCGCTTTCTACCACATGTTAAATGATACATGCATCTAAAAGGGAAATTATTTCTTTCTTTATCACTTCTTTCATTTGTGGTTTGAGTCTTTTTTGAAAATCTATAACCGATTGGCTCCTTCTTACATAAATATTCTATAAGTAGCTATTGAGGGACCAATCCTTTTTAAGTTATCCATGCAATAGCCAATGGTCCAACGGTGCATTTTCAATACGGTCATCAAAGTTTCTTCTTCCTTTTATATAAGATTATCACTCACAATAATAGGATATTTGTTTGTATTATCTAAGAACTTGTATTTTAATTCTTTTTGAAGAAGTTTAAGCTCTGGGGGTGGAAGTTCCTCATCTCCTTTTCTCTCTGAAACTTCATTCTTCATTCATGGGAGAATCAATTATAGGAGCAGAGTCAAGATATTCATCAATTTCCTTTTTGTAAGTGTCTCCAGGGACGCTATCATTTTTAACTATGCTTCTTTCTAGACCATCATTATGAGTTTCACAAAACAAGGTGGGAATACTAGTGATATTACCTTCCTATTCTTTCTCTTGATCTTCAAACTCTTCATTAATGGGTTTGTGTTGAAATTTCAAGAAGTGGAATTGCATTACATCTTCTCCAAACTTTAGGAAATTATTTCCTTCTTGCAATAAATATTTTCCCATGCGGTATTTAAGAAAGTTCTTCTAAAAATAATTGGACAGTAGGAGTCAGTTGGCATATCAACTACCACAAAATCAATTGGATCTTCACAAGGACCAATATAAATAGGCACGTTTTAATTATTCCCTTAGGGACTCTAAGTGATTTATCGACAATCATGATTTCATTTAAGTATTTTCTAGTTAAGAAGGTTCAAGATCATCTTGAATCTCTTGATAAAATCTATATGGAATAACATTAACGGCAGTTCCAATATCACAAAGTCCATAATAATAAGTTTCACCAAAAGTACAAGGAAGTATAGGTTTACCAATATTTTTAGCCTTTACCTTTCCTTCAATGAATTGAGAAGCTTTGGAATCAAGTTCAACTACGTTGAAGTGTGAAAACATAGCTAATATACCTTCTTTAGTTACTTCCCCCTCTTCTTCCATGTTCTCACAAGCCACCTCTTCTATCGTCGCCTCTTCTTCTTCTTCTTCTTCTTGTTTTTTCAGAATTTCATTTGAATTTTCCAATTGTTCTATAAGGAGCTGAGGTCTCATGTGATTTTCTGTCGTCCTTGGGAAAGGAAGTGGTTCCACATATTGCGGCATTTCCCTTGGATGCTTCTTAGGAACATCAACCACCTGATACATCTCAAATGTATCTACTTTTGCAAGTACTTTGCTCTATGATTTGCTCTGGAATCTTCCCATACCTGGAGAAAACTACTGAATCTAACACCGTTTTTTAGCAAAAGTCTTCTTTATGTCAGTTTTCGTAGGAAATAAAATCAAGGAAAAATACCACGTCGGTTTCTCACCAAATAATGAAGTATAGGCTTTGTAATCAAGCGAGAGGAGCCACGGGGCCCAAAAAAGACTAGAGGGTGCGCCCAGTAAGGGTGGGCGCGCCCTCCAGGCCCTTTTGGCCATGGAGCATCGTCTCGGCCCCTTCTTTGGCGTACCCCATATATACCTAAAAAACCTAGGTATCCAGGTGGACAGAGCTTTTCGCGAAATATACCCCCCCCATGATGAATCCAAAATTGATGCATATTTAAGTATACAAATTATTTTTATTGTCACTCATTACATGCTATATCTATCTATAACTATGCCTATTATGTATGATTATTAGTTCTCATTCATTTTCACATGGGCATTGCACAACTAGTAGTTTATTAGGATTTTATTACCTTTTTCTTGTCTTTGATTTCTGTGTAGATGCTATGGAGAATCATGGCTAAATGGAGCCAAGAGGATTCAATATGGAGGAGTTGCAGGCACCAGACTTAGCCATTTGAGGGGAGGAAAAAGTTGATTTTTCCATCAACTCCAAATGACCATCCAAGGCCATAGTGTTTTAGCCCTCGTCCATACGAATCCAACGAGCCAAAGAACACCAAAATCGGAGTTCGTATGAAAAAATTACGGCCAAAATACGAATGCTACCGCACCATTAACGACCAGTGGTAAGGGAGGAGCCGGCCCGTACTGTCCGCCCGCACCACGGGTCTGGACGCACGAAAACAGCTGTTGAGGACGCGGTTCTTCACAGAATTCCTCCCTGTTTGTTTCTAGACATTCCTTAGGTCATAAGGAACACATTAAGGTTATTGGAGGCACCCCTAGGCCTATATAAAGAGCCAAGGGAGAAGGATACCTCTCCATACACCTCCACGGCGGAGCTCTGCCGCTGTGCCATCTCCATAGCCACCACACCTTCAAGATCCAGATCTCCATGTACACCCTCACACCATTCAAGAAAGAGGAAGAAGAGAAGGAGGCCATCTTCATCACCACCACCCACACATCGAGCACCGACTCCATCACCATCTTCATCTCCATCAACGCCTCCATCTCCCTCTCTCTTGTATTTAATATTTGCTAGATTGAACATGATGATGATCTCCATGAATTCTTCTTTGTGGCTTGATCTATTATATTACCCTCTCCCCTAGTGACAAGGAGGAGATAAATGAGTTCATGTGATCCTTTAGTCTGGAGTGTATTATTGACTTGCGTGAGTGACAGCGTCGCGAGGCTCTATGTAGTACACATGTGTGACAATTCGGAATCATTTATTTATCTAAAGATGCATCTTGTGTAATTCCAATAAATGGCTACATAGTTGCCCCTCTAGTACTAGTGAAACCGAAAGCCCGGACACCGCCTTACTCTAGTTAATTCTACATCTACAACCCCCTTCGTTTACTTTCAGTACTTTATTTACTTTGTTACTAGTTACTTTAAATCTCTCTTGTTTACTATTACTCTAGCAACTTATAGTGTAGAATATTTCTAAACACCATTTTGGGTGCGAACGTGGCTGCATTGACAACGTAGTTGCGGGGTTGTGTGGTTTCCATCTTGCAAAGCTCCTTTCGGATCGATCTTTCTAATAAATAGTTGCCACTACTAGTACTGCAATAACCCTATTGTTGGACGTAGGAACCCAACTATCAACTTGGCGCGGTTGCCGAGGAGCATATCATTTGGTTATTTCCTACCCACTCGCACATAGTTTATTTCCATTTGTTGCTATTATCTTACTGCTTTTATTCATTTGAAAAGAACAAAAAAATTAGTTAATCTTTTATGGCTAGTCTTGTTATTTGTCTTAATCAAAAATACAAAAATATGGGAACTATGGCACAAAATGATCTTGGGGAGTATGGTACTTTCAATAGTATTTATTCACGTTCAGCTATTACTTAGCCTGCTGTCACAGTGGAGAATTATGAAATTAATCCTAAACTAATACAAATCATCGAAAGCAAATGTTTTGCAGGAGATCTAGAGAATGATCCATACAAGCATATTGAGAATTTCACTGAATTGTGTTCTACGGTGAGGTTGGCCATTTGGACAGATGATGAGCTGAAATTAATGTTGTTTCCATTCTCATTAAAAAGATAAGCCAAAGAATGGTTACATTCAGAATCTGCAGGACACTTCAAATCATGGAAAGGTATCTTTGAACCTTTTCTCAATTACGATTTTTTAGAAAAGAAAATTTATGATCGGAGGTTTAACATCATGACTTTTAAGCAAAGCAACAATGAAGACTTAATGCCAGCTTATAATAGGTTCTTAACTTTGTTGCGTTATTGTCCGCCTCATAATTTAGATGATTGGTTATTGTTGAAAATATTTTATGGGGGCTTAAATTATACTTCTAAAGATAAGTTAGATATGACTTATAATGGTTCTTTCCTTAGAAAAACCGTGGATGAAGCTTGGCAGCTTTTGAATAAAATGCAGAATAATTTTCATCAATGGCATGTTAATATTGTGCATGAGGAGAAACCTCTCCCTACTGATCTTGAAAGTTTGGTCAATGATTTCTGCAAAGACAAAAATAGTAGAGGAGAGATTCCTTATGGTGACACAATAGTTAGAAATGTTCTTTATAAAGCAATGCCTTTCATAGATAATTATTTTAATCATATTAAAACTGCTGTCGCTAACAATGAAGAACAACCCTCTACTATTACTCCTATATCTTCCATTTCTTGTACTATTGAGGTAGGAAAGAAGGTTAAAACCAAGAAGCATAAAACCAAGAAGCCTACAACCAAGAAGCCTTGTGTTAAACATATCACACCTGCGACAAGCTTCCAAGAAGGTAAGGGGAATCGTGAATTAACTGAATCTGATAAGATGTATACACGTAGGGAGTATGAGGTTGGATTAGGGTGGGTCACTCTTATGAACGGAAGGGATCCAAAAACCAGGAAGAAAGAAGAAGAAGAAGAACAAGAATTGGAAGTAAAGTATCCCGCTCTCAAACCTTATCCATATCATCATTCTACATCTTATGATGTATATGATTCTAGTGATGATGAGGACTTATATAATTCTAGAATTCTTGATGTTTGGCGTGAAGAAATTTTTGATGATTCCAGTAGTGTTTGTTTAGATACTCTTTTTGGGAATACTGGTGATGATGAACCCAATACGAAATCTTGTATGCCTTCCATATTTGTTTGTTATGCCCTTTGTTTTACTAATGAGGTATAGGAAAGTCCATTGCTACAAGGAAAACTACTAGCTCTAGAAGAATATTATAAACTGTATCCTCAAATTATTAGCCAAGGTAAAGATTCAAAGATTGATCATAAATCCTTAAGCTTATCTTGGCAGAAAAACCAGAGTAGACGCTCACCATACCTTATGTATAAATTGTCGCTAACATGCGGATACATATTTCTTTATATGATGCCAATGCACCGCAAGAGGGTTTGTCTCTGACTATAGATGGTTCTTGTAGCCTAGTTCTATGGCTTTAAATTGGGATTTTCTTGGGAGACAACCGAAAAGTCATTAGGTCTCTTTTCTAATTTTGTGTCTTTAGTTAGTTGCATTACCGTCGCATTGGCACATTGCATGTTTCGCTATTTGAGTTGGTTTGGGACATTGTTTAGAAAGTAGAATTTTGCATCGCTCTAATCATGCATTGCTTATATTGGTTAAATCTTCTCAACAAAAAATATGTTTCCTTTGTTTGGATGTTGGACTAATGTTTTAGGTCCTTAGTAAAAATTTCGGAGAAAATAACTTGTTCCGGAGTTCACAGTGAGCTTAACGAGTAGTAGTACGGGTGCACCCGTCTGCACCGCCCGCCCGTACCACTCATGTGATAAACTAGAAGGAGCTGAAAAAATTCGAGAAAAGCTACTGCACGCTTAACGAGCACCAGTACGGTCGGACACTTTCGTACCGTCCGCCCGTATGGACCTCGTTATCAGGCAAAGTAAACAGGAAGAGGACACTAAAGTTTTAACGAGCACCCATACGGGCGCATCCCGCCCATACCACCCGGTCGTACTAACTTCGTCAACTGCCTTCGAGAAAAAAGGAAGACAAGGTGCAGTACGGGTGGGGTCCACCCGTACCACATGCCCGTACCAAGGAGGAGCATCGCGCAGTAAGAGCAGAGACGAGTAAAAAAGGTTATAACCCCTCCAATATTTTCATTTTGACAATTTCAGGTCAGTGGGTTACCTTCTACATGTTTATTTATACTTCATTTTATTTTACCTACCTTCGAAACTCCCTAGCATATAATTCTCTGTAGTATTTCGTGTTTCTTTTATTTTCTTCTCACGGTTGGGTGAACAAACTTTGTTCATGCACCAAATAGTTTGCTTTTACTTCGTTTATTATTTTCGCAGGGACTTGAACCTTATGTGATGACGTGCATGGTTTGTGTCAACCGTGTAAATACTTGCACAAGCCACTTGGTTGTTTCAACTCAACACTTCAACAAGGAAGTATTCGTTGAACCAAAGGTCCATGTCCATCAAAAGTGAGGTTATTCGTACCTCGACGGTAAAGTGTGTCACTCTTTCTTTGTTTAAGCTTGGGAAGGTAACCACTTCTCATACTCTCTTTTGATAACTGCATTTTATCTTTTCTTATGGTAATCTATTCAAGTTTGGTTCTTACAAAATTTCTAGATTGGGGAAGTTACTTCTGCATGTGTAGTGTCTTGTGCAATGTTCTTGTTCGATGAAAATTTTTGTGCAATCATGTATCCCAATGTTTTTGAATGCTTTCTTGGGTAAGTTATGTTTCATGTTTATATAATGGATGCACTTGCTTTTGTTGGGATTCATAAGAGTTGAGTTAGAGCTTTATGCACATTGTTAATATCTTTATCCGGCTTGAGAAGAACAATGTGATCCTCTGAAAATACATTGCCATGATTTCTACACTTAAAACCTTTGTCTCCTACTTTTGAAGTTTGAATTGTTTATCCTAGTTAGTTGATTTGTGAAGATTCCATGCTAGTGGGAGTAATTCAAAATAGTTAGAGTAAGCTTTTTACTGGTATGATGATTAGTTGTGGAAGCTTTTGCTCTAGTTCTTTTAGCTAACCGAGTCTTGCCTTCGAAATAATATTGGCAAACAAGTACAATAAGAAACAGTCTGAAATATATGACTTGTTTGATGAATGATTGTCTTGAGAGTATACCCTTTATGATACTTAACCCCATAGATGTTTTTATAGTCTCGACAACACTCATGAAAGGAGTTGTTTGAATGAAATAAAGTCTAGTGGTAATTGTGATGCATGCCAAAGCTAACCTTGTGAATCAAACAATGGTACTAGCTCAAAAAAAGAGAAAGAAGTGAGACAAATTTGTTCTATGTCTCTAATGCACACCTTTGTGATGCCAACAACTCCGCTAGCTTTTGAATGATCTATGGTATAACCCCGGATTTCGGCTATGAGTTGATGACATGAGTGGCATCCGTGTCAATGTATGGGCAAACGTATTGGTACTCTCAAAGGTTGTGCAAACACTTCCAAAAGAAACAATCAGCGATCCTTGAAAAATAAAAGAAAGAAAAAAGATATCTATGAGGATCCACATAACAAGTCCTTGGCATGGTCTCATTACTACTTTATGAAATTTTCTTGAAAGACAATGATTTGATTAGAAGTGTTTTAGATATACTTGATTTAGTGATGTGCGTGTAAATAAGACACTTCATTGTTATATTACTTGGGACATAAAACTCTCTTACTCCCTCCATCCAGGTTTATTGGGCTTAATCGAAGCAGCGCTGCAACCAAGGTGGGATTCTATTGGTGGAGAAAAATCGCATAGACGGATAGTAATTCCTGATTTCCTCTCATTAACTATGAGGATTAATTAGTACTCCGTTACATGCAATGCTATGCATAGGGTAGTCTCATGGAGTCATGCACAAAAGGTTGCCATGTGGCCTGTTTCCAGGAATCGAGGCAATTAAACCACGAGTTAAGTAGCAAATCTAGCCTAATTTTTTGGATATTTTCTAATTCTACTAGTCGTCCAGTAAACCTGGATGGAGGGAGTACTCAATAATGATATTTAAACATCCTAGTATTCCTTGGCAAGTTGAGAGTTAATTAGAGGAATTGGATTGATTATTTCACTTCTAGTTATTTATACTTATATTAAACTCTACTTTGATTGTCTTGATTTACCGAAGCTTGTATAATATTCTTGTGATCTCTCTAACTTTGATGAGCCTTACAAATAGATGAAGTGCTGGACTGATATGACTGCCAACCGTTAGTGAATTCATATTCTCATTGAATCCCTTACTCTACAAAAGTAAGGAGATACAAAACTTATTAAAAGGATCAATAAGAGGACCACAAGTTTGTTTTCAAGCTCGATTCACTTTTTGACATGGAACATTGAAGTTTTAATTGATCTTTTATGGATTGACTTAACCAAGCTTGTGTTGCCTTGTATAAATATGTTCTTTCTTACTTTGATATTTCAGGGAAAATAAGGATATAAGGCATTAATCTTCTACATCCAATATTATACTTTTGTTTCAATTTTTTTGCCTTATTTATGTTATCGATTCGTGCCTCATGAACATGATGACCCCATACGCCACTTTATTGCTTGGGACGAGCAAAATTCTAGCTTGGGGAAGTTTATGAGTCCAAAATTAATGCATATTTAAGTATACAAATCATTCATATTGTCACTCATTACATGCTACATCTATCTATAACTATGTCTATTATTATGATTACTAGTTCTCATTCATTTTCACATGGGCTTTGCACAACTAGTAGTTTTATTTGGATTTTATTACCTTATTCTTGTCTTTGATTTGTGTGTAGATTCTATGGAGAATCAATGGATCCAAGAGGATTCAATATGGAGGAGTTGTAGGCACCAGATTTAGCCATTTGAGGGGAGGAAAAGTTGATTTTTCCAACAACTCTAACTGATGATCCAAGGCTATGGTGTTGTAGCCCTCGTCCATATGAATCCAATGAGCCAAAGAACAACCAAATCGGAGATCGTATGAAAAAATGACGACCAAAATACGAAAGCTACCACACCGTTAACGACCAGTGGTAAGGGCGGAGCCCCCCCGTACTATCCGCCCGTACCACGGGTTTGGACGCACAGAAACAACTGTTCAGGATGCGTTTCTTCATAGAATTCGTCCCTGTTTGTTCCTAGACCTTCCTTAGGTCATAAGGAACGGATTGGGGGCTATTGGAGGCACCCCTAGGCCTATATAAAGAGCCAAGGTGCCAATGGAGAAGGATACCTATCCATAAACTATCCACGGCGGAGCCCTACCGCCGTGCCATCTCCATAGCCGCCACACCTTCAAGATCCAGATCTCCATCTACACCCTCACACCATTCAAGAAATAGGAAAAAGATAAGGAGGCCATCTTCATCACCACCACGCATCGAGCACCGACTCCATCACCATCTTCATCTCCATCAACGCCTCCATCTCCCTCTCTCTTGTATTTAGTATTTGCTAGATCTCTTGTATTTAGTATTTGCTAGATTGAACATGATGATGATCTCCATGAATTCTTGTTTGTGTTATTGTTCATCTATGATTGAGTAATTGATTCGGTTCTAGGTTGAGGTATGATCTAGTATGTAACTAATGACCCACAAGTATAGGGGGTGTATCGCAGTATTTTCGATAAGTAAGAGTGTCGAACCCAACAAGGAGCAGAAGGTGTTGACGAGTGGCTTGGAACATGAATTCTCTGTAAATACTTAGCAAACGGATTTTTAGGGTTTTTTGATAATGCAGGTAAATAAAGTACGAGTAAATGCAGCAAGTGGCCCAATCCTTTCTTTAGCAAAGGACAAGCCGGTTGTATTACTTAAGATGACCAAATGTTCTCGAGGAAACATGGGAATATCGTCAAGTGCTTTCGCTTCATATAGTTGATTAATCTTATTTAGTTTGCTAAGTGTTGTGTGGGTGAACCTGTGCTAATGTAGCGACCTTCCTAGGACTACTACATACTTGTGATTATACCCCTTGCAAGCATCCGCAAGTACAAGAAAGTAATTAAGATAGAAACCTAACCATAGCTTTAAACTCTAAGACCCTGACATCCCTTGTGCAAAGGTTTCCTAACGGGGGTTCAGGTTTCTGTCACTCCGGCAACCCCTACGATTAGTAGCCAAATACACAATGCATTCCCCTTGGACCATATAGGTGAAGTGTCATGTAGTCGACGTTCACATGACACCACTATAAGAATAACACCACAACTTAAATATCAAACTATTGAATCTTTCTCAACACAATTCCACTACTAACAACATGACTTCTCCCATGTCCTCAAGAACTAAACAAACTACTCACAAGACATCATATGGATCAAGATCAGAGAAGAAATAATGATATGTAACAATTTGAACATAAACGATAATTCAAAGGTTCACTTAATAGCATCAACTACAAGGAGTAATCAACACCGGGAAAGTTTCCCCTAAGAACTATGCAAGATTCAACCCAATTGTTACAGCGGTATGGAGTGGTGGTGATGGTGCTGGTGGAGATGATGATGGTGATGATGATGATGATCCCGATGAAGTTCAGCTTGATGGTGGTGTTGATGGCGACGATCTCCCCTCTTCGGGAAGGAATTCCCCCGGTAGAATTCTGTCTGCCAAAGAGATCTTTCTCTCTCTGTAGTTTTCCGCCCCGCAGAGGCGGCGGAATCTTTCTGTGGTCGCTCCCCAGGTATTAGGGTTCCATGGGGATAATATACGCCAGAGGGGAGAGCCTAGAGTGGGCCAGGGTGGCCGCACCACCTGCTGGTGCGGCCTAGGGCTGCCCGCAGCAGGGGGTGGTGTGGGCCCCTGTGGCCCATCTCCACTCCCCCTTATGGCAATCTTCGTCTTCCGGAAAAATAGAATTTTCCACGTATTTTCCCGGATTTTTTGATCTTCATGAATTTCGCCTCCAAACAACCCCTTTTCCATCAGAATCCTAACTACAGCGGTCTATGCTCCAAAAGTCATCACGCATGCAAAAACAGATGAAATAACATAAGTATCATCTCTTAATATGAAATATATCAACGAATAATAGTAAATTATGATATAGAATAGTGATGCAAAATGGACGTATCAACTCCCCCCAAGCTTAGACTTCGCTTGTCCCCAAGCGAAAACTGAGCTCAATGAACATGACCTCAGGTTTATGGAGTGAAGAGTCGATAAAAGAATACGGACAAGAAGCATCACATTCATCAATACACAAATCATAATAGAAGACAACTAACTATTATATAACTTAACTGGCAATAAGTAAAGGAAACACAATAAAGATACATAAAGTAAATCATAATTGGTAATGGCAAACTTAGCTCTTGGTCGAAGAATAGTTGACAATTTGCAGGAGTTCACACATAAAGGTTTTTCAATGATATATTTCAAAGTAGTATTCACTAAGATAAGAGGAATGTGCAAAACAAGGAACATAAGAAACATGATTGAATAAATCATCATATGAATGAATGAAACACAACAACTCAAAAGACTTGCTTGAGATAGAAGGGATAGGTTTACTGACTCAACTAAAAAGTAAAAGATAGGCCCTTCACAGAGGGAAGCAGGGATTTCAAGTTTCATAAAGAGCTTCCAAAAATTATGATACTTATTAGCTTTCAGCTCTCATTGCCCCTATCATAGGCATCTTTAGGTGATTAAGGTTAAAGTGATCAAATATGAGGATATGCTTGACAAGTTATAAGTTGAAAATCTCATGTCCCTTGAATACGAGGGCCACTCCTCATGCTACTCAAGTTTAGTTACTGGTACATTCTTGTCATAGTAAGTATATGTGTATCATAGAGAACCGCCAATGGGGTACCCCTTGCCCGATGATACGGAAGAATCCCCATATCAGATGACAAGGTAAGAAGACAACGAGCATCTCAACAATCTTCTTATTTACCATTGGAAAATGGTGCTTTTTTCTCTCTTTCCTCTTTCCTCTTTTTTCATCTCTTTTTCTTCTTTTTTTCTCAATCTCTATCTCTTTTTTTATAAGAAGAATGCTTCATAGATTGCTCATTATGGTTACGCTGCAGGTTTCCACCATGATTAGGCATGGATTAGACCAGCGTCCTAGGAGTTTCTCTAACACACATACATAACTCCATGGACATACAAGCTCCCCTTTCATTTCAGACCGACGACATCCATAAACAAAAGAGCATGATATCAACTAGGTACAATGTACAAGTGCAATGTTGAAAGCGTTCCCCATGACATCATGGTTCTGCTAATTCACAACTTACAAAGCGCAAGCATATACACAACATAGATGACACAATGGTTCAAGTTTATTAAGTGCAAGAAAGTAAAGTGTGCCATCAAGTTCGTGAGAGCTTTAATCACTAATTTTCACATAACAAGTTTAATTCATAAGGTAGATAGAAACATGAATTTACTTGGTAAAGCAAAAGTAGGTAGGTATGGTGGACACAAATGGCATAGGTTTTGGTTTAAGGATTGGATGCACGAGAAGCATTCCCTCTCAGTACAAGTTTTTTGCTAGCAAGTCTGGGTAGCAAGCATAAGTGTTGAAGGAAACAAACAAACATACAAGTGATAAAAACGAACATGCAATCTTCCTTGGAAGCACAAAAGATCTTAACTAGAGAATACTAAACTTATGAGCAAATCAAGAAAGAAAGATGATGAAATTATATTTCTTTAAGAGTACTTTTATATTTTTCATTCAATTCTCAAAATAGTGTTGCTACTGACCGAGCCAGGTTTGCCAAAACCAACTAAATTTACTCAATGATCCCCAATTGATACCAATACTAATAACAAGATCAATCATATAATAGAAATTGAAAACTAATATAAGATATGCAAAAGAGTAAATGATAGAACTTCTCATTAATATTCCATAAAGGCAACTCACACCAAGGGATACATATATATCTAACGAGAGGGGGGGGGGGGCACACTTCCATAATTCAAACCATCCTACATGATAACTTCTCTATTCAATGATATGACTCTACTAAAAAGTTAAAAAGATAGAAGATAGTGATGTGATACCACGACACTCCCCCAAGCTTGGAACAAACCAAGGGGATGCCAAAACCTGATGACGAATTACTCCTTCGGTGGTGGTGGTGTTCTCTCGATGAGCATTTTGATCAATTTCCTCAAGTCCTCAATCTCGAGGGTGAGAGTACGAATCAACTGTGAGTTTTTCTCAATGCGGCCCATGATCATGTCGGGGTGCGAATCCCAGCTCTTGCGATTCTTTCCCCACTCTTCCTCCTTGAAGTCTTCTTTTCCTACATGGTTAGAACGAGGCATATCCCAATTGGAGGGTAGTTTCTCCTTGGGAATATTCTAGAATTGATGCTCATGGATAAGGGTATGGAAGGGATTCTTGGTGCATGGAGAAGGTGACCGTGGAGCCAAGCAATGACACGGAGACTTCCCTCTAGTGGACATCCATGCAGTCCTTTTGATCCTGGCAGGGTTTTCCAACACTCCAATGCTTGCAACGGTAGTGCCGGTGTGCAGATGCTAGCTTTTCTTTACCTCCTCTTCATCTTTACTCTTGATCATCTTCTCCTGCCTAGGGTCTTGGGAATCCTCCTCCGCAGGCTCCTTTCCCTTATCCTTGGCGGAGACCATTGTGCTTCTAATCTTTAAGAATAGTTATTGGAAGAAACATATTGAAACGAAAACACGACAAGAACACGATATATGAACCTCGTGGGATCCGGGGGATTATATATTACGATTTTTTACAACAAAAGGAAGGTACTAGGAGAAAACAGGTTGGAGACGGACTCCGGGGCGGCCACACCACCTGCTGGCGCGGCCAGGGGGCCGCGCCAGGGGGTGGTGTGAGCCACCCTGGCTCCGTTTCCATCCCTCTTTCGCTTCGTAGCTTTCCTTGTTGGATAAAACCTGCAAAAATATAACTGAACAGATTCTTCGTGGACTTTTTTTACCAGAATTGTTACCTATTCGAAAACGGACTCTGCAGGTCTCTGAATTTGGTCTTTGATAATTTTTTCCGGAGTTACCGCTTGAATAACATCAATATCTTCATGTTCATACAATTTTCTTGAGTCATGAAACCTTTCACTTTCTTATTACACCATTTTCTCCACTAACCTGGAAATTTTGTTCACACAAAATTTTACACAATTCTCATTAGCAACATTAGTATAAGCGAGGTAATAAACCTTTTAAATTAAATTTCAACTAAAATCTATCAGAACATAAGCTACTGTAGCAACTCCTTCCGAAAACCCAAAAGAATTCGAAAAAGGAAATCGATTTAAGAGGAAAATGCGAGAGTGGCAAAATCTGTCAAAACAGACCAGTGGGTAAAGATCAATTTTTTCGAAAATCTTAGGTTGCTCAAATCAAGAAGTTCAAAACTAACTAAAGTTAAATAACAACCTGGGGAATAAGCACAAAAAATTACAGGTCAAACCTACCTACAAAGATCTCTCACGAATTTTTACGGTAAAGCACAAAAATCTGTTTCGGAACAACAACTTCCCCAAATCTTCTCTCTCATTAGAGGTTGATCTTGACACAAAAACCAAACAAAAAGGATAAGGAGAGGTTATTACCGAAGTAATAACTTCCAAGACTCAAATAAACAAAAACAATTGAAAGCACAAATAAATTGGGTTGTCTCCCAAAAAGCTCTTTCTTTATAGCTATTAAGATGGGCATGATAATTTCAATGATGCTCACATAAGAATATGAATTGAAGTGAAAGAGAGCAGCAAGAAGCAAAAATACACATGTTTAAGTCTAACCTACTTCCTATGCAAGGGAGTTTTGTAAGCAAATAAATTGTTCAAACCAGAAGCTGCAAGCATAGGACGGCAAAACAAGTGTAACATAAAGACTTTCAGCGTAAAGTGAGGAAACTTAATATTATCGAGATGCATTAGAACCGTCTTCCCTCTCTCATAATAACTTTCAGTATCATGCATAAATTTAATGGTATAACTATCACATGAACCAGTAGCAATGATCACTTATCCTAATAGAAAACACAGGGACACTAGCTCTCATAACACTACTTTATGAAACAATATTAGGGATATCCTTATAAAGGATAGTGTGTCCCTCTTCTACATATTTAGTGACAAAGTCTTTCACATTTGCTATTATAGGTTCATTATCCATTTGTTTATCAGGTTCAACAACTTTATTTGTACTTTCATTAACCATACTAGCTATCATAGAATGTTTCTTTACTTTAACCGGAAAAGGTATTTTCTCAATGTAAAGTTTAGGTAAAACATGATTAGCAGTATAAACTTCAGTATTTCTTGCAGGAACACTACTAGCAATGTCTTTATAAGGTGGATGATACTTATTCCACTTCTTTTTAGGAACTTCAATATAGGAAGCTAAAGCCTTAAAATAAGTTGCAATAGCTTGAGAGTCTAAACCATAAGCATTTTTAATATTTTGAAAGTCATTAGTTCCCATAAAAGATTAAATGCATTCATAATTATAATTTATATCTGACTTTCTTCCTTTATCATTCTCCCATGCTTCAACATTGTCTTGAATATAGTCTGGAAGATCCCATTTAGCTTCTTCTTCCATGCGTGTAAATGGTCCATAGCAAGAAGCATCCAATAGATCCTTATCATGAAGAGAAAGTCTTGCATAAAAGTTATTGATAATAATATTGTGAGGGAGCTCATGAATAGGACATTTGAGCATTAGTAACTTCAATCTCCCCCAAGCTTGAGCTGTACTCTCTCCATCAAGAGGCCAAAAGTTGTATATTTGATTCCCATCTTTATGAATCTCACTAGGAGGATAAAATTTTGAATAAAAGAGAGGTACTACTTCCTCCCATTCAAGAGCTTGACCATTCTTCAGCAGCTTATACCATTTCTCAGCTCTTCCTTTTAGTGATAATGAGAATAACTTCTTCTTGACTTGATCTGTTGTAATATCTCTACACTTAAACAACCCACATAATTCGTGTATAAAGAGCAAATGATCACCGGGATGGACAATTCCATCTCCAAAATAGTAGTTATCCATAACACGATCAATAATTCTTGTAGGTATTTTAAAAGTATCATTCTCAGTAGGTGGTGGTTCATCTACTACCTTAGCAGTGGTAGTAGCATTACGAAATAAGAAACTCAGTGAATTATCCATATTGAAATAAAGCAACTAACAGAAGTAAACAATACTCACAGTAGAAGTTTCCCTTACCAGTTCCACTCTCCAATAGCGGTTCACTCCCCAGCAATGGTGCCAGAAAATAGTCTTGATGACCCACAAGTATATGGGGTGTATAGCAGTATTTTCGATAAGTAAGAGTGTCGAACCCAACGAGGAGCAGAAGGTGTTGACGAGTGGCTTGGAATAGGAATTCTCTGTAAATACTTAGCAAACGGATTTTTAGGGTTTTATGATGATGCAGGTAAATAAAGTAGAGTAAATAAAAGACAATAAGAATAAATGCAACAAGTGGCCCAATCCTTTCTTTAGCAAAGGACAAGCCGGTTGTATTACTTAAGATGACCAAACGTTCTCGAGGACACACGGGAATATCGTCAAGTGCTTTCGCTTCATATAGTTGATTAATCTTCTTTAGTTTGCTGAGTGTTGTGTGGGTGAACATGTGCTAATGTAACGGCCTTCCTAAGACTAATACATACTTGTGATTATACCCCTTGCAAGCATCACCAAGTACAAAAAAGTAATTACGATAGTGTAACATCTCAAAACTTCAATCCAAGCTTATCAAGATCAAATCAATCAAATTTGGGGTTAATAAAAACTTTTTCAAATTTAAAATGAAAGCATTCATATATGTGTGCATTTAAAATAGGAGTTGTTTTGAATTGCCATGGTTGTGTGATCCTTTGCTTCTAAAATGTTTCTTAGGTGATTTAAACATCATCTACATCATTCCCAAACTTTTCCTAAAGAAAATCAAATCAAAAACAATTAAAAAGGAGGAATGGTCATTTTGGCAAATTTAACTCCCATGCCTACTTTGGCTATTCCTAGTACTCAAAACTTAACAGAAACAATTCTTGATCTGTGCACCCCTTGCTAGTACACATAATGAGGTACCAAGGCCCACATTTTGATCTGCTAAAAACATTCTATTAACTATTTTAAATGACAGTTTAAAATTGAATCTATTGCATATGCATAGATCACCCCTATTTCAAAACCCATCTTTTTGAGCTCCACTTTCAAAACCCTTGCAACCAGAGACTACCTATCACTAGTGGAGATCACTCAAAAACTTTGAAACCAAAATTCAAAACTTTCTTTCATGCGGCCATTTAATCAAACACTTGGCATGCATAATCTCTCCTCTAATCCTTGCTCACTGTTTACCACAGGGTTTTGCCCCCAATTGATCCCCATTTAATCCCCTTGTCCCCTCTTGATCTAACCAGAGCCTAACCAGCATCTCCCCTACCCCCTAGCTGCACTGCCATGCCATGCCGAGCACCACCTCGCCGGCCGACAGTGCACTCGCAGCAGCAGCCCTCTCCAGCCTCTCTCCTCATGTCTAGCAACTTGCTTGTGGTCCACCTCCACCGCCCAACCAGCCCCAGGACAGAGACAGAGGGCAGAGCAGCCAGGAATTGTCGCGCCTGGAGCTGGTTGAGCATGCCGACGCCGCCCCCAGAGCAGGCCCTGTCCCCGCTCGCACAGACCGCCCCTTGGCACAAGCCCGCGCCCACCGCTCCGCCTCGACCTGGAGAACACCCCGGACATCCCCGTTCGCCGCCCAACGCCTCACAGCCACCGCTCGCCGTGGACACCGCCGCTTCTGCCGCGCAGAGCGCCACCTCGCCCCGACCGCGTGCCACCGCCCCTACGGCCGCATTTAAGTTCTAGAGCACCGCCAGGGAACTGCCCATCGATCGCCACCCCAGCCATGCCTCTACCTCGCCGTAGCCATGTCGCCACCGTCGACCGCCCATCTCGCTCGGTCTCACCGTCGGGACTATAAAAGGAGCCCTCCCCAGCCTCTCCACTCCACACCATTCCACTCCCCTCACCTCTTTGAACCTTCCCAACCTCTAGCCGGAGCAAGGCAAGCTCTGCCTCGCCGGAATTGGAGCCGGAGCAGCCACGGCAGGAGGAGAAGGGCGCCGTTGATTGCGACCACCCCAAGCTCCGCCGCGACCACGCCTTGCCTCGCCGTCGTCTTCCACGTCGTTTGCCCGCCTCGCCAACCCCCTGGAGCCCTGGTACGCCCCCAGTAGTCCCCCACCGAGCCGCTAGGGTTCGAGCTTGCCGGCGACCTATTCGTCGACGACGACCCTCAGCCGTAGATCTAGCTTCTAATCCTACGGCCCACAGCACGCGTACCGTTTCACTTGTTAAGTGCCGCTGACAAGCGGGACCCCCTGTCAGCTGAGCCCCATGCCGCGGAGCGCCATTGGGCCAGCCCATTTTTTTTCCCGCGCTAGCCCACACATTCAAATCTGGATTTTTTCTTTTTAGTTAAATCTAGTTTCTGTCCACTATTTCAAAATTTAATTCTGTGAGTTTGACAAATCCAAATTGCATGAAACTAATTTTTCCTGAAAGGTATTGAAGTGATCTATCCAAGACCGTTGGATTTAATTCAATTAGAGTTATAGATCTCTCCTAATGAAAATAAGAAAACAGAAGCATTTGCAACTTGCAACATATTTATAAAATCAACCAAGTTAGCTTTTGAGTTGATTCCAACTCTCAAAAATCACATTTCACCATATATATCCAAATATGTAATAATATTAAGGTTTGCATGCAGTGACTATGGACTAGTACTTAAACAATGCTATATAGGCATTTCTAGTCACTTTAAATCATTTACTAATGAACTTAACCAAAGTAATGTTGATCCAACCTTTAAATTTCATTCCCACATGTTAGAATATGTGGTGAGGACATGTGTCCACATGATCCCATATTTTGGTGGTGAATATTAAATATTAGTTAATTTTTCAATGAGTAGAAATTACTTTTCTAAAATAAAAAGGATGAAACTATTGAATTAAACTTGTGATGTTTGTGATGATAATAGATCATCAAAGGTGTGTTTTAGAATGCCACTTAGCCTAGTTAAGTATTGTTTGGTGATTGTGCACTCCCTATGTATTTATAGACGATAGTACCGACCAAGCTCTCGAGGAGGAGGAGTTCTACCAAGAAGAAGAAGAAGAAAACTTCAACCACTGCACCAACCAAGGCAAGCTACTATTAGCAAGCTAGCACTATTTAAGTGCAAGCCACCATTAGCAATGCAAGCTAACACTTGCAAGTTTAGTGCTTAGCAAGTTAGGATCAGACTAGATGGTTTAGCAAAGATGCCTTAAGCATACTTTGATCACACCCCTTTGACTATTGGTACCCCAAGTCTTAGTTACAAATTTTACACTCTTAGGTTATACAAAGTCTTTACTTGTTTTGAAGGTAGCATAAAAAGTATAAAACTTCACCAATTTAGAACCCTTTAGATGTCATTCTATGGCATGAGATTGAACCCATCTTTACCACCTTAGTAAACACTCTTAACTTAGTAGTTTAGAGTAGATCCAAAAACTTGAGTCACTCTAGATAGGAATACTTGGTGAAAATGAATTATGAAAACCTTTGAATGATGAGTCATTCTATTGAGATGTTTTGACATGTGTTGAGAAACACAAATGGGTGATGATGATGAAAATGTTGAGGCATGAGCCTTAACCCTTTTATAAAACTGATGGTTGGATTCGGATGCGATACCATTCCAAGTTTACCGTACAACCACATTACCTAAATTGGGTAAGGCTTAGATGGAAATTTATATGCATTAGTATTAGTTCCCTCACGAGAGAGGTTTGAGCTGAGGCTACCTCTCATGATGTCCACCTATGCAGTGCCCGAGATGACTGATGGTCATGGTTGGGAGGCCATACTCATAGGAGAGGTGCTTATACTAGGGTGTGTAAAGGGAATGTTATGTTTGATTATCTGCATACTAAGTATGATGATTTAGGGTTATCCCTGAGATGTATCATATCTTGTGGTGAAAGTGTACCACCTCTGTAGAGTGTCAAACTATTCGAATAGCCGCGTCCGCGGTTATGGACAGTTGGAATGGCCATACTGTTTCGTTGTTAGATGTTTTCTAAATACTTTGAAAAGAATGATGAATCTTGACTTGACCACAACAGGGTTGTGTTTATGACCATAGTTTCCCCAACTTAAGTGATTCTAGAGTTTTATCTTATCTTTCTTTGCTTCAGAACTCAGCTTAGGTTTCAAACTTAATTGGATAGTTAATCATAGAGTTAGCACTTTAACTTAGATTTATAATACTTGTTAGTGGTAGTTTGCGAGTACTTAAAGAGTACACATGGCTTTTGTCCTTGGCTATTATCATGGCCAGACTATGAAGGAGACTATCAAGAGGGTGGTCATCAAGACGGCCATGATAACTAGGACCATCTGCCTTCGTCAGCATTGCCTGTGCCCCTGAAGATGGACCCCACCGCTACGCTTATCTTTTATTTCCACTGCTTGTTGTATTAAGACTGGATCATGAGATCCTTATTTGTGTAAGACCTTATGTATGGTTTGTAATGGATGATGTACTGTGATATCCAATCCGTTATGTCTCGCAAAAATGGTAATCCTGGGATTGCGAGGTATGGCATAACGGGCATCTGGGATTAAAAATCCGGGTGTTGACAAGTTGGTATCAGAGCCATCCTGACCATAGGAGACCCTAGTTAGAATGGACGTCAAAAAAAAACTTAGTTTCAAAACCAAAGTGAGTATTTATGAAAAACTATCTCCTCTCTTACCCTTGGGAGTTCTTCCTTCTCAAAAATTCATGTTCCTCAAAACTCTTATACTACTACTTAAAATTTGACACACTTGATCACTTCTCTAACTTCCTCTTCCTTAATTCTTGTAGATGGTGACTCAGTTCAGCAAGTTTTACCAGTTGGGAAACGGAGGGCAACTGATCTTCGAGAGGGATCTGGATTCACTGTCGGAGTTACTGGGACGCCCGCACCCGGAGTTTCCTGGAGCTCAACTTCCAGGACCCCTAGGAGGAGACCTACAGTGGCTAGTCACCTCAGATCTTAGAGGAAGCATGGAAGCGCCAACTTCTGGGAGAATTCAGTTCTCCGTGAGAGAGAACAACTGGCTAGATGGATGAGCCAGGGCAATGCATGAAGCTCTCACACATCTATGTGCCCTCAACGTCAACAAGACCCAAGGAACCCGTTTTGCTCACTATGCAAGACGTGAATTCATGGGAATGCCAATGGAGATGCCGGGTCACCCCGAGTTGAGGCGTCAAGTGGAGAACCTTGACTTCTTGCTGCATGACAGACAACAGGAACTGGACAATGCCAGAGGTTAGCCAACCAGAACCGTGCCATTGCCGACCAGAAGGCCCAGACTTTTGCACTGCTTGTCCAAGACCGTCAGTCTCTTTGCCGCCAGCGTGCCAAGAAGGATCGCACCATCGCCCGTCTTTGCAAGAAGGTGGCCGACCTCGAGAAGACCGTCAAGGAGCAGGAAGCTCAGCTTGCAGCAAAAGAAGAAGAAGATGAGGGTGAAGACATCTAGGGAGACATGGATTCTTACCTCAACAACGATGATGACTTTCCGGAGGAGGATGCCGTGGACTTCTACACTGATGATGAGGACTCCGACTTCATCGACGATGAGTAGATGCACTAGAGCACTATCATAGCCTGAGATGTATCATCTCGTTGTATCGTAGCTTGCAGAATGGTTCTTCAAACCATCTGTTTTCCCTTTGATTGTTGTGGTGTGTGTTGTATCGTGTGCTTGCTTGCATGAATGAAAATGAAGTTAGTTGAAAAACCTGAGTTTAACTCAAAGTTTTAGCTTTGAAAACCCCAAACCCATGAACCTTAGAATTTCCCTCTTACCTCTATATCTATCTCAATCCTCAGATGACTCGTGGAAACCAAGGAGGGAGCAGCTCATCGCAGGACCCAATGCTGCAGATCTTGTAGAATCTCATCGCAGATCATGAAGCAAGCAGGGCAGAGCGCCAAGCCAACTTAGCAACACTTCAACAGATCGCCCAGATGGCTCTCAACAACCAAGGACATGGAAATCAGGACCACCATGGATCCAAACTCAAAAATTTTCAGAACACTAATCCCCCAATCTTCAACCAATCTAAGAACCCACTAGATGTTGATGACTGGTTGCAGACCATGGAAAACAACCTCGAAGTTGCAGGAGTTGAGGACAATGAGAAAGTTCTCTTCGCCACCCACTATCTGGTGGGAGATGCCAGAGCTTGGTGGAATAGCATCCGCAATATGAACCATGGTCAAGTGATGACATGGGAAGCCCCAACCACTCAAACCCAAGTCCGTTCTTTTCTCGGATTAGCAGGATATTACCGCAGGTTCGTAGAAGGATTCTCGAGCATAGCCCGACCAATGACCCAATTGTTGAAGAAGGACAAGAAGTTTGAATGGACAGACAAATGTGAAGCCAGTTTCTAGGAGCTGAAGAAGAGATTGATATCAGCCCCAATTTTAGTCATGCCGGACATCAAGAAGCCCTTTGATGTGTATTGTGACGCATCCAAGATTGGTCTAGGATGCGTATTGATGCAAGAAGGCAAAGTCATCGCGTATCTGTCTCGACAACTAAATCAGCATGAGCAGAACTATCCGACCCATGATCTTGAGCTAGCAGCTGTAGTTCTAGCACTAAAGACATGGCGTCATTATTTGATGGGTAATCGCTGTGAGATTTACTTAGATCATAAGAGCTTGAAGTATATCTTCACTCAGAAGGAGCTGAATATGAGACAGAGAAGATTGATAGAGTTAATCAAGGATTATGACCTTGACATTCACTATCACCCCGGCAAAGCCAATGTGGTAGCAGATGCTCTTAGCAGATTGCCGTGTAGGATTAACACCATGATCAAGGAGAAGCAACCAAGTTTGTATGAAGAATTGGAGCAGTTCAGGACTGAATTAGTTAGCAAAGGATTCCTAGCTAGCATTGAACTTCAACCCACTTTGATTAGCCAAATCAAGGAAGCCTAGAAGGGGAATGAAAGTATCGACGGAATCAAACATCATATTGTTACAGGGAAGGTACCTGGATTTACCGAAGACAAAGAAGGAGTACTATGGTACAAAGGACGTATCTGTGTTCCAGCAGATTTAGAGCTGAAGGATATCATGAAGGAAGCTCATGATACTCTTTATTCTATCCACCCCGGAGGAACAAAGATGTATCAGGATTTGAAGGAGCAATTTTGGTGGCACAAGATGAAGAGAGAGATCGGAAGCTACATCGCCAAATGTGACATTTGTCAAAGAGTCAAGGCAGAACATCAGAGACCTGCAGGACTGTTGCAACCATTGCAGATTCCGAAATGGAAATGGGATTCCGTCGGAATGGACTTTATCACCGGTTTACCTACTTCCAGTAGGGGAAATGACTCAATCTGGGTCATAGTTGATAGACTGTCCAAGGTAGCCCATTTTATACCTGTCAAGACCACTTACCAGAGTGCAAAGTTAGCAGAGCTATACATTGCTAGGATTGTTAGTCTGCATGGAACCCCCAAGACCATCGAATCGGATCGAGAAACCTAGTTTACCTCAAGATTCTGGCAGAAAGTTCAGGAAGGATTAGGAACCAAGTTGAACTTCAGCACCGCATATCACCCGCAAACTGATGGACAGACTGAGAGAGTCAACCAAATCCTAGAGGATATGCTTAGAGCTTGTGTGTTGGAATATGGATCAAAATGGGAAGACTGCCTGCCTTTCGTAGAATTCTCATATAAAAACAGTTATCAAGCTAGTTTGCAGATGGAACCATTTGAATTCCTTTACAGAAGAAAGTGTCGTACCCCTTTGAATTGGTCGCAAGTAGGAGATAGTCAGATCTTTGGATCCGACATTCTTCGAGAAGAAGAAGAGAAAGTTCACAAAGTCCGTGAACACCTCAAGACCGCCCAGTCCAGACAGAAGAGCTATGCTGACAAAAGAAGGAGAGACATGACTTTCAATGTCAGAGATTTTGTATATCTCAAGGTTTCACCATTGAAGGGAACTCAATGCTTTAGTCTGAAGGGAAAGTTAGCCCCCAGATATATCGGACCTTTCAAGATTCTGAACCATCGAGGAGAAGTATCGTATCAGTTGGAACTGCCTGAGGAGATGTCAGCCATCCACAATGTGTTCCATATCTCGTTACTTCGCAAATGTCTGGAAGTGCCCGAGAAGACAGAAGTTTTCAAGAACATCGATCACAGAGCTGTGGAAATCAACAAGGACCTGACCTATCGAGAAGTACCCATTAGTATCTTAGAAGAAGCCTACAGAACCACCAGGACCAGGAGTATCAAGTTTCTCAAGATTCAGTGGAGCAACCATACCGAGGAGGAAGCTACTTGGGAGTGAGAAGATTACATTAGGACAGAGTTCCCAGATCTCTTTAGTTCCTAGTTTTCTTTGTAAATCTCAGGATGAGATTTTGTTTAAGGGGGGAAGGTTTGTAACATCCCAAAACTTCAATCCAATCTTATCAAGATCAAATCAATCAAATTTGGGGTTAACAAAAACTTTTTCAAATTTAAAATGAAAGCATTCATATATGTGTGCATTTAAAATAGGAGTTGTTTTGAATTTCCATGGTTGTGTGATCCTTTGCTTCTAAAATGTTTCTTAGGTGATTTAAACATCATCTACATCATTCCCAAACTTTTACTAAAGAAAATCAAATCAAAAAGAATTAAAAAGGAGGAATGGTCATTTTGGCAAATTTAACTCCCATGCCTACTTTGGCTATTCCTAGTACTCAAAACTTAACAGAAACAATTCTTGATATTTGCACCCCTTGCTAGTACACATAATGAGGTACCAAGGCCCACCTTTTGATCTGCTAAAAACATTCTATTAACTATTTTAAATGACATTTTAAAATTGAATCTATTGCATATGCATAGATCACCCCTATTTCAAAACCCATCTTTTTGAGCTCCACTTTCAAAACCCTTGCAACCAGAGACTACCTATCACTAGTGGAGATCACTCAAAAACTTTGAAACCAAAATTTAAAACTTTCTTTCATGCGGCCATTTAATCAAACACTTGGCATGCATAATCTCTCCTCTAATCCTTGCTCACTGTTTACCACAGGGTTTTGCCCCCAATTGATCCCCATTTAATCCCCTTGTCCCCTCTTGATCTAACCAAAGCCTAACCAGCATCTCCCCTACCCCCTAGCTGCACTGCCATGCCATGCCGAGCACCACCTCGCCGGCCGACAGTGCACTCGCAGCAGCAGCCCTCTCCAGCCTCTCTCCTCATGTCTAGCAACTTGCTTGTGGTCCACCTCCACCGCCCAACCAGCCCCAGGACATAGACAGAGGGCAGAGCGGCCAGGAACCGTCGCGCCCGGAGCTGGTCGAGCATGCCGACGCCGCCCCCAGAGCACGCCCTGTCCCCGCTCGCACAGACCGCCCCTTGGCACCAGCCCGCGCCCACCGCTCCGCCTCGACCTGGAGAACACCCCGGACATCCCCGTTCGCCGCCCAACGCCTCACAGCCACCGCTCGCCGTGGACACCGCCGCTTCTGCCGCGCAGAGCGCCACCTTGCCCCGACCACGTGCCACCGCCCCTACGGCCGCATTTAAGTTCTAGAGCAGCACCAGGGAACTGCCCATCGATCGCCACCCCCAGCCATGCCTCTACCTCGCCGTAGCCATGTCGCCACCGTCGACCGCCCATCCCGCTCGGTCTCACCGTCGGGCCTATAAAAGGAGCCCTCCCCAGCCTCTCCACTCCACACCATTACACTCCCATCACCGTCGGGCCTATTGAAGTGATCTATCCAAGACCGTTGGATTTAATTCAATTAGAGTTATAGATCTCTCCTAATGAAAATAAGAAAACAGAAGCATTTGCAACTTGCAACATATTTATAAAATCAACCAAGTTAGATTTTGAGTTGATTCCAACTCTCAAAAATCACATTTCACCATATATATCCAAATATGTAATAATATTAAGGTTTGCATGCAGTGACTATGGACTAGTACCAAAACAATGCTATATAGGCATTTCTAGTCACTTTAAATCATTTACTAATGAACTTAACCAAAGTAATGTTGATCCAACCTTTAAATTTCATTCCCACATGTTAGAATATGTGGTGAGGACATGTGTCCACATGATCCCATATTTTGGTGGTGAATATTAAATATTAGTTAATTTTTCAATGAGTAGAAATTACTTTTCTAAAATAAAAAGGATGAAACGATTGAATTAAACTTGTGATGTTTGTGATGATAATAGATCATCAAAGGTGTGTTTTAGAATGCCACTTAGCCTAGTTAAGTATTGTTTGGTGATTGTGCACTCCCTATGTATTTATAGACGATAGTACCGACCAAGCTCTCGAGGAGGAGGAGTTCTACCAAGAAGAAGAAGAAGAAAACTTCAACCACTGCACAAACCAAGGCAAGCTACTATTAGCAAGCTAGCACTATTTAAGTGCAAGCCACCATTAGCAATGCAAGATAACACTTGCAAGTTTAGTGCTTAGCAAGTTAGGATCAAACTAGATGGTTTAGAAAAGATGCCTTAAGCATACTTTGATCACACCCCTTTGACTATTGGGACCCCAAGTCTTAGTTACAAGTTTTACCCTCTTAGGTTATACAAAGTCTTTACTTGTTTTGAAGGTAGCATAAAAAGTATAAAACTTGACCTATTTAGAACCATTTAGATGTCATTCTATGGCATGAGATTGAACCCATCTTTACCACCTTAGTGAACACTCTTAACTTATTAGTTTAGAGTAGATCCAAAAACTTGAGTCACTCTAGATAGGAATACTTGGTGAAAATGAATTATGAAAACCTTGGAATGATGAGTCATTCTATTGAGATGTTTTGACATGTGTTGAGAAACACAAATGGGTGATCATGATGAAAATATTGAGGCATGAGCCTTAACCCTATTATAAAACTGATATTGGATTCGGATGCGATACCATTCCAACTTTACCGTACAACCACATTACCTGAATTGGGTAAGGCTTAGCTACAAATTTATATGAATTAGTATTAGTTCCCTCACGGGAGAGGTTTGAGCTGAGGCTACCTCTCATGATGTCCACCTATGCAGTGCCCAAGATGACTGATGGTCATGGTTGGGAGGCCATACTCATAGGAGAGGTGCTTATACTAGGGTGTGTAAAGGGAAGGTTATGTTTGATTATCTGCATACTAAGTATGATGATTCAGGGTTATCCCTGACAGATGTATTGAATCTTGTGGTGAAAGTGTACCACCTCTGTAGAGTGTCAAACTATTCGAATAGCCGCGTCCGCGGTTATGGACAGCTGGAATGGCCATACTGTTTCATTGTCAGATGTTTTCTAAATACTTTGAAAAGAATGATGAATCTTGACTTGACCACAACAGGGTTGTGTTTATGACCATAGTTTCCCCAACTTAAGTGATTCTAGAGTTTTATCTTATCTTTCTTTGCTTCAGAACTCATCTTAGGTTTCAAACTTGATTGGATAGTTAATCATAGAGTTAGCACTTTAACTTAGATTTATAATACTTGTTAGTGGTAGTTTGCGAGTACTTAAAGAGTACTCATGGCTTTTGTCCCTGGCTATTATCATGGCCAGACTATGAAGGAGACTATCAAGAGGATGGTCAGCAAGACGGATATGATAACTAGGACTATCTGCCTTCGTCAGCATTGCCTGTGCCCCTGAAGATGGACCCCACCGCTATGCTTATCTTTTATTTCCGCTGCTTGTTGTATTAAGATCGGATCATGAGATCCTTATTTGTGTAAGACCTTATGTATGGTTTGTAATGGATGATGTACTGTGATATCCAATCCGTTATGTCTCGCAAAAATGGTAATCCTGGGATTGCGAGGTATGGTATACCGGGCATCTGGGATTAAAAATCCGGGTGTTGATAGATAGAAACCTAACCACAACTTTAAACTCTAAGACCCTAACATCCCTTGTGCAAAGGTTTCCTAACGGGGGTTCAGGTTTCTGTCACTCCAGCAACCCCTACGATTAGTAGCCAAATACACAATGCATTCCCCTAGGCCCATATAGGTGAAGTGTCATGTAGTCGACGTTCACATGACACCACTAGAAGAATAACACCACAACTTAAATATGAAATTATTGAATCTTTCTCAACACAATTCTAGTACTAACAACATGACTTCTCCCATGTCCTCAAGAACTAAACGAACAGCTCACAAGACATCATATGGATCAAGATCAGAGATGAAATAATGATATGTAACAATCTGAACATAAACGATAATTCAATGGTTCACTCAATAGCATCAACTACAAGGAGTAATCAACACCGGGAAAGTTTCCCCTATGAACTATGCAAGATTCAACCCAATTGTTATAGCGGTATGGAGTGATGATGATGGTGCTGGTGGAGATGGTGATGTTGATGATGATGATTCCGATGAAGTCCAGCTTGATGGTGGTGTTGATGGCGACGATCTCCTCTCTCCTAGAAGGAATTCCCCTGGCAGAATTCTGTCTGCCAGAGAGATATTTCTCTCTATGTAGTTTTCCACCCTGCAGAGGCGGCGGAATCTTTCTGTGGTTGCTCCCCAGGTATTAGGGTTCTGTGGGGATAATATACACCAGAGGGATATCCTGGAGTGGGCCAGGGTGGCCACACCACCTGCTGGAGCGGCCTAGGGCTGCCCGCGCCAGGGGGTGGTGTGGGCCCCCTATGGCCCATCTCCACCCCCCCTTCTGGCAATCTTCGTCTTCTCGAAAAATAGAATTTTCCATTTATTTTCCCAGATTTCTGATCTTCGCGAATTTCGCCTCCAAACAACCCCTTTTCCACCAGAATCCTAACTACAGCGGTCTATGCTCCAAAAGTCATCACCCATGCAAAAACAGATGAAATAACATAAGTATAATCTCTTAATATGAAATATATCAATGAATAACAGTAAATTATGATATAGAATAGTGATGCAAAATGGACGTATCAGTAACCCTAGACTCTGTGGCTTGATCTATTATATTACTCTCTCCCCTAGTGACAAGGAGGAGATAGATGAGTTCATGTGATCCTTTTGTCTGGAGTGTATTATTAACTTGCGTGAGTGACAACAACACGAGGATCTATGTAGTACACATGTGTGACATCCCGGAATCGTTGGGGATCGTTTATTTATCTAAACATGCATCTTGTGTAATTCCAATAAATGGCTACATAGTTGCCCCTCTAGTACTAGTGAAACCGAAAGCCTAGACACCACCTTACTCAAGTCAATTCTACATCTACAATCCCCCTTCGTTTACTTTCAGTACTTTATTTACTTTGTTACTAGTTACTTTAAATCTCTCTTGTTTACTATTACTCTAGCAACTTATAGTGTAGACTATTTCCAAACACCGTTTTGGGTGCGAACGTGGCTGTAATTACAACGCAGTTGCGGGGTTGTGTGGTTTCCATCTTGCAAAGCTCCTTTGGGATCGATCTTTCTAATAAATAGTTGCCACTACTAGTACTGCAATAACCCTATTGTTGGACACAGGAACCCAGCTATCACACCACCATCAAAATCTTCGTTTCGGGGGTTAGATTGGTCCTACTCTCCATGTTTGAGAGGGGGATTTCGAGGTCTTCTCCACCACCATCATCATCAACATCATCACCAATGACCATGAGTTCATCCCCCATCATCAGGTGTGAGTAATTACCTGTGGGCATGTGAGGTGGATGGGGATTGAATGAGATTTATCTTGTAATCATCCATATGTATCGAGATTTGAGGTGTTTATCTTGTGGACATTCTTGTATGAGTGTTGGTACACTTTTGCTATGTTTAATGCTTGTTGCTAGGGCCCGAGTGACATGATTTCCGTACTGAAGTTTGATCTCCTGATCCTATATTTGAGTTTGGTATGTTTTTGCAAAGTGTATTACCTATTAATATTATGTTGAACCTGGGAACCCTAAGGTGACAGTTATGGAAAGCAATGTGAATATATGATAGTTTGAGGATATTGTGTTTTCATGAAGTGTTAACGCTTTGTTTCGGTCTATTTTAAAAGGTAGATCTTAATTGCCTGTAGTTCCAAGTTAGCCCTGGTGAAATTGGTAGACATGACAAAATATATTATGCAAATTCACATGCATGATTATGTTTGGAGCGACGCTTTGTTTCGGTCTATTTTAAAAGGTAGATCTTAATTGCCTGTAGTTCCAAGTTGGCCCTAGTGAAATGGGCAGACAGGACAAAATATATTATGCAAATTCACATGCATGATTATGTTTGGAGCACACTCCTACACACAACTGAATTAGAGATAAGGGTTTTCTATTTTCGTGCCCTCGGTTTGTTAATTGTACTCAGTTTTCCCCAACCTCTTAGTTTTTCCTAACTTTTCCCCTCCCTCTATTCTAAAACCCTCACAAGCGCTCGGATGAGGGGAAGCTGTCAGGTCAAAGGCTTGACTATTACATGCTGACCGGTGGGACCGCGTTGGGGCGGGTCATGCGTTGAGCATTATGTTACGTTGCCTCGACCATTATATTCTGACTGGTGGGGCCAGGATACACAACAGACCAGCCATCAATCTCTCGCTGATTATGGGGGACGTGGTGTGGGACCATGTGGGGCGTGTTTGGTGGTTACGTGCGCCCTGTCACCGAAACTGGAAGTTTTGTTTTTTGTTATTTTTATGATTGGCCTTTTTAAGAGCGCCTTTTTCCCTCTCTTGCTAACAGTTGTTTTTTTCTGCCCAAAAAGGTAGCGAATCTAGAGCAGCTTCTCTCTTTATTCATTGTTCCTTTTGGCCCTCATTTTCCCCAATATGGTAGCAAATCTAGAGCAGCAAATCTAACCAGCACCATAAATAAATTCAGTAAACAGAGAAGATGTAGATAAAGCAACTAATATAGGTTATATAGTACGGTACTTAATGAGGTTCGACAATTAGGCTGCTTAGCAGCAGCAGCAGACAAGTTCAACATAGACAAGACAAAAAGAAGCTGCTTTACAACAGCGGCAGCACAAGATCAGTGGCCCCTAATGGCCTCCGCCTCCTCCCCCTAGCGCCTCCTCCACTTCTTGCTGTCTAGTCCCTTGACCTTGGGCGCCTTGGGCTTTATCGGGGCATGCGACCCTCCTCGATAGCCACCTTCTAGAGGTTGCGGAGGTGAAGGCCGAGCGCCTGGTGCTTGGCTCTGAAGCCGTGGATGTTCACAGATTCACTGCAAGTCCTCACGTCCTTGGCATGCTTCACGAGTGAGTTGAAGTCCATGACGCGGAGCCTCCTGGTGGGGCAGAAGAGGCACCTATAGACGTCGCCGGCGAAGAAGTTGTTGTACTGGCCAGACTCCAGCGTCCTTAGCACATGACGAGTCTTGGTGTCCTTGGACTCGTCGTCGCTGTGGACGTCCCTGCTATCCTCCTGTTGGAAAAAATAGTAGAATGCAATAAGGACATGATTGAGATACTTTGATTATCGGGATTGATTATTTGCATAAACTAACCGATTGAGATCTTCTAATTATTCCCCAAATCTCAAACCAAATCGAATACTAATCCCAACTACGAACATGGGGGGTTCAACTACGAACAGGGGGATTCATCGAAATATGAGATCTAACACAAGAGGATTAGCTACTGTAAAAATACGAATAGTCGAACCCTAATAACATACGATCTAGCATTCAACGATGGGAACATGGGAAGACCAAGGGAAGGGGAGAAAACCCTGGTTATGGCCGACCATGGGTTGGCGATGCTGGTGTCATTGGGGTTCTCCGGCCTTATGTAATCAACCTCCTCGTAGGGGTCCTAGCCGAGCGGGATCTGCCCGAGACCGGCAGAGGCATCCTTGCCGGCGGCTATGGCGGATGAAGGGACGGGGAGGGAGGCCGCCTTTGATGCCTGTACAGGGGCTTGTACGGGGATGGGGGCCTCCTAGCCGATGGCCTTGGAGGTGCCGATGGCCACCGCGTTGTTCTTCTCCATCGCTGGCTTGGTTGGGATTTTCTTGGGGGTTTGCAGAAGGTGATGGGACAGTGGAGACGGTTGAGTGGGCGAGTCAGTGGTGAGTGAGAGTGAGGAGGCCTCTATTAAAGGAGAAGGGAAGAGACGTTTCGTTGCACCACCGTGCACCGCGTATGCTACTGCACCGTGCACGGCCACACGTGTCCGCTACCGCCCCGTGCACCGCACATGTGTACCGTGAGTCACGTGTTTCCATCGTGTATAACCCTGGCGACTTAGTTGTGCTCAGTTTTGCCCTCGAGTGTAACACAGGCAGTTTGGTTGTACTTAGTTTTGCCCTCCAATACTAAAATTGCTGTGTGCAATATACTCAGTTTTACCCTTCGGTGGCTGGTCAACAGAGAGTCAACGAATAGGTTTTAGCTAGCTAATTGAGTCATTTTATGCACAACAAATTCAAAAAGAGCAAACCATAGGGGCATCTACCCAGGGTGTCTTATTATGTAACCTGCCATCATAAAAAATGTATATAAATCAAGTTTTATCCTAAATCACCACTTCTCAAATCACCTACTATCTATGAAGGTTCATGGCTTTCTACTCAAGCCCCTTCCCAAAACATCCCTCCCCAAAACATAGTTTGTCTGAATGAGGAAATATTTTTCAAACTGGTGTATATTTGAATTGCAAATAGTTTGATGTATGCCAAGATGTATTTTATTGTATAAAAGACACATTTTCCATTTTTAAAATATTTTTTTATTTTCTATTTGAATCCTTTGTCTGTCTTGCCCTTGGTTTTTAAGTGTACTTAGTTTTGCCCTTGGTTCGTAAGTTCTACTAAGTTTCCCCCTTTCTTAGTATCAATCTCCACCTGTGCTCAGCTTCGCTGCTACGTTCTGATTGGTTGAGACAGCTGTCACGTGGATCGTGCCCACAAACCTTTGATCCTCTGTGATCTAGCGGACATGATAACCCCTATATCTATCGGGAGGCACCCCTCTATCCATGCAAAATAACGAGTTTTCCACTAGTACTTTAACTACATAAACAAATGAAATTGAATATAATTTGAAGGGAACATCTTCAAAGGTGTATACTTTGTGCATTACATTCCACTCTATGAAAATGATAATCTCTCAATATTTTCTTAGCACAATATTATCATGTATTAAGTGCGATTTTAAAGAGTTCAAATGTGTATAATTTTCGTATATGCAAGTTTATACATTACATTCCACTCTATGAAAATGGGAGGATAAAATGATAATCTCTCAAAAATTTGCTAGCACATCATTATCTTGTTATTAAGTGCGATTTCACAGTGTTCAAAGGTTTAAAATTTTCGTATACACAAGTTTATGCATTATATTTCACTCCATGGAAATGATAAATGATCAAGCATTTATTAGCACAACATTATCATGACCTAAGTGTGATTTCAAAGAGTCCAAAGGTGTATAATTTTCGTATATGCCAGTTTATACATTACATTCCAGTATATAAAAATGATAATCTCTCAAGATTTTCTTAGCACAATATTATCAAGTATTAAGTGCGATTTCAAAGAGTTCAAAGGTGTATAATTTTCGTATATGCAAATTTATGCATTACATTCCACTCTATGAAAATAATAATCTTTCAAGATTTTCTTAGCATAACATTATCACGTATTAAGTGCGATTTCAAAGAGTTCAAAGGTGTATAAACTTCGTATATGCAAGTTTATGCATTACATTCCACTCTATGAAAATGGGGGAGAAAATAATAATCTCTCAAAATTTTGTGAGCACATAATTATCACGTATTAAGTGCGATTTAAAAGTGTTCAAAGGTTTATAATTTTCGCATATGCAAGTTTGTGCATTACATTACACTCTATGAAAATGATAATCTCTTAAGATTTTCTTAGCATGACATTATTACATATTAGTGTGATTTCAAATAGTTCAAAGGTGTATAATTTTCATATACGCAAGTTTATGTATTATATTTCACTCCATGGAAATGATAAATGATCAGGATTTTATTAGCACAACATTATCATGTCCTAAGTGCAATTTAAAAGAGTTCAAATGTGTATAATTTTCGTATATGCATTACATTTCACTATATGAAAATGAAGCTAGACAAAGAGCGTGGGCGCGGGGCTGGCTCGGTTCCCACCTTGCAACTCCAACCTAGGTAAGCTGTGGGTCCGACGCTCACGTGGATAAGCTATGAGTCTAGCGCTCATGTGGATAAGTTGTGGGTCCAATGCTGATCTGGATAAGTTGAGAGAAGTGTCTACTATGGGAACCGATTGAACGTGGCCCCATTTGTCATCATGTAACGGCAAGGGTACTCTACGGGACCCGACAGAATGCGACCCTACTTGTCAGCACGTAACGGCGAGGGTCCACTACGGGACCCGACTGAACGCGGCCCCACTTGTCAGAATGTAATGGCAAGGCTGACGGATGGCGATTTTTAGACCATGTGAGAGTTTTGTACAAGGAGGTGGGCAAATGTGAGGAAAAACTAAGCGGCTAGGGAAAACTAAGTACAACTAACGAACGAGGGTACGAAAATAGAAATCCCTAGAGATAAATGCCATGTTATTATGATATATTATATGATGAATATCATCCATGCAACACCCCACTATCACCTCATGCCTGCGCTTTAGCCACTGAAAGTTTCACAACACAACATCTAGTGAAAAATCGAAATCTACTACAACTGTTTACTGCTTTATTTTATTGTTCTGAATCAACTGCCAAAAATCACCAATTTCTTTGTGAGTTTATTGATATATGGGTGTGGTTGAGAGTGACGTCTCAATCGCTAAAGTCTTATTGATATTCTAGTGTTCTCCTTGAGTCGAACTATAAATTTGGGTAATACTTCCCATTGAAGATTTCAGCGCTCCCCTACACTTGTGGGCATCAAGACATTTTCTGGCGCCGTTGCGGGTGAACCTAGCTTTATTGGTAAGACCACTTGTTATCATTTACTTGCTGTACTTACTTCACTCTCATAATGGGAAAGAGTAAGGATGTTGCTAAGAAGGACATTGTGCCTTCTACTACAAGGAGAGGTACGGTTTTGCCTTCTAGACCACACTTTTCACCTAATGCTGCTACTACTCCTGCTACTAAAAATAAATCTACTACCCTAGAAAATTCACCATTGTCTAGGATGTCTACACCTACTGGAAAATATTTGTTGGATGATGCCCAAGATAAAGAGGGGACACCTGATTTATCTAAGTCCTTGTCCAATGATGATATAGAATCTGAATGTGATAAAGATGAGCTTGTTAATGAAAAATATATTGCTACTAGTTATAAAGAGACACCTAGTGAGGAAGATATTGCTTTTACTAAAACTTTTATGAGTCTTTACCTAGAGGACTTGGATAAATTTGAAGCCAGCTTGAGTACTTTTTCTCTAGGAGAATTATTTCCTATTGCTAGTAAATGCAATGAACCTGTAATATTCATTAAAGATAAGGACTATGATTTTGAAGTTAACCCTAAAATAATAGAAATAGTTGAAGCATCTAAGTTCTATGGAAAATAAGAAGAATTTCTTTATGAGAACTTAATGAATTTAGAAGATATTTCTTGCCTATTTGGAAAAACCGAGATACACGAACGCTATTATTTCTTAAAGCTGTTTCCCTTCTCTTTAGGAGGAGATGCTAATAGTCTGTTACTAGTAAGTATGTTACTAGTAAGTAAGCATGCTTGTATTTGTTTTTCCATAAGTATATCTCTAATAGTAAAATACATGCTATCAAAATTTAAATTAGTAAATTTGCACAAAACAAAGAAGAAAGTATTCCTCAAGCTTGGGGGAGATTTTGTGCCATTGGAAGGAGATACCCTGTGCATGGTTTTATGGATAATGAATTGCTTGATGCATTTTATAATGGACTAACTGAAAGTTCTAGATCCTATCTAGAAAGTGTTACATGAAATATTTTCAGGGACAAGACTATTGAGGAAGCTAAGGAATTATTGAATACTATTGCTCAGAATTATCATGATTGGCATATTGAATAAGAAGAGAAAAGTGAGAAGATTCATAACAAGAGAGGTGTTTACACATTATCTAATGAAGATATGGAAGAAGCTCATAAATCTATGGAGGAAAGAGGTATTAAATCTTCTCATTTAAAGGAACTTTCTAAAATGGGTGTTAAATTCCCTATTGATAAACCATGCTTCCCTGTTCAAGTTCATGCTATATGTTCTTCTGAAAGTAATGGAAAGGTATCACCTCCTACTGAAATATGTTATGTTGATCATTCTAGCAACTTTGCTCCTCATCAAGAAACATTTGATCATAATACTTAAATGGAAATAATAGAGAACAGTCATAAGATTAATGTTATTCATAAAAGAGTAGGCTCTTGTGTTGACTCTCTTAAGATGACTATTAAGCATTGCAAAATGATGAACAATCAAGTGGAACAAATGATTTATTTTCAAAATTAAGTTGTATGAAACACTTCTTAATGAGAAGAAGCAAATTTGTGGATCTAACACAAGGAGAGGCTCTAGCACTCATGATCCTGATTATCCTGATGGACATCCAAAAAGGAAAGAGCAAGAGGCTCTTAAGAAGAAATCTATTGCAGGAAAATCTTCCAATGAAAATGAAGCTAATGGGAATTCTGAAGATCAAGGAAATGATGTATCTCTCTCCAATGCTAAAACTAAGGATAATAATGAAGAAGATGAGGAGGAAATGTCTCAACCAAATGAAGAATCACAAGAAGATGAGAATAATGAAGAGTCTGAGCCTACCGCAAGAGAAGACCCCCAATCTTCAAATGATAAAAATAAAAATAAGAAGCCTCAACCACAACCAAAAGGTAAAGAAAGGGATCCATGGGTACAAAGACCTATACCCTATCCTTAGGAGGTAATGAAAACTTTGGATGATGCAAGGTTTGAAAAGTTTATGTAATTGATAAAAAAATTATACTTGCAAATTCCTTTAGTTGATGCTATTAAAATACCTCCATATTCTAAATATATGAAAGAAATTGTTAATAATAAAAGAAGGATACCAAATGAAGCCATTACTTCTATGCTTGCTGATTACTCTTTTAAGGGAAAGCTACCTGAAAAGCATGGAGATCCAGGTATTCCAACTATTCCATACAACATTAAAAACACTTATGTGAAATATGTCTTATGTGATCTTGGAGCTGGAGTAAGTGTCATGCCTTTATCTCTTTATAAGAAACTTAACTTAAATAAGTTAGTACCTACTGAAGTTTCACTTCAAATGGCTGATAAATCTACTACTATTCCTATTGGTATATGTGAGGATGTTCCTGTTATGATTGCTAATTTGCAGATTCCCACAGACTTTGTGATATTAGAAATGCCTAAAGATGATAATTTATCTATTTTTCTTGGTAGACCTTTTCTAAATACTACAGGGGCTATGATTAATTATACTAAAAGCAAAGTGACATTTATTATGAAGGGTAAGGAACACACTATATATTTTCCAAAGAAGAATTCTATTGAGCTACCCAAGAAAAGTGTCAATTCCATTGAACAAAGATTTATTATAGTGGGAAGCTTTGAAATACCCATTCCTCCTCCAAAGCCTAAGTCAAATAGTAATGGTTGGAACCATTTCAATCTTTTGTGAGGTATCTTGAATTTTCTTTCATATATAAAAAATAAGAAAATCATTGTTTTTATTCTTATCATAGTGATAATGAGACTTGATCAACCTTATTCTCAACATGATAATGATAAGATAATGATTGCCATTAAGAATTTGCTGCAATAATATTAATGTTTATTTGAATTCCTTCATTTAAAATTAGTTACTTTAATTATTTTATGCCTATTTTGATAGTTTTTTAGTTCTAGCAAATTTTACATAGAAAATATTTTTCAAAAATTACGAGAAAATTCCTAGGTCATTTTTCTGCACAGAGGATCCACATGCCAAAGGACACTGCCAGAAAGTGAATAGGGGCCAAAAGAGCATAGAGGGCGCGCCCCTACCCTTGTGGGCCCCAAAGGTGGAGTTAGGTGGCATCAAACCTCCCAGGTTCCTCACTTCCTCTTAGAACCCGACCAGGTACCACTCAATTTTTCCCTTGCTCCCTTGCTGCGCATTTCTTGATCTCCAAGTTTGGGAAACTATTTTGAAATCCCTTTGGAGGGATTGCTCATTGGTATGTGACTCCTCCACTCATCCAAGTTATTTTTAATATGATGCTTTATATTGTGAGAAATTTGCTGCTCTAGGTGTCACATCTCATTAATGAAAATCCATGGATTTGAAGCTTTTTAGTGGAAATGATTTATAGTTATGTCGGGTAGACCCTCATGGAGCATCCCTAATGCTATGATAAGATATGGACCACAGCCACTATAAACCACCATGTTAACATATTTTTATGAGAAGTGATTGATGGAAAAGCCCAGAGTAATATTTATAAAACTGATGAAAATGAAGTTCAGAATGGACCAAGCTATATCTATTTTCTTTATTTCAACATATATGAGCATATTGTGCAGTTCAAGATGGGAGAGGAAGAACAACAATGATGAACAATGTGTATGAAATGATAAAAGAGGTATGACATGTTTGCTGTACTTATGCATGCAAGTTAACATTAGCAAATTCTTGGGAAAAGTTTCATCAATACTTAGGTAAGTGGTAATGAATGGTTACTTTGTTTGTGTCCTTTTGGCTATATAATGAGGCAAATGAGATACTATTAGGGAACATTATTTTAACTTGATTACATGATAGTAGCTCTGAAAAAAGTATATGCATCCCATTATGCTTGTTGATGTGGACGTGGCACATATTCAATGATGAATATTTATATTCCTATAGTCTTTGAAATATGGAGGTTGAGGCTTGTATGATAGTCCAGTCTTTCAAATTGTGAATCTCCTCATCGAGTCATATGTTAGTGGGTTCATAGTATCTTTAGTTGACAACTAAGCCTTTCCTCTAGCCTTTAAACCAATTCCACCAACATGGCTATCATTGTGTTGGTGGGCACCCATCCTTTAAACCCTTATCCTGAAAAAATAAATATCCCAATGAGTTGGATCTTCTGCGGAAGAAAAAGGGCTGAAACTAAGAAGTGACCACCAAGCAAGGCAAAAATAAAGAGATACTTATTCGTTCAAAGCCTATATAAAAATGTTGATGCATTATGCATACGAAAATCCACTCAAAGCTGAATGAAGAAAGACTTGCAAGCCAAAAAAAGTGGCAACCAAAAACTCCTGCTACTCATGCAAATGTGCGAGAAACATACCAAAGAAGCACCTATCCTATTCGACTCCACCTGTTATCAACTAAAGATACTAGTTACTTACTCATGTATGGGTCTTCTATGAGTGTTTAAATGTTTAAATACTAGAAGGATACGATGTCCCACAGTATTTAGTTTGCAATGCAAGCATGATGAATTACTTGTGAACAATTGAAAGAATCAAAGTCCTCAAAAAACCTTACATATGATTCAATCAAATGTGATGTGAGAACATTGTTCATTGCAACTATTAGGTAATCATGCTCAAATAGTGTTGCCGCATATTATATCTTTGCACGATGTATAATCATTTGTACACCAACATAGTGGGATCTCATTATTACTTTGCTATTCATTGATAAAGCTATGTTTCAAATATTTGCTATTGATTGCTCCGATTTTTGCCATCTTCCACTGCGTTTAAATGTTGTTTTTAGTTAAGCAATTGCCAAAGAAACTCTTAATCTTGCCACCAATGACTAATAATTGCAAAGATATGCGAATCCTCTCTTTGATTTATGTTGTGCAGGAAATCACGGATTTTAATGCGAAATAAGGAGTCATAATGAAGGATTTTTAGGAAGTACACATAGCCAAGTAATCGGTGAGGCATTCCAGGGCGTTAGCAAACTTAACGACCACTAGTACGAGTGCGGTCTGCCTGTACCGCCCGCCAGTACCAGGGGGCAATGACTTCGTCTCATCAAACCCTACAACTTTCGTGAAGACGCCTATATATTTTGAGGCTCTAGCAGCCGACCAGAGAGCCGCCATTCTCAGATTGCATCACACCACCACCAAAGGAGATCCACACCATTGTTCATCACTTCGCCATCCATAGATCCACTAGACATAGTCATTGCTTTGTACTTTAGATCTCCTTGTGATTTGGCGGCCATTGTAAAAATATTTGATTTCAATCTAAGTATTTGTATGATGTTTTCTATCTCTGATCTATTTGTTATGAGTGAGTATTCCTCACGGGCTGCGGGTTGGGGAGAAACCGCGTAGCAATTATGTGCATCTAGATCATGGGAGAATTGTATTTTGTTTGGAATTGTGATTTGTATCTTTTGTTTCTTCATCTCTTGTCTCGATCTGTGGACTTGTAGGTACCCAAGATCCCTTAGATTGATAAAGGCTTGAGGTGAGATACTTAGCTAGTGGCGATCTCATAGGAACCTCGGTGAAAAAAGGGTAGTACGGTTTTCCCTTAGCACCCCATTCGGGATCAACAACAACATCACCACTTAAAGCTTTGATCTATGTTTTACACTTAATAGTCATTTGTAAACCGTGGCTTTGGTGTGCTCTCGGTTGGATTAAAAGTCTATTGCTATGCCCTCTGCATCACGGGGGCTCTAGAATATTAGGATGTGTTTCCCACAAGAGATTATCTCCATTCAAACATTATACATGACTATGCTTATTATTATCTTTTATTCCATTTGATGTGCAGCTGCAGGTGGATCTTCAACCCTGGCCTATCTCCATCCATTGATTCAAACCCGTTATAAAGTAAACTAGATTGGTCTGGTCAACTAAGGTAATACGAACAAACAAATTCTTGGAGATGTGTCCTTTTTATTACCTTTTAGCAGTGCTTTCCGAGGTTCGATTAAACCTAGGTCTTCTAGGGAAAAAGCTATTATACTACATATGTGAATCCGTACCGAAGGTATCAACCTTTTTCTAGCGTTGTTGCCGGGGAAGTAATTTCACTATCCTGGTGAGGTCATTAGAGATCTTGTTTTTAGTTTTGTTATTAGTTGTAGTTTAGTTCTTGCTATTAGTTTTTTTCTTGTTATCTATTTGAAAACCCAAAAAATTAGTTACTTGTTATTTGTTTTCATTACTTAAAAATTACCAAAAAGATAAGAGCCATGGCTCAAAAGAGATTAGGGGAGTATGCTACTCCCACTGATGATTTTATTCGTGTACCCATCACTCAACCTGTAGTTGATGTGGAAACATATGAGATAAAACCTAACCTTTTAAGTTTGGTTCAACAAAACCAATTTGGGGGTTCTTTCGCTAAAGATTCAGGATTTCACTTAAATACTTTTACTGAAATTTGTGACATGGTGCGTATTAAGGATGTAGATCCAAATGTTGTTAAGCTAAAATTATTTCCTTTCTCTCTTATAGGGAAGGCTAAGGATTGGTTGCTAGCTCTACCAATGGGCACTATTAAATCTTGGGAGGAATGTACTAATTTGTTTATGAATAATTCCCCCATCAAAGACTATATAGCTAAGATCCAACATTACAAGCCGGATTTTTAATCCCAGATGCCTGTTATGCCATTCCTCGCAATCCCAGGATTACCATTTTTGCGAGACATAAAAGATTGGATATCATAGTACATCATCCATTACAAACCATAATAAGGTCTTACACAAATAAAGGATATCGTGATCCAGTCTTAGTACAAACAAGTAGTGGAATAATAAGCGTAGCGTGGGATCCATCTTCAGTGTCACAGGCAATGCTGACGATGGGAGATGATCCTAGTTGTCGTAGCCGTCCTGCTGTTCTTCTTACGGATAGTCCTCCTCATAGTCTGGCCACGGGAATAGCCAAGGACAAAGCCATGAGTACTCTTTAAGTATTCGCAAACTATCACTAACAAGTAAGGTAGTTCTAGTAGGAATACTAAGTTCTAGGTTTATTTGCAAAGGTAAGTTTGAAACCTAAGCTGAGTTCAGAAACAAAGAAAGATAAAATAAAGTTTGAAATCACCTAAGTGGGAACTTAGTTGTCATAGTCACAACCCTGTTGTGGTCAAGTCATGTCACAATTCATTTCATAAGTCATTTTGAAAACATCTGACGACGGAACAGTATGGCCACTCCAACTGTCCATAACCACGGACGCGGCTATTCGAATAGTTTGCCACTCTGCAGTGGTGGTACACTTTCACCACAACATTCGATACATCCGTCAGGGATAACCCTGAATCATCATACTTAGTATGCGGATAATCAATCATAACCTTTCCTTTACACACTCTAGTTCAAGCACCTATCCTATGAGCTTGGCCTCCCAGCCATGGCCATTTGCCATCCTAGGCGCTGCATAGGTGGACAACATCAAGAGGTAGCCTCAGCTCAAACCTCTTCTGCGAGGGAACCCATACTAATTCATATAAACTTCCGGCTAAGCCCTACCCAATTTAGGTATTGTGGTTGTACGGTAAAATTGGAATGGTATCGCATCCGAACCCAACCATCAGTTTTTATAAAGGGCTAAGGCTCATGCCTCAACATTTTTATCATTCTAAACCATTTGTGTTTCTCAACACATGTCAAAACATCTCAATACAATGACTCATCATTCCAAGGTTTTCATAAGCATTTTCACCATTCCCATCTAGAGTGATCAAGTTTTTGGTTTAGCTCTAACCACTAAGTTAAGAGTGTTCACTAAGGTAGGATGCTAATCTCAATGTCATTCCATAGAATGACATCTAGTATAGGCCAAGTTTTATACTCTTTATGCTATCTAACTACTTTCTAAAATCTCATAAAACATTACTAGAAGTAAAGAAACTTTGATAAAGCAAAAGGTAAAGCTTGTAAGTAAAACTTGGGATGGGTATAAATCAAGAGGTATAACCAAAGCATGCCAAATGCATCTTCCTTAGGTTGTATTGCATCTAGTGATGGCTTGCAAGTATTAGCTTGCATAGTTAAGAAACTTGCAAGTGTTAGCTTGCCTTGGTTGGTGCAGTGGTTGAAATTCTCTTCGTCTTCTTCTCGTAGACTTGGTCGGTACTATCGTTTATAAATACATACGGGATACATAATCACCAAACAATACTTAACTAGTCTATTTAGCACACTAAGGCACACACTTTATGATCTAGTATCATCACAATCATCACAAGATTTAATGAACTAGTTTCATTTATTTTATTTGAGAAAAGTAATTTCTACTCATTGAAATTAATTAAGATTTAATATTATCTAATTAAAATATGGGATCATGTGGACACATTTCATCACCACATATTCTAATACATGGGAATGTGATTTAAATGTTTGATCATATTTCAACAAGTTTAAGTTTATCATTTTAATGATTTAAAGTGACTAGAAATGCCTATATTGCATTATTTTGGTAATAGTCCAAAGTCACTGCATGCAAACCTAAATATTATTACATATTTAGATAGGTATTGTCAAATGTGATTTTTGAGAGTTGGAATCAACTCAAAAGCTATTATGGTTGATTTTTGAAAAATATTTGATTGTAGAAAAGTCTTTGTCTTGTTATTTTTTCTATATGTGATCTATAACTTCAATTGATTTAAATCCAACGGTGTTGGATAGATATTTTAATTATCTTTCTAACGAAATTTGAATCATGTATTTTGGTTTAGTAGAACTTTCTGAATTGATTTTTAAACTAGTGGATAGAATTGAGTTTAAGTCTAAAAAGAAAAATCTTTATTTGAATTTCTGGCTAAGGCGGGAAACTAAATGGGCCGGCTCAGTGACGCTCCGCGGCGCAGAGGGCAAATGAAAAGGGGGTCCCGCATGTCAGCGGCTGACTCTAACGCGAAGCGGTACGGGGCGATATGGGCCGTGCGATTAGAACAGAGATCAACAGTCGTGGCTCATCGTCGACGACGAACAGGTCGCCGGCGAGAGTGAACCATAGCGGCTCGGTGGGGGTCGATTGGGGGCTTACCAGGGCTCCAGCTAATGTGGCGATGGGGGTTATCGAACTGGTGGACGACAGTGGTCTCAGGCGTGGTCGCGGTGGCTCCTGGGTGGTCACAATCGACGTCCCCCTTTCTCCTCTGCTGTGGCGAGCTCTAGCACAATTCCAGCGACTGAGGGCTCGAGCGGCTCCGGGGATGGTGTGAGGGGATCGATGAAAGGTGGTGAGTGTTGGAGTGTGGAGAAATGGGGTTGAGGAGGTCTCCTTTTATAGCTCGACGAGGGAACCGTGAGGTGCGACGTTGAGCTCGTCGGTGATGATGGTACATGGGGTTAATGGCATGGGCGAGATAGGCGGACGGTGCTCTGCCTCCTGGCGGTCATCTACGGCGTAATGGCGCGGCTAGGGGCGGTGACGTTTGGTCGGGCGTGGATGGCGCTCTGAGCGGGAACGGCGGCGTTCAACGCGGCTCACGGCGGGTGCTGGCCACGCCGCGGGAAAAAGGCATGTCCGGGAGTGTGCTGGGGTCAAGGCGGAGCGGCGCGCGCGGGCTGTGGTCGAGAGGCGGCGTGTGCTGCCTTGTCGGGCGCGGCGCACTGGCGCGGTCCATGCACGGTGTAGAGGCGGAGAGCACGAGCGTGCCTCGGTGGTCCAGTGCCTGGCTGGGCTTGGCGGTGTGATCACGCCTACCTCCTAGACATGGCGAGAGAGGGCGGGGCGGTCTCCTGTGGCTTGGGCATGGTTGGCCGGCGGCGACCATTCTCAAGCGGCGCGGTACTGGCGCAGCGGGGCAGAGGGGATGTTGTCTGGGGCTTAGTTAGTGTAAAGGGGACAAAGGAGAGATGAGAGGGTCGAATGGGGGACAAGAACTTAATTAGCAACAATATTAGTTAGGTCAGATTATCTCTACCTGCCAACTGTTCGACACAATGGCCGCAAGAGAATTATTTTTGAATTTTGAAAAGATTTTTGGTGTGGGTGTTAGTCATAAGCTTGATCATCTTTGGTTGCTTGGGATTGTCAAGGTGAACTCATTTGAGTTGTTTTTGAAAAAGTGGGATCTATGCATATGAAATGGATTCCATTTTAAAATGCCATTTAAAAATTAGTGGTTAAATGTTTTTTGTAAGATTCCAAAGTGGGCCTTGGTAGTTCTTTACTTGTACTAGCAAGCGGTGAAAAGAGTTGAGAATGTTTCTGTTTGAGTTTGACTTCTAGGAACACCTAAAGTGGCCTGGTGGATTAAAATGGCCAAAGTGACCATTTGGTCTTTTTATTCTTATTAGATTTCTTTTTCTTTGGATTTTGTTTTTGAATGATCTAGATGATGTGGCATTCACCTTTGAATCATTTTACAACCAGTAGAACAATCAAACATGGCATTTCCAAACAATTCTATATTAATGCAACACACATGCATTCTTAATTATTTTAAAGACAAAAAGTTGTTGTTAACCCTAAATTGGGTGATTTGGATCTTGATAACCTTGATTAAAGATTTCGGATGTTACAGTGAGAAGGGATGAAAGAAGCCGTAATGAACTATCCTAGTCATGGGATGGAAGAGTGCCTTATATTACATTTGTTTTATAATGGTCTTGACCCAATGTCTAAGTCTATGCTAGATACTGCAACAAGAGGAACGATCATGGGAAAGCAAGTGAGTGTTTCAAACAAATTACTTGATGATATGCAAAATAACCATGCCAATGGCATGCGGAAAGAACCTCGAAGAGATTAAGTTCAATTACCGAGGTAAACAATGAAGAGGTTACATCTAAGATAAATGAGTTTCTTATCTTAGTAAAGGGTAAGGAAGATACCCAAGTTAATGCTATCACTACTGATGTTAATAATGTTAATTTTATAGCTCATACTCCTTTTAATCCCGCATGAAAAAATAATTATGCTTCTAATATTCAAAAATATCATGCTAATCCTGCAGGAGCTCTTTATAATAATCTTATATTTATTAATTGCAGTCACCGTAGGAGGCTCCACGTTAATCCATATCATCAAAATAATTAAGACAATTAGATCTAAAATTTACGGCTAAGATTGATCAAGAGATTTTTGATTTCTAATGTAACGTAGCAAGTTAATGTAACATAGTAGGTCACGTAGGCACGTTACTTTTATAAGTATGTCACGTATCGTTAAAAAGCCAATATAGCTGGCCGTATAAAACCCTTTAATAAAGCGTGCAGCCCGTGGCCTCTTCCCTTATGACCTCTAAACACAGATTCCCATAACAAAAAGAAGAATCCTCCGATTGTATCAACCATCACGCACTATGGTTGAGAAAAAAAACCCTACTCCCGGCCCCGTCCTCCATGGCTTAGATGCTGGGGTCATTTTCCAGCACCGGCCGACCACCTTATCTCTGCCGATGACATTGCTCTGCCCCAGCTGGCGTTGATGAAACGAATGAGACTTCTCCAAGATAGTTGTAGCGGCCAAGCGGGGTGATAGACGTCGTTCGTCGTTGCGAACGCATTGGATCGACATGGTGGTTACAAGGTTTTCTAGCAGCAAGCCACAAACGTAGCTAATCTAGCAAGTAATATCTGCATCTGCTCCTTGATTGATTTGTTTGTATTAGGATATTCATCGTAATTAGGTTATTCTTGTCAAATTTCCTACATCAGTTTGTTTTTCGCAGAGATTGGAGGCACGGTAGGAAGCTCCACGTTAATCCACATCATCAAAATAATTAAGACAATTAGATCTAAAATTTACGGCTAAGATTGATCAAGTTAATGTAACATAGTAGGTCACGTAGGCACATTACTTTTATTTTGTGTTGTTTGAAGTATGTCACGGATCGTTAAAAAGCCAATATAGCTGGCCGTATAAAACCCTTTAATAAAGCGTGCAGCCCGTGGCCTCTTCCCTTACGACCTCTAAACACAGCTTCCCGTAACAAAAAGAAGAATCCTCCTATTGTATCAACCATCACGCACTATGGTTGAGAAAAAAACCTACTCCCGACCCCGTCATCCATGGCTTAGATGCTGGGGTCACTTTCTAGCATCGGCCGGCCACCTCATCTCTGCCGATGACATTGCTCCGCCCTAGATGGCGTTGATGAAACGGATGAGACTTCTCCAAGATAGTTGTAGCGGCCAAGCGGGGTGATAGACGTCGTACGCCGTTGCGGACGCATTAGATCGACATGGTGGTTACAAGGTTGTCTAGCAGCAAGCCACAATCGTAGCTAATCTAGCAAGTAATATCTGCATCTGCTCCTTGATTGATTTGTTTGTATTATGATATTCATCATAATTAGGTTATTCTGGTCAAGTTTCCTACATCAGTTTGTTTGTTGCAGAGATAGAAGTAATCTTAAAAAGATTATACGTTATGGATCTAATTAGATGTAGATTGTGTAAAATTAATTGCTGATGTTAACGTGCCAGCCAGGTCAAAAATGAATAAGTGACATGGTGAAATGTCGCAAAGCTTGCGGACATGCATATATGAGAACCACAAGGTTGCTGGAAGGGTACATATGACATGGCAAACTTCTCTTCCAAATTTTGCATGTTTTTTTTGAAGAAGTACCGCAGGGTTTGTAACCTTTTAAAGTTGTTTGGTGGTGGTGTATATATCCTCAAGTTTCTAACGTGAAGATATATAGGCTTATGATGAGTATTTTCCTTTTAAAATTATTTATGGTTATGCAATTTTTTTAATTTGCTAGATAGATGTGATTGAGTTATAGGAATTGAGTGTCTTCAATTGCTTCTATCATTCTTGGATTTTATATAGTTATCCACAAATATGTATAGCATAATACATATATGAATGCAGATTTCAAAAAGAAATACAAGCAACGCTATGCAGATGCAACAGCAGGCTGACGGCTAGATGTGTTACTGACATATGCCAAAGCAATTAGCAATGATGTGCAGTTGCAGCGCCTGATGACATGTGCTAACGTGAAGGTATATATGCTTATTGTGAGTATTTTCCTTTTTCAATTACTTGTGCTTATGCGAATTGTTTAATTTGCGAGATGGATGTGATTCAGTTATAGGAATTAGTGTTTTAAATGCAGACATCGTTTTTCATATTATATAAATATCCACAAATATGTATATGATGGTACTTGTGTGAATACAGAATTACAGATTGTCCTGAAAACTCAAAATAACAAATACAAGAAATGTTGTGCACTTGCAGCGATAGGCTAGCGGGTGGATAGTGCGGTAGACATATGCCAAAGCAATTAGCAATAATGTTTAGTTACAGCAGCCCAGCAAATGGTGCAGCACGGTCTTACAGGAAGCTAGCGGGCATGTCGGATGCAAGTCTTCAGCGATAGCAACATATGCAAGAGCAGCAAGAGGTGTGTTCTTCTTCATGGGGAGAATTCTATAAAATCATTAGTTTGTTTTTCTAAGTATTTTTATGGAATTGTGGAGCTAAGCATTGTCGCATAACTACTCTTGACTAGAACATACTGCGAAAGATTGCAGAACATGCCTCAAAGGGTAGCATGTGATAATTACTGAGATTAGTTGTAAATCTAATGGAATATGGGAGTGTGAAGTTCTATAGATTTGAAGAACTAATTTGCCATAGAAAATAGCAACAAAATATTGTATATTTAATATATAGGATGTAAGGATAAATTTCTTAGTGCACTTCTCCATCATGAATTATTAATATTTATAATATGAGGAGAATTTATTTGTACTTAATGATAGAATCCACCTAAATAATTTTATTTATACGAGTAAGTGGGAACTTGCATCCATGGCTTATGATTTGGAGCCCTTTCAACTTTAGATATTTTGTCACGGTTTTTAATGCTTGATGTAGTCTTCTCTAATTAAATCTGGGAGCCTCTTTTATTTTCTAGCAAACTCAGTTAGAGCTATATGATGTTGGTTTTCTAATGATGATGTACTAATTCGGATCAGTCAACCAAGGACATTAGGGACATCATGTGTTTATGAAGTCACTGCAATATCGGCCGTAAATATTCATCGAATGGTCAAAATATTTGTTCTCTTCAAATGGTCAAAATATTTATTACTATTAGTCAACCCTGGGAACTACGTAACTACATCCAGCAGGTTCTAAATCTCATTTTGGTCTCTTCAAATGGTAGAAATATCCGTTCATGCTCTTCCTTGAAAAATAATGTACATCATGATATGTTTTTTTAGTAACCTATCTTTTAAATATAAAAGTAACTAGCTCGTGCAGGTGCACGGGGTTGATGACTAGTTATGATAATACTAATGGAGCAAATCATGGCAATCTCCTGTTTGAGCAAACCGTTAGAACATTTATACAAGCTCAAACCGAGCAAAATAATATGCTTATTAAGATCACGGAGAACCATGAAATTAGTATAGGAAGATAATCTAACTAGGCCGTTGCAATTAGAAATGATGTGCATGCTCTATAGGAAAGAACAAAGACCGTGGAGGCTCAGCTGGGTAAGGTAGCCGAGAGCCAAGCTCTCATACTAGAAAAGTTTGCTAGAAAACCTGAGCCAAATATGGTAGAAGACCTCAAGATGATGAGGGTGGTAACCAATGAATAAAAACCTGAAGAGCAAGATTATAGCAATGCGTCAACACCAGAGTATACCATGGTAGATCTACTGAAGATGATCACCGTTAAAAATCCAGTTATAGAACAAGATAATAATGCTATGTACCAACAATTTATACAAGAAGTAGCATCTAAGGTTCGCGATTTAGTGATGGAGTATAAAAGAACAGCTGATAAGCTTCCATCTAAGCTAGATGATATATTTGACCCACTATTAAAATTAAGTTGGGAGTTAATGAGATATCAACACTTTGTGATCTTGGTGCGAGCGTCTCAACAATTTCTAAAAGTTTATTCGATAAATTAAACTTGGGGAAATTTGTTACAACTAAACTGAGACTCCATCTAGCTGATTCAACTTATAAACAAGCTGTTGGCATAAAAGAAAATGTAGTTGTTGAAATTAAAGGTAGTCCCGCTCTTATTGATCTTGTTATTGTGGACATGCCTGAAGATCCCATAACACCTATAATTTTAGGTAGGCCATTCCTAAGAACTATTAAAGCTTTTATTAATTTATATGAAGGGAATGTGAGAATAGGGATACCATCTCGAGATCCTTTTGTAGTCCATTTTTCTTGGAAAAAGAAGACCAAGCCTAATGATGATTGTCAACACCCGGATTTTTAATCCCAGATGCCCGTTATGCCATACCTCGCAATCCTAGGATTACCATTTTTGCGAGACATAACGGATTGGATATCACAGTACATCATACATTACAAACCATACATAAGGTCTTACACAAATAAAGATCTCATGATCCAGTCTTAATACAACAAGCAGCGGAAATAAAAGATAAACGTAGCGGTGGGGTCCATCTTTAGGGGCACATGTAATGCTGACGAAGGCAGATAGTCCTAGTTATCATAGCCGTCCTGCTGACCATCATCTTGATAGTCTCCTTCATAGTCTAGCCATGATAATAGCCAGGGACAAAAGCCATGAGTACTCTTTAAGTAATCGCAAACTACCACTAACAAGCACTATAATTCTAAGTTACAGTGCTAAATCCAAGTTTAACTATAAATTTAAGTTTGAAACCTAAGCTGAGTTCTGAAGCAAAGAAAGATAAAGTAAAGTTCTAGAATCACTTAAGTGGGAAGCTCAGGTCATAAACACAACCCTGTTGTGGTCAAGTAAAAAATTCATCATTCATTTCAAAGTACTTAGAAAACATCTGACAACGAAACAGTATGGCCATTCCAACTGTTCATAACCGCGGACACGGCTATTCGAATAGTTTGACACTCTGTAGAGGTGGTACACTTTCACCACAAGATTCGATACATCTGTCAGGGATAACCCCGAATCATCATACTTAGTATGTAGATAATCAAACATAACCTTCCCTTTACACACCCTAGTATAAGCACCTCTCATATGAGCATGGCCTCCCAACCATGACCATCAGTCATCTTGGGCACTGCATAGGTGGACAACATTGAGAGGTAGCCTCAGCTCAAACCTCTCCCGTGAGGGAACTAATACTAATGCATATAAATTTCCAGCTAAGCCTTACCCAATTCAGGTAGTGTGGTTGTACGGTAAATTTGGAATGGTATCTCATCCGAATCCAACCATCAGTTTTATAAAAGGGTTAAGGCTCATGCCTCAACATTTTCATCATCATCAACCATTTTTGTGTTTCTCAACACATGTCAAAACATCTCAATAGAATGACTCATCATTCCAAGGTTTTCATAATTCATTTTCACCAAGTTTTCCCATCTAAAGTGACTCAAGTTTTGATCTACTCTAAACTACTAAGTTAAGAGTGTTCACTAAGGTGGAAAATATGGGTTCAATCTCATGCCATAGAATGACATCTAAAGCTTAGCTAAATAGGTCAAGTTTTATACTTTTTATGCTACCTTCAAAATAAGTAAAGAACTTTGTGTAAACTAAGGGAGGTAAAACTTGTAAATGAGACTTTGGGTACTAATAGTCAAAGGAGTGTGATCAAAGCATGCCTAAGGCATCTTCGCTAAACCATCTAGTTTGATCCTAGCTTGCTAAGCACTAAACTTGCAAGGGTTAACTTGGATAGTGCTAGCTTGCCAATAGTAGCTTGCCTTGGGTAGTGCAGTGGTTGAAGTTTTCTTCTTCTTCTTCTTCTTCTTCTTCTTCTTCTGCTTCTTCTTCTTCTTGGTAGAACTCCTCCTCCTCGAAAGCTTGGTCGGTACTATCGTCTATAAATACATATGGAGTACACAGTCACCAAACAATACTTAACTAGGCTAGGTAGCATTCTAAGACACATATTTGATGATCTATTACCATCACAAGCATCACAAGTTTAATTTAATGGTTTCATCCTTTTTATTTTAGAAAAGTAATTTCTACTCATTGAAAAATTAACTAAAATTTAATATTCACCACCTAAAATATGGGATCATGTTGACACATGTCATCACCACATATTCTAACATGGGGGGAAATGAGATTTAAAGGTTGGATCAATATTACTTTGGTTTAAGTTCATTATTTAATGATTTAAAGTGACTAGAAATGCCTATATAGCATTATTTTGGTACTAGTCCAAAGTCACTGTATGTAAACCTTAATATTATTACATATTTAGATAGATATGATGAGATGTGATTTTTGAGAGTTGGAATCCACTCAAAAGCTAAATTGGTTGATTTTATAAAAATGTTGCAAGGTGCAAAAGCTTCTGTTTATTATTTTTATTAGGATAGATCATCTTAATATCTTTCGGACACAACTGGTTTCATGCAATTTGGATTTGTAAAACTCTCAGAATTAAATTTTAAACTAGTGGACAGAAACTAGATTCAACTTAAAAAGAAAAATCAAATTTTGAATGGTTGGGCTAGTGCGGGAAAGAACTTGGGTCAGTCCAGTGGCGCTCCGCGGCGCGGGGCTCAACTGACAGAGGGGGTCCCGTCTGTCAGTGGGTCTTAACACGTGAAACGGTATGCGCGCTGTGGGCCATAGGATTAGAAGGGGGGATCTATGGCTGAGGGTCGTCGTCGACGACGAACAGGTCGCCGGCGAGCTCGAACCCTAGCGGCTCGGTGGGGGTCTGCTAGGGACGTACCAGGGCTCTAGCGACGACGGCGAGGCGGGCAAACGAACTGGGAGATGACGGTGAGCTCAGGGACGGTCGAGGTAGCTTCGGGGGTGGTCGCAATCAGTCGCGCCCTTCTCCTCCAGAGGCAGCGGCTCCGGCTCCAATTCCGGCGAGCTGCTGCTCCCCTTGCTCGGGCTAATGGTGTGGGGTGGTCAGTGAGAGGTGGGGAGTGAGTGGGTGTGGAGAAAAGAGGCTGGGGAGTCCGGTTTATATAGGCCCGACGGTGAGACCGAAGGGTATGGGCAGGCGACTCCGGCGACACGGCTACGGGTGGCTAGCGGCATGGCTGCGGGCGGCGATCGACAGGCAGTCTCCTGGCGGTGCTCTAGGAAGTGAATGCGGGCGTAGGGGCGGTGGTACGCAGTCTGGGCGAGGTGGCGCTCTGAGCGGCAGAGGCGGCGGTGTCCACCGCGAGCGGTGACTGTGAGGCGTTGGGCGGCCAGCGGGGGTGTCTGGGGTGTTCCCCAGGTCGTGGCGGAGCGGTGGGCACGGGCTGCGGCCAAGGGGCGGTCTTTGCATGTGGGGACAGAGCGTGCTCTGCAGGCGGCGTCGGCATGGTCGACCAGTTCCGGGCGCGGCGGTTTCTGGCCGTTCCTGTCTCTGGCTCTGGCCTGGGGCTAGTTGGACGGTGGCAGTGGACCACTGGCAACGTGCTAGACATGGCGAGACATGCTAGAGAGGTCTGCTGCTGCGAGTACATGGTCGGTCGGCGAGGATTGGCTCGGCATGGAAATGCAGTGCAGCTAGGAGGTAGGGGATGTGCTGGTGTGGGTCTGGTTGGGTTTGAGGGAGACAAAGATGATCAAAGCACTTCAATTTGCTAGACAAAAATCAACCCAAAACAGTAATAGTTAGGCCACTTTGATCTTGCCCACCAAGTGTTTGATGAAATGGCCAAACGAGAAAAACTTTTGAATTTTGAGTTCAAATTTTTTGAGTGATCTCCACTGGTGCTAGGTAGTCTCTGGTTGCAAGGGTTTTGGAAGTGGAGCTCAAATAGGTGGTTTTTGAAATAGGGGTGATCTATGCATATGCATTGGATGCAATTTTCAAATGCCATTTAAAATAAGTAAAAGAATATTTTTAGCAGATCAAAAGGTGGGCCTTGGTACCTCATTATGTGTACTAGCAAGGGGTACAAAGATCATGAATTGTTTCTGTTAAGAAATGAGTGCTAGGAACACTCAAAGTAGTGTAGTCGATTAAAATGGCCAAAATGACCATTCCTCTTTTTTAATTCTTTCTGATTTGATTTTCTTTAGGAAAAGTTTGGGAAAGATGTAGATGATGTTTAAATCACCTAAGAAACATTTTAAAATCAAATAATCACAGAACCAAGGCAATTCAAATCAATCCCTATTTTAAATGCACATACCCATGAATGCTTTCATTTTTAATTTGGAAAAGTTTTTTTTAACCCCAAATTTGATGATTTAGATCTTGATAAGCTTGGATTGAAGTTTTGGGATGTTACAATGATGATGGTGTTCCACTTCACAAACCTAAGTGATTGCCATCAAGGTCAAGCTAATTGACCTTAACTAGAAGCGCTTCATGGGAGGCAACCCATGTGAAATAAATTATTTTTTATATTTTCAATTGGGTTAGTTTCATTTTTGTTTTTAATAAAGAGTGTTCAAGAAGACCTATGGAGAGAGGAGAAGAAAAAAATTAATCCTCTATATTTTATTTTACTAACACATGGCCTAAGAATGATTGCTGGATCATTACTTAGTATTTTTGCTGTTATCTAGTCCTTTGATAAGATGTGCAAAGGCGCACGGAGCTACTAATCAAATTCCTTGAGTCTTGAAGTTCATAGTGTTCTTAACGACCACTGGTACGGTCAGAGTGGACCGTACCGCGCGCCCGTACCACATCGACCTAAAGGGAGATAATTTTTTTGATGTTTGCCGAAGGGAACAGTGTCGATAACGACCACTGGTACGGCTGGACGCACCCATACCATACTGATGGCTCAGGATACGTTGAGTTCGTTGGGAACCCCAAGAGGAAGGTATGATAAGCACAACAACAAGTTTCCCTTAGTTATGAAACAAACATTATCGAACAAGTAGGAGCAAGGAAACAACTCCAAGGTGTTATTACCAACTTGGAATCCTGCACAACAAAACCATAGTACTTTGCCCCAACTTACAGTGAGGTTGTCAATCTTACCGGTTTTGCTGAAAACAAAGGATTAAACGTATTGTGTGGAAGATAGTAATTGTTTGCAGAAAGTAAACAGTAAACAGTAAATAGTAGATGGTATATCAATGGTAAAAGAATGGACCGGGGTCCATAGTTCACTACAGGTGATTCTCCTTAAGGTAGATGACATGTTGGGTGAACAAATTACAACGAGGCAATTGACAGACTCGATAAAGCATATATGCATAGACTAATCATCTTGACTCCTATGAGATTTGATTGGGCATTACAACATTATACATAGACTGTAATCCAACTGCATCAATGACTAATAATCCACCTTCAGGATCCGAACACCCTCCAGTATTAAGTTGCAAGCAATAGATAATTGCATTAAGCAAAGCATGTAAAGTAAACAATACGATCGTCCCATGGACAAAGGATTGTTGTTTTTCACTAGTAGCAACAACACATCTAGTACCTTAGAGATTCCTGTCACTTCCCCAGATTACTAGAGGCATGAACCCACTATCGAGCATAAATACCCCCTCTTGGAGTTGCTAGCATCTACTTGGCCAAGATATCTACTAACAACGGAAAGCATGCAAGATGACAAATAACATAGACATGATAGAATCAATAGTCAATCTGAAATAGCATCTCAATATCCATCGGATCCCCGCAAACACAACATGTAAGATTACAAATAGATGATCTTGATCATGAACGGAGCTCACAAGATCTAAACATCATAGCACAAACGAGGAGAACCAACCATCTAGCTACTACATGGACCCATAGTCCAGGGATGAACTACTCAGGCATCACAACGGAGGCAGTCATGGTCATGAAGAAGGCCTCCAGGGTAATCTCTCCCCTCCAGCAGGGTGCCGGGAAGAGCTTCGGATCCCCCCGATCCGGGGATCGAGATGGCAGTGGCTACAGACTCTTCCGTGGATTTCTATTTGGGTCTTTGATCAGGTACTTAGGGTTTTCGTCCTGAGAGGTCTTTATAGGCGGAAGGTAAAGGTCGGTGGGGGCACGAGGGGCCCACACCAGGTGGCGACGCGCCTAGGGATGGCCGCGCCACCCTAGGGTGTGGCCGCCTCGTGGCCCCTCTTCGTATCCCCTCGGACTCCGTGTTGCTTCGTGTAAAGTATTGACTTTGGCTTTTGTCCGGTCCAATTCCGAGAATATTTCCTTACTTGCTTTTCTGAAACCAAAAACAGCAGAAAACAGGCAACTGGCACTGTGGCATCTTGTTAATAGGTTAGTTCCAGAAAATGTATAAAAATACCCCAAAGTGTGGACAACACATAAGAAAGTAGATACTAAATAAGCATGGAACATCAAAAATTATAGATACGTTTACGACATATCAACATCCCCAAGCTGAACTCCTACTCGTCCTCGAGTAGGTAAGTGATAAAAAAGAATAATTTTTGAGGTAACATGCACCATCACAATCTTGACTAAGGTATTTGTAAAACATTGATAGGTGCGATCATAGTACTTTAACATAGCATGAAAGATACAGTTCTAACAATAAGACATAGCAACTATGTTGTAACATGAAAAGATACGAATAAAATATTCATGAATAACAATGCTTTGAAAGACGTTTGTTTGTTTCACATATAGAAAACATAATGAGAATGATATTCAGCTTGTCCCTCATGGTCTATCAAAACCTAAATGCATAGGACACCTTCAAAGTTCATAAGGGTGACTAGATACAAATAATTTAAGAACAAGCAATATCAAAGTTATGAATCAATCAACAAGTTTTGGGACAATGCACATTAAACTAAGAATGACCACTATGCTCTCTTAATAGGTGGATAAAGATAGAAGATGGAGACTCGACATAAAAGTAAAAGAAAGGCCCTTCATAGAAGGAAGCAGGGATTCAAGTCTCATAAAGAGCTTCCAAAAATTATGGTACTTATTAGCTTTCAACTCTCATTGCCCCTATCATAAGCATCTTTAGGTGATTAAGGTTAAAGTGAACGAATATGAGAATATGCTTGACAAGTTATAAGTTGAAAATCTCATGCCCCTTACTTACGAGTACCGAACCTCATGCTACTCAACTTTAGTCACGAGTAAGTTCTTGTCATTGTAAGTACATGTGTATCATAGTGAACCGCCAACGGGGTACCCCTTGCCCCATGATACAGGAGCTATCCCATATCAAAATGACAAGGCAACATACAATGAACATCTTAGCGATCTTTTTATTTGCTATTTGCATAGGTTTTTGTTGAGGATGCTTCACAGATTGCTCACTATGGTTATGCTGCAAGTTTCCACCATGATTAGGCATGGCTTAGGCTAGCCGCCCAGGCATTCTCTAACACATATAGAAACTCCATGAGCTTACAAGCTCCCCTTTTATTTCACACCGCCGTGATCCATAAGCAAAAGAACATGATATCAACTAAATAAAGTGCAATGTTGAAAGTGTTCCCCATGGTAACATGGTTCTGCTAATTCACAACTTATAAAGCGCAAGCATATACGCAACATAGATGGTCACAATGGTTCAAGTTTATTAAGTGCAAGAAAGTAAAGTGTGCCATCAAGTTTGTGAGAGCTTGAATCACTAATTTTAACATAATAGGTTTAATTCGGAAGCTAGATAAAACATGAATATACTTGGAATAGCAATAATGCTAATAGGTAGGTATGGTGGACTCTTTGGAATAACTTGGTTTTATTTGGAGTTGGATGCATGAGTGAAACTCATACTTGGTACATGTGGAGGCTAGCAAAAGATTGGGAGCGACCAACTAAGAGAGCAATAATGGCCATAAAAATGCAAAGCGAGAAAACATTATTAATTAAAGCATAACGTGATATTACAAGTCAAAAAATAAATGATCATAGAGGCTATGGTGACTGGAATAGTCTTAACATGGTGTGAGCATGCGCCAAGTCAACCCAAATAAAGCATCAACGGAGAATACCACAATATTATGCTTTTGTATGTTAAAATACCGCATGATTCTTTCAAGGCACATTAAGCAATCTCAATTGTTTGGAACAAGTCATGCTACATCAATAATTACTAAGCATAAAGTCAAAGCAATATCAAAAATGACATGATAAAGTCTAGGCCACAGTCAAAACAAGACTCCTTTTGTACCACTTATAAGCATGAACTTTCCTACTCTTTTCCAATCCAAATCAACTTATTTGAAACTATGTATGAGTGCTGGGATCCAACCAATTTATTTAAGAAAACCAAGCAAAAAAAACTAAAAACAAAAACGAAGACACTCCAAGAACAACACAATTGTGCATGAAATAATAAAAATGAAGTGTTTGGAAGAAACCTGAGATTTTTATTGATGAAGAAGGGGGTGCCTTGGGCATCCCCAAGCTTTGACGCTTGTACTTCTTGAATATTTCTTGGGGTGACATGGGTGGAATCCCCAAGCTTGAGCTTTTGTCCATACTTCATCTTATCAGGTTATTCTTCCCCACACATTAAAATTTCCTTCATACAAAACTTCACACAATCTTCATTAGCAACATTAGTGTACTCAAGATAATAAGTATTTGGGTTTAGTTTCAACACAAGTAAGGCTTCCATTAAAACACAAGCTATTGTAGCAATTCCTTCTAAAAGCTCAAGTGATCAAAGAGAACTCAAAGAGAAAGAGATTAAGAGGCAAATGCAAATAATGGCAGAAATCTGTCAAAATAGACCAGCAAGTAAAAGCCAATTTTTTCGAAGACCTTCTGTTGCTCAAATCTAAAATTGTTAAACTAACGAAAGTTAGATAACAACCTGGTGCAGAAGCAAAAAAATTACAGCTCAATCCGGCGTACAACGATTTTTCACAAATTTTTATAATGGAGCACAAAAATCTGTTATTAGGTAAGTGTTCTATACCTTTCTTGAGTGGGAATTGATATTTAATGGTGCCTTCTTTCATATCAATAATGGCACCAATAGTTCTAAGAAAAGGTCTTCCCAAAATAATAGGACAAGAAGCATTGCATTCAACATCCAAAACATAGAAATCAACAAGGACATAGGTATTGTTAACCATAATAAGAGCATCATTAGTACTCCCCATGAGTTTCTTTTTAGCATTATCATCAAGTTGGAGATCTAAATAACAATCTCCTAATGGTGGCAAATCAAGCATTTCATAAATCCTTCTAGGCATAATAGAAACACTACTATCAAGATCACATAAAGCTTTGAGATCAAAATCATTCACTTTCATATTAATGATGGGTTCCCAACCATCTTCTAATTTCATAGGAATATAAGCTTTATGTTTCAATTTTTCTTCTTTAATTTTTATGAGAGCATCAATAATGTGTTTTGTAAAGGCCATATTCATAGCACTAGCATTAGGACTTTCAACAAGCTTTTGTAGGAACATAATTACTTCAAAAATATTGCAACCATCAAGATCAAAATCATAGTTACCATCCAAGGTAGTAGAGCTATTGTTTCCCATATTTCGAAGAATTTCAGCATTTTTATTGGAAAAAGTTCCATTGGTTTTAGGCATTGTTGCAAAAGGAATGGGGACTTCATGTGGTTTGCTAGCATCAACATTAGTGGTGGTGATAGTACATGTACTATTATTTCTAGGAATTTCATCTTCTCTTTCCCACTTAGCATGTAATTCAGCTAATAGTCTAACATTTTCATCAATTCTAACTTGTATTTCATTAGTAGCAGCAAAGGGGTTTTCCATGGTTTCAGGTATAGCAGCCATTTTATTAATCAAAGAGGATTGTGCTTCAGACAAATATGATATTATTTTTTTCCAGCATTCGATAGTTTTTCCTCAATAGTTTTATTGAAAGCAGTTTATTTACTAATAAAATCCATAAGCATGACTTCAAGTTTAGAGGGTGCACTTCTATTGTTGTTGTAGGAATTTCCATAAGTATTACCATTATTGGGAGGATATGGCCTATAATTGTTATTGCCAAAATTATTCCTATAGGCATTGTTGCTAAAATTATTGTTTCTAATGAAGTTCACATCAACTTTCTCTTCTTGAGCAACCAAAGAGGCTAAGGGAACATGATTTGGATCAATATGAGCTTTCCCATTAACAAGCATAGACATAATAACATCAATTTTATCACTCAAGGAGGAGGTTTCTTCAACAGAATTTACCTTCTTACATTGTAGAGCTCTCTCAGTGTGCCATTCCAAATAGTTAACCATCATATTATCAAGGAGCTTTGTTGCATCACCCAAAGTAATGGTCATAAAGGTACCTCCAGCAGTAGAATCCAACAGATTTCTTGAAGAATAATTCAGTCCTGCATAAAAGGTTTGGATAATCATCGAAGCAATCAGTCCTTGAGTGGGACAATTCTTTACCAAAGATTTTATTCTTTCCTAAGCTTGAGAAACATGTTCATTATCAAATTGTTTAAATTTCATTATTTCACTTCTCATAGATATAATCTTAGCAGGAGGATAGTATTTTCCAATGAAAGCATCTTTGCATTTAGTCCAAGAATCAATACTATTTCTAGTTAGGGATAGCAACCACTCTTTAGCTTTCCCTCTCAAAGAGAAAGGAAACAATTTAAGCTTAATAATATCTCCATCTATATCCCTATGTTTTTGCATCTCACAAAGTTCAACAAAGTTATTAAGGTGAGCAGCAACATCTTCAGTACCAGTACTAGAGAATTGTTCTTTCATAACAAGATTGAGCAAAGAAGGTTTAATTTCAAAGAAAGTAGCTTCAGGAACAAGTGGAGCAATAGGTGTGCACATGAAATCATTGTTGTTTGTGCTAGTAAAGTCACACAACTTAGTGTTTTCAATAGTAGTCATTTTTTGTGTTTTTAATATAAAGAAGCAAACTAGTACAACTAATTTTTTGTGTGTTTTTGATAAAATAAACAAGCAAACAAAATAGAAATAAACTAAGAAAAACAAAAAACAAAGTAAAGTGATTGGTTGTGATGGAATCCCCTTGTGAAGATGTCCTTGACTCCCTGGCAAAGACGCCAAAAAAGGCTTGATGGCTCATGATACGTTGAGCTCGTTGGGAACCCCAAGAGGAAGGTATGATGAGCACAACAACAAGTTTCCCTCAGTTATTAAACGAAGGTTATCGAACCAGTAGGAGCAAGGAAACAAATCCAAGGTGTTGTTACCAACTTGGAATCCTACACAACACAACCACAAAACTTTGCCCCAACTTACAGCGAGGTTGTCAATCCCACCGGTTTTGCTGAAAATAAAGGATTAAACGTATTGTGTGGAAGATAGTACTTGTTTGCAGAAAGTAAACAGTAAACATTAAATAGTAGATGGTATATCAATGGTAAAAGAATGGACTAGGGTCCATAGTTCACTAGAGGTGATTCCCCTTAAGGTAGATGACATGTTGGGTGAACAAATTATAGCGGGGAATTGACAGACTCGAGAAAGCGTAGATGCATATACTAATCATCTTGACTCCTATGAGATTTGATTGAGCATTACAACATTATACGAAGACCATAATCCAACTGCATCTATGACTAATAATCCACCTTCAGGTTATCATCTGAACCCCCTCCAGTATTAAGTTGCAAGCAACAGATAATTGCATTAAGCAAAACATGTAAAGTAAACAATATGATTGTCCCATGGACAAAGGATTGCTGTTTTATCCCTAGTAGCAACAACATATCTAGTATCTTAGAGATTCCTGTCACTTCCCCAGATTACTAGTGGCATGAACCCACTATCGAGCATAAATACTCCCTCTTGGAGTTGCTAGCTGATGCGCTCGACTTTCGATGTAGAGCTCGTTGGGAACCCCAAGAGGAAGGTACGATGAATATAGCAGCAAGTCTTCCCTCAGTTATGAAACCAAGGTTTAATCAAACCAGTAGGAGCAAGGAAACAACCCAAAGGTGTTACTAGCTGAGCTTTGGCAGGGCGCACTACCGGTGCTAGTAGCAACATGGAGACCTGCACAACACAACCACAGAACTTTGTCCCCAACTTGCGATGAGGTTGTCAATCTCACCGCGTTTTGCAGAAAACAAAGGATTAAACATATCAAATGGAAAGAAGTAAAAGTTTGCAGAAAGTAAACACAAAGCAGTAAACAGTTGCAGATTGTATGTAAAGAAAAAGGACCGGGATCCATAGTTCACTAGAGGTGGCTCTCCTTAGATAGATAACATGCTGGGTGAACAAATTACAGTGGGGCAATTGACAAACACCGAGAAAGAAATACATGCATATACTAATCATCTTGACTCCTCTGAGACTTGATTGGGCATTACAACATAATACATAGACCGCCATCCAACTGCATCTATGACTAATAATCCACCTTCAGGTTATCATCTGAACCCCCTCCAGTATTAAGTTGTAAGCAACAGATTATTGCTTTACGAACTGCGTGTAAAGTAAACAATACAATTGTTCTATGAACAAAGGATTGTTGTTTTCTCCCTAGTAGCAACAACACATCTAGTACCTTAGAGATTTCTGTCACTTCCCCAGATTACCAGAGGCATGAACCCACTATCGAGCATAAATACTAACTCTTGGAGTTGCTAGCATCTACTTGGCCAAGATAGCTACTAACAACAGAAAGCATGCAAGATCTCAAATAACAAAGACATGATAGAATCAATAATCAATCTGAAATAGCATCTCAATATCCATCGGATCCCCGCAAACACAACATGTATGGATTACAAATAGATGATCTTGATCATGAACGGAGCTCACAAGATCTAAACATGAAAGCACAAAGGAGGAGAAACCAGCCATCTAGCTACTACATGGATCCGTAGTCCAAGGATGAACTACTCACGCATCACACCGGAGGCTTGCGTGGTGATGAAGAAGGCCTCCAGGGTGAATTCCCCTCTCCGACAGGCTGACGGGAAGAGCTTCAGATCCCCCTGATCTAGGGACAGAGACGACGGCGGCTACATACTCTTTCATGGATTTTTGATCGGGTCCCTAGGGTTTTCGTACCGAGGGCAACTTATAGGCGGCAGGAGAGGCCGAGGGGGTGCTGGGGTCGGCCAGACCACCCCCTGGCGCGGGCCAAGGCTGTCCGCACGGCCAGGTGGTGTGGCCGGCCCCTGGCCCCTCTCCGTCTCGTATTCTGGCACTTGATCCCTTCCGGAAAAATAGGCACTTTGGCTTTTGTCCCGTCCAATTCCGAGAATATTCATTTTCTGACTTTCCTGGAAGCAAAAACAGCAGAAAACATGCAGCTAGCACTGTGGCTCTTGTTAATAGGTTAGTCCAAGAAATCATAATAAAAGTACTCCAAAGTTGGAACAAAACACAAGAAAGTGGATAAACTAAGCATGGAACATCAAAAATTATAGATACATTTGCAATGTATCAACATCCCCAAGCTTAACTCCTGCTCGTCCTCGAGTAGGTAAGTGATAAAAAGAAAGAATTTTTGAGGTGACATGCACCATCAAAGACTTGATCAAATTATTTGCAAACCACTCAAAGCTGGGATCATAGTACTTCAGTCATAACATGAAACACAAAGTTCTAGCAATAAGCAAATAAACTATGATGCAACATGAAAAGACATAAACAAAAGATTCATGAATAACAATGCTTTGCAATATGTTTGTTTGTTTCACATAAATAAAACATAGCATAAAAGTATTCAGCTTGTCCCTCTATAGAGTAGCAAATATAAATGCATAGGACACCTTTAAAGTTCATAAGAGTGACTAGATACAATAGTTTCAAACAAGCAATAACAAGTTATGCATCAATCAACAAGTCTTGGGACAATGCACATAGAACTAAGAATGACCACTATGCTCTCAAAGTAGGTGCATAAAGATAGAAGGCGGAGACTCAATATAATGGTGGAAGAAAAGCCTTTTGTAAAAGGAAGTAGGGATTCAAGTCTCATAAAGAGCTTCCAAAAATTATGGTACTTGTAGTTTTCAGCTCTCATTGCCCCTATCATAAGCATCTTGAAGGTGATTAAGGTTAAAGTGACACAACTAAGGGGATATGCTTGACAAGTTATAAACAGAAATCTTATGCCCCTTACTTACGAAGACCGATCCTCATGCTACTCAACTTTAGTCACGAGTAAGCTCTTGTCATTGTAAGTATATGTGTATCATTAAGAACCGCCAACGGGGTACCCCTTGCACATGATACGGGAGCTTTCCCATAATCAAAATGACAAGGCAAGCAGACAATGAGCATCTCCGTGATCTTTTTATTTGCTATTTTCATAGGTTTTTATTGAGGATGCTTCATAGAGTGCTCATTATGGTGATGCTGCAAGTTTCCACCATGATTAGGCATGGCTTAGGCTAGCAGCCCAGGCGTTTCTCTAACAAACATACAAACTCCATGATCTTACAAGTTCCACTTTTATTTCACACCACCGGGATCCGTAAGCAAAAGAACATGATATCAACGGGGTACAAAGTACAAGTGCAATGTTGAAAGCGTTCCCCATGAAACATGGTTCTGATAATTTCAACTTATAAAGCGCAAGCATATACGCAACAAAGAAGGACCCAATGGTTCAAGTTTATTAGAGGCAATAAAGTAAAGTGTGCCATCAAGTTCGTGAGAGCTTTAATCACTAGTTTTCTCATAACAAGGGGAAGGTAAACAAAAGCATGAATATACTTGGAATAGCATCAGCTAATAGGTAGGTATGGTGGACTCTTTGGAATAACTTGGTTTAGGGAGTTGGATGCATGAGTGGAACTCATACTTTGTTGTGGAGGCTAGCAAAAGACTGGGAGCGACAAACTAAGAGAGCAATAATGGCCATAATCATGCAGAGCAACAAAACATCATTGATCAAAGCATAAAGTGATACTTCAAGTTGAAAACTAAAGGATCATAAAGGCTATGGTGACTTGAGATAGTCATAACATGGTGTGAGCATGTGCCAAGTCAACCCAAATAAAGCATCAAAGGAGAATACCACTATACTATGCTTTAATATGCTAAAACAACGCATGATTCATCCAAGGCACATTAAGCAATCTCAATTGTTTATAACAAGTCATGCTATAGCAAAGACTACTAAGCATAAAGCCAAAACAATATCAAGAATGGCATGACAGAGCATAGGCCACAGTCAAAAACAAGCTCTTTTTACCACATAAGCATGAACTTTCCTACTCTTTTCCAAACCAAACCAAACTATTTGCAAACCAAAGTATGAAAGACGGGGTCCAACCAACTTATTCAGAAAACTAAGCAAACCAAGCAAACTAAAAACCAAAACTAAAACGAAAAAGAAGACGCTCCAAGAAAAACACAACTGTGCATGAAACAATAAAAATAAAGCGTTCGGAAGAAACCTGGGATTTTTATTGATGAAGAAGGGGATGCCTTGGGCATCCCCAAGCTTTGAAGCTTGTACTTCTTGGATATTTCTTGGGGTGACACGTGTGGCATCCCCAAGCTTGAGCTTTAGTCCATTCTTCATCTCATTACTCATTCCTTCCATACACCTGGAATTTTTCCTTCATACAAAACTTCACACAATCTCATTAGCAACATTAGTGAACTTAAGATAAATAAGTCTCAAGGTTCAGTTCTAACACCAAATAAACTTCCATTAGAACACTAGCTACTGTAGCACTTCCCTCAAAAAGCTCAATTCCCCAAAGGAACTCAAGAAGGAACTAACAAGAAGCAAATGCAGAAAATGGCAGAAATCTGTCAAAACAGACCAGCAGGTAAAGACAAATTTTTTCGAAGACCTTCTGTTACTCAAATCAAAAAGTGCTGAACTAACGGAAGTTAGATAACAACCTGGGGTAGAAGAAAAACAAATTACATCTCAATCCGACGTACAGATCTCTCTCAGAAATTTTGACGGTGAAGCACAAAAATACGTTTTGGAACAACAACTTTCCCAATCATTACTTCACTCTCATTAGAGGTTACTCTTGGCACAAAAAGCAAATAAAAAGGATAAGGAGAGGTTATTACAGAGGTAATAACTTCCAAGACTCAACTAAAACTCTTGGGTTATCTCCCAACAAGTACTTTTCTTTAACGCCTTTAAGTTAGGCATAAGAACCAAATAAAGAATCAAGTGTTCTCAAATGAAGAAGCATTAAGACCAACTTTCTTGCCCATACCTCTCTTATTTTTATTCTTAACCTTGGGGAAAATATGATTGTTTGGTGGAGAAGAAAAGTTCATGGTCCCCTTTCCCACATCTATTATTGCTCCAAGGAGTTCTAATAGGGACCTTCCAAGTGTAATTTGTCCTTTTCCTGCACATTCAATAACAAGATAATCAATAGAAATCATTTTCCCAAGGATCTTTGTAAACACTCCTTCAGATATTCCAAGAGGTAATATGGTAGTATTATTAGTAAGAGATATTTATTTTCCTCCCTCAATGAGCCTCCAAAGATTCAGAGATTCATAAATAGCTTTGGGCATAAGACAAAATTCAGACATGATATGGCAGCGGGCTTGAAAAGTTTAAGTGTTTATCTCAATCTTTACTGTAGGGAACCACTTTGATGGTTCAGAGTTTATTGGAACATAATCATGCTGCCCCCTAAGCATATTATAGCACCCTTCTAATCTAGTAGTGCTAGCTTCAAGAGTATCCAACCTAGCAAATATTTTTGTGAAAAAAGTATCAGTTTGGCTAGGCGTGTTGTAAGTAAGGATCAATTTCTTTATAGCATTAATAGCATCATCCTCATTACATTGGAGGAAATCTCCTCCCGCAATAGCATCTAAAGCATATCTATAGCTAAGAGCAATCCCAAGGTAAAAATTGCTAAGGAACAAGCCTTGAGTCATTTTAGGCTTAGTTTTTTCATGAAGATCAGAGATTCTAGACCAAGCTTCCTTAAAACTTTCCTCAATTCCTTATTTGAAAGTGAAAATCATTTCCTCGGGTGACATAGTGATTGGAGCAAGGCTAGTCATAATGGCAACTTAGGATAGGAACTAATTTTTTTGTGTTTTTGAAATAAGAAAGCAAACTTGTAAAACTAATTTTTTTTGTGTTTTTTGAATAACAAAACAAGCAAACAAAGCAAAAAGAAACTAAGCAAAACAAAAAAAACAAAGTAAAGAGATTGGTTATGACGGACTCCCCTTGTGAAGATGTCCTTGACTCCCCGGCAACGGCGCCAGAAAATCTTGATGCGCTCGACTTTCGACGTAGAGCTTGTTGGGAATCCTAAGAGGAAGGTACGATGAATATAGAAACAAGTCTTCCCTCATTTATGAAACCAAGGTTTAATCGAACCAGTAGGAGCAAGGAAACACCCCAAAGGTGTTACTAGCTGAGCTTTGGCAGGGCGCACTACCGGTGCTAGTAGCAACGTGGAGACCTGCACAACACAACCACAGAACTTTGTCCCCAACTTGCGATGAGGTTGTCAATCTCACCGTGTTTTGTGGAAAACAAAGGATTAAACGTATCGAATGGAAAGAAGTAAAATTTTGTAGAAAGTAAACACAAAGCAGTAAACAGTTACAGATTGTATGTAAAGAAAAAGGACCGGGATCCATAGTTCACTAGAGGTGGCTCTCCTTAGATAGATAACATGCTGGGTGAACAAATTACAGTAGGGCAAATTGACAAACATCAAGAAAGCAATACATGCATATACTAATCATCTTGACTCCTCTGAGACTTGATTGGGCATTACAACATAATACATAGACCGCCATCCAACTGCATCTATGACTAATAATCCACCTTCAGGTAATCATCCGAACCCCCTCCAGTATTAAGTTGCAAGCAACAGATTATTGCTTTACGAACTGCATGTAAAGTAAACAATACAATTATTCTATGAACAAAGGATCGTTGTTTTCTCCCTAGTAGCAACATCACATCTAGTACCTTAGAGATTTCTGTCACTTCCCTAGATTACCAGAGGCATGAACCCACTATCGAGCATAAATACTAACTCTTGGAGTTGCTAGCATCTACTTGGCCAAGATAGCTACTAAGAACGGAAAGAATTCAAGATCTCAAATAACAAAGACATGATAGAATCAATAATCAATCTAAAATAGCATCTCAATATCCATCGGATCCCCGCAAACACAACATGTATGGATTACAAATAGATGATCTTCATCATGAACGGAGCTCACAAGATCTAAACATGAAAGCACAAAGGAGGAGAAACCAGCCATCTAGCTACTACATGGATCCGTAGTCCAAGGATGAACTACTCACGCATCACACCAGAGGCTTGCATGGTGAGGAAGAAGGCCTCCAGGGTGAATTCCCCTCTCCGGCAGGGTGCCGGGAAGAGCTTCAGATCCCCCCGATCTAGGGACAGAGACGACGGCGGCTATAGACTCTTTCATGGATTTTTGATCGGGTCCCTAGGGTTTTCGTCCCGAGGGAAACTTATAGGCGGAAGGAGAGGCCGAGGGGGTGCTGGGGTCGGCCAGACCACCCCCTGGCGCAGGCCAAGCCTGGCCGCGCGGCCAGGTGGTGTGGCCGGCCCCTGGCCCCTCTCCGTCTCGTATTCTGGCACTTGATCCCTTCCAGAAAAATAGGCACTTTGGCTTTTGTCCCGTTCAATTCCGAGAATATTCATTTTGTGACTTTCCTGGAACCAAAAACAGCAGAAAACAGGCAGCTGGCACTGTGGCTCTTGTTAATAGGTTAGTCCAAGAAATCATAATAAAAGTACTCCAAAGTTGGAACAAAACACAAGAAAGTGGATAAAACTAAGCATGGAACATCAAAAATTATAGATACATTTGCAATGTATCAGTAGCATCTACTTGGCCAAGATAGCTACTAACAACGGAAAGCATGCAAGATTACAAATAACATAGACATGATAGAATCAATAATAAATCTTAAATAGCATCTCAATATCCATCGGATCCCCGCAAACACAACATGTAAGATTACAAATAGATGATCTTGATCATGAATGGAGCTCACAAGATCTAAACATGATAGCACAAAGGAGGAGAACCAACCATCTAGCTACTACATGGACTCGTAGTCTAGGTATGAACTACTCACGCATCACACCAGAGGTAGTCATGGTGATGAAGAAGGCCTCCAGGGTGATCTGTCCCCTCCGGCAGGGTGCCGGGAAGAGCTTCGGATCCCCCCGATCTGGGGATCGAGATGGCGGCGGCTACAGACTCTTCCGTGGATTTCTGTTTTGGTCTTTGATCAGGTACTTAGGGTTTTTGTCCCGAGAGGTCTTTATAGGCGGAAGGGCAAGGTCGGTGGAGGCACGAGGGGCCCACACCAGGTGGCGGTGCGCCTAGGGCTGGCCGCGCCACCCTAGGGTGTCGTCGCCTCGTGTCCCCTCTCCGTCTCTCGTCCGGACTCCGTGTTGCTTCGGGTAAAATATTGACTTTTGCTTTTGTCCGGTCCAATTCCGAGAATATTTCCTTACTAGCTTTTCTGAAACCAAAAACAGCAGAAAACGGGCAACTGACACTGTGGCATCTTGTTAATAGGTTAGTTCCATAAAATATATAAAAATACCGCAAAGTGTGGACAAAACATAAGAAAGTAGATACGAAACAAGCATGGAACATTAAAAATTATAGATACGTTTAAGACGTATCACGTACCCTCGAGCAAATATCATATTTCAAGCAAAGTCACAACATCATTAACGACTAGCAGTACGGGCGCACGTGGCTGTACCGTGTGCCCGTACTAAGTACACCGCCTGGGACCAGTCGTCACCCCCAAGGTAAGTGACCTGGTACGGGCTGTCTCCGGCCATACCTCTTGCATGTACCACGTTCACGGCCGCCATAAGAACCCCAAGGAGGTAACCTAAAAATCCCCAAATCATTTTTTCTCTCTTTCTTCTTCCTCCAAACTCCAAACCACCTCCATTGGATTTTCAAATTTACTCAATCTTTCTTCGATTCTTTGCTATCTTTCAATCTAAGGTATGATTATCCTCCGATCCCCAAATTATTTGTGCAAAAGCTTCACTCAATCATTCATCATTGTCAATCTAGGCATAGGTCTTGTTCTTGATAAATCTTGATATTTAGTATGCTTAGCATTGTTTTTAGAAGAGTTTCTTTTGTAGTTAGTGTAGATAATCACTTATGCTATGTTTCTATTGGACTAAAAAAATTATTAGCAATCTTTATTTATTTTGTCTTATTTTTATTTATTAGATGAACATGAGGAGTCGTACACGTGAGATGGCTGCAGAATCCTCCACACCACCTGTTGATACGTTAACCCCCAAGTCACTTTGATTTTTGTATCGAGTTCACTGAGGAGTTCCATCTGAGCCATTTCGATCATCTCAAGATTTGAGAAATCAAGTCCACCAAGTGGGCATGTCCTTATATCCTGAACCAACTTGGCATTCATGGTGATTTTGATTTACTTTGTAGCAATGTTGGTTTGTACAATTTTGTCTTTCAGGATATGGGGACGTATCACCGCTTGATGCTTGAGTTCTTTGGCACCTTGACACATACGGTGGATCCTTATGGTTGTTCCGAGGAACCCAAAGTTGATCAAATCAAATTCCGCCTTATGAACTATGAGTATACTTTAACACTCAGCCAATGGGATCAATGCTTTGGGTTTGCCACCAACACCACCGATGTACCTACAACTACATTTATTTTAGACCCTTCCCCTTTAGAATATTTTAATTTGATGAGAATTCGTGGAAACACACCCATGGGGATCCAAATTGATCATCCTGCTATTCGGTATTTATTCTATGTGATTGTTAACATACTGCAGGCACGTGGTGAGTTTACTAGAGTCAATGAGGAGGACATGTTGATCCTCGCAAAAGTTGCTCTTATCAATTGTAACTTAATGCCAAATTTGGGAGCTCTTCTTGTGTTCTGCCTTAAGTATCGGGCTCTTCAGTCTTGAGGACCCATATGTGGAGGAGTTGTGACCGTTCTTGCATGCGCACTTAGCATCAACCTAGGTAACATCTAGCCATTGAGTAGATGTAACCGTCTCGGTCTATCTACTCTAAGAGCATGTGGTATGATTTCTAAAAATCATGGTAGATATTTCTTCAATATACCTAGAGCGGATCACGTGATCCCAGCTCCTTTGCCTAACGATTTATACTGTATCAAGGATGGACATTTGTGTTATGATGCGCACGTTGAAGCTAATCTACCCCAACAAGAAATACCCATGGGAGGAGGAGAAGATGAAGAAGTAGAACAAGGAGGACCCGAACAAGATGTGCAGCCACCAAACTACTACACCACCTATGAAGACATCTATGCACTCGAAGAAAATATTCAAAACATGAACAACCTCCACTACAAGAAAAGTTTCCTTCCGCAATGACTTGGCCCGACGGTCATCGTTGAAGGCGTGTCTTCCGCGACGAAATTCTCAGCTCGGCCGTGGCTGATGGAAAACTTTTTTTCCGGTTTCGCGGCCCTCTACTATGACGGATCTGCTAATAACATGGAGGAAGCTTGGCCAACGTGTGGCATAAGAAAGATCTTCGTTTCCTCGCGCGATGTTGACTCGTCGAAGTATTTTGAGGTGTGTGGGTCCTGGACATCAGTGTATCTAGCAGACCATACTTTTCAGTCGCACCTCCCTGATTTGAACTCGATAACGTTGCTCGACGCGTCTGCCGTTTAGTCAGGCAGCTAGGTCCCACATGTCAGCCTCTCATTAGAGGATCGTGTGTATGATGAATTTTTTTCCTTTCCTCGCGCTACCCTGTTCCGAAGTGGATAGTGCTGCTCGATGCATCTACCATTTAATCAACCTCTTGGGACCCACATGTCATCCTCTCATTAGAAGAAACGTGTGTAAGATGGAATTTTTTCCCTTGGCTATTGCCTCCCTGATTTCAACATGATAACGTTGCTCGATCTATCTGTCGTCTAGTCATGCTACTGGGTCCTCAATGTCAGCCTCACATTATAAGAATCGTGTGTATGATGGAATTTTTTTCTTCGCTCGCGCTACCCTGTTCCGAACTTGATGGTGCTGCTCGATGGATCTACCTTTTAATCAAACTCTTCGACCCCACATGTCATCCTCTCATTAGAAGAAACATGTATATGATAGAATTTTTTCCCTCGGTTGCGCCTCCGTGTTCCGAACTTGATAGCATTGCTCGCTGCATCTACCATTTAATCATGATGCAGGGCCCCACATGTCATCCACTCATTAGAAGAAACGTGTGTATGATGGAATTTTTGCTCTCGGTCGTGCCTACATGTTTTGAACTTGATAGCGTTGCTCGATGCATCAATCATTTTTCCAGGCTATTGGGTCCCCCATGTGAGCCTCTCAGTAGAAGAAACGTGTGCATGCTGGACTTTTTCTCGCTCACGCCTCCCTATTTCGAACTTGGCAACGTCGCTTGAGGTAGAATCTGTATAAGGCCACGCTACTGGGTCCCACATGCCGGTCTCTCTTTAAATCAAACTTGCGTATGATGGACTTTTTTTTGGTCGTGTCCGCTATTTTGACCTTGGCAACGTTGCTCGATGTGGCAGCCGTATATGGTTTTGCTGCTGAGGCCCCCATGTCACCCTCTCTAGTATGTTCTGGCGGGTGGGTCCCTGATGCCAGCCTCTCTGTACAAGTATTTAACTTTTTTTTCAAACCCGACCATTAAACTCGAGGGATGCTACAGGCTGGTGGGTCCGTGATGTCAGCCTCTCCGTAATGCGATATTAAAAACTAAACCCTTTCTCAAAAAAAAGTAAACCCAACATATATATAAATATGTACACATAGGGGATTTGAACTAAAGACCTTCAAATCAAATCAAATAGACATAAACTGAGTGTTTTGCCACTATACAAAAGATACTAATAGAAATTGAATCATTAAACATGTATTAGTACTACAACTTATATATCGGTCTTGTAAAAAATATTTTGTGTGTCCATGTTATCTCTCTTAAAATACAAGACTAGAGCTACTGGAACCTTGATTTATAAAAAGCCACATAATGGATTAGTTTCTTAAAAACATGGGTAGGCAGAGTTCTTTTTGGAGGTAGGGGAAATGCCAAAACTCCAAATTTAAAAGTTTTTGGGCTATGGTCAATGGGCTCCTATCTCAAATTTCACTGGGTTGTGGCTCGCTAGATTCAAACATAGACCTCATCGAGGAAGGAAAAAACGATAATTCCCATGACAGATATTCATGTAAAAATATCTAATGAACACACACCACATGCGCCAAAACATGGATGGTATCCAATGATTTCACTTGGTGAAATCACGTTGTATATCTTTACCCTCTCATCTCTATCCAAAATGCATCCAACGGTTTCGATGACATAGGCAAAAGCTCTAGAGCAAGTAGCCAGCAGCAACGGCAGGACTTTTGACAAATTCAATACCATTTGAAAGATTAAGGAGTACAGAATAATAAGACATAAAAAATCGACAGATTCCTAGTTCATATTCAGCAGCACTTGACCAATTCAGAAGCATTTTAAAGTGACTGATTCAGCAATACAGACACTGAAATTCAATATCACTACAGAGAGACACAGTTCTTGTTTCAGCTCTAAAAACCATGCCACGCGATCAGTTTGCCCATTTCTCCAAACGCACTTGATCATTGGAACACAATCGTTGTCATAATATTTGGTCATATAGGGAACCATCATATAGATACAGATATACCATACCAGTACGTACTAGTCATAGCTCCAATCTAGCAAAAGGTTATTACAGTTTTACCACCCATATATGATTAGTGGAGATAAGGCAACCACATAATTAATTACAATAGCATGCAGCCAAAGAGCTAGACTGCTAGGAAGTTCATGAACAGCATGCAGCATTCAGGTCAGCCAGATACATCGACCTTGACCGTTCTTCCAATAGTAAGTTTGGCTGCTTTTTGAAACTTGATCCACCTAGAAGTAGCTGCCAAGCGCCCATCCGTCGAGTTAATGGCGTAGCGTCCCTCGATTTGCAATCCTTCACTTTGCATCATGATGACTATTGTGCCCTTTTGTCTGGCCTGGAGTTGCTTTGTGGCACTCTTAGGCAATTTCTGAGTCAAAGCAAGAGATAGACGCATAATTACTAAGAGCAATGCACCGAATCATGTGAAACTTGAGAAGACATTCAGAGCAGTTTATCTGCCGCCATATACTCACAAACATAATCCGGTGCGACCTTGTGATGACACATGTGTAGGATATGGTCTGAAAAGGTGCTGCCCGGGGTGATGAAGGATGTTGTGCCGATGCCTGTGCTGGGGCTGGTGCTGGTGTAGGAGATGGTGCCACTAATTGTAGACTGGCTGGTGCAGGAGCCAGAAGGCCCATAACTGGTGCCGGCGCCAGCAACTTGATGCTAGATTCCTTCTGAGGTGAAGGTAAGCTGACTACAGGGATGGTAGAGGCAGATGAGAAGTGTACAAGCAAAATGGTCTCTTATACAATAGTTACTCACACAACAGTGATCTATGATGAGTATACAAGCAAATTAAGTTACTACCTCCATTCTTTCTCCTTAGGTCAATAGGTGCCGCAGCAGGAACTAGGGCCAGTGCCGTTGCGGGTGCCAGCAGCTTGGTGTTGGTTACCTTCTAGGGGTAGGTAAGGGGACTACAAGAGTGGTCAGAGAGGCATATGAGATGTGGACAAGCAAACTGGTTTCTTATACAACAGTAATTCCTAGACAGAGATGAGAGTATACAAGCAAATTAAGTTACTACCTCTATTCTTTCTCCTACTGAGGTCAATAGGTGCCATTGCAGGAACATGGGCCGGTGCTGGTGTCGGTGCTAGCAGCTTGATGCTAGCACCCTTCTGGGTGGTAAATATGGGGAAGCGGACTGCAGAAGTGGTCAGTGTCATATGATGAGTAAAGATAATGGTGCAGAATAGTTAGTCACAAGAAAATCATTAGAGGTTGTGATGAGTAGAGAAGAAAATTAATTAGTACTACCTCCATTCTTGGTCCTTCGGCCAACAAGTGTACGATGGCGTGCAAGTATCTGCCCAGGCTTGCTAAAATCGAATGATACCTCGTCCCCCTGCTTCAGACCATTCTCACGGACATACTTGGACCAACCTCGAGCACCCAAATAGGTGGTGGCCATCGTCTGGGAGACATCCACATCATATAGTTGACGCATGCCTTTAGGGCCCTCGCTATACAAAGTTAGAAACTTATCGTTTCCAAACATCTTGTTTATAATGGGGCGAGAGACACAAGGTACAACCTTTATGAGAAAATTCATAGAGAAGTAAGGCAACAACAAAAAAAGTGAGATACAAGATCTTACATCAAGTCGGTCTAAACCACTTGGAATCCATACCTGATACATGGGTACCCTTTGCGAAGGGTGGCCATGCACCATTTTTCTACCCTCTGCCTTGGGAATGGCATAGATGGGCCTCCTTTCAATGAACAAGCTTGACAAGAGGATGGTAGCAGAAAGGGCTGAGCAGCTGGTGCGTGGTACTGATTGAAATTAAGTGGAAAAGTTAAATTATGCAAAGAGCAAGTAAATCTAATAATATAAGACAAAACCATTGCCTCTAAAGCAAACATATTTTATTTTTATGAACTTCTAATGAGCGTAAACATATAGTACTAGCTGATAACAATAATTTGGAAAATCATAACATGTGAAATTGTGGATTTTCAAATTATACCCACTTCTTAGAGAGGTCACTGCCCACCTGGGTACTGTGTTAGCGCTTCCTCGTTGTGTAGATGATGTACTCTTTTGGTGCGGGCATCAGAAATCTACTAGCCTCTATATCAACCTCAGCCTCCGCAGCAGCACCTTCAATCTGCATAAATAGCAACAGAGCTCAATAGTTCAATACTGTAAAGTTTGACCATGTTTTTAGAAAAAAATTATAATATGAATTATATATCCTTGGATACATCATGAAACATATATTCACATCGTATGTATATAATATCATAGTTCTTGATAGTTTTTGACATTTTTCAAAAGTTTGGTCAAACTTTCCGTCGCTTGACTTTTCGAAAAATATAATATATGCCTAAAGCCTTGGGACGGAGGGAGTATAGTACATAGTAGTCATATACTAACTGTATGAGATAGTATGACAGATCCAGATCTGGATTCACATAAACACAGTGCCAGAATTAATAAAATCACACACATGTTTCTGAACATCTGATAAGCATGCATGACACCAAGTGGGTAATACTTAAACCTGACTGCACCATGGTAATAAGGGTATTAAGAACAAATACCTTTCTCTTTAAGATGGGCCCTTCCAGGTGGCCGGTGGCCTTGCGCTTGTTTGGTGAGTAGTGGTACTAGCCGGATCCTGCGGCATGTGGGGGTACCATCTTGTTTGCCGCACCTGGAGCACCGCACGTTCGCAGGTATGTACCACCGTGCTAAAGTAAATGAAGAAGAGATGGTGTCACAGAGGCTTCCACCAAAACAGGATGCAGACAAAGACAACTTTTAGCACAGGGATACATCCAGGTTGCAGCCAACCACTTTCAGCATTGGAAATAATGGAATAACGCAACGAATATACTGCTACATCACCTTTTTAGGCAACTTTTAAGGGAACTGACGGGACCATCCCTGTCCATAGTGGCCGTGCACGCCACTGACCCATAGTTCTCCATACAGAATCTGACGCAAAATCCATTGCACATTACGAGTAGCAACTAAAGGTTACCGAAGTGAAGAACGCTGAAATCAAACCCGACCAAATGCCCCAATTAGAACAGCGGTGACCAAGCCCTGATCTGGGATCCATACGAAATCCCACCTCCCCCAATCCCACCCCCATTCCCACCACCACCCCCACCCCACCCAAATTACCCAATCGATTAGAGAAGAGGAAAAGTATCCTGATTAGGTGATTCGGAGTTAAGGAATAAGCAAGAACTCCACAATCAAAGCATACCGGATACTACTACTCCTAGTACTAATAGTACCCCCAATGGCCCAATCGAAAGCAAATTAAGCAAAGCGGGATTTTGAGGTGAGCAAATACACCCACCTATTTCAACAAGGACTCCCCAATCGGAGGTTGCACCAGTTCTAACAGTTGCTTGCTGGATGGGAGCTAGCTAGTGATGGTTTCTTGTCTTGTCATCGGTAGAAAGGCATGGGCAGGGGAGTGGTAGTACTAGTAGTAATAGGGCTGGGCAGTACACTTTTTCTACAGTAAGTATTTTTAAGTGGTAGTGGCGGGAAGATTTTGCCGGGAGAGAATGCCGAATTTTTGATCCCAGCTATCACGTGGTGGCCTACAACTGTCTCAAGCAGGACCCACATCAGGGGTGAGTTAAAATAGGTCCCACATCAAGTGGGTGAGATAATTGACCGAGCCAACCTCCTCCTTCCCTTGGTACTAGTACTAGTTCTCCCGGGTTCCTCTCCAAGGACAGAGAAAATTGCCCCTCTTCGAATCAAATTGATCCCAGCTTATTATCCTTTTGCTGATTCGTCTCATGGAGCAGTGGACAAGACGGCAGTAGTTGCAGCATAGGGCACCAGCACTGGGGCCTCAAAAACAGTTTAGGAACTGATAAAATGATAAGCTCGGACTTCAGACTAGAAACACACACAAACACACATATACTATATACTAATATACATACTAGTTTCCAATTACAGTTCTCCTAACAAAGGCCTAGAAATCATAATAAGGTAGCTCCATATTACAGAAGTACGACAGTAGCAAACCAATCATGGGATGGCTCTACACCCCAAGAGTTTTGCAGCTGGGGTAGTCGTCATGAGACAACCTAGACGGCACCAAAAGTACACCCCAGATGATCAGTAGCCCTGCATCAATGTCACCACCCCCAAAATTTCATAGCATAGTAGGTTGTATTCTCAATATGTGTATATATATTATTAATAGACTTAATGTATCCATTTTTATCTAAGAAGACTATTGGTTAATAAAAACTTAATGTTTATCCATCCAGAAGCAGTGTACCCGATTCACAGCCTCATGTGCAGGCTCATCAATGAACATGTCATCATCATTACCATCAAAGTCCTCTTTGGTCATCTACTTCTGCGATTAGTAGATTAACAGATACGTTTATAGAGAAACATCAAAGACACACAACCTAAACATTTGTCATTCTACAGACATACCTTGTCATCTGGCATAGCGGTAGTACCAGAAATGAAACTTGTTTCATGCAGCTTGTGCTTTTTCTCTCCTCCCCTTCTCCAAGTTGATCTAGATGCTTAGGAGCTTCCTCTACCAGTTGATCTAGTTGATTAACATCTGCTTCCCCTACTTGATCTTGATGATAAAGATGTGCTTCCCCCGGTTCATATGGAGGATCATATGGTTCACCATGAAATACCCATCTAATTAACATATGTGCTTAGCATCCCATATGTAAAAATATGGTCTTCCACTATACTTTGAGGAAGCACCCTACGATTCGTGCACAACTGGCAGGGGCAATGTACTTTTGAGTTGTCACAATGAGCTCTAACAAATCCCATAAATCGTTAAACATCAAGGATGCATTTAGCGCTTCCTAATGGAGCAATCTCTATCCAAAATCTACCCATCTGTTTAATTATGGTATACAAGGTTGGTTATTATTAAAAGAAAAGCAGGAAACATATAGATGGAGTACAAAAACTATATATGCCTATGCATTTCAGCAAACATATTGACAGCAAAAATTGCCGAAGGTATTTAGGAACACAGATCCAGCGCAGAATAAACTATGACCATGCATATTGAGGACAAACTAAACTACGTATTTGAGGAGGCAGATCGGGTGAAAGGGTAATAAAATGCCAACCAGATCGTGCTAGAGATAGAAGGTGTAACATCCCAAAACTCCAATCCAAGGTTATTAAGATCCAAATCATTAAATTTAGAGTTAACAAAAACTTTTCCACTTAAAATCATTAAGCATTCATATGTGTATGCATTTAAATTAGGAGTTGTTTTGAATTGCCATGTTTGAGTGATCCATTGGTTGTAAAATGATTCTAGGGTGAATTAAACATCATCTAGATCATTCCCAAACAAATCCCAAAGAAAAACAAATCAAAAAGAATAAAATAAGCAAATGGTCATTTGTGCCATTTTAATTACCATGCCTACTTTGGCTATTCCTAGAACTCAAATCTCAACCGAAACAAATGTGGATCTTTGCACCCCTTGCTAGTACAAGTAGTGATGTACCAATGCCCACTTTGTTTCATCCCAAAAACTTTAAAACACTAAATTTAAATGACATTTGAAAATTGAATCTAGTGTATGCATCTAGATCACATTAATTCAAAACCCACTCAAATGAACTCCATTTTCAAATCCCAAGCAACCAGAGATGCTCAAGCATGTGATCAATAACTCCACCAAAATCAGCCAGAAATTCAAACAATAGTTTCTTTCGGCCATTTTGTCAAACACCTTGTGTGCAAAAATCTGGATAAATCACAAACACTAGTGTGAGTAGTGTTCTGGCCAAACTTGTCCCCCACATTGCCACCAAACCCTCTCCACTGCTTCCCCTAGCCTTCCCTAGCCCTGCCAAGCACTGTGCCCATGACCAAACGGTCATGGACATCAATGCCGAGCCCACTTGAGCACCTCACCGGCGATAGCATGCCACAGCAGCCGCCAGCCTCGTCCACCTTGCCCAACGTGTCGCTCGTGGTCCACCTCCACCTCCAGGCCAGCCCCATCCCGCGGACAGAGCAAGGAGCAGCTAGGAACCGCCGCGCCCGGAGCTTGTCTGCCATGCCGACGCCGCCTGTAGAGCACGCACGGTCCCCCGCTCAACCAGACCATGCCTCGCTCCCGCCGCCCACCTACATGATCACCACCGCCCTAGAAAGCTATCAGACAAGCCTGTTTCCTCGACCGTGACCCATAGACGCCGGCCACCGCGTTTCTCGTCGTCGATAGATACATCGTGCGTGCCATGCCGCTCTCCTATCCCGACCAAAATCCACTACACACGTACCTCCGTGACACTCGCCAGGGCACCGCCCATCGTCCTAACCCACCGCCCAAGCTTCTAGCTCGCTGTGCCATCGTCACCGGCAAGCCCCGCCCATGCCTCTCTGCACCCCTTGCCCCGCTATAAATAGAGCGCCTCCCAGCACCAATTCATCACACCATTCCCATCCACTCCCCCTCAGAACACTCCCAGAGCCCCACCGGAGCAAGCCATAACCCACAGCGTCAGAATTTCGCCGGAGTCTGCCGCGGAAGGAGAAGAAGGGAGCCGTTGATCCAGGCCATCTCTCGGGACGCCGCTAGTACCAGGAGAACCACCGTTGTCGACACGTTCGTTTGCCCGCCTCGCCGCACTAGCCGGAGCCCCGATACGTCCCCAATGCACCCCACCAGCCGTTTAGGGTTCGGTCTCGCTAGCGACGTGTTCGTCATCGACGACGAATGTGGACCGTTGATCTAGGTTCTAATCATAGCGCCCAGATCATTCCGTACCGCTTCGCGTTTAAAGAGTCACTGGCAGGCAGGACCCCCTGTCAGCAGCCCTCTGCCCCGTTGAGCGTCACTAGGCCAGCCCATTTCCTTTCCCGCGCTAGCCCACGAATTCAAATAAGTGTTTTTCTATTTTAGTTTAAACTCAATTCTGTCCCTTAGTTCAAAAATCAATTCAGGAAGATTTGCTGAACCAAATTGAGTGAGTCCAATTTTGTTGGCAAGCTTCTGAAAAGATCTATCCAAGCCCGTTGGATTTAATTCATTTAGAATTAGAGATCTCTCCTAGTAATAATAACAAGACAGAAGCTTTTGCACATTCAAACATTTTTATAAAATCAACCATAATAGCTTTTGAGTTGATTCCAACTCTCAAAAATCACATTTATCCATACCTATCTGAATATGTAATAATATTAAGGTTTGCATGCAGTGACTTTGGACTAGTACAAAAATAGTGCTATATAGGCATTTCTAGTCACTTTAAATCATTAATTATTAAACTTAAACTTATTAAAATGTGATCCAACCTTTAAATCACATTCCCATATGTTAGAATATGTGGTGATGACATGTGTCCACATGATCCCATATTTTAAATGGAGAATATTAAATCTTAGTTATTTTCAATGAGTAGAAATTACTTTTCTTAAATAAAAAGAATGAAGCTACTTAATAAAACCTTGTGATGCTTGTGATGATAATAGATCATCAAATGTGTGCCTTAGTGTGCTAAGTAGACTAGTTAAGTATTGTTTGGTGATTGTGTATCCCGTATGTATTTATAGAAGATAGTACCGACCAAGCTTTCGAGGAGGAGGAGTTCTACCAAGAGGAAGAGGAAGAAAACTTCAACCACTGCACCAACCAAGGCAAGCCATCATTAACAATGCAAGCTAGCCCTTGCAAGTTAGATAACCTAAGAAAGATGCATTAGGCATTCTTTGGTTATACCCTTTGACTTATACCTACTCCAAATGTTATTTGCAAGTTTTACTTTCCTTACTTTACCAAAGTCCCTTACTTGTTTGAAGGTAGCATAAAAAGTCTAAAACTTGACCTATCTAGATAACCTTAGATGTCATTCTATGGCATGAGATTGAGATTAGCATCCCACCTTAGTGAACACTCTTAACTTAGTAGCTTATAGCTAAATCAAAACTTGAGTCACTTTAGATGGGAATACTTGGTGAAAATGAATTGTGAAAACCTTGGAATGATGAGTCATTCTATTGAGATGTTTTGAGAAACAAAAATGGTTTATGATGGTGAAAATGTTGAGGCATGAGCCTTATCCCTTTACAAAACCGATGGTTGGATTCAGATGCGATACCATTCCAATTTTACCGTACAACCACAATACCTGAATTGGGTAAGGCTTAGCCAGAAATTTATATGCATTAGTATTAGTTCCCTCGCGGGAGAGGTTTGAGCTGAGGCTACCTCCCAATGTTGTCCACCTATGAAGTGCCCAAGATGACAGATGGTCATGGTTGGGAGGCCATACTCATAGGAGAGGTGCTTATACTAGGGTGTGTAAAGGAAATGTTATGTTTGATTATCTACATACTAAGTATGATGATTCAGGGTTATCCCTGACAGATGTATCGAATCTTGTGGTGAAAGTGTACCACCTCTGCAGAGTGTCAAACTATTCGAATAGCCGTGTCCATGGTTATGGACAGTTGGACTGGCCATACTGTTTCGTTGTCAGATGTTTTCAAAATGACTTATGAGATGAATGATGAATCTTGACTTGACCACACCAGAGTTGTGACTATGACACTAGCTTCCCAACTTAAGTGATTCTATAACTTTATTTTATCTTTATTTGTTTTTGAACTTAGCTTAGGTTTCAAATTTAACTTTATAGATAAACTTAGAGTTAGCAACCCTACTAGAACTACCTTACTTGTTAGTAATAGTTTGCGAGTACTTAAAGAGTACTCATGGCTTTTGTCCCTAGCTATTCCTATGGCTAGACTATGAAGGAGACTACCAAGGTGAAGGACAGTAGGACGGCTATGATAACTAGGACTATCTTCCATCGTCAGCATTGCCTGTGCCACTGCAGATGGACCCCACCGCTACGCTTATTATTTATTCCGCTGCTTGTTGTATTAAGACTAGATCATGAGATCCTTTTATTCATGTAAAACCTTATTATGGTGTGTAATGGATGATGTACTGTGATATCCAATATGTTATGTCTCGCAAAAATGGTAATCCTGGGATGTATGACATAACATGCATCTAGGATTAAAAAATCCAGGTGCTGACAGAAGGACTACGGTGGGATCAATGTGCCCACCGGTGCATCCCAGGAAGACCGACGGGTAGGGAAAGCTTCTTCACGCATGGTGGTGATGAGGAGCGGCCGTAAGCGCGTCTGTTTTGTGGGGAAGGGGGTGAGGTCCTATGCGGAGGAGGGTGGAAGTTAATACACAGCGCGAAGAGGTGTGGAGGGATAACTTTGGAAACTCTGACCTACCCTGCTTTGTGCACCACCATATACGTGGCCCACCTGCCAGTCACCATAGATAAAAATTGATCCAAAACTTGTCAAAATACAAGTTTATGTTTTACCATGGAAACTAATGCACATAACATTACACTTTGCGAATGAATGGCTTTATGTCAAAACATTATTTAATTTTAGCATCTTCAGCTAGGAAGCTTGGAAATTCATGAAAGTAGGGCATTATCCACCAAATCTGGAATCTCCTTTGTAAACAATTGCTTGAAATGCCAAGATGCACCGATCTACCAAATATGGACATGTTTATAAGCTTGGTTGGCGAAGATGCTTCAATGTATAGAGTAGTACAAAACATGAAAACGGTACAGAAACTATGGCTATGACCTTGGTCCTCTTGTTTGAAAGCCTTGAATTAATGTTCATTCATTTCGGCAGATGTCTATAACTCATTAAATGCTAGAAAGCATACAGGCATGTGGGTCTATCTGATGGGGACATCATCCTAAGTAGGAGTAGCGTACCTTAGAAGCTTCAACTTCAAAATTTCGGTAGAGCGCCGAAATATCTCGCCCACCCATTCAAACATCCCGCCCATCCATTCAAACATCCAGCCCCAAAAATTATTTTATTGCACAAATTTAGCCTGGAAGCTTGAAAAGGCGTTATACATTGTGTGAAAAAAGGGGGCGGTGGCATTTTGAGCCATCATCTTTGTAGTTTCTTCACAACAAAACACATTGTTGTTACTTGGAAATTCGAAAACAAACTTCAAATTTGGAACCAGACATATTAGTTGATTTGCAAAGATGCACTGATCTACCAAATACGGATATGTCATCATAAACTATTTCCATGACCTTGGTCACCTTTTTTGGAAGATGGTCATCTTCTTGAAAGCCTTAAATTGTTCAAAAATTTCAGCAAATGCCTAGAAACTCGTTTAAATGCTGGGAAGCAACTCTCGCTAGCGTGTGGGCCTAGATGGTGACAGCGTGTCTGAGAGGCCCCATGCTGGAGTAGCGTATGCTAGAAGCTTTGACCTCAAAATTTGGTATGACGCCCAAACATCGCACCCATCCATTAAAATATCCTACGCAGATTCACCTCTTTCTAGAATGCAAAATTCCTCTTCTATCCCTACTCCAGAAACAAGAATCCGAGGGAGCACTGCAACAACAGAGGAACATAGGTGGTAAATTTGCGTTATCCCAAGTGCATCACCCCTTCGACATTTCCCCAGCCCTTCTTCAATATTTACCCGCCCGCCCACTCCGACCTACACTGACTTTTTGGACCCACTATGCAAGTGACCCACAAGTTAGTGAGCCAGAGTTACGGGAAGTAGAGATTCCCATCGCTTGTTGTTCAAAATTCGAATATTTTTCGCTAGACCAAGATAAAATCGTTAAAATCATCCAACCTGGCTTATACTATCATTCCACTATGTTAGAGTAAAAGCTAAAAAAAAGCCAAAAACACGTTCGTAGCTTTATAAGCCAAAAACACGAGTATAAGCATAAATCTTAAGCATTATTGAAAATTCGCTAAACCCTAAACCCTAAACAACCTATAAAACTAAAATGTAAAAACCTATAACCCTAAACCCTCGAACCCTAAACCCTAACCAAAGCAGGTATCGTGCACTTATACATCAAAATTTGAGATACTTTCAATAAATTGATGTAATGCCGTTCTATTCCACGAATATAAGCATAAAGAAACTTGAACATTATTGAAAATTCTTAAAACCCTAAACCCAAAACCCCTAAAACCCGAAACCCTAAACCCTTACCAAGCACATACCATGCACTTATAGATCAAAATTTGATATACTTTCATTTATTTTGGTAACACCATTTTATTTGAAAAATATAAGCATAAATCTTTAGCATTATCGAAAATTCCCTAAACCCTAAACCCTAAACAACCCCTAAAACCTAAACCCTAAAACCCCAAACCCTTAACCCATAAATACTAACCAAGAAGGTATCATGCACTTTATAGATCAAAATTTGAGATACTTTCAATAAATTAGGTAACACCATTCTATTCGACGAATATAACAATAAAGCTTGAGCATTATTCTAAATTCGCTAAACTCTAAACCCTATACAACCATAAAACCTAAAATGTAAAACCCTAAAACCCATAACCATCACCCATAAACCCTAACCAGGCAGGTATCATGCACTTATAGATCAACATTTGTGATACTTTCATTAAAGCAGGTAACACCATTCTATTCGATGAATATAAGCATAAATCGTTGAGCATTATTGAAAAATCGCTAATCCCTAAACCTAAACAACCGATAAAACCTAAACCGTAAAACCCTAAATCATCAACACATAAACCCTAAACCAAGCAGGTACCATGCACTTATAGATCGAAATTTGAGATACTTTCATTAAATTGCGGTAACGCCATTCTATTACATGAATATTAGCATAGAGCTTGAACATTATTGAAAATAAAAAACCCTTAACCGTAAAACCTAATAACCTCCTAACCGAAGAACCCTAACTTCCTAACCCTAGAACGCTAAACCCTTACCAAGGAGGTATAATGCACTTATAGATCAGATTTTGAAATACTCTTATTAAATTGCGATAACGCCATTCTATTCCATGAATATAACGATATATATAAATCTTGAACATTATTATTGAAAATTCCCTAAACTCTAAAAACTAAAAAATCATAAACCCTAAAACCCTGAACAACCCTAAACCCTAAATCATGAACCCTAAACCACTAAACCCTAAAAGCCTAAACCCTAAATTCCTAAACCATAAACCATGAACCCTTAAACCCTCAACCCAAAATAAAACCCGAACCCTAAACTTAACCCTAGGCTATATATACGTTGAGTGAAAACTGGGGCAGTGGGATTTTAAGCCATATTTTGTAGTAGCTTCATGACTAAAGCCATTGTTGTGCCTTAGAAAATTGAAAGAACTTCCAATTCGGAAACTTCCTTTGTAAATAATATTTTAAATGCCAATACACATCAACTAGAAAATATGGATAGGTTATTATAAACTATAGAAAAGATATTGCCATGACCTTGGTCATCTGTTTGAAAGCCATGCATATTCTTACATGGTACTCCATATATTTTGATACAATTTTTTCTCAGAAGTTATCAAATTTCAAGATTATATTTTTCCATGAAACTAGCTAGTGCACATAGTGAGACACGAAAAGAGAAAATAATGGATGCATTTATTTTTATATTTTGTTTGTTTGTATTTTTTAAAATGGCCGAAATTAGGTGTCATTACCATTCATATCAAAAAGTTGAGTTTTGCGAAACTCTCGCTGGTTGTCCAATTTGACAACTTGGTATCTTTGAATTATTTTAAAAAGTCAAGAGCAAGGTATATCACACACTTTCTAGTTCAAAATTAGACATACTTACTTCAGATTGTCAAAAAGTCATTTTATTGCATAGGTTTAGCTAAGATGTTTGGAAATTCATGAAAGTTGGGCAGTGTCCATCAAATATAGAATCTTCTTTTGAAATGCCAGGATACAGCTATCTACCAGATATGGACACGCTATTATAAACTATAACAGAGATATGACCATGACCTTGGTCATCTTGTATGAAAGCCTTTAAAATATATTGTTTATCAATTTCAGCAAATGTGTGGAAACTCATTTATATGTTGGTAAGCATACTGTCGCTGGCGTGTGGGTCTAGACAAGGCCAACACGTGAGAGCGGCCGTGTTGGAGTAGCGTACGTCGGAAGCTTCAACCTCAAAATTTCCGCATGGCGCCAAAACATCCCGTGCACATCTATTCAAATATCCCGCGCATCTATTCAAATATCCCGCCTCGCTTTTTGCAAATGCAAAATTCCTCTTCGATCCCTAATACATTGCAAATGTATCTATAATTTTTGATGCTCCATGCTTGGTTTTCTCCACTTTCTTGTGTTTTGTCCACACTTTGGAGTACTTTTCATATGATTTCTTGGACTAACCTATTAACAAGAGCCATAGTGCCAGCTGCCTATTTTCTGCGGTTTTTGGTTCCAGGAAAGGCAGAAAATGAATATTATCGGAATTGGACGGGACAAAAGCCAAAGTGCCTATTTTTCCAGAAGACTCACGGAGCCATAATACGAGACGGAGGAGGGCCAGGGCCTGGCCACACCACCCCCAGGCGCGGGCTAGGCTTAGCCGCGCCAGGGCATGGTGTGGTGTCCCCAGGCACCCCCTCGGTCCCCCTCTTCGCCTATAAGAAGCCTTCTGACCTAAAAACTTCGAGGGGTTCGACGTTTTTCCAGAAGGAGTTCCGCTTCGCCGCTACCACCAGATTCCACGAAACAGCACCAGAAACTCCGTTCTGGCACCCTGCCCGGACGGGGAATTGGAGGAGATCATCGCCATCATCATCATCACCATCACTTCTCCATTGACCATCCATGTTTCCCCCATCTATGAGTGAGTAATCCCCCACTGTAGGCTATGGGGATGGTAGGGATTGGATGATATCGTTCATGTAATGGCATCAAATTGTTAGGGCATGGTGCCTAGTATCTTTTATTAGTGCTTTATGACTTTGTTGCGACTTGTTGTGCTTAATGCTTGTCACTAGGGCCCGAGTGCCATGATTTCAGATCTGAACTTATTATTGATTCATTATGATAGTATTGTTTCTGGTCTTATCTACAAGTTGTATACAAACGTTGTTGTCTGAAACCTATGGCCCCGAAGTGACAGAAATCGGGATAACCGGAAGGGAAAGGCTTTGATGTGAGGATCACATGTGTTTACGGAGTGTTAATGCTTTGCTCCGGTGCTCTATTAAAAGGAGCACCTTAATTGCCAGTAGTTCCATAGAGGCCCGCTGCAAACGGGCTGGCAGGACAAAAGATGTTGTGCAAGTTCTCATTGCGAGCACGTATGACTATATATGGAACACATGCCTAGGATTATCTAGTACTTGGATGCTTATTCTTATTTATCTGCAATTGCCCTATGTTCTGATTGCTATGTGAATTGTCTTGTCCATGCAACGCCCGTCCATCCATCCCTATGCCTACCGCACTCGAATCCCACTGTTTACTGGTTTTGTTACTACTGTCTTTGCTTTGCTACTGCTGTTACTTTGCTATTCCTACTACAAAACTGTTGCTACTGATAAACTGCTGTGAGCAAGATTGTTTCCAGGTGCAGCTAAATTGACAACTCAGTTGTTAAGGCTAATAAATATTATTTGGCTCCCCTTGTGTTGAATCAATAAATTGGGTTTCACTTCCCTCGAAAATACTGCGATACACCCCCTATACTTGTGGGTCATCAATCCCTGCTTCCGAAACAAGGACCATGGGAGTACTGCAATAATAGAGGGGTATAGGTGGTAAATGTGCATCATCCCACCTATATTCCCCCCATTGTCTCTTTCCCGCCCACACCCCTCCAACCTCGCTGCACTAGATCTGCTTCGCCAACGCCATCGTCTACCCTATCAGGGCCGCTTCACTGAATAATTCGTTGCTGACCCCCAAATGCCGAGCCACCGCCCTCTTGCCCATCCCACCCGTCCTCTCCATGCAGCGGTAATTTCTCTTGCCCATTTGCTATATTTTTGGTACTCGTAAGCTACGAAATCATTAGGATGTTGCTCAACATCCTGGATGTTATTGCCATTTTGTTTGCACCCTTAATCTTGTAGGTCCTATCCACATCATTAGCTTCTCGCTTTTATTCCCTTTCTTACTTTCTCACGCTATCAGTTTAATCCTCCAACACCAACTCATAGATTCTATTCTTTTCGAGTGCTCGCACGGGTCATGCAAACAGCTCATAGAGGATCCAACACTGACAATCTGACGCCAAGCAGGGCTGAATTGTGAGGTTTCCTTGAGTTACTTAGGCCAGTTTCTTGTAATGTTAATTACTTGTATAACCTACATGCCTAATAAGTTAATAAGTCATTATACCTATGAACTTGCCATGACATTTGCATTTATGTTCTATTGTGAATCTATATGCGAATGCTTAATTCGAAAAATGTCCATCTAGTTTGAATGATATATCTGGTCCTTTTTAATGCTATATGTTGGTGTTTTCACCTGCTTTCAACCTTCCAAACCAGCTATCTAGTTTGAAACATACATATGGTAATTTTTAATGCTATGTTTTTATTTTTTCAAGACTTTTCATCCTTCCAAACCAACTAACTTGGTTTCAAACGTCATGTAGAGAAATGACAATGGAGTACAAGGACCAGAGTTCCAACTGCTCTGCTCAGATTCTTCTAGCAGATTGACCAGGAGTCGCACCTGCTTGAGAAGGAGCTACTATCAGCCTGCACGTGCTACTGTAAGTTCATACTTACATTAAATGATCTCTACTTTATATAATACTACTTGTTTCCCTTGTTGTTTGTTTTAACCTCTTTCACCATGTTTTAGCAGACTGAAGTTAAAACCCAGCAGGAGTCCTTGGAAGGCAGGACCGAAAGTTGTGATCCCTCGTCCCATTCATCCCCCATTGCATTTCCGAAGCAACAACTTACTTAACAGTCCACCTAGAACAACTCTTGCAGGTGATAAATATATAAATGCTGTATTGCATGCATAACGAAAGGGTGTAGCTGCTCTTAGATCTGTAGCTAGAATGTTGAAGAAGAGGACAGATGATACATTGAAGCGAATCGCCATGTACCGATCTCTTATTGATGGTACTAACACATTGTAATCTATTGGAATTACGATCTTGGTGTATAACCTGTTATAACAAACTTTTATTGTTGTGTAATAAGTATTTTTAATTTTTGCGTGTTTATTAATTGATGTCTTGATATTCACCGGTTCTGCGAAAAGTAGGCGCTAGCAAAAAAGGCCGAAACAGTAATAGGCCGGAGCAATAGCATGTGGAACGTTGAAAAACATGCGCATGGACGACCCAAAATGACCAGAATAGTAAAAGGTCAGAACATTAAATGGCTAGAACAGTAAAATGACAGAATAGTAGAAGGCCAGAACAGTAGAAGGCCAGTACAGGAAATGGCTAGTACAGTAAAAGGCCAGTACAATAAAGGGCCAGTACAATAAAAGGACAGAACAGTAAAATGCCATAGCAGTAAAAGGCCAGAACAGTAAGAGGCCAGAACATCAAAAGGCTCGAATAGTAAAAGGCCAAAACAGTAAAAGGTCAGAACAGTAAGAAGACCGTAACAATAGAAGACTAGAGCAGAGAAAAGGCGGGAAAAGTGAAAGGCCGGAACTGCGAAAGGTACCAATAGCAAAAGGCCAGTACGATGGTAGGCCAATACAGTAACAGGACAAACAGTGCCGGCCTAACCAGGCAAAATCCCAAACACTAAAGGTCCCAAACAGTAACAGGTTGAAATTCCTAAAAGGCTGGAACAGTAATAGGACTGGACAGTAGAAGGCTAGATTGGCAACAAGCCTGAACAGTGTCGGGCCGTATTGGTACCGGCCTCGAGTGGCAGTACAGTGTTGGGATAACCTGGGCCTTATATAGGCCGAAATAGTGTTGGACCCGAAAGTGTACGGGGCGCTGCTGGCTGCAGTACTGGGCCGATTTTAGACAGTCCAGGACTAAATAATAAAGGGTTGTGTTCCTATTGGGCTCTCCACATGGGCTGGCCCATTTAGTTATTAGCAGGCCTTGGCTAGGCCTGGCTTCCACCACGGTTTCTATGACCGTTAACGGCGGTAACCGAATGTTAACGGTGGCTGCCACGTGTCCGGTTGCGTGATGTCAGCTGATACGTTGCAAATGTATCCATAATTTTTGATGTTCCATGCTTGGTTTTATCTACTTTCTTGTGTTTTGTCCACACTTTGGAGTACTTTTCATATGATTTCTTGGACTAACCTATTAAAAAGAGCCACAGTGCCAACTTCATGTTCTCTACTATTTTTGGTTCCAGGAAAGTCAGAAAATGAATATTCTCGGAATTGGACGGGACAAAAGCCAAAGTCATTTTTTCACCGAGGGACACCTGGAGCCAGAATACGAGACGGAGAGGGGTTGGGGCCCGGCCACACCACCTGGCCGTACGACCAGGCCTAGCCCACGCCAGGGCGTGGTCTGGCCGCCCCAGGCACCCCTGGGCCTCTCCTTTTGCCTATAAGTTTCCTCCAATACAGAAACCCTAAGTACCCGATCAAAATTCCACCAAAGAGTCTGTAGCCACCGTCATCTCCATCACTAGATCGGGATGGATCTGAAGCTCTTCCCATCACCCTGCCAGAGAGGGGAATTCACCCTGGAGGCCTTCTTCATCATCATGCAAGCCTCCGGTGTGATGCGTGAGTAATTCATCTGTGGACTATGGGTCCATGTAGTAGCTAGATGGATCATTCTCCTCCTTTGTGCTATCATGCTTAGATCTTATGAGCTCCGTTCATGATCAAGATCATCTATTTGTAATTCTGCATGTTGTGTTTGCGCGGATCCGATGGATATTGAGATTCTATTTCAGATTGATTATTGATTCTATCATGTGTTTGTTATTTGTGATCTTGCATGCTTTGCATTGTTAGTAGCTATCTTGGCCAAGTAGATGCTAGCAACTCCAAGAGTTAGTATTTATGCTCGATAGTGGGTTTATGCCTCTGGTAATCTGGGGAAGTGACAGAAATCTCTAAGGTACTAGATGTGTTGTTGCTACTAGGGAGAAAACAACAATCCTTTTTTCATAGAACAATCGTATTGTTTACTTTACACGCCATTCGTAATGCAATTATCCGCTGCTTGCAACTTAATACTGGAGGGGGTTCGGATGATAACCTGAAGGTGGATTATTAGTCATAGATGCAGTTGGATGGCGGTCTATGTATAATGTTGTAATGCCCAATCGAATCTCAAAGGAGTCAAGATGAGTAGTATATGATTGTATGCTTCCTCGACGTTTGTCAATTGCCCCGCTGTAATTTGTTCACCCAACATGTCATCTATCTTAAGGAGAGACACCTCTAGTGAACTATGGACCCCAGTCCTTTCTTTTACTATCAATCTACAATCAACTGTTTTACTGCTTTGTGTTTACTTTCTACAAACTATTACTTTCTTCCACTCGATACATTTAATCCTTTGTTTTCAGCAAAACCGGTGAGATTGACAACCTCATCGCAAGTTGGGGACAAAGTTCTATGCTTGTGTTGTGCAGGTCTCCACGTTGCTACTGGCACCGGTAGTGCGCCCTGCCAAAGTTCAGCTAGCAACACTTTTGGGGTGTTTCCTTGCTCCTAGTGGTTCGATTAAACCTTGGTTTCATAACTAAGGGAAAACTTGCTGATGTGCTCATCATACCTTCCTATTTGGGTTCCCCAACGAGCTCGATATATTTTCGGCCATCAAGCTATTTTTCTGGTGCCGTTGCCGGGGATTGAAGAAGAAGTAGCTCCCACGTCAACCACGCGCCATCAAAGTTATTTTCTGGCGCCGTTGCCGGGGAGTCAAGGACATCTTCACAAGGGGAGTCCCTCGTAACCAATCTCTTTACTTTGTTATTTTTGTTTTGCTTAGTTTACTTTTGCTTTGTTCACTTGTTTCTTTATCAAAAACACAAAAAAAATAGTTTTACTAGTTTCTTTATTGAAAACACAAAAAAATTAGTTCTTATCTTAAGTTGCCATTATGTCTAGCATTGCTCCAATCACTATGTCACCTGAGGAAATGATTTTCACTTTTAAACAAGGAATTGAAGAGAGTTTCAAGGAATCTTGGTCTAGAATCTCTGATCTATACGAAAAAACTGAGCCTAAAATGACTGAAAGCTTGGTCCTTAGCAGTTTTTACCTTGGAATTGCTCTTTGCTATAGATATGCTTTAGATGCTGTTGTGGGAGGAGATTTTCTCCAATACAATGAGGATGATGCTGTTAATGCCATAAAGAAATTGGTCTTTACTTACAACTTGCCTAGAAAATCTGATTCTTCTTTCATAAACATATTTGCTATATTGAATACTCTTGAGACCAGCACTACTAGTTTGAAAGATTGCTATAATACACTAAGAGCATCATAACTATGTGCCAATAAATTCTGAACCCTCATAATTGCTTCCCATAGTAAAGATTGCTATAAACAATGAAACTTTTCATGCTCGCTGTGATATCATGTCTGAATTTTGTCTTATGCCCAAAGATATTTATAAATCTTTGAATCTTTGGGGGCTTTCTGAAGGAGGAGAAGAAATTTTTCTTGCTAATAGTGCCACAATATTACCCATTGGAATAGCTGAAGGAGTGTTTACAAAGATCCTAGGGAAATGGTTTCTACTGATTATCTTGTTATTGAATGTGTAGGAAAAGGACAAATCACACTTGGAAGATCCCTATTGAAACTCCTTGGAGCGATAATAGATGTGGGAAATGGCACCATGCGCTTTGTTTCTCCACCAAGCATTCACAAGTTCCCCAAGGTTAAGAATAAAAGTAAGAGAGGTAAGGGCAAGAAATTTGGTTTTAATGCTTCTTCAAACACTTGATTCTTTTTCTTGCTTCTTATGCCTAACTTAAAGGCGTTAAAGAAAAGTACTTATTGGGAGATAACCCAAAAGTTTTAGATGAGTTTTGGAAGTTATTACCTCTATGATAACCGCTCCTTATCCTTTTTATTTTCTTTTTATGCCAAGATTAACCTCTAATGAGAGAGAAGTAATGATTGGAAAAGTTGTTGTCCCGAAACAAATTTATGTGCTTCACCGTAGAAATTCGTGTAAAATCTCGTACTTTTGAGGTTTCAATTTTTGTGCTTCTGCCCCAGGTTGTTATCTAACTTTCCTTAGTTCAACACTTTTTGATTTGAGCAACAGAAGGTCTTCGAAAAAAATCGTCTTTACCTGCTGGTCTGTTTTGACAGATTTCTGCCATTTGCTTCTTGTTGGTTCCTTTTTGAGTTCTTTTGGGGAATTGAGATTTTTGAGGGAAGTGCTGCACTATCTAGTGTTTTAATGGAAGTTTTATTGGTGTTGGAACTGAGCCTAAAGACTTATTATCTTGAGTGCACTAGTGTTGCTAATAAAGATTGTGTGAAGTTTTGTATGAAGGAAAAATTTCAGGTGTATGGAAGGAATGAGTAATGAGATGAAGGATGGACTAAAGCTCAAGCTTGGGGATGCCACGCGTGTCACCCCAATAAATATCCAAGAATTACAAGCGTCAAAGCTTGGGGATACCCAAGGCATCCCCTTCTTCATCAATAAAAATCTCAGGTTTCTTCCAAACGCTTCATTTTTATTGTTTCATGCACAGTTGTGTTGTTCTTGGAGCGTCTTCTTTTCGTTTTGGTTTTGGTTTTTCGTTTTCTTTGTTTGCTTAGTTTGCTGAATAAATTGGTTGGACCCCCTCTTTCATACATTGGTTTTCAAATAGTTTGGTTTGGATTGGAAAAGAGTAGGAAAGTTCATGCTTAAGTGGTAAAGAGAGCTTGTTTTTGACTGTGGCCTATGCTTTTTCATGCCATGCTTGATATTGTTTTGGCTTTATGCTTAGTATTCTTTGCTGTAGCATGACTTGTTATAAACAATTGGGATTGCTTACTGTGCCTTGGAAGGATCATGCGTTGTTTTAGCATATTAAAGTATAGTATTGTGGTATTCTCCTTTGATGCTTTATTTGGGTTGACTTGGCGCATGCTCACACCATGTTATGACTATCCCAAGTCACCATAAACCTTTATGATCCTTTAGTTTTCACCTTGTAGTATCACTTTATGCTTTGATCAATGATGTTTTGTCGCTCTGCATGATTATGGCCATTATTGCTCTCTTAGTTTGTCGCTCCCAGTCTTTTGCTAGCCTCTGTAACCACGTATGAGTTCCACTCATGCATCCAGCTCCTTAAACCAAGTTATTCCAAAGAGTCCACCATACCTACCTACTAGCATATGCTATTCCAAGTATATTCATGTTTTTATCTACGTTCCGAATTAAACTTGTTATGAGAAAACCAGTGATTAAAGCTCTCACGAACTTGATGGCACACGTTACTTTTCTTGCCCTTAATAAACTTGAACCATTGTGTCATCTATGTTGTATATGCTTGCACTTATTTGTTGGGGATTAGCAGAACCATGCTGTCGTGGGGAACGCTTTCAACATTGCACTTGTACTTTGTACCTAGTTGATATCATGCTCTTTTGTCTATGGATGTCATCGGTGTGAAATGAAAGGGGAGCTTGTATGTCCATGGAGTTATGTATATGTGTTAGAGAAACGCATGGGCCGCTGGTCTAATCCATGCTGACATGGTGGAAACCTGCAGCGTAACCATAATGAGCTGTCTATGAAGCATTTTCTTATAAAAAAGAGTCAGATTTTGAGAAAAAATAGAAAAAGAAAAAAATAGATATATGAAAAGAGGAAAGAGAGAAAAAAGCACCATATTCCCATGGTAAATAAGAAGATTGCTGAGATGCTCATTGTCTGCTTGCCTTGTCATTTTTATATGGGGATTCTTCCGTATCATCGAGCAAGGGGTACCCTGTTGGCGGTTCTCTATGATACACATGTACTTACGATGACAAGAACTTACTGGTGACTAAACTTGAGTAGCATGAGGAGCACCCTCATATTCAAGGGACATGAGATTTCCAACTTATACTTCCTCAAGCATATACACCATAGTTTTTTCACTTTAACCTTAATCACTTCAAGATGATTTTGATAGGGGCAATGAGAGCTGAAAGCTAATAAGTACCATAATTTTTGGAAGCTCTTTATGAGACTTGAATCCCTACTTCCTTTTACAAAAGGCCTTTATTCCACCATTATATTGAGTCTCCACCTTCTATCTTTATGCACCTACTTTGAGAGCATAGTGTCCATTCTTAGTTCTATGTGCATTGTCCCAAGACTTGTTGATTGATGCATAACTTGATATTGCTTTTTTTAAACTATTTGTATCTAGTCACTCTTATGAACTTTGAAGGTGTCCTATGCATTTATGTTTGCTACTCTATGAGGGACAAGATGAATGCTACTATGCTATGTTTTCTTTATGTGAAACAAACAAACGTCTTGCAAAGCATTGTTATTCATTAATCTTTTGTTTGTGCCTTTTCATGTTGCAGTATAGTTTCTTTGTCTTATTGCTAGAACTTTGTCTTTCATGTTTTGATTGAAGTACTATGATCCTAGCTTTGAATGTTTTACAAATACTTTGATCAAGTTTATGATGGTGCATGTCACCTCAAAAATTATTCTTTCTTTTTATCACTTACGTACTCAAGGACGAGCAGGAGTTAAGCTTGGGGATGTTGATACGTTGCAAACGTATCCATAATTTTTGATGTTCCATGCTTGGTTTTATCTACTTTCTTGTGTTTTGTCCACACTTTGGAGTACTTTTCATATGATTTCATGGACTAACCTATTAACAAGAGTCACAGTGCCAGCTGCCTGTTTTTGTTTTTTTTGGTTCCAGGAAAGTCAGAAAATGAATATTCTCGGAATTGGAAGGGACACAGGCCAAAGTCAGTGTGTCACCGAGGGACACCTGGAGCCAGAATACGAGACAAAGAGGGGTTGTGGCCCGGCCACACCACCTAGCCGCGCGGACAGGCCTGGCCCACGCCAGGGGGTGGTCTGGCTGCCCTAGGCACCCCCTCGGCCTCCCCTTCTGCCTATAAGTTGCCTCCGCTATAGAAACCCTAAGTAGCCGCTCAAAATTCCACGAAAGAGTGTGTAGCCACCGTCATCTCCATCCCTAGATCGGGAGGGATCTGAAGCTCTTCCCGGCGCCCTGCCGGAGAGGGGAATTCACCCTGGAGGCCTTCTTCATCATCATGCAAGCCTCCGGTGTGATGCATGAGTAGTTCATCTCTGGACTACGGGTCCATGTAGTAGCTTGATGGCTGGTTCTCCTCCTTTGTGCTATCATGTTTAGATCTTGTGAGCTCCGTTCATGATCAAGATCATCTATTTGTAATTCTGCATGTTGTGTTTGCGGGGATCCGATGGATATTGAGATGCTATTTCAGATTGATTATTGATTCTATCATGTCTTTGTTATTTGTGATCTTTCATGCTTTCCGTTGTTAGTAGCTATCTTGGCCAAGTAGATTCTAGCAACTCCAAGAGTTAGTATTTATGCTCGATAGTGGGTTCATGCCTCTGGTAATCTGGGGAAGTGACGGAAATCTCTAAGGTACTAGATGTGCTGTTGCTACTAGGGAGAAAACAACAATACTTTGTTCACAGAACAATCGTATTGTTTACTTCACACGCAATTCATATTGCAATTATCCGTTGCTTGCAACTTAATACTGGAGGGGGTTCGGATGATAACCTGAAGGTGGATTATTAGTAATAGATGCAGTTGGATGGCGATCTATGTATAATGTTGTAATGCCCAATCGAATCTCAAAGGAGTCAAGATGAGTAGTATATGCTTGTATGCTTTCTTCGATGTTTGTCAATTGCCCCGCTGTAATTTGTTCACCCAACATGTCATCTATCTTAAGGAGAGCCACCTCTAGTGAACTATGGACCCCAGTCCTTTCTTTTACTATCAATCTACAATCAACTGTTTACCGCTTTGTCTTTACTTTCTGCAAACTATTACTTTCTTCCACTCGATATGTTTAATCCTTTGTTTTCAGCAAAACCGGTGAGATTGACAACCTCATCGCAAGTTGGGGACAAAGTTCTGTGGTTGTGTTGTGCAGGTCTCCACGTTGCTGCTGGCACCGGTAGTGCGCCCTGCCAAAGTTCAGCTAGCAACACCTTTTGGGGTGTTTCCTTGCTCCTACTAGGTCGATTAAACCTTGGTTTTATAACTGAGGGAAAACTTGCTACTATGCTCATCATACCTTCCTCTTAGGGTTCCCAACGAGCTCGATATATTTTGGGCCATCATCAGCAGTCATCGCGGCTGGTGAACAGATCTACGACGGAACAAGTTTCCGTGGCCAAAGGGTGTGATCCACCACGGTCGGAAAAAACAATGGTTGATTCATTTGTGACGGGGCTTTTACCACGATCGGCATCTGTCACGGAATACTTCTTACCCATGAAAAACGGGCCTTCAACCACGAAAATCGTCCGTTGTAAAAGCCATCTTTTCTTGTAGTGCTCTCCATCAACCTTCGAGATGCCACTGTAAGCCTTGTCACCTAGTTCCATGATTGGACTAGCCAATGGAACATTGGAGATTATCCACTGCCACCATAATGAGCAACAAAAGGTCTTGCAAAATCCTGAGCTTGGGGATGTGTTCCCCCGGCAAATTTATTTGTGTAATAACGAGGTTGTACTCCAGCTCCTTGGGAGCTTTTAAACACTCGCGTTGGCTTGTTCCAACACTTTGCTCTTTAATTTGCTTTTGTTTTAGTTTATTTTTGTTTTTGTTTGTTTTTCCTTTCTTAAAACCTTGCTTGGTCGCAAGTTATTTTCTATTCTTTAATCACTATCCTCAAAAATACATAACGATTTTTCTGTTTTCCTTTTTTCGTAAATGTAGATTCATACTTTGCCTCTTTTCTTTAATATCATTTCGAGAGTAATCATGTTTGAGTTTTGAAGGAACACATCCCTAAAAGGAAGAGGATCATGAAGTCACTTATGAGAGGTATGTCCTATGTCTCCCACTTATGAAGTTTGAGTTGTTTATCTTAGTTGGTTGATTTGCTAAGTTGCGATGATAGTGGGAAATAATTTAATATGGTTAGAGTAAGTCTTTTTCATTGGTATGATGATTAGTTGTCAAAGCTCCTGCTCTAGTTCTTTTAGTTAATTGAGTCTTGCCTTGGAAATAATAATGCCAAACAAGTAGAATAATAAAAAGTCTAAAATTTACGACTTGTTTGATGAATGATTGTCTTGAGAGTATACCCTTGATGATACTTAACCCCATAAATATTTTGATAGTCTTGACGTCACTCATGAAAGGAGTTGTTTGATTGAAATAAAGTCTAGTGGTAATTATGATGCATGTCAAAGCTAACCTTATGGATCAAACCACGGTACTAGCTCAAAAAAATAGAGAAAGAAGTGAGACAAATTTGTTCTATGTCTCTAATGCACACCTTTGGGATGCCAACAACTCCGCTAGCTTTTGAACGTTCTATGGTATAACCCAAGATTTTGGCTATGAGTTGATGACATGAGTGGCATCCGTGTCAATATATGGGCAAAAGTATTGATACTCTCAAAGGTTGTGCAAACACTTGCAAAATAAACAATCAGCGATCCTCGAAAAATGAAATAAAAAAGGATATCTATGAGGATCCACATAACAAGTCCTTGGCATGGACTCATTACTACTTTACAATTTTTTCTTAAAAGACAATGATTGGATTATTAGTGTTTTTGATAGACTTGATTTATTGATGTGGGTGTAAATATGATAATTCATTGTTATACTACTTGGTACATGAAACTCTCTTACTCAATTATGCTATTTAAACATCCTAGTGTTCCTTGGCAAGCTAAGAGTGAATTAGATGAATTGGATTAATTGCTATACTTAAAGTTATTTACACTTATATTAAACTTTACTTTGATTATCACGACTTACCGAAGCTTGTATAGTATTCTTGTTATCTCTCTAACTTTGATAAGCTTCGCAAATGAATGAAGTGTTCTACACATACGACTACCAACTGTAAGTGAACTCTTATTCTTGTTGTTTCAAGTTTAAATGCCCAATTCCTTATAGTTCTTTTGGTTCTTCTTACTCGAGGACGATAGAGCTTTGGGCAAGTTGATGGCTCTGATTTTTTCCATCTTCCACTGCGTTTAAACATTGTTTTTGGTCAACCAATTGCCAAATAAACTCTCAATCCTTGCCACTAATGAATAATAATTGCAAAGATATGCAAATCCTCTTCTTGATTTATGTTGTGCAGGAAATCACAGCTTTTAATGCAAAATAAGGAGTCATAATGAAGGATTTTGAGGAAGTACAGACGGCCAAGTAATTGGGATGCAATACCAAGGCGCTAGAAGGCTTAACGACCAGTGGTACGGGCGCGGTCCGCCCGTACCGGCCGCCCGTACTAGATGGCGACGGCTTCGTCTCGTCAAACCATACAACTTCATGAAGACGCCTATATATTTTGAGGCTCTAGCCGCCGGCCAGACACTACAAGAAAAGTTGGCTTTTAGAACGGACGATTTTCGTGGTTGAAGGGCCGTTTTTTGTGGCCAAAACTTTTTCCGTGACGGATGACCTTCGCGGTAAAAGCCCCATCACAAATGAATTAACCACAGTTTTTTCGACCGTGGCGGATCGCACCCTTCAACCATGAAAACTTGTTCCGTCGTAGATATGTTCGCCAACCGCGTTGACTGCTGACATCATGCAAACTGCCTCGTGGCAGCCGCCGTTAGCGGCCGGTTACCGCCGTTAACGGTCATAGAAATTGTGGCAGAATCTAGACCCAGCCAAGGCCTGCTAAATACTAACTGGGCCAGCCCATGAGGAGAGCCCAATAAGAAGATGGCCTGTTACTGTTTTGTCCTGCACTGCTTGAAATGGGCCCACCAATGCAGCCAGCGGCGACCTGTGAACTTTCAGGCCCAATTCTGTTTCGACCTACAGAAGGCCCATGTTGGTCCAACACTATGCGGTCCATTAGCAGCATGTGCCAAGTCACTCCTGTACACTTAAGGCCTGTGGTCATCCCATCACTGTTATCGTAGCCCATTGTGGGCCGCCTACTAACGGCCTATGTTTGAGATGGTCCGTTTGTTGGGGATCGGTGCGGAAAACAAAAAATTTCCTATGTTGAACCCAAGAAACTTGCCTAGGATCTATCTATGTAGTAATGTGGTAACGACCAATGCGTAGAGAATACATACCCTTGTAGACCGTACGCGGTTAACGTTCCGCGGGGAACGTTGTTGATGTAGTCATACTCGAAGCCGACCTCAAGGTCGCGAAGCTCCTCACAGGTCACCCCTTGCTCCTTCGTCATTTTCATCGTGCAATAGCTCCGGCTCACGACAGTCAAGCGCCCCAAGTGTCGCGCCTCCTGTCTTCGTACACTTCCGGTGCACGATGAGACCTCTGGCTCCCTGATCCCGCCGGGAGTGCGGAAGTTGATATCCGGAAAGGAATCCCTGTAGCACAACGGCGTACTGCAGGTGGCCTCGATCGCACAACCCAAACATGGGGCCATGGTCACAAGTTATAGAGAGGGAGAGGAGGAGAAAATCAACCAAAGGACTTCTCCAATTGTGTGTTTTAATCGCACCCATGGACACCCCTTTATTTAGGAGGAGGGGGTGTGCCCTCCCCATTGGGTTAGCCATGTGGGACTATTAGTTAAAGGAAAATAACAGGAATTTTTGTCCTGGCCGGATGGGCCAAAAGTCAGCCCAATAGCCAAAACAGAAAATAACTGATTAAAAGAAAAAGGGGAACAACAGGTGGGTGGGCCGGCCAGCCCCACCGTGGCCTAGTGTAGCTAGCAGCAGCCAGCGCTGCAGTGACCGGGTGGGCCGACCACCTTCCCCGCGGGGCCCAGCTCGCCAGCCAGGCGGTAGTGGCAGCCAGGCGCCCGTGTGGGCCGCCGCCTCTTGCCTGGCCCGTTGGCCAGCACCCGGGTGGGCCGCCTGCCCGCCGGCCCGGTGGCCTGGCCGGCTCCCCCGCGAGTCCCGCATGGGCCGGGGTCGAGCCAGGTCGGCCCTCGCGGCTGGTAGCTGCTGCCCGCCCTTGTGCGGTACGGTTTATTTGTCGCCCACAGGCAGCCTGGTAGTGGCGGTGGGTATAGGCTGCTGCCCCATGCGGCGGCAACTTATCTGTCGCCCACGTGGGCTGCTCCTTTTATCTTTTTCTGCATATTTATACTTAGGCCTTTTCCCTCCAGGGATTTGGCCTAATATAAAAGTTGCCTTTGTAAATCTTTATTTAAATATTATTTAGAATATATTAATTCATAATTAACATATAATAAATATATATTCAATTTCCTATTTATCCGAAAACACTTTTCTAGACTTTTGCTTTATTCTCTCTCCGAACAACTTCGAACCTCTCTGTGGAACAATTCCGGCTTTTTCTCTTTCTCTACTGTGATTCCATCTGACGAATGATCGCTCTCATCGTACCCTTAAGTGTATCCTGTCATGGCTCTGTAATGCTCTAGACATGATCTGTATCAATGATCAGCAGAGGGACCATGGATGTCCATGTGACCCCTATACATTCCTGATGACAATGTCGTTTGAACCGTCTAAATGTAACACCCTCTTCCTTTTGTTTCTCGATACAACTTGTCCGAGATCCGATCATTGATATCCCATACCTTGTTCAATCTCGTCCACAACAAGTTATGTTTTCTTGTTACCGTGATATTACATCCCCGTGACCTAGTCACATGTTGCAACATTTATGGATGTAATCTCACCAAGTCGGCCGTATGTATCTTTACCCGTCATGTGGGTGAACAAATCCCGTTCTTGCAGTCACATGTCATCTACTGTTCCTTCGGAATACCCAACATATACCTTTATGGCCACCGCATTACTAGATGACGGTTGATGCAGTCTAAGCAATCTAGGGAAACAGTGAGTAATATGAGCTCACGGTCTAAGGAGAAGGAGTCTAGGTATAGCTGTTGCAACAATGAACTATATGACTTGATCGTGTTGCAATCCTTCGAGGAATGTCCAATCACATCATTCTCCAATGATATGATCCCGTTGTCAGTCGGCATAAATGCCCATGATCTTGAAACCCAGATCATCTTCGTGACCAACAAACTAGTATGAATAGAGGCTACTAGGGACTTTGTTGTTTCATACCACACCTGTACCAATGTTTCTACTTGGCACAGTTATAGCACAATATGAAACTATTATAAACTAATTGAGATATGACAATAAAAACCTATTTATTATTTGCCTCTAGGGCATATCTCCTTCAGTCTCCCACTTGCACTAGAGTACAAATAACCTAGATTGCATTTTACTCGTATAAACCATATACCATATGCGTTTACAAATCATGCTTGCTCATGGGAAACGTCATGTCCATGCAAATCGTTAATATCTTCCTAAATTTGACATTCACACCATTATCTTATAATGGGTTGAAGCATTTGTTTGGCGACAAAGTGGTAGTTTGTTTCTAGTGTTTATGATGATGATCGTTTTCACCGTTGTAATCTAAACTTCGAAACACACTTTGCTACCCTTTGTGTATATACTATAGTCATGGCAGTAGAACGAGGCCAGATTCCAGGAGCTTACAGTGACGTTAGATCAACCTCGAGGGCTTTCTCATGGGCACTAGTTCCTGGGACACATCATTCTACGTTAAAAGCAAACTAGCCCCGCCACAACATTATACAACACATCAGATGGAGCTTTTATACTTCTATATCTGTGTAGATCCTGGTGCATGAAATGCATCTATGCCACTTATATTTCTTATTGCCATTTATGCACAAACTTAATTCTGGTTCAGTGACCAACTCAGTAATCACTTAAAGACATGTTCTTATAGTTAAGAGCTAGTCCTTCCAACGAGAACCTTAGGTCACATTATGTCGAGTATATAATATGGTCATATCGAAGAACCTATGACTGAGGCATAGGAGATGCAACGCATCTCTTTCTTTCAACCATAGCTGCAATACTGAATGCTTCATATAGTAAGAACTACTTTCTTACCTTGTTCCATTCTAAGCTACTTCAGAATCTTGTCTTAGGACATTCTGAACATCTTTCAGAATCAAGTCCAGGAAGCATTCAACATTCAGTGTTTATTAAACTCACCAATCTATCTCCATAGATTTTATTGTTTAATAACTTCAACTTCATCCTAACTTAAATATTATTAACACCGATCACATCATTCACATATGTCGTCCACATATCCTAGAATGATTTCACGCTCCCACTCAAATATGACATTCATGTTTGAGATCCAGGGACTTCATTTAGCTCCCACTCAAAACTAGGTACTCTCAATAATCTTGGACATTCCAAAATTCTTTGATCACATCAAATCAAGAATTCCACTATCGAGATTTCAATTACCATTCATTTCTCGTACTTAGGTCCATCACGCTTCTTTATAATTTGTAGGTATGTCTTGTTCAAAACATGACAAGTGAATCAATAATATAATTCCACAAACTTGTAGAACATATATAGTTGAATCCTACTTTCTTTAGTAAAAGTATTCCCTAAAACTTTATGATCATTATCAACGGTTTCTCCTCTATATGTAGAATTTGGATTCACGAAACAAATTTTGCTGCGCCACTCAACAATCCAAAGGTAAGGTAAAATACCTTGTTTTGATCTTACACTTTCTTCCACTTGTATCTTCATCAAGACACATCAACTTTGGACAACAACTGGTTTGCCCCTTTTTGTGGAAGATGCATTCATAGCTTCCTAAGAATGCTCTACAAAGACTTGTTTATTCGCCATGAATTCGACTTATCGAAATCTCCAGAAACTCGAACTTGCCATAACACTTATGGTGTTGTTTCCACGAATCTTTTAGATGTTCCTTTGTATTTCAAATGAGTGTTTGCTTATTTTGATCTTTAACTCTAAACGATAATTATAACCCCTATAAGAGATAATATTATACCATATGTATCTTAATACATAATGATTATGATGTTTAGACATTTCAACATAGTATGAATTCGTCCAATTATCATAATTTGTGAAACATCTTTCACAAGTTCCCTTTATGCTAAACTTTAACTTGAATACTTCAGTCGTGTCGATCAAATCGAAGAGACTTGTTAATTCAGTTAATTCAATATCCCATTTAGTTATGAACTCATTTGAACAATTAAAAACATTTCAAACTTCATGTTTCATTAAGCAAATACACTTATTCACTTAGGTCCACTAATGATTTCCACTACTTGCCGAAAATACGATACATCACTATGTATAAGATTCAACATTTCTTCGCATATCACCGTTTTACTAGAATGCGGAGTTTTAGTCATTCTGCCTAAGAGGCATGGTTTTGCAAAGTCTCTAGATTAAGCATCTAGGACCCCGATCTTTCATAAAGAACATGCAATAACCAAAATGACTTAAACTGTAGTGTCATTTCATTATTAAACTTTGGATATATTTTAGCATTCTAATCCTTTTATAATTGTTTAAACTATTATCATTAACATAGTGATGAGAATATCTTATTTGTAATTGTAATGTGACCATAACGGTATTGTTCATAAGAATAGTACAAACTGGTTTGTAACTTGTTCATATGAATAATCATCTCGCCTAAAGCAAGACACACATACACGAATTACAAATTATATTCAAGTACATTAATCCAAATGATAAACTTTGAGGGAAGAGGTGATGTCGGCCATCAACTGTTTTGTTTACCGTCATTAAGTCATTTTTCCTCAAATCCAGCAATTCTCAAGCAGGTCATCCCGTTTTCACAAAACGGGACAAGTATCAAATACTTTGCAAACTGCAACGAGTTTTTGCAAGAATCACATTCATAATTTGTATATCTTACATATACCTTTTCATCCATGACCTCCATTTGCAATCAAGCCCTTCTGAGAGTTCTTAACTCTAATGCAAGATCACTAATTGTTTTTCCAAACATTCTCTTTTCATCCATGATGGAGGAAAACTCATCCAACGGCTCATACTCTGTGTGCCTTATTATGTAGAATACAAAATGTAGCCCAACTCTCCATCGATTGGAGAATGGCTTATTGGATGATTATGGAGAAAACACAAACATTCCGGAGTCATCGAATTATGTCCTAATGGTTATTGTATCAAGAAGAGAAGATCACCTTTTACGAGGATATCCCTCAGGTGTGGGTATTAATCTATAAAGTTGGACCCTTTTGGTAAGTTCCAAATTAAGCAATATATTCCCATGGTCGCAAAGGACCTCAATGGGATACGCTAAGATCTAATAAGATATTTGCAAACAAACATCTAGACTAAGTTTATAATAAGAGATCAATTTATAATTATTCTCCACTAAAATTTTCATCCCCTGGACGATTTAGTGATCGCATGATCCCTATCCTCTACACCTCCCCCGATCATCACGGCCATCAGTGCATTATCAAAGGTAGACATTCACTAATGCCAATCACATCATCCATGTGACTCATGCTCGATCTTTCGATCTCTTGTGTTCCGAGGCCATGTCTGTACATGCTAGGCTCGCCAAATCTAACTTGTGTGTATTCGCTGTGCAACATGGCTTACACCCACTGTAGGCGAACCCAGATATGTCTGACCCCCGATCATCACGGCCGGCCTCATACCGAAGAACTTTCTTGGTGGTGCACACACAAGGGGAATACGGAACATTGGAATTAAATAGGGATTATCTTATTTGCTACCGTTGATTATCTAAATACTAGCACACAATAAGATGTAAAAACTAGTATCAACATTATATGTATATTGTGAGATGATATGGTCTTTCTTGTGCCTTGATCTCCATCGAGCGTTCCGGCATGATCTCCATCTCGCCCTTGGTTTGATGCCAAGTCCACGACGTCGCCACCGGGTCGTCCATCAGAATGATGACTATTACTATAGTACTTAGTAATAGAAAAGTAAATTACTTTACCTTCATAACGACCAATGCCATATCATAATCATATGCCCCCTGCAAAATAAAGTTAGACGCCTCTACTTTATCTATTGCAAATTTTACGTGGTTGTTAGGGCTTTCGCACTAGAACCATTTCTGAACTACGAACTTTCCAACCACAACATGGATCCAACAGTTGTCTCTATTACACCCCTTTCGGGTCCCTCCGTTGTAAATGCTATATCAACTATCGGATGAGAGACAAACACCCACTAGCCACTTATACGGTACAAGCCGTATGTTGAGCGTGGAACCAGTCTCGCGTACGAATACACGCAAGGTCGGTCCGGGCCGCTTCATCAAACAATACCGCGATATAAACAAGTACACGTAAGAGGGTAACAACTAAGGGATTAATTCTCGCACAATACTTGTGCGTACTGGCTATACAGCACTCCTACACATAGATCGGCTCTGATACCACTATAGGGGATCAGTGCGGAAAACAAAAAATTTCCTACGTTGAACCCCAGAAACTTGCCTACGATCTATCTATGTAGTAATGCGGTAACGGCCAATGCATAGAGAATACATACCCTTGTAGACCGTATGCGGTTAATGTTCCGCGGGGAATCTGGTTGATGTAGTCCAACTCGAAGCCCACCTCAAGGTCGTGAAGCTCCTCGCAGGTCACCCCTTGCTCCTTCGTCATTTTCATCGTGCAACAACTCCAGCTCACGAAATTCAAGCGGACCAAGTGTTGCGCCTCGTGTCTTCGTACACATCCGGTGCACGATGAGACCTCCGGCTCCCCGATCTCGCCAAGAGTGCGGAAGTTGATATCTGGCTAGGAATCCCTGTAGCGCAACGGCATACTGCAGGTGGCCTCGATCGCATAGCCCAGAGATGGGGCCATGGTCACAAGGTATAGAGAGAGGGAGGAGGAGAAAATCAACCAACGACTTCTCCAATTGTGTGTTTTAATCCCACCCATGGGCACCCCTTTATATAGGCGGAGGGGGTGTGCCCTCCCCATTGGGTTAGCCATGTGGGACTATTAGTTAAAAGAAAATAACAGGAATTTTCGTCCTGGCTGGATGGGCCAAATGTCAGCCCAATAGACAAAACAGAAAATAACTGATTAAAAGAAAAAGGGGAACAGCAAGCGGGTGGGCCGGCCAGCCCCATTGCGGCCTAGTGCAGCTGGCAGCAGCTAGCGCTGCAGTGACCAGGTGGGCCGGCCACCTTCCCCCACGGGGCCTAGCTCGCTAGCCAGGCGGCAGTGGTAGCCAGGCGCCCGGGTGGGCCGCCGCCTCTTCCTTGGCCCGTTGGCCAGCGCCTGGGTGGGCCGCCTGCCCGCAGGCCCGGTGGCCTGGCCGGCTCCCCCGCGAGTCCTGCATGGGCCGGGGTCGAGCCAGGATGGCGCTCGCGGCTGGTAGCTGCTGCCTGCCCCTATGCGGCATGGTTTATCCGTCGCCCAAAGGCGGCCTGGTAGTGGCGGTGGGTACAGGATGCTGTCCCGTGCGGCGGCAACTTATCTGTCGCCCACGTGGGCTGCTCCTTTTATCTTTTTCTACAGATTTATACTTAGGCTTTTTCCCTCCAGGGATTTGGCCTAATATAAAAGTTTCCTTTGTAAATCTTTATTTAAATATTATTTAGAATATGTTAATTCATAATTAACATATAATAAATATATATTCAATTTCCTATTTATCCGAAAACACTTTTCCAGACTTTTCCTTTATTCTCTCTCCGAACAACTTCGGATCTCTCTGTGGAACAATTCTGGCTTTCTCTCTTTCTCTACTATGATTCCATCTTACGAATGATCGCTCTCATCGTACCCTTAAGTGTATCCTCTCACGGCTCGAGAATGCTCTAGACATGATCTGTATCAATGATCAACAGAGGGACCAGGGATGTCCATGTGACCCCTATGCATTCCTGATGACAATGTCGTTTGAACCGTCTAAATGTAGCATCCTCATCCTTTTTTTTCTCGATACAACTTGTCCGAGATCTGATCATTGGTATCCCATACCTTGTTCAATCTCGTTCACAACAAGTTATGTTTTCTTGTTACCGTGATATTACATCCCCATGACCTAGTCACATGTTGCAACATTAATGGATGTAATCTCACCAAGTCGGCCGTATGTATCTTTACCCATCATGTGGGTGAACAAATCCCGGTCTTGTAGTCACATGTCATCTACTGTTCCTTCGGAATACCCAACGTACACCTTTATGCCACCGCATTACCAGATGACGATTGATGCAGTCTAAGCAGCCTAGGGAAACAATGAGTAATATGAGCTCACGGTCTAAGGAGAAGGAGTCTAGGTATAGTTGTTGCAACAATGAACTATATGACTTGATCGTGTTGCAATCCTTCGAGGAATGTCCAATCACATCATTCTCCAATGATATGATCCCGTTGTTAGTCGGCATAAATGCCCATGATCTTGAAACGTAGATCATCTTCGTGACCAACGAACTAGTATGAATAGAGGCTACTAGGGACATTATTGTTTCATACCACACCTGTACCAATGTTTCTACTTGGCACAGTTATAGCACAATATGAAACTATTATAAACTAATTCAGATATGACAATAAAAACCTATTTATTATTTGCCTCTAGGGCATATCTCCTCCACCGTTACTATTCTGGCCTTTTACTATTCCGGCCGTTAACTGTTCAGACCCACAACTAGCCTATTACTGTTCTAGCCTAGTAAACTTTTCATCCTATTACTGCCCTCATCTGGAAATTTTTCGGGCTGTAACTGTTCATGCTCGTTACTATTCTAGCCTTTACTGTTTTGGTCTATTACTGTTCTACCATTTTATAGTTTCTTGCCTGTTACTGTAATGGGTTGTTTCGGTTCTAGCCTGGTACTGCTCTGGCCTGCTACTGTTATGACCTGTTACTGTTATGGCATGTTACTGTTCCGGCATGTTACTGTTACGACATATTACTATTATAGCATGTTACTGTTATGGCCTGTTGCCACATGCATGTCGACCCATTACCTTTACGGCCTTTTACAATTTTGGCCTTTCTGAAGCCCATGCCAATATCATAAAACGTGTACAATAAGCCAACATTTTTTACTGTTCATCGTTGGCCGAATACAGGGCAGGCCAATAACAAAGCACGATATTGTTTCCTAATCGACATGCCTGACGTAGTTACCATAACGACTACCTCCATGTGTGGACAACGTCAACTAAATGCCTACATGGCCTATGCGAGTTATCTAGATATTACATCAGCTGCAAACTTCTTAAAATTATTACATATTATCAACTAAAGGGAAAGAAAAATCGGAATTTCAGTTGACAATCAAGTTGATAGCAGAGTCCTCAATTTGCTTTGTCAATCGATCACCTGCATCTTCCTTTGAGTGTGATAGCTACATTGGAGGATACATGATCTTGCTGCCCCCTCTTTGGTGGTGATAGCAATAATTGCAGTCTAAAACTAAGTAATAAAAAGTTAATACATCAAAGAAGACAAACTACTCATTTTACTAATATGATAGGAGCTATGAACTGGAGTTTACAACTGGTCAATGGTTCAATTATTTACCAACACGTCAAACAAACAGGACAAGCAAGCACACATTAAACAAGTGTGCCTACTGTGAAATGAGGAATCAAAAAAATGTGTGTGTGGCTTAGAATTTCAGCAAATATAAACTAGCCTGCTCATTTCAACAAATATATATGGAAGCAGGTGTACACCCTAAAATGCAAGAGACGTTGGGTGACTCGGAATTTGCACTGAGCCACAAAATGGCATGCAGTTACTATCATAGCGAAAAATGAACCAGATAGAAATTATAACCACAACATACGAGAACTTGTAGAGCAGGAATGCAAACCATAAATGAACTATATATTGTAGTGGATAGTTATGTCGTCTCTTAGGATGAACCAGACCTAAAACCAGATTCGATATATAATTGCGTTGCACGTGAATCTGTAGAACATGACAAACAAGCATTAGACAAGTGTGCCTAGAATGAAATGAGCAATCAAACAAAGTGTTTCTTAGAATTTTAGCAAATATAAACTAGCGAGGTCATTTCAACAAATATATATGGAAGCAGTGGCATCTCCTGGAATGCAAAGAGTCGTTGGGTGACTCAGAATTTTCGGTGAGCTACATAATGGCATGTAGTTACTACCATAGCTAAGAATCAACCAGATAGAAATTATAATGGCATCATAAGGGAACTTCTAGAGCAAGAATGCAAACCACAAGTGAACTACGTAGTATAGGACAATTATGTCGTTGCTCAGGACGAACCAGCACCAGATAAGGAAGTAATGTCAACCCTTGTGAACCTATAGAATAGGCTATGCAAACCAACATGTTCATTATTCCATTTTGAGCTATATGCAAGAAAAAAGAAATAGTTAATGATGCAGTTTTTATGAACTAGATGACAACAATAAAATTATAATCGAATTAGTACGAAGAGTTTAAATGGCTATTATAGGATAGCAGGACAATGCCAAGGAGGAAATAATAGTAGGAACTGATCTCAGGACGAACCAGATAGATTCAGCAACTATAGAGCAGGGAATCCACACTAATATTTTCCACAGACTTTAGATTTTGCAAGAATTACACGATAGCAGGCAATTATTGTTGTATGGAGTAGCTAAGAACATGTGTATGACAAAATAACAGACATGCGCATGACTTGAAATTTGTAGAGCAGCTAATGTGAACCAACATGTCTAATGACCTTGTATGTACTAGCATGAAGAACATGCATGCCTAGTGACTTGTATGTACTAGCACGATTACAAAAATGCAGTTCACTGCGACAGGCTTGAACCTGCTATATTGCTGACAAAACTAAAACGGGTTGGTGATTTGGTTAACCTTGGTCGGAGAGGCGTCTAAGCATCGTTGGTACCGTGCGGCTGACGTCCAGGTCACCGAGGGTGCTGTGGTTGCGGTGGCTATTGGTGTGGGGCAAGAAGATCTTGGGAGGTCGATGCCGGCTTGAGCGCGGTGGATGAGAGCATCGCTGAGGTAGATCTAGTGAAGTGAACAGCGATAGCCGAGCAGCCGCTCTAGAGCGATGGGCATGGAAATCCTTAAACTAGACCACGTCCAGTGTACACCGGTGAAGCGGATCTGGTATGGTTGGGTAGCTTTCAGCGGCCAGGAAGTAGAGCTTGGGCGGTCGATGATGCCATCAACGTGCTGAACAACACCGCAGCTCTGGTGAAGTGGCAAATTGACACGGTGAACTATATCCAGTGGGCGAGCATTAGTGAAGTGGCTCCACGGCGGCGCACGAGACCGCAGATCAAGCCGGTGCGCGCGATGGTCATGGAGGCGACAGAGGAGCTTGGGATTTTTGAGAGGGCCAGCGGGAAAAACTGCAGAAACGGGACCATAGTATAGGTGAATTGCAATATAATTACGATCATGCCCCCAAGCTACTGAGTTTAGCATGCCCATCTATCATCTGAATAATGGATAGAACAGGAAATTTAAAGACAAAAGTTTTTGAAACAGAGGGGCATGAAATGCTTCAAGGTTGGTGTCTGATTGCCGCTCGATTGAGATTTGAATTTGGCCAGCGTCCAACTAATAATAATAGAAATATGGTACTATACGGTGGGAGATTTTGGATCATAGCTTTTGAATCGGTGGGGCGGGAAATGCTTCAAAGTCAGTGTGTGATTTTGACGCTCGATTCAGATTTTGAATTTGGCTAGCATCCATCTAGTAAAAGAAAAAAGTAGTAGAACGTAACCTATCTGTCCAGGAATTCAAGGCCGATAGTCACATCAACTGATCATCCATATCCATACTAGTAAAAGCTATGTGCCACACACGTATATACTGTATGAAATATGATTTAACAAACATTAAGTCAATAATCTTGTTAGAGAAAAAATGCATACATTAAGTCATTAAAGACATTGAAATAAAACAAATAATAAACCAAATACTCTCATGTGGCTTCCTCTTATGCGTAATGCGCGCCATAAAAAAATCAGAAAGAAGTGCTTGACACTTCTTTTCAAAATAAAAAACAGCTATGTTGCTTCACAATTTCCATACCACTATATAGTGTACGAATAACTTCGAACATCGGAAGTTGGATATAGATTGGAAAAACCCGACATTGTTGACTATTGGATCTCTTTCAGTACATTTGATTATGTCATGTCTAGCATATATAAGATCCCATTATTGTTGGCCTCTAGCACCATGAATATATTATGCACAGAAAGTACAGAGATGACATGGTTTTGAATGCCACAAGCCAAGTTTCCAGATATAGTGGACAATGTCTTATGTATGATTCCCAGGTTTTATGAGTTTTCAAAGCTTCCGAGCTAACTCGTCCCACTCAAATAATTTTATGTCTCTATTAACAAAATCAGGTCATATTTGAACTTGAAGCTCTAGAAAGTGGTAGATTGCTATCGAAGTTCTACAAAAAGCTTTTGGAGGTACCCATCAGGTAGTAAATATATCGGAAACAATCAAGAGTTTTGACCAATTCAACTTCCTGCTAAGAATTTGTGTCTTGGCAATTTTGAACCTGTTTTGAAACAATCACATGTAATAAGGAAAAATAGAAAAACAAATATTTATGCATGGCATCCTATCACGTCACGTGTATAGCCTGCCAGGAAACTGATAACCATGAGATTTGACAACTTCTGGAAACCAGCCACGTGATATTTTCCCATGTGTGAATATTATTAGGTTTCAACCCTCATGACCAAAAAAGGTCATGGCCATATTGACATCATAGTTAGTGTATTGTTCCCACAATAATTTGGTACATGGGTGCATCTTGGCATAGTAGGAAATGTTGCCCATGGGAGTCTTAACATTGGGACTGTTTGATTCGTGGGATAGAAAAACAAAGTAATAGAGAAAACACAGTATTTTATAATATCATGTCCAGTTGAATCCTACAAGATTTGGAGCCTACATATTTTTTTCTTAAAGAAGTGTTTGATTCATAGGAAAGTAAAGGAATTGTAACATGAGGCTGACGTGGATTGTTTTTAAAATTTTATGGAAGACATGTGCATGGTGTCCTTTTGCATGTATCACATGCCATGAAAAATGATAAACTTGAGTTTTGACAACTTTTCAAAAACCTGGTTCACAAAATAATCCTACAATGCATATGAATAGGTTTCAAGTCGGACGACCAAGGTTAATGCCCTATCCTGTGATCCACATCATAGTTTATGGTAATTTCCCCATATTAGGTAGATTAGTGTATCTTGCCATTATTCTAAATATTATTTTGCCAAGGGTGTTTCTAAGAAGTATTATGAAAAGAGATGATCTCAATTTTCCAAGTGACATGATTTTTTTGCGAAAAATGGAACGTTGTTTTCCGTAAAGCAAATAGTCGTACTAGGAAACAAAAGGATCAAAATGGAGGGGAGGGAAATGAAGAGGTATTGTAGAAGAGATTATGGGGTTAGAGAAGGCATCCCAAGAGGGTTGCAACGAAGAGGTGTTGAATGTAGTTCGATGTTAGAGCAAAGTTATGAAAAAAAAGAGATAGAAACAGAGTCATCGTAGTACCATGGCACACATGCGCAGCGCCATGTTGTGGACGAGGAAGATATCAGCTAGAGGATGGACGTGATGTAGCAAAGGAGAGAGTAGTATACAATTTATTTTCCTTGCATAGAGGAGGAGTAGCACACTGTAAGGCTGTAGGAGTGTGCACCATGCTAATATCCTTTGTTAAGCAAGTACAAGTGGACCTCATAAAAAATAAAAAAATTGCATCCAAGTCCATGCATTTATCACAAGGACCCTGAAACTTAGCAATGAAGTGTGTGTTTGAGGTTTTCGCATACTAGCGTTCATCGTGCTAAAGACTATCAATAGAATCTTTCTAGATGCTAAGAATGGAAAAGAAGATCCAATGGTTAGCAATGTTTGGATTTGCTAATCTTGATCAAACATTCAACGTTCCGTACACTATGTAGTGGTATGGTATTGTGAGAGATAAGACAAGATAAAGATAAGATAAGAAGTACTGCGAATGTCCGATCTAACTTTAGGTCCCATAGGAGCGAGTTGCTTGGGAGTTAACACGGTCGGTGGAAGTACAAGTTACAGAAAGGACCTCATAAAAAATGAAAATTATTGCATCCAAGTCCATGCATTATTTTGCACAAGGACCCTGAAATTGAGAAATGAAGTGTGTGTTTTGAGGTTTGCGCATACTAGCGTTCATCATCATCCTAAAGACTATCAATAGAATCTTTTTAGATGCTAAGAATGGAAAATAAGATCTAATGGTTAGCAATGTTTGGATTTGCTAGTCTTGATCGAAAATCCAATGTTCAAAGTCCATCTGTACACTAGGAAGTGGTATGATATTGTAAGATATAAGAGAAGATAAACATAAGATAAGAAGTACTACTAATGGCCGATCTAATGGTAGGTGTCATAGGAACAAGGTGCTTGAGAGTTAACACGGTCGGTGGAAGTACAAGTTATATCAAGGACCTCGTAAAAATAAAAATTGCATCCAAGTCCATGCATTTAGCACAAGGACCCTGAAACTAAGCAATGAAGTGTGTGTTTTGAGGTTGCGCATACTAGCGTTCATCATGCTAAATACTTTCAGTAGAATCTTTCTAGATGCTAAGAATGGAAAATAAAATCCAATGGTTATTAGCAATGTTTGGATTTACCAGTCTTGATCAAACGGTAAATGTTTCATACACTATATAGTGATGGTATGGTATTGTAAGAGATAAGACAAGCAAGATAAAGATAATATAAGAAGTATTACGAATAGCCGATCTAATGGTAGTTCTCGTAGGAGCGATGTAACATCCCAAAACTTTAATCCAAGAGTATTAAGATCCAAATCATCAAATTTAGGGTTAACAAAAACTTTTCCATTTAAAAATCTTTAAGCATTCATATGTGTGTGTATTTAAAATAGGAGTTGTTTTGAATTGCCATGTTTGAGTGAGCTATTGATTGTAAAATGATTCTAAGGTGAATTACACATCATCTAGATCATCCCCAAGCAAATCCTAAAGAAAAAGAAATCAAAAAGAATTAAATAAGGAAATGGTCACTTTTGCCATTTTAATCAACTAGCCCACTTTGGGTGTTCCTAGCACTCAATTCCTAACAGAGACAATTGTGGTTCTTTGCACGCCTTGCTAGTACAAGTAGTGATGTACCAAGGCCCACTTTGTGATATCCCAAAAACATTTGAACTCTAAATTTAAATGAGATTTGAAAATTGAATCTAGTGTATGTATCTCGATCACACTTTTTCAAAAACCACTCAAATGAACTCCATTTTAAAATCCCAAGCAAACGTAGATGCTTAAGCATAAGATAAACCACTCCACCAAAAATCATCCCAAAATTCAAATATTTTGTTCATGCGACCATTTGATGGAATAGGTGGCAGGCAAAACAAATCTAGCCTAACTAATACTATTGCCAATTGATCTCTTGTCCCCATTCGACCCTCTCTGCTCTCCCCTGTCTCCCCTAGCTCTAACCAAACCATCAACCAGCTCCCCCTTCACTGCTAGCAGCAGTGGCGCGCCGCCCAAATATGGTCGTCGCCGGCCAAACGCGGACAACGCTCACCAGACCGCGCCGCACCAAACCAGCTTGCCCACTAGCTCCGCCCAACCCTACCGCGACTCCCTGTCCACCCCTCGATCAATGCCAGCCCCTGGACCACCCCAGAGCAGCGCCACCCTTTCTCTCTACGCCATGCGCAGCGCACGCCAGAGCGCCCTCGCCGCCAGCATGCCACAGACCGCGCCTCGATACTAGACCGCACACGCCGCTCCGCCTCGACCCCCTCAACCCGCCAGACACGGCCGTGCACCGCCGCGTGACCCACAGTCGCCAGGAGCACCATCGAGTACCGCCTCTGTCCCACAGAGCGCGGGAAGCTCCCGACCGTTAGGAAGCGCCCCTAGCGTCGCCATTACGCCGTAGAGGACCGCCAGCAGATCGCCAACTATCCGCCTACCTCGCCCACACCGGTAGATGCCTGTATCGCCGTCACCGACGACCTCCGCCCACACCCGTCGGTCCCCTCGTCGAGCCTATAAGGGAGCCTCCCCGGTACCATTTCTTCACACCACCTAGCTCCCCTCTCTCCACTGATCGTTTCCCCTCTCTCAATGGAGCCGCTCGAGCAGCCCATCGCCGGAATTCCACCGGAGGCAGCCGCTGCAGAGGAGGAGAAGTTGCAGTCGATTTCGTCCACCTCAGCCCCTGCCGCGACCTCGCTGGAGTCCACCGTCGTCGTCCAGTTCGTTTGCCCGCCTCGCCGCACTAGCTGGAGCCCTGGTACGTCCCCAATAGACCCCCACCGAGTGCTTAGGGTTTAGTCTCGCCAGCGACAAGTCCGTCGTCGACGACGACCGTGGACCGTTAGATCGTATTCTAATCGTGTGGTCCTGATCGCCCCGTACCGCTTTGGGTTTTAAGTGCCACTGACATGTGGACCCCCCTTGTCAGTTGCCCGATGCGCCCACTGGGCCGGCCCAATTAGTTTCCCGCGCTGACCCAGTTAATTCAAATTAGGATTTTTCTATTTAAACTTAAAATCAATTCCGTCCCTTAGTTCAAAAATCAATTCTGAGAGTTATACAAATCCAAATTGAGTGATTCCAATTTTGTTGGAAAGCTAGTGAAAATATCTATCCAAGCCCGTTGGATTTAAATCCTTTAGACTTAGAGATCTATCCTAGTAAAACTAACAAGACAGAAGCTTTTGCACATTCAATTTTTTTATAAAATCAACCATAATAGCTTTTGAGTTGATTCCTACTCTCAAAAATCACATTTAACCATACACATCTGAATATGTAATAATATTAAGGTTTGCATGGAGTGACTTTGGACTAGTACCAAAATAATGCTTTATAGGCATTTCTAGTCACTTTAAATCATTAAATATTAAACTTAAACTTATTAAAATATGATCCAACCTTTAAATCACATCCCCATTTGTTAGAATATGTGGTGATGACATGGGTCCACATGATCCCATATTTTAATTGGAGACTATTAAATCTTAGTTAACTTGCATTGAGTAGAAATTACTTTTCTCAAATAAAAGGAATGAAGCTAGTTAATTAAACCTTGTGATGCTTGTGATGATAATAGACCATCAAATGTGTGCCTTAGTGTGCTAAGTAGACTAGTTAAGTATTGTTTGGTGATTATGTATCCCGTATGTATTTATAGATGATAGTACCGACCAAGCTTTCGAGGAGGAGGAGTTCTACCAAGAGGAGGAGGAAGAAAACTTCAACCACTGCACTACCCAAGGCAAGACTAGCACTTCAAGTAAACTGAGAAAGCTATTGTTAGCAAGCTAGAATTAAGCTAGATAACCTAAGCAAATGCATTAGGCATGCTTTGGTTATACCATCTGGAATTATACTTACTCCAAGTTTATTTCCAAGCTTTACCTTCTTTATTATACCAAAGTCCTTTACTTGTTTAAAGGTAGCATAAAAAGTATAAAACACTACCTATCTAGTTAGGCTTAGATGTCATTCTAGGGCATGAGATTGAGATTAGCTTACCACATTAGTGAACACTCTTAACTTAGTAGTTTAGAGCTAAACCAAAACTTGATTCACTATAGGTGGGACTATTTGGTGAAAATGACTTGTGAAAACCTTGGAATGATGAATCATTCTATTGAGATGTTTTGACAGGTGTTGAGAAACATAAATAATTTATGCTGATGAAAATGTTGAGGCATGAGCCTTAGCCCTTTTACAAAACTGATGGTTGGGTTCGGATGCGATACCATTCCAACTTTACCGTACAACCACAATACCTGAATTGGGTAAGGCTTAGCCGGAAGTTTATATGCATTAGTATTAGTTCCCTCGTAGGAGAGGTTTGAGCTGAGGCTATCTCTCAATGTTGTCCACCTATGCAGTGCCCAGGATGACGGATGGTCATGGCTGGGAGGCCATACTCATAGGAGATGTGCTTATACTAGGGTGTGTAAAGGAAAGGTTATGTTTGATTATCTGCATACTAAGTATGATGATTCAGGGTTATCCCTAACAGATGTATCGAATCTTGTGGTGAAAGTGTACCACCTCTATAGTGTGTCAAACTATTTGAATAGCCGCATCCGCGGTTATGGATAGTTGGAGTGGCCATACTGTTCCGTTGTCAAGTGTTTTCGAAACAACTTATGAAATGAAATGTGACATGACTTGACCACAACAGAGTTGTGACTATGACAATTAAGTTCCCACTTAGGTGATTTCAAACTTTATTTTATCTTTCTTTGTTTCTGAACTCAGCTTAGGTTTCAAACTTAACTTTACAAATGAACTTAGTGTTAGCAATCCTACTAGAACTACCTTACTTGTTAGTGATAGTTTACGAGTACTTAAAGAGTACTCATGGCTTTTGTCCCTGGCTATTCCCGTGGCCAGACTATGTAGGAGATTACCAAGAGGAAGGACAGCATGACGGTTATGATAACTAGGACTATCTTCCATCGTCAGCATTGCTTGTGACCCTGAAGATGGACCCTACCGCTACACATATTAATTATTCCGCTGCTTGTTTTATGAAGACTGGATCATGAGATCCTTTATTCGTGTAAGACCTTATTATGGTTTGTAATGGATGATGTACTGTCATACCAATCTGTTATGTCTCGCAAAAATGCTAATCCTGGGATTGCGATGTATGGCATAACAGGCATATGGGATTAAAAATCCGGGTGTTGACAAGTTGGTATTAGAGCCATCCTGACCATAGGAGACCCTAGTTAGAATGGACGTCCGAACAAAAAAATTAGTTTCAAAAACCAAAGTGAGTATTTATGAAAACTATTTCCTCTCCTACCCTTGGGAATTCTTTCTCTCAAAAAAATTCATGTTCCTCCAAATTCTTACATTACTACATAAAATTTTGACACACTTGATCACTTCACTAACTTTCTCATCCTCAATTCTTATAGATGGAAACTCAGTTCAGCAAGTTCTACCAGTTGGGCAACGGAGGCCAGCTAATCTTCGAGAGGGATCTTGATGCACTATCGGAGTACTTGGGACGCCCGCATCCGAAGTTTCTGGGAGCTCAACTTCCTGGACCCCCAGGAGGAGAGTTACAATGGCTAGTCACCGCTAATCTTAGAGGCAAGATAGAAGCACCAACGTCCCGGAGGATCCAGTTCTCTGTGAGAGAGAACAACTCGCTAGATGGATTAGCCAGGGCAATGCATGAAGCTCTCGCACGTCTGTGTGCCATGAGTGTCAACCAAATTCAAGGAACCCGCTTTGCTCACTATGCAAGGCGTGATTTTATGGGAATTCCCATAGAGATGCCAAGTCACCCGGAGTTGAAGCGTCAAGTGGAGAACCTCGACTTCCTGCTGTAGGATCACCAGAAGGGATTGGACAATGCTAGAGAGTTCACCAACCATAATCTCTCCCTTGCCACCCAGAAGGCCCAGACTTTCTCACTGCTCGTCAAGGATCATCAGTCTCTTCGCCATCAACACGCCAAGAAGGATCTCACCATCGACCATCTTCGCAAGAAGGTGGCCGACCTCGAGAAGACCATCAAGGGGCAAGAAGCTCAGCTCGCAGCAAAAGAAGAAGGAGAGGAAGGTGAAGACATCCAGGGACATATGGACTCTTACCTCAGCAATGATGACGACTATCTAGAGGAGGATGCTGTGGACTTCTACACCGACGATGATGATTCCGACTTCATCGATGATGAGTAGATGCACTAGAGCACTATCATAGAGTGAGGAGTATCGGTCCCATTGTATCGTAGCTTGTAGAATGGTTCTTAAAACCATCTATTTTAATTTGATGTTGTGGTGTGTGTGTTTGTGTTTGTATCATGTGCTTTGTTTGAATGAATGAAATGAAGTTAGTTGCAAAACCTAAGTCAAACTCAAAATTTAGCTTTGAAATCAAAACCATGAACCTTAGAACTTTCCCTCTTACCCCCTTTATCTATCTCAATCTTCAAATGACTTGTGGAAACCCCGGAGGGAGCAGCTCATCGCAGGACCCGATGCTGCAGATTATGCAGATGCTAGTTACCGACCGTGAATCTAGCAGGGCAGATCGCCAAGCCAACCTAGCAACTCTGCAGTAGATTGCTCAAATGTCCCAAAACAACCAGAACCATGGGAATCAGGATCATCCAGGATCCAAGCTTAAAAACTTCTAGAATACCAATCCCCCAATCTTTAGCAATTCGGAGAACCCACTAGATGCTGACGACTGGTTGCAGACAATGGAGAACAACTTAGAAGTAGCCAGAGTTGATGACAACGAGAAAGTTCTTTTTGCCACCCACTATTTGGCAAGAGATGCAAGAGCATGATGGACAGCACCTGCACAATGAACCATGGTCAAGTGATGACATGGGAAGCCTTCAAAATCAAGTTCAGTCGCACCCACGTGCCGCAGGGTCTACTAACCAGAATGAGGGATGAATTCCGAGAGTTGAAGCAGGGCAGAATGACTGTAGTAGAGTACCGTGACAGATTCTTGTCCTGCGCCAGGTATGCACCTGATGAGATCAACATGAAGGCCAAGAAGAAGGAGATATTCCTGAATAGACTGCATGATGAGATGCAGACTGTCCTCGTCAACATCTGTTTTGAAGATCTCGAAGAGCTAGTCAACTCTGCCATTCAGATGGAAGGAAAGATCAACCAAGAAAATGACAACCGCAAACATCGTATGATGCACCAAGCTGGATCCAACAGTCACCAGAAGTACCGTCCTAACCCTTCTGCGGGATATGCACCAAGCAACAACCGACCCCCAATGTCTCTCCCAAGCTACCCCAACCATAGCGGAGGAAATGTGAAGTCCGGAGGAAACAACAATCACCCAGGCAACGCCAACAATTTCAACTGTGCACCTCCCAAGAACCACAACAACAACAACACTACACCTAGAACTGGAAGCAATGTTGTGCCCGTGGCAGCAAAAGACAAGTCTCAGATCACTTGTTTCGAGTGTGGAGTGAAGGGTCACTACTCCAATGAGTGCCCCAAGAAGATTACCGATACTACCAATGTTAATGCCCCAGCTCAACAGCAGCGTCGTGTTCAACCAGGAAGAAGATTCGCCTCAGGGAACCCTCACAACCGCAATGGACGTCTCTTCCACATGAACGCCGAAGAAGCCCAAGAAGCGCCAGATGTAGTGCTGGGTATGTTTTCTGTCAACTCAGTTTAAGCAAGAGTGTTGTTTGATTCTAGAGCATTGCACTCATTTGTCATCGAAGAATTTGCATGCACTAGTAATATCCACCCAACCAACTTGAAGCATGTCATGATAGTTCAAATCCCAGGTTCAACTACAAAAGCTAGAAAAATTTGCAAAGATGTGCCTATCAGAATACATGGGATAGATTTTTATGTCAATCTAATAGTACTTGGAACCAAAGGTTTGGAAGTAGTACTAGGAATGGATTGGATGTCAAAGCATAAATGATTGATTGACTGTGCCAAGAAAGCCATCACCATGACCAGTATCTCTGGAGTATCAGTAGAGCATATATCTGAAATCTTGCCCCGTCGATTCAAGTGTACTAAGAGTCTAGCCCTGCCCACCATTGACCAAGTCAGAGTAGTCTGTGAATACCCCGACGTATTCCCAGATAAATTGCCCGCATGCCCCCGGATAGGGATATTGAGTTCATTATTGAACTAATCCCCGAAACCGGACCCATAGCCCAGAGACCCTATCGCATGAAACCCTCAGAGTTAGTGGAATTGAAGAAGCAGTTCGATGCTATGTTGGCAACAAGCTTGATACAACCAAGCGCATCGCCGTGGAGATCGCCAGTGTTATTCGTCGACAAGAAAGATGGAGGCAACCGGTTGTGCACAGATTACAGGAAGTTGAATGACGTCACAATCAAAAACAAGTACCCTTTGCCAAAGATAGAGGATCTATTTGATCAGTTGACTGAAGCAAATGTGTTCTCTAAGATCAATATTAGGACTGGTTATCACCAACTTAAGATTCGTGCAACGGATGTTCCGAAGACCGCCTTTACTACTCGTTGTGGATTATACGAGTATACGGTCATGTCTTTTGGATTAACCAATGCCCCTGCTTATTTCATGAATCTCATGAATAAGATCTTTATGAATTTTCTAGACAAGTTTGTCGTTGTGTTTATCGATGATATCCTTATCTACTCCAAATCGGAAGAAGAGCATGAGCAACATCTGAGAATCATCCTTGAAACCCTTAGAGAGCATCAGTTGTATGCCAAGTTCAGCAAATGTGAGTTTTGGCTGAAAGAAGTAGGATTCCTGGAACATATTGTGTCTGCCGGAGGAATCACTGTTGATCCCACCAAGATCAGAGATGTCGAAGCATGGGAAGCCCCAACCAATCAAACCCAAGTCCGTGCATTTCTCAGATTAGCGGGATACTACCGCAAGTTCGTAGAAGGATTTTCGAGCATAGGAAGACCCATGACCCAATTGTTGAAGAAGGACAAGAAGTTTGAATGGACCGACAAATGTGAAGCAAGTTTCTAGGAGCTGAAGAAGAGATTGATTTCAGCCCCAATATTGATCATGACAGATATCAAGAAGCCGTTTGATGTGTATTGTGATGCATCCAAGATTGGTCTCGGATGTGTATTGATGCAAGAAGGCAAAGTTATCGCATATCTGTCTCGACAACTGAAGCAGCATGAGCAGAACTATCCGACCCATAATCTTGAGTTAGCAGCCGTAGTTTTGGCATTGAAGACATGGCGTCATTATCTTATGGGTAATCACTATGAGATTTACTCGGACCACAAAATATTGAAGTATATTTTCACTCAGAAGGAGCTGAATATGAGGCAAAGAAGATGGATAGAGTTAATCAAGGATTATGACCTTGACATTCACTATCACCCCGGCAAAGCCAATGTGGTAGCAGATGCTCTTAGCAGATTACCATGTAGGCTAAACACCATGATCAAGGAGAAGCAACCAAGTTTGTATGGGGAGTTGGAGCAGTTTAGAACTGAGATAGTTAGCATAGGATTTCTAGCTAGTATTGAACTTCAACCCACATTGATTAGCCAAATCAAGGAAGCCCAGAAGGGAAATGAAAGTATCGATGGAATCAAACATCGTATTGGTACAGGAAAGGTACCTGGATTCACCGAAGACGAAGAAGGAGTTCTGTGGTACAAAGGCCATATCTGTGTGCCAGCAGATTTGGAACTGAAGCAAGTTATCATGCAAGAAGCTCATGATACTCTTTATTCTATCCACCCCGGAGGAACAAAGATGTATCAAGATTTGAAAGAGCAATTTTGGTGGCACAAGATGAAGAGAGAAATCAGAAGCTACATCGCCAAGTGTGATATCTGTCAGAGAGTCAAAGCGGAACATCGGAGACCTGCAGGACTGTTGCAACCATTGCAGATTCTAGAATGGAAATGGGATTCTGTCGGAATGGACTTTATCATCGGTTTGCCTACTTCTAGTAGGGGAAATGACTCAATATGGGTCATCGTTGATAGACTGTCCAAGGTAGCTCATTTTATACCTGTCAAGACAACCTACCAAAGTTCGAAGCTAGCAGAGTTGTACATTGCTAGAATTGTTAGTTTGCATGGAACCCCCAAGACCATAGTATCAGATCGAGGAACCCAATTTACCTCGAGATTTTGGCAGAAAGTCCAAGAAGGATTAGGAACCAAGTTGAATTTCAGCACATCATATCACCCACGGACTGATGGACAGACTGAAAGAGTCAACCAAATCCTAGAAGATCTATTGAGAGCTTGTGTGTTGGAAAATGGGTCAAAATGGGAAGATTGCCTGCCTTTCGCAGAATTCTCATATAACAACAGTTATCAAGCCACTTTGCAAATGGCACCATTTGAGTTCCTATAGGGAAGAAAGTGTCGTACCCCTTTGAATTCGTCGCAAGTAGGAGAGAGTCAGATCTTTGGACCCGACATTCTCCGAGAAGCCGAAGAGAAGGTTCACAAAGTCCGTGAGCACCTCAAGGCTGCTCAATCTAGACAGAAGAGTTATGCTGACAAGAGACGGAGAGACCTGACTTTTAATGTCGGAGATTTCATGTATCTCAAGGTTTCGCCATTAAAGGGAACCCAACGTTTTAGTCTGAAAGGAAAGTTAGCCCCCAGATATATCGGGCCCTTCAAGATTCTGAATCACCGAGGAGAAGTATCGTATCAACTGGAACTGCCAGAAGAGATGTTGGCCATCCATAATGTGTTCCATATCTCGTGACTTCCCAAATGCCTAGAAGTGCCAAAGAAGACCAAAGTGTTCAAAAACATCGATCACTGAGCTGTCGATATCAACAAGGATCTGACATATCGTGAAGTGCCCATCCGTATCTTGGAGGAAGCCTTCAGAACCACCAGGACCCGGAGTATCAAATTTCTGAAGATTCAATGGAGCAACCATACTGAAGAAGAAGCCACTTGGGAGCGAGAAGATTACATTAGGACTGAGTTCCCGGATCTCTTTAGTTCCTAGTTTTCTTTCTTAAATCTTGGGACGAGATTTTGTTTAAGGGGGGAGGTTTGTAACATCCCAAAACTTTAATCCAAGAGTATTAAGATCCAAATCATCAAATTTAGGGTTAACAAAAACTTTTCCATTTAAAATTCTTTAAGCATTCATATGTGTGTGCATTAAAAATAGGAGTTGTTTTGAATTGCCATGTTTGAGTGAGCTATTGAGTGTAAAATGATTCTAAGGTGAATTACACATCATCTAGATCATCCCCAAGCAAATCCCAAAGAAAAAGAAATCAAAAAGAATTAAATAAGGAAATGGTCACTTTTGCCATTTTAATCAACTAGCCCACTTTGGGTGTTCCTAGCAGTCAATTCCCAACAGAGACAATTGTGGTTCTTTGCACCCCTTGCTAGTACAAGTAGTGATGTGCCAAGGCCCACTTTGTGATCTCCCAAAAACATTTGAACTATAAATTTAAATGAGATTTGAAAATTGAATCTAGTGTATGTATCGCGATCACACTTTCAAAAACCACACAAATGAACTCCATTTTAAAATCCCAAGCAAACCTAGATGCTTAAGCATAAGATAAACCATTCCACAAAAAATCATCCCAAAATTCAAATATTTTGTTCATGCGGCCATTTGATCGAACAGGTGGCAGACAAAAAAAATCTGGCCTAACTAATACTATTGCCAATTGATCTCTTGTCCCCCATTCGACCCTCTCTGCTCTCCCATGTCTCCCCCAGCTCTAACCAAACCATCAACCAGCTCCCCCTTCACCGCTAGCAGCAGTGGCGCACTGCCCAAATATGGTCGTCGCCGGCCAAACGCGGGCAACGCTCACCACACCGCGCCGCACCAAACCAACTTGCCCACTAGCTCTGCCCAACCCTACCGCGACTCCCTGTCCACCCCTCGATCAATGCCAGCCCCTAGACCACCCCAGAGCACCGCCGCCCTTTCTCTCTGCGCCATGCGCTGCGCACGCTAGAGCGCCCTCGCCGCCAACACACCACAGACCGTTCCTTAACACCAGATCACGCACGCCGCTCCTCCTCGACCCCCTCAACCCGCTACACACGTCCGTGCACCGCCACATGACCCATAGTTGCCAGGAGCACCGTCGAGCACCGCCTCTGTCCCTCAGAGCGCGGGAAGCTCCTGTCCGTTAGGCACCGCCCCTAGCATCGCCATTACGCCATAGACGACCACCAGTAGACCGCCCACCGTTTGCCTACCTCGCCCACGCCGGTAGCTACCTGTATCGCCGTCACCGACGAGCTCCGCCCACACCCGTCGGTCCCCTTGTAGAGCGTATATAAGGGAGCCTCCCCAACACCATTTCTCTACACCACCCAGCTCCCCTCTCTCCACTGATTGTTTCCCCTCTCTCGCCAGAGCCGCTCGAGCAGCCCATTACCAGAATTCCACCGGAGCCAGCCGCTGCAGAGAAGGAGAAGTTGCAGTCGGTTTTGTCCACCTGAGCCCCTACTGCGACCTCGCCAGAGTCCGCCGTCGTCGTCCAGTTCGTTTGCCTGCCTTACCGCACTAGTTGGAGCCCGGGTACGTCCTCAGTAGACCTCCACCGACCGCTTAGGGTTCAGTCTTGCCGGCGACGAGTCTATCATCGATGACGACTGTGGACCGTTAGATCGTATTCTAATCGTGTGGTCCTGATCGCCCCATACCACTTCGGGTTTTAAGTGCCACTGACATGTGGACCCCCCTTGTCAGTTGCCCGCTGCGTCGCTGAGCATAACTGGACTGGCCCAATTAGTTTCCCAAGCTAACCCATTTAATTCAAATTAGGCTTTTTCTATTTAAACTTAAAATCAATTCTGTCCCTTAGTTCAAAAATCAATTCAGAGAGTTATACAAATCCAAATTGAGTGATTCCAATTTTGAAAGCTAGTGAAAATCTATATTCAAGACCGTTGGATTTAAATCCATTAGAGTTAGATATCTCTCCTAGTTAAAATAACAAGACATAAGCTTTTGCACATTCAAACATTTTTATAAAATCAACCATAATAGCTTTTGAGTTGATTCCAACTCTCAAAAATCACATTTAACCATACCTATCTGAATATGTAATAATATTAAGGTTTGCATGCAGTGACTTTTGACTAGTACCAAAATAATGCTATATAGGCATTTCTAGTCACTTTAAATCATTAAATATTAAACTTAAACTTATTAAACTATGATCCAACCTTTAAATCACATTACCATATGTTAGAATATGTGGTGATGACATGTGTCCACATGATCCCATATTTTAATTGGAGAATATTAAATCTTAGTTAATTTTCAATGAGTAGAAATTAATTTTCTCAAATAAAAGGAAAGAAGCTAGTTAATTAAACCTTGTGATGCTTGTGATGATAATAGATCATCAAATGTGTGCCTTAGTGTGCTAAGTAGACTAGTTAAGTATTGTTTGGTGATTGTGTATCCCGTATGTATTTATAGACGATTGTACCGACCGAGATTTCAAGGAGGAGGAGTTCTACCAAGAGGAGGAAGAAAACTTCAACCACTGCACTACCCAAGGCAAGACTAGCACTTCAAGTAAACTAAGCAAGCTATTGTTAGCAAGATAGAATTAAGCTAGATAACCTAAGAAAATGCATTAGGCATGCTTTGGTTATACCATCTGGAATTATACTTACTCAAAGTTTATTTCGAAGATTTACCTTCTTTAATATACCAAAGTCCTTTACTTGTTTAAAGGTAGCATAAAAAGTATAAAACTTGACCTATCTAGTTAGACTTAGATGTCATTCTATGGCATGAGATTGAGATTAGCTTGCCACATTAGTGAACACTCTTAACTTAGTAGTTTAGAGCTAAACCAAAACTTGATTCACTATAGGTGGGACTATTTGGTGAAAATGACTTGTGAAAACCTTGAAATGATGAGTCATTCTATTGAGATGTTTTGACAGGTGTTGAGAAACACAAATGGTTTATGCTGATGAAAATGTTGATGCATGAGCCTTAGCCCTTTTACAAAACTGATGGTTGGGTTCGGATGCGATACCATTCTAATTTTACCATACAACCACAATACCTGAATTGGGTAAGGCTTAGCCGGAGTTTATATGCATTAGTATTAGTTCCCTAGCGGAAGAGGTTTGAGCTGAGGCTATCTCTCAATGTTGTCCACCTATGCGGTGCCCAGGATGACGGGTGGTCATGGCTGGGAGGCCATACTCATAGGAGAGGTGCTTATACTAGGGTGTGTAAAGGAAAGGTTATGTTTGATTATCTACATACTAAGTATGATGATTCAGGGTTATCCCTGACAGATGTATCGAATCTTGTGGTGAAAGTGTACCACCTCTACAGAGTGTCAAACTATTCGAATAGCTGTGTCAGCGGTTATGGACAGTTGGAGTGGCCATACTGTTCCGTTGTCAGATGTTTTCAAAACAACTTATGAAATGAAATGTGACATGACTTGACCACAACAGAGTTGTGACTATGACAATTAAGTTCACACTTAGGTGATTTCAAACTTTATTTTATCTTTCTTTATTTCTGAACTCAGCTTAGGTTTCAAACTTAACTTTGCAAATGAACTTAGAGTTAGCAATCCTACTAGAACTACCTTACTTGTTAGTGATAGTTTGCGAGTACTTAAAGAGTACTCATGGCTTTTGTCCTTGGCTATTCCCATGGCCAGACTATGAAGGAGATTACCAAGAGGAAGGACAGCAGGACAACTATTATAACTAGGACTATCTTCCATCGTCAGCATTGCCTGTGACCCTAAAGATGGACCCCACCGCTACACTTATTAGTTATTCCGCTGCTTGTTGTATTAAGAATGGATCATGAGATCCTTTATTCATGTAAGACCTTATTATGGTTTGTAATGGATGATGTACTGTGATATCCAATCTGTTATGTCTTGCAAAAATGGTAATCCTGGGATTGCGATGTATGGCATAACAGGCATCTGGGATTTAAAATCCGGGTGTTGACAAGCGAGGTGCTTGAGAGTTAACACGGTCGGTGGAAGTACAAGTTACATCAAGGACGTCCTAAAAATGATAATTGCATCCAAATCCATGCATTTAGCACAAGAACCCTGAAACTGAGAGCAATGAAGTGTGTGTTTTGAGGTTTGCGCATACTAGCATTCATCGTGCTAAAATCTATTAGTAGAATATTTCTAGATGCTAAGAATAAACCCTAAACCCCAAAAGATCCAACAGTTGGCAATGTTTGGATTTGCTAGTCCTGATCCAACGGTCAATGTTCAAAGTTAATCCGTACACTATGAAGTGGTTTACTGTATTGTATTGTAGTGTAAGAGATAATATAAGATAAAGAGAAGATAAGAAGTACTATGAATGGCCTATCAAATGGTAGGTCTCATAGGAGAGAGGTGCTTGAGAGTTAACACGGTCGGTGGAAGTACAAGTTACATAAAGGACCTTATAAAAATGAAAATTGCATCCAAGTACATGCATTTATTAGCACAAGGACCCTGAAAACTGAGCAATGAAGTGTGTGTTTTGAGGCTTACGCATACTAGCGTTCATGGTGATAAATACTATTAGTAGAATATTGCTAGATGTTAAGAATGGAAAATAAGATCCAATGGTTTGCAATGTTTGGATTTGCTAGTCTTGATCCAACGGTTAATGTTCAAAGTTAATCCGTACACTATGCAGTGGTACGGTATTGTAAGAGATAAGACAAGATAAAGGTAAGATAAGAAGTACTGTGAATGGCCGATCAAATGGTAGGTCTCATAGGAGCAAGGTTCTTGAGGGTTAACACGGTCGATGGAAGTACAAGTTACATCAAGGATCTCACAAAAAATGAAAATTGCATCCAAGTCCATGCATTTAGCACAAGGACCCTGAAACTGAGCAATGAATTAAGTGTGTATTTTGAGGTTTGCCCATACTAGCGTTCATGGTGCTAAAGACTATCAGTAGAATCTTTCTAGATGCTAAGAATGGAAAAGAAGATCCAACGATTAGCAATGTTTGGATTTGCCAGTCTTGATCAAACGGTTAATGTTCCGTACAATATACAGTGGTATGGTATTATAAGAGATAAGACAAGATAAAAATAAGATAAGAAGTACAGTACTGCGAATGGACTATCTTTTGAATAACCTTCCCTCCTGATGTTTGGGAAGTAAGTGAAAATTTCGAAAAACAAAAACTTTTAATTTTTGTGCCGCCAAGGACCAAAGTGGTTTCCTTCCTATGTACACCTCGTCCCTACTCCAAACTAACACGCGGCCGCCGAACACGCCAGAGAAACAGAACCGCCATACCAAGGCACATGTGCGCAGTGCCACGTTGTGGACGAGGGAGAGATAGATCAACCGGCCGGTGCGCGAGCGGAAAGGGGAGGAGATGGAGGATAGCAAAGGAGAGGGAAAACACATGATTTGTTTTGCATGCATAGGTCCTGAAATTTACTACTAGTAGAGTGTATACTATAAGGCTGTAGGAGTACCTCATGTCAGGAACCCATCATAACTTTGCTCTGACATGGAACCGCCTTCAACTTCTCTTTGCTGCTGCCCTCTTCCTCTGCCAATGTTTTATTCTCTCAGCATGTACAACGCGTGTACAGAGGTGACCATATGTCTAAGCAAAGAAATATACTACTCCTGCATTGTGTAAAAAGCACACCTTAATTAGGCCTACTATGTGGCATCCTCTAAGGTTCACGTTATACATAGTGGAAAAATAAAGTTATGTTTAAGCCTAAGGTGCACCTCAAGCTTGTGGGTTACCCATAGATAATAGAAATATCATTTCCCCTATCTCCATATTTCATGTGATCATTTTCAAAAGGGGTTCAAATTTTTCAAGATGCAAAATCTTTTTTTGAGGAACATGCAAAATCTTAGCTAGAGGTCAAACCAGTTGTCAAAGCTCTTTGTGGTTTCTGATATATTAATTGACTCATCGATGGGTACCTCCAAAATATTTTTTCATAAAACTGTCAAAGCATCCTACAATTTATTACTTGTAGTTCAAATTCAACCTTATTTTGATACATCGACATGAAGTCATTCAACTAGGCGGAGTTAGTTAGGAAGCTTGAAAACTCATAAAACATCAGAATCGCAAGTACAGTATGTTGTTGATCCACAGTATATATGTGTGAAAACTTGGCTTGTGGAATTCACATCGAATATTCTTCGCACTTTCTTTACAAAAAAGAATGATCTCGTCATCAATTGAGAATGTTCTTTCCTGGTAGTTGGACACTCACACCGACGACACTACTTTACAAGAAGAGATGCACTCATCTATCTCTGAAATGACATTTAATTCAAGAGCAATCTGTCATGCTTACTTGTAGCTCAAGTTTGAACTAATTTCATTAAACTGTCAAGATGCAAAATCTTACCAAGATGTTGAACCTGTCGTCAAAACTTACGGTGGTTTCTAATATATTAATTGACTGCCCGATGGGTAGCTCCAAAATCTCTTTCATAAAACTTTCAAAGCAACCTACAATTTACTTGTAGGTCAAATTTGACCAAATTTTGATGCATCGACATAAAGTCATTCAAATGAACAGAGTTAGCTAGAGTAAGATCCAAAACTCAGAAAACATGGGAATCGTAAGTAAAACATGCTGACCCACTATATATGTCTAAAACTTGGGTTGTGGCATTAAGATCCAACATTCTTCGGGCTTTCTTTGCGGAAAAGAACAATCTCGTCATCACTCAGAAAATTGAGAATGTTTTTTCCTGATAGTTGAATACTCACTCCAACAACATTATTTACTACAAGAAAATGTAATCATCTACCTTTGAAATGACATTTAATTCAAGAGCAATATATCACGCTTACTTGTAGCTCAAGTTTGACCTAATTTCATTAAATTGTCAAGATGACATTTTAATGTATAGGTTCATAGAGGCTCACTCTGAATCTACACACTAAAATATGACTAGATATATACATAACCTTCACAAACCTAAAACATCTTATATATTGAAATTGAGGGAGTACTACTTACTGTATTGCAAGTAAGCTCCACCATTTAGATAGTGTCTAAACGATATGGTCCATGGGACCTACTAAACTGAAGATGCTAACTGTTGCATAGGAGTTTTATAGCTTGGTCATACACTACCAAGTGGGCCCATTATTTTATTTTTTTGTTAGGGCATCCGCAATAATGTGTAAAAAAATACACCTTAAGGCCTATGTGGCATCCGCTAAGGTTCACCTTATACATTGTGGAGAATATAAAGTTGCCTCAAGCTTGTGGATTACCATAGAGAATAGAAACATCATTTCCCCTCTCTCCTCTCTCTTGCAAGGAGCAATATGATAAGCTATGTGGGTCCTATCATGTGGCAAATGCTGACCTTATACATTGTGGTAATTTCCATATAAGCCGTGTGGGTCCTACATTACGGATGCCATTAGACACTCGTGCCTTGTACTCCCTTCCCCATCGCGCTAGACCCATGGGTCCTAAACTATGATGTGGATATGGCCATGACCTTGATTGGTCACTCAAGCCAATTTTTCATTATGCAAATACTAATCAGTGCTGGCATTTTTCAAAACTATTGTTGGCCCATGATATATTCGCCTTCCAGGTTCCTTTAGAACAATTTTGGAAATTTTCAAGAGTAATAGTCTATCGCTCTCACATGTATTCAAGTTTGACCTAATTTTGTTTTATCGGCATAGAGTCATTTAAGTGCATGGAGCTTTGGGTTGGGAGTTTGAAAAATCCTTAAAATTGGGAAACTGTAAGAAATTATTGTCCACTTTGTACGAAAATTTGTGGGGGGAGGGGGGCATTCTTTGTTCTTTAATTTATTCTACCAGTAAAATACTTGAAAAACTCACTTCACGGTATGGCCTACTATAACATGTACTCCGTGTGAACTTTCTTGGGTTTAAAGGCAAATGATCAAGGTCATGGACATACTCTATATATCTATAATGATGGTGTGTCCATATTTTGGTATATGTCGGTGCATGTTAGCATGGTAAGGAAGTAAACTTTTTTTTTCAGAATGAAGTACGGTTAATATGGTTAAATTAGAGTTCATAGCACGTGCCATTTATTTACTAGTACTCCCTTCATCCAAAAATAACTGACTTGGCCTTGTCTAGATTCAAAAGTATCTAGATGCATTTTAGTGTATAGATACATTCGAATCTATACAAACTCAAGTCAGTTATTTCTGGACGGAGGGAGTACATAAAATGGTTGGATAAATTACATGTTATATTTTTAGGATTAATTTTCTACTTTTTAACCCACTCAAATGACTTTCCATCAATTTGTTGAATTACGTCTAATTTAATAATCTTCAAGAAGTGTTTGAGAGCAAGTTCAATAGTATAACTGAGTCTTAGGTATAACAAAGTGACATGTCATTTAGTACCGGCCTTATACCAACATATACAATACATAGCGATTAAACTATACAACAAATAGCATTATGATGCAACAACCTCATAAAAAAGCAACAAGATTGAACATGAATAAAATCAAAAAAAATTCTATGTCCGCTTGAAAAATCCTAAAACTTGGCAATTGTAAGAAAGCATGGTACACTTTGTCTAAAAATTACGGCGGTGGCATTATTTATTTATTTTTTGGAACTAGAGGTCGTGGAGGAGCGAGACGCTTCTGTTATCGCGCTAGGGTTTGTTATCTTCAAAACGTGGTCCGAGGACATTTTTGTAATTATTGTTACCTTTTAGACTTTTTGTACTAGTGTTGATGATTATTTTGAATTTCGGAACAGAAAAAATGGTTGCTGGAAGTAGATCAAGGCACACGTGCGCAGCGCCACGCTGTGGACGAGGAAGAGACAAGACGAACTGTGCACCCAGGGCTGCATAGAAGAAATCGATGGAGGATGGATGGTAAGAGCCAGCGAAGGAGAGAGAAAATGCTACTTGTTTTGCGTGCATATACTAGTAGTATGTCCATACATTTACTACTAGTGGAGTGTACCATGTACCTCGTGTCAGCAGCCCATCATAGCTTTGCTCTGACATCGCACCGCCTTCAAGTCCTCTTCTGCGCTGCTCTCGCGCTGCCTCTTTTTTTGAAAGTTTCATTTTGAAAGTCTCGCGCTGCCTCCCTCTTGTTCTCTTACTTGCGTAGCTCAGGTTTGACCAAATTTCGTTAAATTGTCAAGATGCAAAATCTTAGCAAGAAGTTAAACCTGTTGTCCAAACTCTCGGTGGTTTTTGATATATTACTGCTAATTGACCTCTGATGGGTACCACCAAAAGTTTTTTCGTAAAACTTTCATAGAAACCTATGATTTACTTGTAGTTCAAATTTAAAAGATTCAGCAGTACATAATAAGACAAGAAAATATCACAGATTCATATCTGTTGCACTAGACAGATTCAGTAGCATTTCGAAGGGACCGATTCAGCAATACAGACACTGAATTCAATAGCAGTACATAGAGAATTAGTTCATGTTTTAGCTCTCAAAAACTTGGCATGGTATGAGTTTGCCCTTTTTCTCCGAAGACACTCCATCATTGGAGCAAGCAAAATTGACGATCAAGTCTGCATTTGTGTGTATACCTCGTTCTTACATCAATGCATGTGTGACCAACATATATGCAACCCAAGAAGCCCAGGCCTCATCTAGATTGAGAAGGCCATGTTTCAAAAGAAAAGCAAAACAATCTAGTGCCATTGATCAAAACAAGTACAAGTACAATAATATTAGTTCTACAAAATACTTTAATAATAGCAACATCAGCACATTTGAGAGATTCGGTAGCTTTTGAAAGATTCAGAAGTATAGGCCATATTCTGCACTCGATCTGAACAATTCCCAGTACATAGGAATTATTACAAAATATATTAGTAGTTGCAAAACTCCATACAAAGTACTCGGTAGCAGTATAAAACTACTTGTAGTAGTACCTTAAGCTAGCTAGGAACGCTTACATGTCCCATCATATACTCCAAACATGCATGAGAGAAAAGAGAGAGAGGTCAGAATCACCACGGGTAGCGCTTGCTTTCCATCCTGGCATGCTTCTCTTGTTTTATCGTCATATGTGGATCCTCATAATAGGCTTTCACCTGTTCACCGTCAGCAAGATAGATGTAAAATTCATGGATCTTTCCAGCAATTTCCACCACTCCGATTGTGAAGGGAATCTGCCACTAACATAAATAAAGTAATTATATTCGAACAGAGGGACTAGAAAATTACATATAGTAGTACATTCATATTACGATCATCAGGAGAATATTAAGATGTGATATCTCACAATGGGTTGATGTCGTCGTTGATCCAATATTGGAACTCCATGAGGAACTCTGACCAAAGCTTACGGAGCTTGACAATAAGTCTAGGGCACCAACAGGAAATGGTTGAGCGCATCTAGCGCCGCTTCGGCCAGCGGCTCCACAATCTTTGGCTCAGAATAAAACTCAAGCTGATAGAACCCACCAAAAGAGATCAATGACGAAATCCTCACCTTGTACTCCTCCAATTCCGACACTACTAACCTTACGCGGCTGACGCACATGACAATATCCATGCTGTGCCCATCAATCTGGCCGATGAACAGCATGCCCGTCTTCCCGATGCCGATGACATTTCTTCTCCGCGAGCACCCTGCATGCACCGGCTTAGACGGGTCCCATTGTTTCACGCTGTAGAGGACTATGGGCACCTCGATATAGTGGGTGGATTTGAGGTGCAGATACAACGTTAATTTATTTCCGACCCAGTTGCATCTTGGCTCCGTGCAGATAAATGGGCTGTGGATCAGGAGATCATGTGGGCATAGAGTTCGTTATAGGAGACCACTTTTGAGCAGTTGTGGTTCGGACAGCTATAACTTTCTCCGCCGACGACTTGGCGGTGTAGCTCCTTGGAGCATGCGGCCAACCGAATGGTGCTTTTAGCATCCAAACACTCAGCGATATTGTTCACGACATTGTCACCGACCTTGCTAAAGCCGTTGCACCTCTGACTCTCCCTCGAACCTCTCCAAATTTTGTACAGACGATCCGCCATCACGTCGAGGTGGATTGAGGGCGAGAGTTGATCTATATAGAACAGTTTGGGGTTTTTTTGGAGGAGAGGGGTGGTGGTCTAGAAGGCAAGATGCACCGGGCGAGATGGCGAGGAAAATGTGTGAAACACGCAGTGGAGAGGATCCCAAATGCGGCCAAGCGGCATCAGTGAGTGGGGATAGACTAAACGGAGATGGGGAAGATGGGATGGCTCTTTGAAAGAGGTTTTTTCTTTTCTTTTAATAAATTAACCATGTCACCTCCTGGCGCAGTATAGTCTCGTCACGTCAGTTTGACCAGAAACATTATTTATTTACAGGTTCTACTGTAGTACTTGCATAAGTAGGAGTAGTAGTTAGGAGTATTACTCTACCTCTGTCCCAAGGAATAAGGCATCCTTGTTTTGTGTGTTTTTCTTTGACCAAGATTTACTACAAATATATATAAAGAATGTTGGTAGAAAATTAGCATTATTTGAAAGTATTACTCTACCTCCAATACTAGTACTAATTTTACACAAAGTAATCAAGTGTATTAGTTACTCTATTTATTTAGTCAAATTTTACACAATGTAATCAAGTATGTATCTTCTCGGCACCCACGCGCACACCTACCAATTGATCTCTCCCTCGTCCGTAGTGTGGTGCTCAGCACATGTGCTATGGTTAGGGTTACGAGCAGGATCCTGCAAAAGTCCCGCCTCTACTTCATTTTGAAGTTTCTATAGGAGTACTTCAAAATGAACTAGAAGCAGAACTTTCACGGGATGCCGCTTTCAACTCTAGCCATGGTACGCCGGCTCTATGTCTGTCTATGGTGTGTTCGTCAGCTACGTCATGTTGGTGTGCATAGGAAGGAACCACTTTGGATGTTGGGTTGGAGCGGCGGTAAAAAGTAGTCGTGGATCAAACTTTTCGGGTTTCGATTTTTTCACTTGCTTCATCCCAAACATCGCATGGAAGGTTATTACAATGATCAGCACTCACAACACTAGAGAAGGGATATTGTACTTGGTATGTATACATATATATACATGTCCCATTGCATTCGATGCACTTGATTAGCAAGATCTAGGCAAAAGTGAGCACCGCTCTGATTTCCTTTTTGTTAAGCAAGTTGTTGTTGTTCTAGTACGAACGGTATGCCTTAGCTAGTGGGTGGATAAGGAGAGCCAGTCCCGACTACTTTTCCATGCTTATTTTCAGGCCCCTTTATACTACAACATGGGTTAGGTGTAATTTTCTCTTTTTGAGGTCCTTGATGTAACATGTACACTTCTAGACTAAACCTAGTTGAAAAAAGGTGCCACCGCCCCACATTTCAGACAAAGTAGACCATGCCTTCTTATAACTTCCTTGTTTTAGAATTGTTGAATCTTCCTAGCTAGGTAACTTCCCCCACTTAGAGGACTTTATGCCAATTTAACGAAATTATGTCAGATATGAACTAGAAGTAAGCGTGATAGGCTGATCATGAATTTATAGATGTCATTTGTTGGTACCAATGTTGTTAATATATTGAGAACCATCGCGAGATTTGAAAAATGCAACTAACTTCGTGCTAAGAATATGCATGCCTACAAATTTGGTAATGTTTTAAAGACATTGAAATAAAACAAATGATAAACCAAATACTTTCATGTGGCGTCCTCTTATGTGTATTGCTCGCCATAAAAAAATCAGAAATAAGTGCTTGACACTTCTTTTCAAAAGAAAAAACTGCTATGTTCCTTCACAATTTCCATACCACTATATAGTGTACGAATAACTTCGAATATTGGAAGTTGGATATAGATTGGCAAAACCCGACATTGTTGACCATTGGATCTCTTTCAGTACATTTAATTATGTCATGTCTAGCATACAGAAGATCCCATTATTGTTGGCCTCTAGCACCAGAATATACTATGCACAGAAAGTACAGAGAGAACATGGTTTTGAATACCACAAGCCAAGTTTCCACATATAGTGGACAATGTTTTATGTATGATTACCAAGTTTTATGAGTTTTTAAAGCTTCCAAGCTAACTTGGACCACTCAAATGACTTTATGTCTCTATTAACCAAATGAGGTCATATTTGAACTAGAAGCTCTAGAAAGTGGTAGATTGCCATTGAAGTTCTACAAAAAGCTTTTGGAGGTACCCACCAGGCAGTTAATATATCAAAAAAAATTGAGAGTTTTGACCAATTCAACTTCCTACTAAGAATTTGTATCTTGACAATTTTGAACCCGTTTTGAAACAATCACATGTAATAAAGGAAAACAGAAAAACTAATATTTACGCATGGAATCCTATCACGTCATGTGTATAGCCTGCCAGGAAACTGATAACCATGGAATTTGACAACTTCTGGAAACCAGCCCCGTGATATTTCCTACCATGTATGAATATTATTAGGTTTCCACCCTGGTGACCAAAAAAGGTTATGGCCATATCGACATCATAGTTCCCACATTAATTTGGTATATGGGTGCAACTTGGCATAGTAGGAAATGTTTCCCGTGGGAATCTCAACATTGGGGTTGTTTGAGTCGCGGGGTAGGAAAAACAAAGTAATAGGGAAAATACAGTATTATTAGAATATCATGTCCAGTTGAATCCTACAAGATTTGGAGCCTACATGATTTTTTCTTAAAGAAGTGTTTTGATTCATAGGAAAGTAAAGGAATTGTAACATGAGGCTGAGGTTGACTGTTTTTATAATTTTACGGAATACATGTGCATGGCGTCGTTTTGCATGTATCACATGCCATGCAAAATGATAAACTTGAGTTTTGACAACTTTTCAAAAACCAGGTTCACAAAATTGTCCTGCAATGCGTATGAATAGGTTTCGAGTCGGACGACCAAGTTCAATGCCATGTCTTGTGATCCACATCATAGTTTATGGTAATTTCCCCAAATTATGTAGATCGGTGCATCTTGGCATTATTGTTAACAATATTTTGCAAAGGGGAATTTCCAAGAAGTATTATGAAAAGAGATGATATCAATTTTCCAAGTGACAGGATTTTTTTGTGAAAACTGGAACGTTGTTTTCCGTAAAACAAATAGTAGTACTAGGAAAGGATCAAAATGGAGGGGGGAAATGAAGAGTTACTATAGAAGAGATTGATACATCCTGAACGTATCTATAATTTTTGATGCTCCATGCTTGTTTTATATCAACTTTCTTATCTTTTGTCCACACTTTGAGGTATTTTTATATACTTTCTAGAACTAACCTATTGACAAGATGCCACAGTGCCAGTTGCCTGTTTTCTGCTATTTTTTGTTTCAGAAAAGCTAATAAAGGAATATTCTCGGAATTGGACAAGACAAAATCCAAAGTCAATATTTTACCTGAAGTAACACGGAGACCGAAAGGGAGACAAAGTGGCGTACCGGGGTGGACACACCTAGTGGCCATGCGGCCTAGGGCCAGGCATGCTAGGCCCAGGTGTGGGCCCCTTGGAGCTCCAGCGACCTTACCCCTTCGCAGATAAAACTACCCCAGGACGAAAACCCTAGGAACCCAATCAAAAATCCATGAAAGAGTCTGTAGCCACCGCCATATCCATCCCTAGATTAGGGGGACCGAAGCTCTTCCCGGCACCCTGCCGGAGGGTAGAGATCACCCCGGAGGCCTTCTTCATCACCATGCCATCCTCCGGACTGAAGCGTGAGTAGTTCACCCTTGGACTATGGGTCCATACAATAGCTAGATGGTTGGTTCTCCTCCTTTGTCCTATCATTTTTAGATCTTGTGAGCTCCATTCATGATCAAGAACATCTATTTGTAATCCTCCATGTTGTGTTTGTGGGGATCCAATGGATATTGAGATACTATGTCAGATTGATTATTGATTCTATCATGTATATGTTATTTGTGATCTTGCATGCTCTTCGTTCTTAGTAGCTATATTGGCCAAGTAGATGCTTTCAAATCCAAGAGGGAGTATTTATGCTCGATAGTGGGTGCATGCCTCTAGTAATCTAGGGAAGTGACAGAAACCTCTAAGGTTGTAGATGTGCTGTTGCTACTAGGGAGAAAAAACAACAATCCTTTATCGATGGGGCAATCGTATTGTTTACTTTACACACTTTGCTTAATGCAATTATCTGTTGCTTGCAACTTAATACTGGAAGGGGTTTGTATGATAACCTAAAGGTGGATTTTTAGTCATAGATGCAGTTGGATTACGGTATATGTATTATGTTGTAATTCCCAATCAAATCTCATAGGAGTCAAGATGTCTAGTATATGCATTGTTATGCTTTCTCAATCTGTCAATTGCCCCGCTGTAATTTGTTCACCCAACATGCTATTTATCTTAAGGAGAAATACCTCTAGTGAACTGTGGACCCCAGTCCATTCCTTTACCATTGATATACCCTCTACTGTTTACCATTTACTGTTTACTTTGTGCAAGAAATTACTATCTTCCACACTATACGTTTAATCCTTTATTTTCAGCAAACCAGTGAGATTGACAACCTCATTGTAAGTTGGGGCAAAGTTCTATGGTTGTGTTGTGTAGGATTCCAAGTTGTTAGCAACACCTTGGAGTTGTTTCCTTACTCCTACTGGTTCGATAACCTTGGTTTCATAACTGAGGGAAAACTTGCTACTGTGCTCATCATACCTTCCTCTTGGGGTTCCCAACGAGCTCTACATATTTTGAGCCATCATCGCACTTTTTCTGCCGCCGTTGCCGGGGAGTTAAGGACAACTTCAATCTCTTCCTCCTCGTCAATCACTCTTTAGGGAGAAAGAATATTCTTGCAAGGGGAGTCTCCCACAACCAATCTTTTTACTTTGTTTTTGTTTTTCTTAGTTTCTTTTGCTTTGTTTGCTTGTTTCTTTTTATCAAAATCACACAAAAATGAGTTGTATTGGTTTGCTTCTTTTATCAAAAACACACAAAAATTTAGTTCCTATTTCAGTTTCTATTTCTGTTGGCTTGTTTTAATCTTAAAAAAATGACTACTCTTGAAAACATTAAGTTGTGTGATTTCACTAGCACAAACAACAATGATTTTGTGTGCACACCCATTGCTCCACCTGTTCCTGAAGCTGCTTTCTTTGAAATTAAACCTGCTTTTCTCAATCTTGTTATGAAAGAACAATTCTATGGTGCTGGTACTGATGATGATGCGGCTTACCTTAATAACTTTGTTGAACTTTGTGAGATGCAAAAACATAGGGATATATATTGAGATATTATTAAGCTTAAATTGTTTCCTTTCTCTTTGAGAGGAAAAGCTAAATAATGGTTGCTATCCCTACCTAGAAATAGTATTGATTCTTGGATTAAATGCAAAGATGCTTTCATTGGAAAATATTATCCTCCTGCTAAGATTATATCAATGAGAAGTGAAATAATGAAATTTAAAAAATCTGATAATGAACATGTTGCTCAAGCTTGGGAAAGAATGAAATATTTGGTAAAGAATTGCCCCACTCATGGACTGACTGCTTGGATGATTATCCAAACTTTTTATGCAGGACTGAATTATTCTTCAAGAAATCTGTTGGATCTGCTGCTGGAGGCACCTTTATGAGCATTACTTTGGGTGCTGCAACAAAGCTCCTTTATAATACGATGGTTAACTATTCTGAATGGCACACTGAGAGAGCTCCACAAGCTAAGAAGGTAAATTTTGTTGAAGAAACCTCCTCCTTGAGTGATAAAATTGATGTTATTATGTCTATTCTTGTTAATGGAAAAGCTCATATTGATCCAAATCATGTTCCCTTAGCCTCTTTGGTTGCTCAAGAAGAGAAAGTTGATGTGAACTTCATTAGAAATAATAATTTTAGCAACAATGCCTATAGGAATAATTTTGGTAGTAATAATTATATGCCATATCCTCCCAATAATGGTAATGCTTATGGAAATTCCTACAACAACAATAGAAATGCACCCTCTGAACTTGAATTCATGCTTAAGGATTTTATTAGTAAACAAACTGCTTTCAATAAAACTGTTGAGGAAAAACTTCCGAATGCTGAAAAAAATATATCATCTTTGTCTGAAGCACAATCCTCGTTGATTAATAAAATGGCTACTAAACCTGAAACTATGTAAAACCCCTTTGCTGCTACTAATGCCATACAAGTTAGAATTGATGAAAATGTTAGACCGTTAGCTGAATTGCATGCTAAAAGGGAAAGAGAAGATGAAAGTGCTAGAAATAGTAGTATTTGTACTATTACCATCACCAATGTTGATGATAGCAAACCACATGAAGTCCCCATTCCTTTTGCAACAATGCCTAAAACCAATTGAACCTTTTCCAATAAAAATGCTGGAATTCTTCAAATTACTGGAAACAATAGCTCTACTACCTTGGATGGTAACTATGATTTTGATCTTGATGGTTGCAATATTTTTGAAGTAATTATGTTCCTACAAAAGCTTGTTGAAAGTCCTAATGCTAGTGCTATGAATATGGCCTTTACAAAACACATTATTGATGCTCTCATAAAAATTAAAGAAGAAAAATCGAAACATAAAGCTTCTATTCCTAGGAAATTAGAAGATGGTTGGGAACCCATCATTAATATGAAAGTGAATGATTTTGATCTCAAAGCTTTATGTGATCTTAGTACTAGTGTCTCTATTATGCCTCGAAATATTTATGAAATGCTTGATTGGCCACCATTAGAAGATTGTTATTTAGATGTCCAACTTGATGATAATGCTAAAAAGAAACTCATGGGGAGTATTAATGATGTTCTTATTATGGTTAACAATACCTATGACCCTGTTGATTTCTATGTTTTGGATGCTGAATGCAATGCTTCTTTCCTATTATTTTGGGAAGACCTTTTCTTAGAACTGTTGGTGCCATTATTGATATGAAGGAAGGAACCATTGAATATCAATTCCCACTCAAAAAAGGTATAGAACACTTCCCTAAGAAGAGAGAGAAGATACATTTTGCCTCTCCTATTAAAGAATTTTTTTATCTTAATGCTTCTTCATTTGAAAATACTTGAATCTTGCTCCTATGACTAGCTGAAAGGCGTTAAAGAAAAGCACTATTGGGACATAACCCAAATTATTTATTTTCAGTAAGTTTTTCTTTTGTTTAGTCTTGGAAGTTATTGCCTCAGTAATAACCTCTCCTTATACTTTTTGTGTGGTTTTTGTGCCAAGAATAACCTCTAATGAGAGAGAAGTAAGACTTGGAAAAGTTGCTGTCCCGAAACAGATTTTTTGTGCTTCACTATAAAAAATCGTGAAAAATCCCTATATGTCGGATTGAGCTGTAATTTTCTGTGCTTATGCCCCCGCTTTTTATATAACTTTCTTTAGTTTAGAACTTTTCGATTTGAGCAACATAAGGTCTTCGAAAAATTGGTTTTTACCTCCTGGTCTGTTTTGATAGATTTCTGCCATTATTTGCATTTGCCTCTTAATCTCTTTCTCTTTGAGTTCTCTTTGGTAACTTGAGTTTTAAGAAGGAATTTCTACAGTATCTTGTGTTTTAATGGAAGTTTTACTTGTGTTGAAACTAAACCCAAAGACTTATTATCTTGAATACACTAATGTTGCTAATGAAGACCGTGTGAAGTTTTGTATGAAGGAAATTTTCAAGTGTAGGGAAGAACAATGTGATGAGATGAAGTATGGACAAAAGCTCAAGCTTGGGATGCCGCTAACGCACTAACTCTTTTCCTTCTTGACTGCTAGCATCAAAGGCTAATTCCTCTAAATAGGGGGCGTTGAGAACAAATAAATTCTTGGAGCTATTGTTTTTTTCTAGCATTAATAAAATTCATTGGTGTTAAGAAAAACCTCTCGTGATAAGGTTAGCATCGAAGCTTGGGTATGCCCAAGGCATCCCCTTCTTCATCAATAAAAATCTCTGGTTTTCTTCCACAACACATCATTTTTATTGTTTCATGCACAATTGTGTTGTTCTTGGAGCGTCTTTGTTTTTGTTTTTAGTTTTATTTTGTTTGGTTTTCTTAAATAAATTAGTTGGACCCCGCATTCATATGTAGTTTCAAATAAGTTGATTAGTGTTGGAAAAGAGTAGGAAGCTTCATGCTTATAAGTGGTACAAAAGGAGCTTGTTTTGACTGTGGCCGAGACTATATCATGTCATGTTTGATACTGCTTTGACCTTATGCTTATTGATTATTGCTGTAGCATGACTTGTTCCAAACAATTGAGATTGCTTAATGTGCCTTGAAAGAATCATGTGTTGTTTTAACATACAAAAGCATAATATTGTGGTATTCTCCTTTGATGCTTTATTTGGGTTGACTTGGCACATGCTTAAACCATGTTAAGACTATGAACCAGTCACCTTAGCCTCTATGATCATTTAGTTTTTGACTTATAATATCACTTTATGTTTTAATTAACAATGTTTTGTCGCTTTTCATGATTATGGCCATTTTCTCTCTTAGTTGGTCGCTCCTAGTCTTTTGCTAGCCTCCACCTATACCAAGTATGAGTTCCACTCATGCATCTAACCCCCAAGAAAACCAAGTTATTCCAAAGGGTCCACTATAAATTCCTATGCATGGTTTGTTACACAATTCCAAGTATATTCATGTTTTTATCTACCTTCCAAATTAAACTTGTTATGTGAAAATTAGTGATTAAAGCTCTCACAAACTTGATGGCACGCTTTACTTTCTTGCACTTAATAAACTTGAACCATGGTGTCCATTTATGTTGCTTATATGGTTGAACTTTATAAGTTGTGAATTATCAGAACCATGATACCATGGGGAACGCTTTCAACATTGCACTTATTATTTAGTTGATATCATGTTCTTTTGTTTATGGATCTCGGCGGTGTGAAATAAAAGGGGGGCTTGTAAGCTCATGGAGTTTGTATGTGTGTTAGAGAAACGCCTCGGCGGCTAGACTAACCCATGCCTAATCATGGTGGAAACTTGCAGCATAACCATAGTGAGCATTCTGTGAAGAATCCTCAATAAACACCTATGAAAATAGCAAATAAAAATATCGCTGAGATGCTCATTGTCTGTTGCCTTGTCATTTTGATATGGGATAGCTCCTGTGTCATGGGGCAAGGGGTACCCCGTTGGCGGTTCTCTATGATACACATGTACTTATAATGACAAGAACTTACTCGTGATTGAGTAGCATGAGGTTCGGTACTCGTAAGCAAGGGGCATGAGATTTTCAACTTATAACTTGTCAAGCATATCCTCATATTTGTGTCACTTTAACCTTAATCACCTCAAGATGCTTATGATAAGGGCAATGAGAGCTGAAAGCTAATAAGTACCATAATTTTTGGAAGCTCTTTATGAAACTTGAATCCCTGCTTCCCTTTGTGAAGGTCCTTTATTTTTTACTTTTATGTTGAGTCTCCATCTTCTATATTTATGCACCAATTGAGAGAGCATAGTGGTAATTCTTAATTTAATGTGCATTGTCCGAAAACTTGTTGATTGATTCATAATTTTAATATTGCTTGCTCTTAAATTATTTGTATCTAGTCACCCTTATGAACTTTGAAGGTGTCCTATGCATTTATGTTTTGCTATACCATGAGGGACAAGATGAATACCACTCTTATTATGTTTTCTATATATGAAACAAACAAACGTCTTTCAATTCATTGTTATTCATGATCTTTTGTTCACACTTTGAGGTATTTTTATAAATTTTCTAGGACTAACTTATTGACAATATGCCACAGTGCTAGTTGCATGTTTTCTACTATTTTTGGTTTCAGAAAAACTAGTAAAGAAATATTCTCGAAATTGCAAGGGACAAAAGCCAAAGTCAATATTTTACCCGAAGCAACATGGAGACCGAAGGGGAGACGAAGTGGCGTACCAAGGTGGCCACACCTGGTGGCCTCGCGGCCTAGGGCCAGGCGCGCCAGGCCCAGGTGTGGGCCCCTGGAGCTCCACCGACCTTGCCCCTTCGCCTATAAAAGTACACCAGGACGAAAACCCTAGGAACCCGATCAAAAATCCATGAAAGAGTCTATAGCAGCAGCCATCTCCATCCCTAGATCGAGGGGGGTCAGAAGCTCTTCCCGACACCCTGCCGGAGGGGAGAGATCACCCTGGAGGCCTTCTTTATCACCATGCCAGCCTCCAGAGTGATGCGTGAGTAGTTTACCCTTGGACTATGGGTCCATACAATAGCTAGATGGTTGGTTCTCCTCCTTTGTGCTATCATGTTGAAATCTTGTGAGCTCCGTTCATGATCAAGATCATCTATTTGTAATCCTACATGTTGTGTTTACGGGGATCCGATGGATATTGAGATACTATGTCAGATTGATTATTGATTATTGATTCTATCATGTCTATGTTATTTGTGATCTTGCATGCTCTCCGTTGTTAGTAGCTATCTTAGCCAAGTAGATGCTTGCAACTCTAAGAGGGAGCATTTATGCTCGATAGTGGGTTCATGCCTGTAGTAATCTGGGGAAGTGACAGAATCTCTAAGGTTGTAGATGTGTTGTTGCTACCAGGGAGAAAACAACAATCCTTTGTCCATGGGGCCATCGTACTGTTTACTTTACACACTTTGCTTAATGCAATTATTTTTTGCTTGCAACTTAATATTGGAAGGGGTTCAGATGATAACCTGAAGGTGGATTATTAGTCATAGATGCAGTTGGATTACGGCTGTGTATTATGTTGTAATGCCGAATCAAATCTCATAGGAGTCAAGATGTCTAGTATATGCATTGTTATGCTTTCTCAATCTGTCAATTGCCCCGCTGTAATTTGTTCACCCAATATGTTATTTATCTTAAGGAGAAACACCTCTAGTGAACCGTGGACCCTAGTCCACTCCTTTACCATTGATATACCCTCTAATGTTTACCGTTTACTATTTACTTTCTACAAGCAATTACTATCTTCCACACTATACGTTTAATCCTTTGTTTTTAGCAAAACCAGTGAGATTGACAACCTCATTGTAAGTTGGGGCAAAGTTTTGTGGTTGTGTTGTGTAGGATTCCAAGTTGTTAGCAACACCTTGGAGTTGTTTCCTTACTCCTACTGGTTCGATAACCTTGGTTTCATAACTGAGGGAAAACTTGCTACTATGCTCATCATACCTTCCTCTTGGGGTTCCCAATGAGCTCTACATATTTTGAGCCATCGGAGATTATGGGGTGAGAGAAGGTAGCCCGAGAGGGCTGCATCAAAGAGGTGTTGAACACGGTTCGATGTCAGAGCAAAGTTATGAAAAAAGGAGATAGAAACAGAGTCATCATAGTACCATGGCACACATGTGCAGCGCCACGTTGTGGACAAGGGAGATATCAGCTAGAGGATGGACGTGATGCAGCAAAGGAGAGAGTAGTATACGATTTATTTTCCTTGCATAGAGGAGGAGTAGCACACTGTAAGGCTGCAGGAGTGAGCACCACGCTGATTTCCTTTGTTAAGCAAGTACAAGTGGACCTCATAAAAAATGAAAATTGCATCCAAGTCCATGCATTTATCACAAGGACCCTGAAACTTAGCAATGAACTGTGTGTTTGAGGTTTGCGCATACTAGCGTTGATCGTGCTAAAGACTATCAGTAGAATCTTTCTAGATGCTAAGAATGGAAAAGAAGACCCAATGGTAGTTAGAAATGTTTGGATTTTCCAGTCTTGATCAAACGTTCAATGTTCCGTACAATATGCAGTGGTATGATATTGTGAGAGATAAGATAAGATAAAGATAAGATAAGAAGTACTGCGAATGGCCGATCTAACTTCAGGTCTCGTAGGAGCGAGGTGCTTAAGAGTTAACACGGTCGATGGAAGTACAAGTTACAACAAGGACCTCATAAAAAATGAAAATTATTGCATCCAAGTCCATGCATCATTTAGCACAAGGACCCTGAAATTGATAAAGGAAGTGTGTGTTTTGAGGTTTGCGCATACCAGCGTTCATCATCGTGTTAAAGACTATCAGTAGAATCTTTCTAGATGCTAAGAATGGCAAAGAAGATCCAACAATTGGCAATGTTTCGATTTGCTAGTCTTGATCCAATGGTCAATATTCAAAGTTAATTGGTACACTATGCAGTGGTATGGTATTGTAAGAGATAAGACAAGATAAAGATAAGATAAGAAGTATTGTGAATGGCCGATCAAATGGTAGGTCTCGTACGAGCGAGGTGCTTGAGAGTTAACACGGTCGATGGAAGTACAAGTTACATCGAGGATCTCCAAAAAATTTGCATGTAAGTCCATGCATTTAGCACAAGGACCCTGAAACTGAGCAATGAATTAAGTGTGTGTTTTGAGGTTTGTGCATACTAGCGTTCATGGTGCTAAAGACTATCAGTAGAATCATTCTAGATGCTAAGAATGGATAAGAAGATCCAACGCTTAGCAATGTTTGGATTTGCCAGTCTTGATCAAACGGTCAATGTTCCGTACAATATATAGTGGTATGGTATTGTAAGAGATAAGACAAGATAAAAATAAGATAAGAAGTACAGTACTGCGAATGGCCGATCTTTTGAATAACCTTCCCTACTGATGTTTGGGAAGCAAGTGAAAAATACGTAAAACGGAAAACTTTGAATTTTTGTGTCACCAAGGACCAAAGTGGTTTCCTTCCTATGTACTCCTCGTCCCTACTTGTCACGACCCAGGATTAGGGTTAGACAAATACCAGATCTTTATCTGACATAAGCCTAACCTCGAGCTTGAAGTGCGTAGGGAATAATTCGATAACATTACAGAACATACAAACCATACATTAATAAGGTACGCTCTTTGTAGAGCTCCATACATGTATTACAAACCAGGGGTCAAAGACCCATCAAACACCAAGCAACAGAAGCAAATACGTTGTTCTAAAGAACAAACTTAGCAAAGGGCCTAAGAGGCCATAAATATAAGAAAATGACCCTTCCATAGATCCTAGGCTGCTTCCCGGGAACCCCAACTACTCATCGACGTCAATGTAGAAACCACCTTCAGTTGCAATATCTTCATATATAGAAAAACATCAACGAGGCAAGGCTGAGTATAGGATGTACTCTGCAAGACTTAATAACCTACGATACATGCTTGGTTTAGAAAGGCTTTCTGTGGTTACTTTGCAAAAGCCAACTTTTTTTTGAAAACACGTGAGAGAAGAGGCTCGTCTAATCAGATCATTTCAAAAGAGGTAAGAAGACTACATTTTAACTCTTTTAGATCACCTTCATCATCATCTAAACCTTTCAACTCGGAACACCCCCTCAAAGGACCCGGAGGAAGTAGTTCCAGAACACTCATTAGTTGCCAAGTTTTATCATTAGGTTATAGTTCTCTATGATCATAGAATTTGTTGCCAAGTCGTCCATAACCGTGGACACGGCTTTTCGAAAAGATTATAACCCTGCAAGGGTGCACAACTTTACCCACACGTACCAACCGACTCTTAATGCCAAATTATTAGCACTCTTCCTTGGAAGGCCGACAGAGGGGGGTTGACCACGACCTTTACCTTGCTTTCGCCGAGACCATGACTCACGCCCTAAGGAGATGCAGCCGTAACGGGTCAAGTCCCGAAGCCGGTCCCTAGAGATGTGCGCAGGGTTCAAGATTACGGAGGTCGTGCCTCTCTTGTTCCCAGCCACACTTACCTACCTGTATGAATGCACCTCCTCCACCTCCTTCGAGAATAAACAGAATGCGTATGTCGAATGGAACGCTCGAACTACGTGACTCATGGAATCTACTAGGCAAGTTAGTTAGTCAAGGGGGTTTCCAGGCCCCCGTGTGGTTGTACGCTCGTCTTGGTTCAAGAGGCAAGAACTCAGGTCCTAAGGGTCGCTAGCATGGGACTACAAAAACCACACCCAACGTGGCCTCTCATACCTGCCTTAGCATGTTTATTAACCATCTCCGATCATATCTCAACATCCTATCAAACTAGGTTCATCCCATCTCCGATGCATCATCTGGATGGATCGGTGTTGTAATACTAAGCATGGCTAAGCTTGCTAAAATATGGCACTAGCAACGCTCATAAGCTCAACCCTAGTTATGCTAGGAGCGGTGGATCGGTATCTTGGTATACAAAGGAAAACATGCAGCAGATATGATACTATATCTTAAAACAAAAGACCACATTGGAATCGTAAGCATATAGAGAGAATGAAATACTTTGGAAACATAGGTTCAGAATGATGGGGCTACGCTTGCCTTGTAAGTCGTTGAAACGGTACCGCTCTTCGGTGGCGTTGACTTCAGGTTCGAGCTTGGTTCCTATTCATGAAGAACCAACACCGAAAACAAGAGGCAACAATCAACACATGGCATGTGCAATGCTCATACAATATGGATGATATGATGGATTGCATGTATTAGAGTAGCCCTATATGCCACATCGATTTAAATGGGTTCGGAATGTCCTAGGTGGACAAACCGTCGAACCCATGGTACTTAGGGGGTGTTAGTGTTCCTCTAAGTAAATTCAGGTTCAAAGTGGTATGAATATGAATTCTTACATTTTTAAATGATAGATCTCATTTTTCTGAACATTTTGATATATTATACACATTTTTTTGATTTAAAATGAATTAGTTATGATTTTTTCCAAATTTTAATCCATTTAAACCCATTTTTAAATAAATAAATTTTTTTGGAATTATTGAAATTATTTTCCAACATGGACCCACATGTCAAACTTTTATTAATTTCCGAAATTAATTCCAAAAAGAATAAAAACCTGACATGCTGGACCCACCTGTCAGCATTTTCAATTAATAAAACAATTACAAAAAACATTTTAAAAAGAAAAACTGTTAATGACCTCCTGATGACGTCACCCTGACGTCATCAATGGAGGATCTCCTATGTCAAGCACGGATCTCCCGATCCTTTACGCGTGGGACATCGAGAGCAAGGGCACTAGATGCGGGTGTGCATGCTGAACCTATTGGTGGTCACGCCGCTCGAAATAAGTCACCGGTGACAAGCTTCTGCGGCGGCGGTGGACAGTGATCAACACAGAGACGACTAAGAGCAAGAGGGAGCAAGATGGAGGGTCCATGAGGACCGCTGGCTCACCACGAGCGCGATGCCGGGGTCGGGGATGCAAGGGGAGGCCGGACAGAAGTGAATCGACGGCGGCCGGAGCTCGAAAAAGTGACGGCTTCGGGCTCGATTCCGGTCAGAGGAGAGCGTCTAGGCTTGCGTGGCTTCACGAGGACAACGAGGGGATTCTCCTAGGCGTCTCAGTAGCAGGAGGGGAGGCAGGAGACAACGGGAACCGGAGCTCCTGGGAGCTAGGGTTCCGGCAAGGAGAGGGGAAAGGGGAAGAAGAGAGCTAGGGTTCGTCCTGGCGGCGTTTGAGGGGTCTTGTAGGCGTCGGGCCATTGGTGGCGCACATCTTGGCACGAGTGAGCATCATGGCGTGGCGGACAACGGCGACAGCGCCACGCAGCTGCTCTGTGTCGTCGTCGATGAAGACTGAGGGGAGAGAGAGGCCGAAGCGGTACGGGCTGCTGGCGGGTTGGCTGGGCTGCGCTAGGCAGCAGGTAGAGAAGAGGGAAAGATGGGCTGTGACCCAGTTAGAGTTAGACACCAATTTTTTATTTTCAGAAATCCTTTTCTTTTTCTGTTTTCATTTTCCTGTTTGTATTTCCAATTTCTTTTCTGTTTTTAAACATTTCGAAAATACCAGAGGTGTGTAAAATATAACAAAAACACTCAAGGCCCTTGATACTGATTGGGTTCCATACATTTTTGTGTTTTTCAAAATATAAAATCCACCCTTTTGAATTCATTTTCAAAGAAAAAGGGGGAAAATTAGGGTTTTATTTTGTCTCTTGATTAGAACCAAGTGCAAGTGTAATGCATGTATGCAATGCTCACAAACATGTTGTTTATTTATTACACATAGAGGTGGTATGTTACACTACTCCACACTAACGTGCGGTTGCCGAACACGCCAGAGGCACAGAGCCGCCGTACCAAGGCACACGTGCGTAACACCACGTTATGGACAAGGGAGAGATCATCTAGGCTGGTGCGCGAGGGGAAAGGTGTAGGGGTTCCGCGTATGAAAACAATAAAATTTTACCCTACGCCCCTAAACCCCTGAAGCTGCCAGGACCTATCTATTAGTAATACAGTAACGGGAGGGGCTTTTCGCGAACTTACCCTTGAAGACTGAAAAGCATTGTCAATGCTCAAGAGAGCGCGGTTGATGTAGACGAGCCAAAGCCGACCTCAAGGTCATGATGAAGTCCTCGCGCTCCCTTGGCTCCAACGACTTGAGTGCCTCAAGTGCGATACCTCGCAGGGATTTACACACGTCCGGTGCCTGACGATGACTCCCGCTTCCCCGATCCAGCAGCAGTTGCGGAAGTAGAGCTCCCGGATCCGAATCCCGCGACGCGACGGCGCTCCGTGGTGAAGATGTCTCTCATTCGCGCAGTCCAGACTTGGGACCACGGTCACGAGAGAGAGAGGGGGAGAGAGAAAATATCAATTAGAGGTCCTCCCAAAAGTGAGCAGACCTTTATTGATTATTGGGTGTATTTATCTGGCCAAATACCCCCACTATATATAGGGGGAGGGGAGGTACTACCAACCTCAAAGTCCCGAGGTGGGACTAAAGGAGGAGGAGGTGGGGGAGGCACCGCCGGCTATCCCCCACCATGGGCCCCACGTGGGGAAGGCCCACTAGGGCCGTCGGCCAGTCCCCTTGGCCCCTCCTAGGGGTTCGGCCCCTCTTGGGCCCTTTCCCCTTCGGGAATTGGCCCATTAAGCCCTTTAACCATTTAATTGATTTTCTCTTTTATTAAATAATTATGAATAAATGATTAAATCAATATTTAACATTCATTTATATATTATTCAATCTCCGTACCTATGGAACACCTTCCACCTCCACTCCGGACATCCTTCGGACTTACCGAAACCCTTCCGGATTTCTCTCTACTATTCTTCGGTGATTCTACCGATCCTATAAACACTCTCTAAGCATCATCAAGCCCTTAAGCGTGATACCCCACGGTTCAGGAACACTCCAGACATGGTTGGGACACTCCCGCACCAATGATCGACAGAGGGACCTGGATGGCCATGTGACCACTATGCGTTCCACGAAGATCTTTCATCATTTGAACCTGGACAGTCGTGTCTTATTCCCTTTGTCTCTCGATACTTGCATTGCCCGAGATCTGATCAATGACATCACCATGTCGTGTTCAATCTCGTTACTGAACAACACTACTTGACTCGTTCCGAAAAGTGATATCCCATGATCAAATCACACGCTGCGCAGCTATTGGATATAACCTCTCCGAGTGGGCCCTTGAGTATCTTCCCGTCACATGGATGGAGAAATCCCGCTCTTGACATATATTGCCTCAACTGTTTCCTCCGAGTACCTGAACCCACCTTTATAACCACTGTATTACCAAGTGGCGCTTGATGCTATCAAAGCACTCTCGGGAGGCAGTGATTGATATAGCCTCATGGTCGAAGGAATAGTCTACGAGGATCCATTTCTAATCATCGTAACTTGAACTTCGTGACATGATCGGGTCACGATGTTTAGGTTGGGTATTGGTTCATCATCTCATTCTCAGAATGAGATGACCCCATTTCCAACTGGCATAAATGCCACATGATCAGGAAACATGATCATTTGTTGACCAATGAACCAGTGACTAGAGTTTCACTAGGAACCCCTAGTTGTTTGTATATCACACGTGCATTGATGTTTCCACTCAATACAGTTATAGCATGATATAAAACTTAATCATAAACTATATGAAATATGATAATAGTCCTTGCTACTATTTGTCTCTAGGGCATATTTCCAACAGTCTCCCACTTGCACTAGAGTTCAAGTACACTAGCTGCATTTGTTCTCAATCATTGGCACCATATATCCGGTACCCTGAACATGCTTGCTCATGGAAGAGGTTGAGTTTTGGGTCTGTACTTTACAATCCCAAATCCTTTGCAAGTTACTAATGTCACCTTGATTGACATTAATACTTTATCATCACATGATATCATCTGTGTGTATGCATCGTCGCTATGGTAGCAGAACGAGGCCTGATTCCTGGAGCCTATAGTGACTTTAGATCAACCTCAAGGGCTTTCTCATGGGCACTGTGCCCTGGGACACATCATTCTACGTTAAAAGCAAACTAGCCCTGTCATAACATTATACAACACTTTAGATGGTACCCTTACTTATTATTATAAATGTATTCATCGAAACAATGGTGCACTCTGTGCAACTTTTGCTGTTTTTGTTCACCTCACTTTTTACTTGACATCAATCGGTATCTACGGGAGTTTCCAACATATTCCCTTATAACATAACCCTTTATGTATTCCTTGTATATGATAGATGTTTATTTTGCATGCTATAATTGTATTGATAGGAAACGTCAATACATGTGTGTTTAATAAAAAAAAGGGTTCCTAGTTATGCCTCTCTTATAGACTAGCTTGTTGATTAACAAGATGATCAAGGTTTCCTGATCATGGACATTTGATGTTGTTAATAACAAGGTCACAGCATTTGTGAAATGATGTGATGAACATTCATTCGAAGTATAGAATTACGATCAAGTCATTATGCTTATATTGCTATAACATAATATGAAGTAGTCTTAGTCCTTAGACCATGAGATCATGTTAATTGCTAACACCGGAAGAGTATCTTGATAACATCAAACGTCACACCGTAACAGGGTGACTATAAAGGTGGGTTCAGTGTTATGAAGGTGTTATGTTGAGGCTCATGGATCAAGAGTGGAATTTATCAATCCCGATGACGGATAGATATACTCTAGGCCCTCTCGGTGATATCACATTAAGATAGCTTGCAAGCAAGTGATGTGATCACTAGAAAGTTAAATCACGGGAACGAGAAAAGAGTGCATGTCGGTAACGAGATCAAACTAGGTATTTGGATACCGATGATCAAATCTCGGACATGTATTATATCATGATACATAGGGATTAAATTTCTAGCATTAAAGGTTCTCACGATCACAGAAGTCATCATTGAATGTGCATGAGTCAGTATGGATCTCTAGGTCCGGCTTCTGATTATTGATTTGTGAGGATTCTCAATCATGTCTGCATTTTTTGCGAACCGTAGGGATACCCACTTAAGGGTTGCCGGACACCATTTAGGAGCACATATGTTCCAGACAAAAGGTTTGCAAAGCACAGGAAATGTTTTGATAGAAGCAGGAAATGTTTCGATAGAAACATGAATTGTTTCGATAGAAACCAGAATTGTTTCGGGTGAAATTGCAGAAAGTGGTTCTGCATGTGATATTGAAATGTTGCAAGGGGTTTTATGTGAATGTTTGTTAATTAAAGTAATTAACAAAATTCTGAATAAAATAAATAAAAGAGTTTTATTAAATTGAGAGTTGCATTTAATTTGGTGGAAGTTAAATACATGTGAGTGGGATTTTGGGTGGAGGCCATGTTTATGTGAGTGGAGGTTCACCACATGAATGAAGGAGGGGAGGAGTCTCCCCCCTCATGCGCCGTCTACGGGAGGGGAGGGGTCTCCCTCCCTCCTATATAAAGCCCCCTCTCCCCTCTCACAAACCACACCTCCTCGTGAAGGATCTCTCTCCCCCTCTAGATATTCCCCATTGTCTCGGATTAGCAAGATACATGTTCATGGTGGCCTTGCGTCTGGAAGGAGTTGCCGCTTCCGCTGATTCGCTGGAGCGAGGAGGTGGAGGTTGTCCGGTGGCTTGGACGTGTGTGCGAGGATGGATGCGCTGCTGATTTGCGGCGCTCGGACTTCCACACGATCTTGAGATCGGCAAGCATACGACTACATCAACCACGAGTTCCTACTCATTAACAAAACTCGTTGTCTTCGAGGTTAAGTTCTCCATGGATGTATGTCCACCCGTTGCTCTGTATCTAGTAGATAGATCTTGGCGTATAGTTCTCATCGTAGGAATTTTTTGTTTTCTATGCTGCGGACCCAACAGTGGTATCAGAGCCTAATCTATGCGTAGGTGCTTTGCACGGGTAGTACACATATTTTTATATGTGGGCGATGATGATCATGTTATTTCATCTTCTATGTATTTTGGATATTGGTGGCATAGTGGGATGAAGCGGCCCGGACCAACCTTACATGTCATCGTACATGAGACCAGTTCCACGACTGACATGCAACTAGTTTTGCATAAGTGGCTGGTGGGTGTCTGTCTCTCCTACTATAGTCAATATCTGATTTACAATGAGTTGCTAATAACTTGGTTATCCTCGTTGTGGTTCATGTTCGTAGGTAAGAACGGTTCTATCTCCGAAAGCGCTAAGCCACGTAAAACTTGCAATTGATAAATTAGAGGCGTCTAGTTTAGATCGTTGTTGGGCTAGTGTCTTGATATGGTATTGTTGTAAGTAGATGTATGATAGATACTCTTACAACTCACTTAACGTGTAAGTTCCATAGACCTTGGCCTTACACACAAAGGAATGATAGAGATCATACCACGATGCAAATGATAGAGATCAAATGCATGGACCATATCATCTCACTTCACACATTAGATGTTAGCATCTTATATTGCTAGTTTGGCGCTTTTGGTAGCATTATAAGATGATCCCTCATTTAGATATCAAGATAAAATGTGTACTTCCTTAAGCATGCACCGTTTTGTGGATCGTGTTTTGAGGCATCATGTGATGATTGGGTGTTTTCGACTCTACGCTTTCATACAACGGGTGTAAGACAGTTTTACACACGCGAATACTAAGGTTCTTACTTGGCGAGCCTAGCATGTACAGACATGGCCTCAGAACACAGACCGAAAGGTTAAGCATGAGTCATATAGTTGATATGATGCCCATATAGATGCTCGCCTTTGAAGCTACACCGACTCACGTGATGATCGGACTTGGTGTAGTGGATTTGGTTCATGTAATCACCAAAAGGACATGAGGGATGTCTTTTTTGAGTGGGAGTTCATTAGTGATTTGGATTAGTTGAACTCAATCTATCATAAACTTAGTCTAAATATACTTTACAAATTCTGTTGTAGATGGCACCACCTGCTTTTAATTTCAATGTGTTCATGGAGAAAGAGAAGCTTGCTGTGAATGGTAGCAACTTCACCAACTGGGCTATGAATTTGAGAATTCTCATCACTGCTGCACAAAAGCAATATGTGCTAGAGGCTCCGCTAGGCGCCCCACCAGCTCCTGATGCCCCTAACAAGGAAAAGAACGTCTATATAACTCGTCAGGAGGACCACAAGTTAGTTCATTGCGGCATACTGTATGGGCTAGAGCCAGAACTTTGAAAGCGTTTCGAAAATGGAAATGCCTTTGATACCATGGGAGAATTGAAAATGATTTTCGATACCCATGCTGCCGTAGAGAGTTATTATGCTTATGAAAAGTTCTTTAGCTGCATGATGGAGGAGAACAGCTTCGTTCGTGAGCACGTACTCAAAATGTCTGGGTACGGCGATAAGCTTGTGTCCTTGCAAATAACGATTCCCATTGACTTAGGCATACATCGTGTTCTCCAATCTCTGCCACCTAACTACAAGAGCTTCGTGATGAACTATAATATGCAGGGCATGAAGAAGTCTCTTCCTGAGCTTCTGTCAATGCTTAAGACTGTAGAAGTGGAGATTAGGAAAGAACATCAAGTGTTGATGATCAATAAGACCACTGGTTTCAAGAAGGACAAGAAAGGCAAGGAAAAGGGAAAGAATGGCGGCAAATCTGTTGCCGCACCTAAAAAGAAACCCCAGGCTGGCCCTAAGTCTGATAACGAGTGCTACTATTTCAAGGGGACTGGCCATTGGAAGCGCAACTGCCCCAAGTATTTGGCGGACAAGAAGGCCGGCAAATCTAACCAAGGTATATGTGATATACATGTTATTGATGTGTACTTGACTAGTACTCGCAGTAGCACCTTGAATTTGATACGGGATCTGTTGATAATATATGTAACTCGGTTCAGGGGCTGTGGAACAAGTGACAATTAGCAAGGGACGAGGTCAAGATATGGGTCGGCAATGGATCAAGAGTTGATATGATCGCCGTCGGAACGCTGCCTCTCCATACGCCATCGGGATTAGTTATAAACCTAAATAATTGTTATTTGGTGCCTGCACTGAGCATGAACATTGTATCCGGATCGTGTTTGATGCAAAGTGGTTATTCGTTTAAGTCTAAAAACAATGGTTGTTCGATTTATATGAATAATATCTTTTATGATCATGCACCTATGTTGAATGGTTTATTTCTGTTGGATCTCGATAGTAGTATTACGCATATTCATAATGTTGATGCTAAAAGGATTAAGCTTGATAATGATATATCTGCATATATGTGGCACTGCAGTCTAGGTCATATTGGCGTTAAACGCATGAAGAAACTCCATTCTGATGGACTTTTGGAATCATTTGATTTTGAATCATTTGATACATGTGAGCCATGCCTTATGGGCAAGATGACTAGAACGCCGTTTTCCGGTTCAATGGAACGGGCGACAGATTTATTGGAAATCATAAATACTGATGTGTGTGGACCAATGAGTGTGTCGGCGCGAGGTGGATATCGCTATTTTGTTACTTTCACGGATGATTTGAGTAGATACAGGTATATCTATTTGATGAAACATAAGTCTGAAACCTTTGAAAAGTTCAAGGAATTTCATAATGAAGTTGAAAATCATCGTAACAGAAAGATCAAATTTCTACGGTCCGACCGTGGAGGAGAGTATCTTAGTTACAAGTTTATCACACATATGGAAGACTGTGGAATAGTTTCACAACTCACGCCTGCCGGAACACCACAACGTAATGGTGTGTCAGAACATCGTAATCGTACTTTATTGGATATGGTTCGATCTATGATGTCTCTGACTGACTTACCACTGTATTTTTGGGGTTATGCACTGGAAACCGCTGCATTCCCATTAAATAGGGCACCATCTAAATCCGTTGAAAAGACATCGTATGAATTATGGTTTGGAAACAAACCTAAGCTGTCATTTCTTAAAGTTTGGGGATGTGATGTTTATGTGAAGAAACTTCAACCGGATAAACTCGAACCCAAAGCGGAAAAATGCGTCTTTATAGGATACCCTAAGGAAACGATTGGGTATACCTTCTATCACAGATTCGAGGGCAAGGTTTTTGTTGCCAATAATGGATCCTTTCTTGAGGAGTTTCTCGCGAAAGGTGTGAGTAGTCGGAAGGTAGAACTCGAAGAGGTTATTGAACCTTCTCTTCATGAAATGGCGAGTAGCGCAGCACTAGAAGTTGTTTCGGAGTTGACTTCACCTAATGAAGAGAGAGCTAATGATATTGATCATGAAACTCTGAAAGAGGACACTACCGAACCTCGTACGTCAAGCAGGACACGTGCAACTCCTGATCTGTACGGCAATCCTGTTATGAATTTCATGATTGATGAAATAGATGACCCTGCGACGTATGAAGAAGCGATGATGAGCCCTGATTCCATCAAATGGCTAGAAGCCATGAAATCTAAGATGGAATCCATGTACGAAAACCAGGTTTGGACCTTGGCAGACTTACCTCACGATCGAAAGGCCGTTGAGAATAAATGGATTTTCAAAAGAAAAACTGATGCTGATGGTAATGTGACCATCTATAAGGCTCGACTTGTCGCAAAGGGGTTTCGACAAATTCAAGGAGTTGACTACGATGAGACATTCTCTCCCGTAGCGATGCTTAAGTCAGTTTGGATTATGTTAGCAATTGCTGCATATTTCGATTATGAAATATGGTAGATGGATGTCAAAACTGCGTTCCTCAATGGTAATATTGAAGAAGAGTTGTATATGATACAACCTAAGGGTTTTGTCGATCCTAAGGATGCTGATAAGGTATGCAAACTTCAGCGATCCATCTATGGACTGAAGCAAGCATCTCGCAGTTGGAATCTCCGCTTTGATGAGGTGATCAAAGAGTTTCGATTTGTCCAAACTTATGTAGAGGCTTGTGTTTACAACCAACGGCGGAAGAAAGAGAGATAATGGATAAGATCCCCTATGCCTCAGCCATAGGCTCTATAATGTATGCCATGCTATGTACAAGACCGGATGTGGCACACGCTATTAGTTTGACTAGTAGGTACCAATCTGATCCAGGTTCAGAACACTGGATAGCGGTCAAGAATATCCTCAAGTTCTTGAGAAGAACTAGGGATATGTTTCTTGTATACGGAGGTGAAGAAGAGCTAGTCTCTAAGTGTTATGTCGATGCTAGCTTTGACACTGATCCGGATGACTCTAAGTCTCAATCCGGATACGTATTTCTCTTGAACAGTGCAACAGTTAGTTGGAGGAGTTCCAAACAACCTATGGTGGCTGGATGAACGACGGAGGTGGAATATGTTGCTGCTTTAGAAGCGGCACGGGAAGCGGTTTGGATGAAGGAGTTCATAATGGAACTAGGTGTGGTTCCTAGTGCCTTGGACCCAATGGTGATCTATTGTGACAACAATGGAACCATAGCCAACGCCAAGGAACCAAGGTCTCACAAGAATTCCAAGCATATTAACCGCCAGTTTCACTCCATACGCGAGCATGTCAAGGATGGAGATATAAAGATTTGTAAAGTGCACATGGACCTGAATGTAGCAGATCCGTTGACTAAAGTTCTCCCTAGGGAAAAACATGATCAACACTAGAACTCCATGGGTGTTAGATTTATCACTATGTAAACTAGATTATTGTCTCTAGTGCAAGTGGGAGACTCAAAGAAATATGCCCTAAGAGGCAATAATAAAGTTGTAATTATGTATTCCGTGTATATGATAGATGTTTATTTTGCATGCTATAATTGTATTGATAGGAAACGTCAATACACGTGTGTTTAATAAACAAAAAGGGTTCCTAGTTATGCCTCTCTTACAGACTAGCTTGTGGATTAACAAGATGATCAAGGTTTCCTGATCATGGACATTGGATATTGTTAATAACAAGGTCACATCATTTGTGAAATGATGTGATGAACATTCATCCGAAGTATAGCATTACGATCAAGTCATTATGTTTATATTGCTATAACATCATATGAAGTAGTCTTAGTCCTTAGACCATGAGATCATGTTAATTGCTAACACCGGAAGAGTATCTTGATAACATCAAACGTCACACCGTAACAGGGTGACTATAAAGGTGGGTTCAGTGTTATGAAGGTGTTATGTTGAGGCTCATGGATCAAGAGTGGAATTTATCAATCCCGATGACGGATAGATATACTCTAGGCCCTCTCGGTGATATCACATTAAGATAGCTTGCAAGCAAGTGATGTGATCACTAGAAAGTTAAATCACGGGAACGAGAAAAGAGTGCATGTCGGTAACGAGATCAAACTAGGTATTTGGATACCGATGATCGAATCTCGGACATGTATTATATCATGATACATAGGGATTAAATTTCTAGCATTAAAGGTTCTCACGATCACAGAAGTCATCATTGAATGTGCATGAGTCAGTATGGATCTCCAGGTCCGGCTTCTGATTATTGATTTGTGAGGATTCTCAATCATGTCTGCATTTTTTGCGAACCGTAGGGATACACACTTAAGGGTTGCCGGACACCATTTAGGACCACATATGTTCCAGACAAAAGGTTTGCAAAGCACAGGAAATGTTTTGATAGAAGCAGGAAATGTTTCGATAGAAACAGGAATTGTTTCGATAGAAACCGGAATTGTTTCGGGTGAAATTGCAGAAAGTGGTTCTGCATGTGATATTTAAATTTTGCAAGGGGTTTTATGTGAATGTTTGTTAATTAAAGTAATTAACAAAATTCTGAATAAAATAAATAAAAGAGTTTTATTAAATTGATAGTTGCATTTAATTTGGTGGAAATTAAATACATGTGAGTGGGATTTTGGGTGGAGGCCATGTTTATGTGAGTGGAGATTCACCACATGAATGAAGGAGGGGAGGAGTCCCCCCCCTCATGCGCCGGCTATGGGAGGGGAGGTGTAGCTACCTCGGACCCTACGCTCTAAGTTCAAGCCTGGATGAAGCGGAAGTGGTTAAAATAGTACAGCAGGAGCCCAGAGGACCGCCCACGTGTAGACCCATCGGCCGTCCTAACCACTTCCAAGACATCGGGACAAGAGCGAGCGGCTTAGGTAACAGGCGAAGAGATCAAATACATACACAAGTGAGTATGTATGCAAGCTACCATACAACAGTTTTCAGAGCCATTCCATCTAAAAGAAATAGAAATATTGCAACGCCATACGACAAGATTCAAATGTCCTAGATAGAGATAATAGTTTAGGATAGCTCCTCATACATCAAACATCAGAGTATCAGGCGAAAGCGGAAAACAAGATCCGAGTACGGATAAGAAGCAAATTGGCATAAGATGCCACATAAATAAACACATCCCGCCCACAGATCTCACAGATCCCGATCTCCGGAATCTCTACACCGAGTGACGTTGCCAACATCATCTGTCTCCTCCACCTAGTATCCATCTTGCGAATACACCTGTTCATCTGAATCAAACAATTTATCGTGTGAGACCCTAGGGGTACTCAGCAAGTCTTTATGCCTCTAAAGGGGACATATACCTGCGGTGACGCAATTGCAGCAAAATATAATAGCTAAAAGTCTATAGATACTCGCTAACCATCCGCCTAACCAATGATAGACGAATGTCCGTGAATTAGTAACAATAGTTATAATAGTGTAAAGTAATAGATCCATCCTCCTTCTCGCTTACCAACGAGAAAGCGGACGAACAACCCATCCGTTGGCAGTTTTATTAACCATTCCATGAGTATTGCACTATTTACTAGTCCGGTATTTAGTCAGATTAAAAGCGGTACTTTAGTTATACTTGTCTATGATCGAGAAACTGTGCTCCAAGTCGTCCATAACCGCGGACACGGCTTTCAGAAAGATTTACCCTGCAGGGGTGCACAAATAGCAACACACACTCGATCAACCTCGGAAAAACCAAATCAAAACCCAACGAGGCATTCACGACAAAGCGATCACAGGATTCAGGAATATTTCAGGGGGCCACCCCAATAAGCTGCCCGCAACGAAGCTGGCCGGCTCCGAGACGGACCCAGGGTTTGCGACAATGGTTGTAAACGACTGGGAACCCAAAAATGTGACTGGGCTTGTCGATACTGCGAAAACATTCCGCATTCTTAAACAGTATAGGTGCTCCTCGCACAATCTTAAATAAAACAGTAAAGCATGGCATAAGTACAGGATAATAATAAAGCCCCAAACTACTTGTGGCCCCAAGAAATAGAAATGAATCAAGCTCTGTCTTAGGAGGGTCCACGGCCTCCCGGATGTGGATAGTGCGAATAGTCAAGGAACAGGAATCAAGTACTCGGGGTCCTGCGGGACACAAGTGAGCATGAAAAACCAAATAGCAGATATTGCTCACCGGTGCCTCTTTCATTAGTTATCCCATTACTACTTAGGTTAAGTTGTTTAGGTACCTCGTTATCCATCAGACACTCACATACCCTACACATGCTATTCTACGACCCGCATGGCTCAAACAACTCCTGTGGTAATGGCTCATGGGATGGAGGAACCAGTTTCTGTGGGGTTTAAAAGTAAAGGCTATGTAGTACTTGGGATTCAATTTAATGCAATCGCGACTCAATGATGCAAGAATAAGATAGAGGCAATAGGTACTATATATATGCAAGCATGTGGTAGTGCTTGCCTGGCAGCTCAGTTGAAGCGTGAGACGGATCTGGGTAGTACTCCTGGGATTCTTGATATTTCCCCTACTCGACGTCTATTCGAAGAAGAACCAAACAAACAAGGGCCAACATAAATAAAGTGCACAAGCAAATGAATAAAATGCGACAAGCAAACAAGCATGCCATGATGAATGATGCACAATTTACATGGCAATAATGTAGCATGGCATGGGTGCGGTGTGGGGTACAAGAATAAATCATTTTTATTGAGTTTTAGTCAAGTTTTATTGCCATAAACAGTTCTGGGTTTTAATAGTGACATGATGCATGCCTCAATTCAGAACATGGAATGCATAGTTAGAACAGGCTCGTCGCACTGGTCGATTTAGACTTATTATTTCTCGAATTTGGAGTTATGAAACTAAAGTTATTAATTAATTAAGAAAAGGCATTTTTATTGCATTTAAACAATTTCGAAAAATTAAAAGTGCTCAAAAGATATTATGAATGGCATATTTGAAATCCTCACATTTTTGTGATTCAAAAGCATATATTATTTGTATTATTTGGAATTACAAATTAAAAGTTATTTAAAACAGAATTTAAAACATATTAAAACATTTCTGAAATCATTTTATTTAAACAGATAAACAACCAGACTTTTTACACCCAGAGACAGCTAGCCCCAGACGCCGACGGGTGGGACCGAGCTGAGCTGGTGAAAAACTGCGCGTGGAACTTTTCCTACCGCGAGGCAGTCTAGCCCGTCAGACAGACAGGTGGGTCCTGCGGGCCAACGGACCCACACGACAGTGGCTGAGCGAGCGGGTGCCACGCGGCAGAGCCGGGGACCGCGGGTTGAGGTCCAAACTTTGTGGGTGTTTTTTGCAAATCAACCATGATGGCTGACAGGTGGGGTTCGGGTGGAGCGCGGGTTAACTGAATCAAAAACTGCAGTACCTTTTTCTAAAAAGACCACAGCGGTCGATAGGTGGGACCGCAGGGACCGCGGGTTGAGGCAAAAGGGTGTGTGGGGGGGGGGGGGGGTATTTGCAAACTGCCAACAAACCCACTGTTTCTCTTCTCTGAATCTGGCGACAGGACGGTGTTCGACAGAGGACAATGCACGGCGCGGGGGATCGAACCCGCGACCTGCGGCGCGCGCGCAGCGGGGCGGAACCAGTGCGGTTGGGATAGGGATGCTGGTAGGGAACGGCTAGGCGGCTAGTTAGGCTGCTGCGAGGCACGGCGACGAGCAGACGCTCGTGCATGCCGGTGCACAGAGCGTGCTCGACGTGTGGTCCGGCGAGAACATGCATCGACGGCGAGAGAGGGGATGTCTAGGAGGGTGCGTGGCTCACCGTGACGTTGCCGGTGCAGTCAGATCGGGCCGGGGAGCAGCAGGTCGACGGCGATGCAGAGGCCGGCGGATCTAGGGTTTTGTCGTCGGCCTCATCGGCGTTCCGCGTGGCTGGGCCTTCTCCTCCTCGTCTGCAGGCACAGGGGGTTGTAGAGGGTTGCCTTGGTCTTCCCCGACACCAACACACCACGCCCGCCTCCTCGATCTGCTGGTGGACGCCGAAGCCGATGGTGGTGGCCGGGGTTGGAAGGGGAAGGTAGCTGGGTAGGGTTGCGACGCAGAGGCCCGGGGTAGATGCGACAGAGGAGAGAGGGGTAGATAGATAAGGGCGAGGGATGGAAGCACATGGGGAGGCTCAGGTGGAAAGGTTGTGAGCACCTTTTCCTTCCCTCCTCGCTCACGTGCCCGGCGAGGCTCGGCCTGGGAGGTGGTGTGGCTGCAGGTGGGCCAGGGGGGCGCAGGTGGTTCGGGTGTGGGGCCTGCCTGGCAGGGAGAGAGGGGGAGGAGAGGAAGAGGGGAGGCTCGGCATGGAGCTAGGGTTAGGAGGGGTAGCTCGGGTTAGGGTTTAGGGTGGCATGGGGTAGTTAGCTAGGGTAGGTGAGGTTTAGCAAAAGGGTAGATTAGGGCTAGAGTAGGGGTGGTGCTTCGGCATGGTGAGAGTAAGGTGGTGGTGAGGTTAGGGTTAGGGTAGGGAGAAGGGTTAGGGTTTAGATTAAGGTGGGGTGTGATGGTGGTTAGGGTTTGAGCATGGACAAGACAAGATCAAGCAAGGGGTTTAGGGTTTGTTGTGATCTACAAGATCAAGCATGATGTAAGGAGATGGGGTGAGGGGTGAGACTTGGTTGAACACATGGTGATGGTGAAGAAAAACTCAAGAGAGAGAGATAGAGATAAATGTGGAGCTCAACAAAAGAAAAAGAATCACTTGGGTTGATTCCAAAAGACAAGATCCACTTCAAAAACAAAGAAAAACCCAAGGAGAAGAGATGTAGAGATTTGCATGGCCCATGCATGAATAGTAGATGCCATGTTTAATTTTGTGAAAACAAAAATAAACCCCATGGCATTTATTCCCATGCATTCCCAAAAATATGGATCTAAGGCCAAGCCTAAAAGAATTAAAATGGATGTCCCATGTGGAGTAGATGGAGATGATCATATTTGAATATAATTTGGACTTGCTAGTGTGTATGTTCCACTAGGTGTTTAATATCGTCAACAATATTCCAATATGAGCAACTATTTCAAAACACTCCATATGGAAGCTAGAAATGGGGTACCACTCATAATGCATGCAAAGGTGGCTCCACATATCAATAATGTGAAAACAACATGATGTTAGTGTGGGAGCATGTGGAAATAGGAGTGGATCCATCCCAACCCACATGAGATAAATTAAATACCCAAGGAAAAATGTACAAGCTCATGTATAATTAGGATGGTGGAATTAAAAGGTGGTGACAAGGAAAAGGTGGTGGAGTTGAATAAAAGATATGCCCCCAACTCAACTTGGGCATCAAGCATTTATCAAGAACCAAATACAATATATCAAGATCCAAATACAATTACTAATGCATATGAGAGAAGAACCAAATGAAAAAGGTTTTATATGATGCTCAAATGCAAGGTGGCATGATGACATGAGCATGATATAATTATGATGCAACAATTATATGTAGGAAGTAGCAATTATTACTAGACCATGTAGCATTACATATGTTAGACAGATCGGATGCTACAACTCTCCCCCACTAAACAGGAATCTCGCGCCGAGATTCTAGGAAGAAGAAGAAGACACGAAGAGGTTAGGATACTTGGCACGGAGCTCGTCCTCGCGTTCCCAAGTGGCTTCATCAACGGAATGGTGCGACCACTGAACCTTGCAGAACTTGATGGACTTGTTGCGAGTCCTTCTTTCTGCGACTTGTAGGATTTTTGTAGGGTGTTCTTGATAAGACAATTCTTCTTGGAGATTGATGAGTTCATGGTCCACGGTCCTGCCGGGATCCTTGAAACACTTCTTGAGTTGAGAGATATGGAAAACATCATGGACCTTGAGTTTTCCAGGGAGCTCGAGAGCATAAGCAACTTTTCCTCTTCTTCCACGAATTTTGAAAGGACCGATGTATCTAGGAGCCAGCTTTCCTTTGATACCAAACCGGTGCGTGCCCCTCATGGGAGTGACACGTAGGTACATGAGATCACCAGGGACATACTCCATGTCCGTGTGCCTCCTGTCATAGTTGCTCTTCTGGCAACTTTGAGCAACCTTCAGGTTTTCAAGAATGATGTGAACCTTCTCCTCCGCTTGAATTACAATGTCGAGGCCAAACAATGTTCTTTCACCTGCGCCCGACCAACCAATCGGAGTTCTGCATTTGCGACCATATAGAACCTCAAATGGTGCCATCTTTAGACTTTTCTGGAAGTTGTTGTTGTAAGAGAATTCGGCATAAGGAAGACATTCTTCCCACTTCATGCCGAAAGAGATAACGCAAGCACGGAGCATATCTTCCAGAATATGATTGATCCTTTCAACTTGTCCTTGCGACTGAGGGTGGTAAGCTGTGCTGAAGTTCAACTTTGTTCCCAAAGCATTTTGGAAACTTCCCCAGAACTTGGAAGTGAAGATGCTTCCACGGTTTGAGCTGATCTCAAGAGGAACCCCATACAGAGAGACAATTCAGTTGATATAGAGCTCAGCCAACTGAATTGCAGAAATTGTTTCCTTGACGGGAAAGAAGTGAGCCACTTTAGAAAGCTTGTCGATGACAACAAAGATTGCATTGTTGCCCTTCTGCGACCTTGGAAACCTAGTTATGAAATCCATCTCTACTTTCTCCCATTTCCACTCCGGAGGATTCAATGGCTGTAGAAGACCGGAAGGTTTCTGATGGACAACTTTAATTCTGCGGCAGACATCACACTCGGAGACAAACTTGGCACAACATTGTTTCAACCCAGGCCACCAATATTGTGTTTTCAAGTCCATGTACATCTTAATGCTGCCAGGGTGGATAGAAAGAACAGAATCATGTGCCTCCTTAAGAACTTGCTCTCTCAATCCTGGGTCGTTCGGCACGAACATCCGGTGTTCAAAGAATAGAGCTCCTTGATCATCGACATGGAAGGACTCATACCTCGGCAGCTGAATGTTGGAGATGATGTTTTTGGTGTAAGCATCACCTCACTGACTAGCACAAATCTTTTCTTCCAAGAGAGGGGTTGCCAGAAGATTCAGAAGATACCCTTGATCCACAATTTCAAGGTTGAGTTGGCGGAATTCCTCGCACAAGAGAGGTTGTTGACATAAGCTTTTCGGCTAAGAGCATCGGCCATCACATTAGCTTTGTCAGGAGTGTAGTTGATGGTCAAATCGAAATCATTAATTGCTTCAATCCACCTCCTTTGACGAAGGTTGAGATCTGGTTGTGTGAAGATATACTTCAGACTCTTGTGATCAGAAAAGATCTCACAACGGTTGCCAAGCAAGTAGTGCCTCCATACTTTCAAAGCAAAGACAACTGCTGCGAGTTCGAGGTCATGTGTAGGATAGTTGATCTCATGCGTCTTCAACTGTCGAGAGGCATAAGCAACAACTTGTTTTTCTTGCATAAGGACCACACCCAATCCTTGCAAGGAGGTGTCACAGAATATCTAGAAAGGCTTTGATGTATCTGGAGGAATCAAGACTGGTGTGGAAGTGAGCTTCTCTTTCAGTGTTTCAAAGCTTGCTTGACATGCAGGAGACCAAAGGTATTTCTTGCCTTTCTTGAGGAGATCGGTAAGAGGCTTCGCAATCTTCTAGAAGTTCTGAACGAAGCGACGACAGTAACTAGCCAAACCAAGAAAACTCCGGACTTCTTTGACATTTTTTGGTGGAAGCCAGTCAACAATTGTCTTAACAGTTTCTGGGTTAAAGGCAATGCCCTTGGCAGAGATGACGTGACCAAGGTAGGTGACTTCAGGCAGCCAGAACTCACACTTGGAGAACTTTGCATACAGGCGGTTCTCACGAAGCTTGTTTAAGACACACCGAAGGTGTTCTTCATGTTCTTCCTTTGACTTAGAATAGACTAGAATGTCATCCAGATAGACCACGACGAACTTATCAAGATACTCCATGAAAACCGAGTTCATAAGCCTCGAGAAGGTGGCAGATGCGTTGGTGAGACCAAAAGACATGACCGTGTACTCATACAGGCCATAGCGGGTGGTGAAAGCTGTTTTGGGAACATCTTCCTTGTGGATCTTGATTTGATGATATCCACTTCTCAAATCCATCTTAGAGAAAACCACAGCTCCAGCTAGCTGATCGAAGAGATCATTAATCTGCGGAAGGGGATATTTATTCTTGATGGTTTTAGCATTGAGAGCCAGATAGTCAACACAAAGTCTATCAGTCTTGTCTCGCTTCTTCAAAAAGATGGTTGGGCTACCCCAAGAAGAAGTACTGTGCTGAATGAAACCCAACTTCTCTTGTTCATCGAGCTGACGTTTGAGTTCAGCCAACTCAGCAGGACCCATTTTATAAGGCCGCTTGGAGATAGGAGCGGTACCAGGTTCAAGCTCAATCACAAACTCGACCTCTCGATTAGGAGGCATACCTGGCAACTCTTCAGGAAAAACATTTGGGAACTCACATACCACAAGAACACTCTGAATAGCTTCCAAAGCATCATCATTCAGAGCCGCCAAAGAGAAAAGCTGAATTGCAGGAGTCAGACTTGGAGAATAGACTATATGGCCTTCAGGAATTTTCAGAGAAACCGAGCGTTCAGCACAATCAATCACAGCTGCATTTGCTGTTAACCAATCCATGCCCAAGATAACATCAATGTCAGAATTGCCAAGAATAATTAAGGAAGCCGGGAACAAAGAGCCACTAATCTCAATTTGATTGTCATGGCTGATATAAGCAGCCCTCATGTTTGACCCAGGAGATTGTACCACAAGACGATGCAATAAGGGAACCATAGCCAGATCATGCTCATGTGCAAACTTGTGAGAAACAAAAGAATGTGAAGCACCAGAATCAAACAAAACTCGTGCAGGGACTGAGTTAATGAGAAGCATACCCATCACAACTCCAGGTGCATGCTCAGCCTGAGCGACGTTGACACAGTTGGCACGAGCAACAGTAGACCCGGGCTTGGTGTTGATGTTTTGAGCCCGAGGTGGAGGTGCACGAACCATAGAAGAACTTGCCGCAGGTCTTGGAGGTGGTGGTGGAAGAGCTTTGTTGTTCATTGGACAATTCTAGTGTTGATGCCCAGTGTTCCCACAGGTGTAGCAAGCACCAGGTGGACGTGGAGCAGCGTAGCCAGGGACTCCGCCAGGCGCTCCAGGGTAGTTGTGGTTATAGCCCCTAAGAGCCGCGGTGAAGGAGTTTGGTGGCCTTGCTGCGTAGCTTGACGGTCTTGGTGGAGCCGGGAGCGACGGTGGGGTGTTAGGAACCCACACACGGCGCTTAGAAGGAGCTGTCAAAGCTTAAGAGCTTGCTGCGTCGCGGCTGTGTTTCTTTGACTCCTCAAACACTTGCCTACTTGCTTCTTCCTGCAAAGCTGTATGTTGGAGTTCCAGAAAAGACCCTGGCCTTGCATGAGTGATTGCATATTTAATTGATGCATTGAGACCTTGCCTGAACCTCTTTTGATTCTTCTTGTCATCAGAGATCTCATCGCCACCATACCGAGAAAGGTTCATGAAGTTTCTGATATAGGTATTGACATTGTCATTGCCCTGCTTGAGGTTGAGAAACACTTCCTTCATCCTTTCCATGACAATTTCTGACAGGCATTGCTCTTTGAAAGCTCCAGTGAATTGCTCCCAAGTAGGCTGAAAACCAGAGTGGTCTTCCTTGAGGTAATTCTCCCACCACAGAGCTGCATCTCCCTTCAGAAGGTGCGTGGCACATTTTACCCATTCTTGCTCAGGAACATCAGCCGTCATCAGCAACCTTGACATCTCCCGCAACCAATCATCAGCATCAAGTGGCTGATCAGACACCTCAAAGTGGCGCGGGTTGAATTTCAGAGAACTCTTGATGTCTCCTCGCTTGGGAGGTGGAGGTAGCGGAACAAACTCATTCCTCCTGACACTTTCTTCGAATCTCTGCTGGTTCTGCTGCATTGCTCCCAAGGCATTAGCAATACTTGCCAACGCAGCCCCCAGTTCAGGTGGTATGTCCTCCTCAGAACGGCGTGGTGGTGCCATCCTGTGATTGATATAAAACACAAGTCAGTACTATAATGGAGAATAATAATAATCCAAAATATTACCAAAATAGAATTAACCAAGATTAAAGGATACAATTCACTAAGATGATATTAAAATATCAACAAAGTTCAAAGCACCTAGAAGGTATTAAGCATATCGCACACGACTGAACAAGGAGTGTGGTACACAAGCTAACAAAGAAAAAATTTCCGCAAATTTCGGCATTAAAATACCACTATATGCGCAAAACCACTTAACGAATCAAGATTAGTAACTCTACCAATTCAATATACAAGAGCGAATGATAAAAGTAGTGGTATAGTCGCGACTCCATCCTACACTCAAATCATTACTCCGCACATGAATAAGTAAAACACATATCCCAACACCTTCTTCTTAAGATGAACCTAAAGATTAGTAACTACGGAAACGAACACCCCAAACAAGATAACGTCGGATAACAAAGAGTAAGACAGATCGCGCCGGTACACAACGAATCGGATAGATCGCGTCGATTTACAAAGGACTATCGGTATGGAATGTACCAACAGTTGATAACCAAAAGGCAGATAGTGATAACATTTGGATGCAACAGATAGACAAGGAATTCACACACACACACAGAAACCTATGGTACTACGGAACCCCGAACACGTGAATCCTAGTTTGAATTTTTAGAAGAGAATCGAAAACGTTACACTTCCTTACCAGAAAAGGGTGGGTGGGTGGGTAAGAAGAAAAATGGAAGCAGTCCTACTCTCACGTTTTGTTTTTTTCCTAGTATACATAGCTACAAAAATGTTTGCTAGACTGACAACGACCATTTGGCTGAGACCCTGAAGGGCGGGATGGCTCTGATACCAATTGTAACTACCTCGGACCCTATGCTCTAAGTTCAAGCCTAGATGAAGCGGAAGTGGTTAAAATAGTACAGCGGGGGCCCAGAGGACTGCCCACGTGTAGACCCGTCGGCCGTCCTAATCACTTCCAAGACATCGGGACAAGAGCGAGCGGCGTAGGCAACATGCGAAGAGATCAAATACATACACAAGTGAGTATGTATGCAAGCTATCATACAACAGTTTTCAGAGCCATTCCATCTAAAAGAAATAGAAATATTGCAACGCCATACGGCAAGATTCAAATATCCTAGATAGAGATAATAGTTTAGGATAGCTCCTCATACATCAAACATCAGAGTATCAGGCGGAAGTGGAAAACAAGATCCGAGTACGGATATGAAGCAAATTGGCATAAGATGCCACATAAATAAACACATCCCGCCCACAGATCTCACGGATCCCCATCCCCGGAATCTCTACACCGAGTGATCGTTGCCAACATCATCTGTCTCCTCCACCCAGTATCCATCTTGCGAATACACCTGTTCATATGAATCAAACAATTTATCGTGTGAGACCCTAGGGGTACTCAGCAAGTCTTTATGCCTCTAAAGGGGACATATACCTGGGGTGACGCAATTGCAGCAAAATATAATAGCTAAAAGTCTATAGATACTCGCTAACCATCCGCCTAACCAATGATAGACGGATGTCCGTGAATTAGTAACAATAGTTATAATAGTGTAAAGTAACAGATCCATCCTCCTTCTCGCTTACCAACGAGAAAGCGGACGAACAACCCATCCGTTGGCAGTTTTATTAACCATTCCATGAGTATTGCACTATTTACTAGTCCGGTATTTAGTCAGATTAAAAGCGGTACTTTAGTTATACTTGTCTATGATCGAGAAACTGTGCTCCAAGTCGTCCATAACCGCGAGGCTTTCACGACAAAGCGATCACAGGATTCAGGAATATTTCAGGGGGCCACCCCAATAAGCTACCCGCAACGAAGCTGGCCGGCTCCGAGACGGACCCAGGGTTTGCGACAATGGCTGTAAACGACTGGGAACCCGAAAATGTGACTGGGCTTGTCGATACCGCAAAAACATTCTGCATTCTTAAACAGTACAGGTGCTCCTCGGACAATCTTAAATAAAACAGTAAAGCATGGCATAAGTACAGGATAGTAATAAAGCCCCAAACTACTTGTGGCCCCAAGAAATAGAAATGAATCAAGCTCTGGCTCAGGGGGGTCCACAGCCTCCCGGATGTGGATAGTGCGAATAGTCAAGGAAAAGGAATCAAGTACTCAGGGTCCTACGGGACACAAGTGAGCATGAAAAACCAAATAGCAGATATTGCTCACCGGTGCCTCTTTCATTAGTTATCCCATTACTACTCAGGTTAAGTTGTTTAGGTACCTCGTTATCCATCAGACACTCACATACCCTACACATGCTGTTCTACGACCCGCATGGCTCAAACAACTCCTGTGGTAATGGCTCATGTGACAGGACGGTGTTCGACAGAGGACAGTGCGCGGCGCGGGGGATCGAACCCGTGACCTGCGGCGCGCGCGCAGCGGGGCGGAACCAGTGCGGTGGGGTTCGGGATGCTGGTAGGGAACGGCTAGGCGGCTAGTTAGGCTGCTGCGAGGCGCGGCGCCGAGCAGACGCTCGTGCACGCCGGCGCACAGAGCGTGCGCGACGTGTGGTCCGGCGAGAAAAGGCATCGACGGCGAGAGAGGGGATGTCTAGGAGGGTGCGTGGCTCACCACGAGGTTGCCGATGCAGTCAGATCAGGCCGAGGAGCAGCAGGTCGACGGCGATGCAGAGGCCGGTGGATCTAGGGTTTTGTCGTCGGCCTCTTCGGTGTTCCGCGTGGCTGGGCCTTCTCCTCCTCGTCTGCAGGCACAGGGGGTTGCATAGGGTCGCCTTGGTCTTCCCCAACACCAACACACCACGCCCGCCTCCTCGATCTGCTGGTGGACGCCGAAGCCGATGGTGGTGGCCGGGGTTGGAAGGGGAAGGTAGCTAGGTAGGGCTGCGGCGCAGAGGCCCGGGGTAGATGCGGCAGAGGAGAGAGGGGTAGATAGATAAGGGCGAGGGAGGGAAGCACATGGGGAGGATCAGGTGGAAAGGTTGTGAGCACCTTTTCCTTCCCTCCTCGCTCACGTGCCCGGCGAGGCTCGGCCTCGGAGGTGGTGTGGCTGCAGGTGGGCCAGGGGGGCGCAGGTGGTTCGGGTGTGGGGCCTGCCTGGCAGGGAGAGAGGGGGAGGAGAGGAAGAGGGGAGGCTCGGCATGGAGCTAGGGTTAGGAGGGGTATCTCGGGTTAGGGTTTAGGGTGGCATGGGGTAGTTAGCTAGGGTAGGTGAGGTTTAGCAAAAGGGTAGATTAGGGCTGGAGTAGGGGTGGTGCTTTGGCATGGTGAGAGTAAGGTGGTGGTGAGGTTAGGGTTAGGGTAGGGAGAAGGGTTAGGGTTTAGGTTAAGGTGGGGTGTGATTGTGGTTAGGGTTTGAGCATGGACAAGACAAGATCAAGCAAGGGGTTTAGGGTTTGTTGTGATCTACAAGATCAAGCATGATGTAAGGAGATGGGGTGAGGGGTGAGATTTGGTTGAACACATGGTGATGGTGAAGAAAAACTCAAGAGAGAGAGAGAGAGAGAGATAAAGGTGGAGCTCAACAAAAGAAAAAGAATCACTTGGGTTGATTCCAAAAGACAAGATCCACTTCAAAAACAAAGAAAAACCCAAGGAGAAGAGATGTAGAGATTTGCATGGCCCATGCATGAATAGTAGATACCATGTTTAATTTTGTGAAAACAAAAATAAACCCCATGGCATTTATTCCCATGCATTCCCAAAAATATGGATCTAAGGCCAAGCCCAAAAGAATTAAAATGGATGTCCCATGTGGAGTAGATGGAGATGATCATATTTGAATATAATTTGGACTTGCTAGTGTGAATGTTCCACTAGGTGTTTAATATCCTCAACAATATTCCAATATATGAGCAACTATTTCAAAACACTCCATATGGAAGCTAGAAAGGGGGTACCACTCATAATGCATGCAAAGGTGGCTCCACATATCAATAATGTGAAAACAACATGATGTTAGTGTGGGAGCATGTGGAAATAGGAGTGGATCCATCTCAACCCACATGAGCTAAATTAAATGCCCAAGGAAAAATGTACAAGCTCATGTATAATTAGGATGGTGTAATTAAAAGGTGGTGACAAGGAAAAGGTGGTGGAGTTGAATAAAAAGATATGCCCCCAACTCAACTTGGGCATCAAGCATTTATCAAGAACCAAATACAATATATCAAGAGCCAAATGCAATTACTAATGCATATGAGAGAAGAACCAAATGAAAAGGGTTTTATATGATGCTCAAATGCAAGGTGGCATTATGACATGAGCATGATATAATTATGATGCAACAATTATATGTAGGAAGTAGCAATTATTACTAGACCATGTAGCATTACATATGTTAGACAGATGGGATGCTACAGGAGGGGTCTCCCTCCCTCCTATATAAAGCCCCCCTCTCCCCTCTCACAAACCACATATCCTCGTGAAGGATCTCTCTCCCCCTCTAGATATTCCCACATGGTCTCAGATTAGCGAGATACATGTTCCCGGTGGCCTTGCGTCTGGAAGGAGTTGTTGCTTCCGCTGATTCGCTAGAGCAAGGAGGTGGAGGTTGTCCGGTGGCTTGGACATGTGTGCGAGGACGGATGCGCTGCTGATTTGCGGCGCTCGGACTTCCACACAATCTTGAGATCGGCAAGCGTACGACTACATCAACCACGAGTTCCTACTCGTTAACAAAACTCGTTGTCTTCGAGGGTAAGTTCTCCATGGATGTATGTCCACCCGTTGCTCTGTATCTAGTAGATAGATCTTGGCGTATAGTTCTCATCGTAGGAATTTTTTGTTTTCTATGCTACGGACCCAACATTAAGATATGTTATCCTTTATGGATTTGGAAAACATGTCTGCAGTTCTCTACTAGACACTGTTGACAAACTTAGCTCAACGTTCTGTGATTCGAACTTAATCACTTTTAAACGTTCCTTATTTGGATAACATATTATGCTAAGTTATCATCATGGTTTACTAAGATAGAACCTATGTCTCAACATAGTGGATGATGACCATCCTTTTCTTTCTTTCGACCATTGATTTTCAACTTAATACTATACCTAATTTGAGTCATTAAGGACCAGTTCCTTAATTAACTTCTATTTTGAAACCCTTTTCAGAATCCCTTAAGGAATACTACATAATATCATAATACACTTATTATCAACTTCTACATCTTATAAATCATTATTTATAAGTACTTGCGCTTTTATTCTTAACATCCTTAAGAATCACTCTATAAGCTCCCACTCAAAATATGTTCCTGCATATTTGAATTTTAGACTCATATTGCTCCCACTCAAAAATATGTCAATCACATATTGTCTTAGGAAGACTTTCATAGCTCCCACTCAATTTCATGCAAATTTCATATCCACTCACTATTTTGATTAACTTCAAAATCCTTTGATCAAATATCAAACTTGGAGATTTACTATGAGATGCTAGTACTATTACTAGTTTTGAATCCTCTAGACATAAAGCACACATGACTCAAATTCATTTGAATTCGTCCAATACTTGACAAATTGTGCTTTTGTCATTCACCCCCTTTTCCACAATGGCTTTGAAGTCATTTGGGAAAATTCAAGTATCCCCTTTTACTTGTGAGATTCGGCAACGAATTGCTTTCTAATCTCATGTGAATTTCGCTATTAGGATTTCTCATAATTTTAGTTTACCATTATTGCCTTAGTAGTTCATAGGTATGTCATATTCCAAGAATCATGACAAATGATTCACAAATGTCTCCATACATGATATGGATTACATTTTGAATCCTACTTTATGTAGTGAAAACACTAGTGGGGAAAACACAATGATCACTATCATTGATTCTTTCATTCGTGAAGAGAATCGTTCAATAACGTTTTCCGTTGCGCTCCTCAACACTCTGATGCAGGGATTTGAATCCTCATCGTGTTTTCACTATCTTCCAATTGCTCCATAATTGAGAAATATCACTGAAAGTGAGCTTTCTCAAGAATGTACCAAAGTCCAATCAATACAAGTTTTTCTTCTCTTTTGGTTTAGCTATGGATTTCGTATTCAAAGTTTCCAATGAATACTATACAAGGACTTATTCGCTATTGTTTTGGTTATATCGAATAACCCCAAAACATTCACAGATTCAAATGGTGCACTACATTCTAATTGAGTGCTAACTATTTCTTAACTAATGGTCTCTATATCTACACTACAACGATTTATTTGGTGCCATATATTTACCCAATTTGATATCTAATATCACATTGTGATGGTTTGCATTTTGACGTTTGAACACGCTTTGCATTTCACAATTACTTTTATGCCAATCTTATAAAGTTTAATTTCATTACTATTGATCGAATCATAGTAATTAGATTCTCTTTTATATTTATACCCTTTGTTGATGAAACACTTTGATCAAATCAAATAGTTTCATATTGATGTTTCCTTTGGTAAACTTCTTTACACATTTAAACGACCATATTACCATTTTTGTTAAAACACAATACATCAAATATGTATTTACTTTTAACAATTCATTAAACACTTTGTATTCAAGTAATACACGGTGTTCAAGTTATTTTGCCGAACTTAGGCATGATTTATATGTGATAAGAAATCGAATGACTTTCACATATTATCACATAACTTTGAATTTTAAACAATGGTTTTTCATTCCGTAATGAAATATCATTTAAGTTGGGTATTTTAAGGCATTTCAGTATTTTACAAATGTTCATGCATTATCAATTAGTTTCAATCAACAAGGATAATTCACATATAATCAAAAAAGATATGAACACGAATATAAATCATTCATAAAAGTAGAACAACTATTTGTTACAAACTGATATGAATAACCGTCTCACTAAGTGTGAGACACACTAAAGAAGTTCACAATCTTTTGATTACAATAATCATCCTAAACCATAAACTAAGTGATAAATGTCGAGGGAGAGCGTCGTTGGCCATCATCATGCTCGCCATCAACATGCAACGTCACCTCCTCTCCAGCAAGCACCTCTCATGCAGAAGGACCTGTTTTCAGCAAAATAGAACAAGTATCAAATATACTTAACACTGCAAATGTGTTTGCAAGATTATGACATTTATAAAATTGTATATCAAATATATACCTTTGTCATCGATGACCTCTCCGGTGATTGGTTCAACCTTTACGTTCCTGAAACGTAATATGAACTCTTGGAAATCCAATGTTTCTGTATCACCACTCATGATGCTACTCCAGACACGTCCTTTGTAGCTAGAAGGCAACGATCGAAGCAGTACGCCTATCGCAAACGGATCATCCATCCAGTAATCCACGAAGTGAACCAGTCTCATGTGTGCATCAGGCATGCGCTCCAAGTGACCCTTCAGACATATATGCTCCTCCATCTGTATGGAAAGGAACTCTCCAAGCAGCTCATGCTTCCACATGCGCACATGGCCTATGAACTCCGCACTCAGCTGATCCACCATTGAATATGGATCAAGATCACCCATGAGCGGATGGAGTTCATCCACCATCCCGTAACACATTATTATCTGAATGTAGGTGGACATCTATTGATGATAGTAGCGGTCTGCCAGCTCTTGTGGGGTCTCATAGTGGTCTGGCTCAGTCAAATCCATCGTGCGGCGTATGTAGTGTACCACATAATTCCTAGTAAGGAGATCATTCAGGCGCACAAGCGAACTAGGGAAGTTCGATCCATCAAGTCTAAGTTTTTCACCCTTTACCCATTCCTCAATGACAAAGTAAGCTTCACGGTGAGCTGTCTCTACATTTATAATTGCAAAAGGAATTTAGACTAAGTTTATAATTAAATGAGTAAATAATGACTCCACTCAAAAACACCTAGCCCCATAAGGGTTCCTAGTGATAACACGACCCCTATCAGCCACATATCCCACGATTAACACGGCCATCAATGTGGGTTCAAAGGTGGATGCTAAACGTCGGTCACATAATTCATGTGACTCGTGCTCGATCTTTCAACCAACCGTGTTCCGAGGCCACGCTTCTATGGCGTGCTAGGCTCGCCAACTCAACCTTAGTGTATTCTCTGTGCAACATGGCTTACACCCACTGTATGTGAACGTAGATATGTCTGACACCCATGCCTGTATCATGGATCGCCTCATACCGAAGAACTTTCTTGGTCGTGCACACTAAGGGGGAACACAATCGTTGGTAATTTTAACAGGGATCAGCTTATTAGGCTACCATCGAGTATCTAATACTAGCACACAATAAGATATACAAACAATAACATTGAAAGTAAATGCGATGTGATATGGTCCTTCACGTCGTGATATCCATCCGTCGTCACCGGATTATGGCGCCAGGGTACTGGCGCCATAGACACCTGGGTACCGGTGTCATTCCAGCGTGGTAGTCAGTCACCTCCGTGCTATCTACTACTACATGACATAAGGTAATCACTTTACCTTTGCCACAACCAGATCACAAAGCAACGTCCCCTGCAAAACAAAGTTAGACGCCTCTACTTTATCTTTGCATGTTTTACGTGGCTGAATGGGCTTTCGCACAAGAACCATTCTTACCTACGAACTTTCAGCACAACGCTGATCAAGTAGTTGTCTCTACTACACCCCTTTCGGGGCCCTCCGTTGCAAATGGCATACCAACTAATGCGAGAGAGACAGACACCCCCTAAGACACTTTATACGGTACAAGCCGTATGTCAAGCATGAACCAGTCTTGCGAATGAATGCGTAAAGTCGGTTGGGGGCCGCTTCATCAAGCACTACTATGGTATACACAAGTACACGTGGGAGGGTAACAACTAAAAGATCAAGGCCCACACGCTACATCTCGTGTGTACTACCGGTACTAGCATTACTACACATAGATCTAGCTCTGATACCACCGTAGGGGTTCTGCGTATGAAAACAATAAAATTTTACCCTACGCCCCTGAACCCCTGAAGCTGCCAGGACCTATCTATTAGTAATACAGTAACATGAGGGGATTTTCGCAAACTTACCCTTGAAGACCGAAAAGCGTTGTCAACACTCAGGAGAGCGTGGTTGATGTAGACGAGCCGAAGCCGACCTCAAGGTCGTGATGAAATCCTCGCGCTCCCTTGGCTCCAACGACTTGAGTGCCTCAAGTGCGACACCTCGCGGGGAGTTACACATGTCTGGTTCCTGACGATGACTCCTGCTTCCCTGATCCAGTAGCAGTTGCGTAAGTAGAGCTCCCGGATCCGAATCCCGTAGCGCGACGGCGCTCCGCGGTGAAGATGTCTCTCGTTCGCGCAGTCTAGACTTGGGACCACGATCACGAGAGAGAGAGAGAGAGAGAGAGAGAGAGAGAGAGAGAGAGAGAGAGAGAGAGAGAGAGAGAGAAAATATCAATTAGAGGTCCTCCCAAAAGTGAGAAGACCTTTATTGATTATTGGGTGTATTTATCTGGCCAAATACCCCCACTATATATAGGGGGAGGGGAGGTACTACCTCCCTCAAAGTCCCAGGGTGGGACTAAAGGAGGAGGAGGTGGGGGGAGTCGCCGCCGGCTAGCCCCCACCATGGGCCCCACGTGGGGAAGGCCCAATAGGGCCGCCGGCCACTCCCCTTGGCCCCTCCTAGGGGTTCGGCACCTCTTGGGCCCTTTCCCCTTCGGGAATTGGCCCATTAAGCCCTTTGAACATTTAATTGATTTTCTCTTTTATTAAATAATTATGAATAAATGATTAAATAAATATTTAACATTCAGTCATATATTATTCAATCTCCGTTTCTATGGAACACCTCCACTCCGGACATCCTCCGGACTTACCGAAACCCTTCCGGTTTTCTCTCTACTATTCTTCGGTGATTCTACCGATCCTATAAATACTCTCTAAGCATCATCAAGCCCTTAAGCATGATACCCCACGGTTCGGGAACACTCCAGACATGGTCGGGACACTCCCGCACCAATGATCGACAGAGGGACCTGGCTGGCCATGCGACCCCTGTGCGTTCCACGAAGATCTTTCGTCGTTTGAACCGGGACAGTCGTGTCTTTTTCCCTTTGTATCTCGATACTTGCATTACCCGAGATCTGATCAATGACATCACCATGTTGTGTTCAATATTGTTACTGAACAACGCTACTTGACTCGTTCCGACAAGTGATATCCCCGTGATCAAATCACACGCTGCGCAGCTATTGGATATAACCTCTCCGAGTGGGCCCTTGAGTATCTTCCCGTCACATGGGAGGACAAATCCCGCTCTTGACATATATTGCCACAACGGTTTCCTCCGAGTACCTGAACACACCTTTATAACCACTGTATTACCAAGTGGCGCTTGATGCTATCAAAGCACTCTCGGGAGACAGTGATTGATATAGCCTCACGGTCTAATGAATAGTCAACGAGGATCCATTTCTAATCATCGTAACTTGAACTTCGTGGCATGATCGGGTCACGATGTGTAGGTTGGGTATTGGTTCATCATCTCATTCTCCGAATGAGATGACCCCATTTCCAATTGGCATAAATGCCACATGACCAGGAAACATGATCATCTGTTTACCAATGAACCAGTGACTAGAGTTTCACTGGGAACCCTTGGTTGTTTGTATATCACACGTGCATTGATATTTCCGCTCAATACAGTTATAGCATGATATAAAACTTAATCATAAACTATATGAAATATGATAATAGTCCTTACTACTATTTGTCTCTAGGGCATATTTCCAACAAAAGGGGAGGAGAGATGGAGGATAGCGAAGGAGAGAGAAAACACACGATTTTTTTTGCATGCATAGGTCCTAAAATTTACTACTAGTAGAGTGTACACTGTCAGGCCGCAAGAGTACCCCATGTCTGGAACCCTTCATAACTTTGCTCTGACATGGAACCGCCTTCAACTTCTCTTTGATGTTGTCCTCTTTCCCTGCCAACGTTTTATTCTCTCAGCATGTACATCGTGTGGACAGAGGTGACCATATGTCTAAGCAAAGAAATATACTACTCCCGCATTATGTAAAAAAGCACACCTTAATAAGGCCTACTATGTGGCATCCGCAAAGGTTCACCTTATACATAGTGGGAAAAATAAAGTTATCTCTAAGCCTAAGGTGCACCTCAAGCTGTTGGGTTGCCCATAGAGAATAGAAATATCATTTCCCCTCTCTCCCTATTTAACGTGATCGTTTTCAAAAGGGGTTCAAAATTTTCAAGATGCAAAATCTTTGTTAGGAAGATGCAAAATCTTAGCTAGAGGTCGAACCAGTCATCAAAGCTCTTTGCGGTTTCTGATATATTAATTGACTGCTCGATGGGTACCTCCAAAAGATTTTTTGATAAAACTTTCAAAGCAACCTACAATTTATTACTTGTAGTTCAGATTCGACCTTATTCCGATACATCGACATGAAGTCATTCAAGTGGGCGGAGTTAGTTTGGAATCTTGAAAACTCATAAAAGATCGGAATCACAATTACAACATGCTGTTGATCCACTATATATGTGTGAAAACTTGGCTTGTGGCATTCAGATCGAATATTCTTCGCACTTTCTTTACAGAAAAGAATGATCTCGTCATGAATTGAGAATGTTATTTCCTGGTAGTTGGACACTCATACTGACAACACTACTTTACAAGAAGCGATGCACTCATCTACCTCTAAAACGACATTTAAATCAAGAGCAATCTATCATGCTTACTTGTAGCTCAAGTTTGACCTAATTTCATTAAACTGTCAAGATGTAAAATCTTTGCAAGAAGTTGAACCTGTCATCAAAACTTACAGTGGCTTCTGATATATTAATTGACCGCCCGATGGGTACCTCCAAAAGCATTTTCATAAAACTTTCAAAGCAACCTACAATTTACTTGTAGGTCAAATTTGACCTAATTTCGATACATCAACATAAAGTCATTCAAGTGAATGGAGTTAGCTAGAGGAAGATCAAAAACTCACAAAACATGGGAATCGTAAGTAAAACATTCTGACCCACTATATATGTCTGAAACTTGGCTTGTGGCATTAAGATCCAATATTCTTTGGGCTTTATTTGCGGAAAAGAACAATCTCGTCGTCACTTAGAAAATTGAGATGTTTTCCTAATAGTTGAATACTCACTCCAACAACATTATTTACTACAAGAAGATGTACTCATCTACCTCTGAAATGACACTTGATTCAAGAGCAATATATCATGCTTACTTTAGCTCAAGTTTGACCTAATTTCGTTAAATTGTCAAGATGACATTTCAATGTATAGGTTCGTAGAGGTTCACTCTGAATCTACACACTAAAAGATGACTAGATACATAACCTTCACATACCTAAAACATCTTATATATATTGAAACTGAGGGAGTACTACTTACTGTACTGCGAGTAAGCTCCACCGTTTAGATAGTGTCTAAATGAGATGGTCCATGGGACCTACTAAATTGAAGATGCTAACTTTTGCATAGGAGTTTTATAGCTTGGTCATACACTACCAAGTGGGACCATTATTTTCTTTTTTCATTAGTTCATCTGCAATAATTTGTAAAAACACACCTTAAGGCCTATGTGGCATCCGCTAAGGTTCACCTTATACATTGTGGAAAACATAAAGTTGCCTCAAGCTTGTGGATATTCATAGAGAATAGAAACATCATTTCCCCTCTCTCCTCCCTCTTGCAAGGAGCAATATGATAAGCTATGTGGGTCCTATCTTGTGGCAAATGTTGACCTTATACATTGTGGTAATTTCCTTATAAGCCGGGTGCGTCCTACATTACAAATGCCCTTAGACACTCGTGCCTTGTACTCCCTTCCCCATCGTGCTAGACTCGTGGGTCATAAACTATGATGTGGATATGGCCATGACCTTGATTGGTCACTCAAGCTAATTTGTTGTTATGCAAATACTAATCAGTGCTGGCATTTTTCAAAAATATTGTTGGCCCATCATATATTAGCTGTCCGGATTCCTTCAGAAGAATTTTGGAAATTTTCAAGAGTAATAGTCTATCGCGCTCACATGTATTCAAGTTTGACCTAATTTCGTTTTATCGGCATAGTGTCATTTAAGTGCGTCGATCTTTGGCTTGGGAGTTTGAAAAATCCTTAAACTTGGGAAACTATAAGAAATAATTGTCCAGTTTATACGAAAATTTGTGGAGGAGGGGGGCATTCTTTGTTCTTTAATTTATTCTACCAGTAAAATACTTGAAGAACTCACTTCATGGTATGGCCTACTATACCATGTACTTCGTGTGAACTTTCTTTGGTTAAAAGGCTAATGACCAAGGTCATGGACATACTCTATATATCTATAATGATGGTGTGTCCATATTTTGCTATAGGTTGGTGCATGTTAGCATGGTAAAGAAGGAAAAGTTTTTTCAGAACGAAGTACAGTTAATATGGCTAAATTAGAGTTCATAGCACGTGCCATTTATTTACTAGTACATACATAAAGTGGTTGGATAAATTACATGTTATATTTTTCAGGCTTAATTTTCTACTTAATTTAACCCACTCAAATGACTTTCCGTCGATTTGTCGAATTAGGTCTAATTTAATAATCTACAAGAAGTGCATGAGAGCAAGTTCAATAGTATAACCGAGTCTTAGGTATAACAAAGTGACACGTCGTTTACTACCGGCCTTATACCAACATATACAATACCTAGCGATTAAACTATACAACATCTAGCATTATGATGCAACAACCTCGTCAAAAAGCAAGAAGATTGAATAAAATGAAAAACCTTTCTATGTCTGGTTGAAAAATCCTAAAACTTGGAAATTATAAGAAAGCATGGTACACTTTGTCTGAAAATTGCAGTGGTGGCATTATTTATTTATTTTTTGGAACTAGAGGTCGTGGAGGAGTGAGATGCTTCTATTATCGCGCTAGGGTTTGTTGTCATCACAAGGTGCATTGATGACCTTTTTGTAATTATTGTTACCTTTGAGCCTTTTTGTACTGGTGTTGATGATTATTTTGAATTTCGGAACAGAAAAAACGGTTGCTGGAAGTTGATTGGTGTGCCATACCAAGGCACACGTGCACAACACCACGCTGTGTACGAGGAAGAGATAAGCCCGATTGTGCACCCACGGCTACAGAGAAGAAATCGATGGAGGATGGATAGTGAGACCCAGTGAAGGAGAGAGAAAACATAACTTGTTTTGCGTGCATATACTAGTAGTAGGTCCATACATTTACTATTAGTGGAGTGTACCCTGTAACTCATGTTAGTAGCCCATCATAGCTTTGCAATGACATCACACGGCCTTCAAGTCCCCTTCTGCGCTGCTCTCGCGCTGCCTCCTTCTTGTTCTCTTACTTGTGTAGCTCAGGTTTGACCAAATTTCGTTAAATTATCATGATGCAAAATCTTAGCTAGAAGCTAAACCTGTTGTCCAAACTCTGGGTGATTTCCAATATACTCCTAATTGACCCCCGATGGGTACCACCAAAAGCTTTATCGTAACTTTCATAGAAACCTACGATTTACCTGTCCCTGTCCTCCTCTCCGTCGCCGACCACCGTTGCTGCGCTCGGCCGCCGCTCTACACCAACGCCGTCGTCAGCTTCGAAAATATGCACCCTTCTACCTTCGAAAAGACAATTAATCCAAGAGAAATCTATCATTCTAACTTGTAGCTCAAGTTTGATCTCATTTCGATAAGTTGTCAAGATGCAAATTCTTAGTAAGAAGTTGAACGTGTTTTCCAAATTCCAGGAACTTAATATATACATGCACGCAAACCAAATTATGTTTTCTCTCTCCTTCACTGCCTCATCACCATCCACGCACACCCGGGCCAGCTGATCTCTCCCTCGTCCACAACGTGGCGCATGCGTCGACCTACCTTGTCATTCCATTTCACACCATGTGAATAGGAAGCACCAAGCACACCCCGACCCTTCGTACTTTTTGAGGTCTTCGATGTAAACCATACTCGCTCCGACCGACCGTGTCAAACTTTAACTACAAGTAAGCGCGATAGATAAATTCCTCTTAAAATTTTCCAAATAACTTTTGAAGCTAACCAGGAATTAAGTACATCGAAAACCACCAAAAAGCTTTTTCGTAAAACTTCCATACCAACCTACAATTTACTTGTCGTTCAAATTTCATCAAGTTTCGACAAATTGGCATAGAGTCTCATTCAAGTCGGCAGAGTTAGCTAGGAAGATTTAAAATTTGCAAAACATGGGAAAATCGAGAATGTTCATTCCTGATAGTTGGAAACTCACACCGACGACATCGTTACTAAAATAAGATGCACCCATCTACCTTCAAAAAGATAATTAATCCAAGAGCAATATATCACGCTAACTTGTAGCTCAAGTTTGACATAAATTCTTTAAGTTGTCAAGATGCATATTTTAAGCAAGAAGTGGAACGTGTTGTCAAAATTTCAGGACCTTTACTGTATTTATGCATGCAAAAAATTATGTTTTATCTATCCTTCACTTCCTCATCACCATCCACGCACACCCCGTCCGACTGATCTCTCCCTCGTCCACAACATGGCGCTGCCCACACATGCGTCGACCTTCCTTGTCTTTCCATTTCACACCCTACGAAGAGGAAGCACCAAGCACACCCCCAACACGCTGGTTCGAAAGTGTGAGGAGCGTTTTTTTGTGTGAAGAAAGTATAGTAATACGAAGGGTATTGTTGGGGGGATACCCCCGGGTAGGGTCACGCCGGGGTATAAAGGCCTAGTTAGCCGAGGTACGGCAAGGTCAAAGCAAGTGCTGGCTGAGTCACCTCAAGGCAGGCCGGATCACGGAGTAACCCGGGCCAGAAGACGTCCACCTAACTTGGTCTCAACCGACTTATGTTGTATGTCGGTAAGATGTATCTAACTTGTATGTAGGAACAGGTGTGGCCGGATCAACTATGTAGGATCCGGGTCATATCTAGCTTGTAAGAGAAGGAAGGTATCTCGCTGGTCAAAGGTGACCACTATACGTAGAGCGTGAATGAAGCGGAGAGAGGCAGGACCACCGAGGCGTGGCCGACAAAGGTGACGATGCCTATGTTAGATGACGCAGGCGCCGCAGAGGCTCACGTAGCCTCTACATGGATGACGCGGGGCAAAAGTGACCCGGTTGGGTTACTATTTTGGGAGGAGGCATATTCCCTAGAATATGCCTCCACGTATGCCCTAGGTAGAGACCTAGCCACCCCTATATAAGGAGGGCTAGGGCATCTGTAGAAGGGGTGGATTGGTCTGGGCTTGGTTGTCACCTAGAAAGTTGTGTTTAGATAGTGGTGAGAGTAAGAGAGTTCTTCTTCCTCCTCTCCCCAATACAGCTCAAGGAGCACGTGTAAATCTTGGAAGTGAATCGAATACAAAGCTATCGTGTGTGGAATCACCACACTATCCCTCCCTGGATTCCCCTAGCGCATATAGTCCCCACCTTTAGCCTATCCATGGCATCTGCCGTGACACCACCACGACAGGTATGGCTCAGTTGCTCACTCGAGAAGGACCCGACTGTTTTTCCTTGCTTAACTTTAGGGCCCTTTGTGCTAAGTTTATGGACCTCTATGTAATTTATCTTTTTTGAGGTTTTTGATGTAATTTATCACGCTTACTTCTATCTCAAGTTTGACCTAATTTCGTGAAGTTGTCAAGATGTAGAATCTTAGCAAGAAGTTGAACCTCTTGTCAAAATTTCGAGACCTTTACTATATATATGCATGCAAACAAAATTGTGTTTTCTCTCTCCTTCCCTGCCTCATCACCATCCACACACACCCTGGCCCACTGATCTGTCCCTCGTCCACAATGTGGCGCTGCCCACATGCGTTGACCTGCATTGTCGTTCCATTTCACACCCTGCAAAGAGGAAGCACCAAGCAGACCCGCAACACGCTGGTTCAAAAGTGTGAGGAGTGTTTTGTGTGTTTGTGTGAAGCAAGTATAGTAATATGAAGGGTATGGCTCAGTTTGTTGCTCGAGAATGACCCGAGTACTTTTCCTTGCTTAACTTTAGGGCCCTTTGTGCTAAGTTTATGGACCTCTATGTAATTTTCTATTTTTTGAGGTCTTCAATGTAAACCGTACTCCCACCGACCATGTCAAATTTTAACTACAATTAAGCACGATAGATAGATTTCTCTTAAAATTTTGAAGCTAACCAGGAATTCAGTACATCAAAAACTATCGAAAAGCTTTTTCTTAAAACTCCCCATCTTATAGACAAATTCTGCCACATACATAGGTGATGCCCTAATACTAGTATGAAAATAGAAGCTATAAATAGTAAATAATATGTCTGGTCAAACTAACATGATGAGACTATACTGCGCTAGGAATTGACAAGTTTAATTTATTACACAGGGGCACATTACACGCATTCACGCTAGCCGGTGTCCTCGATGCAGCCTCTTCTTACAAAAGAAGAAAAGAAAAAACCTCTTTCAAAGAGCCATCCCCTCTTCCCCATCTCTGTTTAGTTTATCGCCACTTGCCGATGCCGCCTGGCCACATCTCTGGCGCGCGCTTCAGACATTGTACTTGCCATCTTGCCCGTTGCATCACTCCCTCCAGACCACCAGCCCTCTCATCCAAAAACCACCAACAACTCTACATAGATCCACCCTCACCCCTAATCCGTCCAGATGGGATGGCAGATTCGAGATGCAACCCGCAGCACTACGGCTGGAGCAAGGTTGGCGACGACATCTTCAATGAAATCACTATGCGTCTGGACAATATCAACACCGTTAGGCTGGCCGCATGCTCCAAGGAGCTGTATTGCCAGGTCACCGACAAAAAAGGTAGCAGGTGCCCCAACGACCGTTGTTGTTTATTGGTCTCTGCTGACTCGTGTATTAACGAGCTCGTTGGGGAACCCCAAGGGGAAGGTAAGATGAGCACAGCAGTAAGTTTTCCCTCAGTTATCAAACCAAGGTTATCAATCCAGTAGGAGCAAGGAAACACATCAAAGGTGTTGCTAGCTGGACTTTAGCAGGGCACACTACCGGCGCCAGCAGCAACGTGGAAACATGCACAACACAACCACAGAACTTTGCCCCAACTTACAGTGAGGTTGTCAATCTCAACGATTTTGCTAAAAACAAAGGATTAAACTTATTGTGTGGAAGAAAGTAATAGTTTGCAGAAAGTAAACAAAAAGTAGTAGACAGTTGATTTTAAATTGATGATAAAAGAAAGGACCGCGGTTCGTAGTTCACTAGTGGTGGATCTCCTTAAGATAGAAGACATGTTGGGTGAACAAATTACAGCAGGGAAATTGACAGACATCGAGAAAGCAATACAAGCATATTCTAATCATCTTGACTCATTTGAGATTTGATTGGGCATTACAACATTATACATCGACCGTTATCCAACTGCATCTATGACTAATAATCCATCTTCAGGTTATCATCCGAACCCCCTCCAGTATTAAGTTCCAAGCAACAGATAATTGCATTACGCATTGCGTGCAAAGTAAACAATACGATTGTTTTATGAAAAAAGGATTGTTGTTTTCTCCCTAGTAGCAACATCACATCTAGTACCTTAGAGATTTCTATCACTTCCCCAGATTACTAGAGGAATGAACCCACTATCGAGCATAAATACTAACTCTTGGTGTTGCTAGCATCTACTTGACCAAGATAGCTACTAACAACGGAAAGCATGAAAGATCACAAATAACAAAGACATGATAGAATCAATAATCAATCTAAAATAGCATCTCAATATCCATCGGATCCCCGCAAACACAACATGTAGGAATTACAAATAGCTTATCTTGATCATGAACGGAGCTCACAAGATCTAAACATGAGGAGAAGAACCAGCCATCTAGCTACTACATGGACCAGCCATCTAGCTACTACATGGACCCGTAGTCCAGAGATGAACTACTCACATCACACCGGAGGCTTGCATGGTGATGAAGAAGGCCTCCAGCATGAATTATACCCTCCGGAAGGGTGCCGGGAAGAGCTTCAGATCCCTCCCGATCTAGGGATGGAGATGACGGCGGCTACAGACTCTTTTGTGGAATTTTGATCGGGTACTTAGGGTTTCTGTATCGGAGGCATCTTCTAGGCGAAAGGGGAGGCCGGGGGGTGCCCGAGGCGGCCAGACCACCCCCTGGCGTGGGCCAGGCTTGGCTGTGTGGCCAGGTGGTGTGGCGCCCCCCTGGCCCCTCTCCGTCTCGTATTCTGGCTCCATGTGTCCCTCGTCCAGTTCCGAGAATATTCATTTTCTGACTTTCCTAGAACCAAAATCAGTAGAAAACAGGCAGCTGCCACTATGGCTCTTGTTAATAGGTTAGTCCAAGAAAGTGTATAGAAAGTACTCCAAAGTGTGGACAAAACATAAGAAAGTAGATAAAAACCAAGCATGGAATATCAAAAATTATGGATACGTTAGCAACGTATCATCATCCCCAAGCTTAACTCCTGCTCGTCCTCGAGTTGGTAAGTGATAAAAAGAAAGAATAATTTTTGAGGTGACATGCACCATCATAAACTTGGTCAAAGTATTTGTGAAACATTGATAGCTGGGATCATAGTACTTCAATCATAACATGAAAGACAAAGTTCTAACAATAAGACAAAGCAACTATTGTTGCAACATGAAAAGTCATAAACAAAAGATTCATGAATAACAACGCTTTGCAATACATTTGTTTGTTTCACATAAATAAAACATAGCATAGTGGCATTCAACTTGTCCCTCATAGAGTAGCAAACATAAATGCATAGGACACCTTCTAAGTTCATAAGAGTGACTAGATACAAATAGTTTAAAACAAGCAATATCAAAGTTATGCATCAATCAACAAGTCTTGGGACAATGCACATAGAACTAAGAATGGCCACTATGCTCTCAAAGAAGGTGCATAAAGATAGAAGGTGGAGACTCAACATAAAAGTAAAAGAAATGCCTTCATAGAAGGAAGTAGGGATTCAAGTTTCATAAAGAGCTTCCAAAAATTATGGTACTTGTTAGCTTTCAGATCTCATTGCCCCTATCATAAGCATCTTGAAGTGATTAAGGATAAAGTGAACAAAATATGGTGTATATGCTTAACGAAGTATAAGTTGGAAATCTCATGTCCCTTGAATACGGGGCCGCTCCTCATGCTACTCAAGTTTAGTTACCTGTAAGTTCTTGTCATAGTAAGTACATGTGTATCATAGAGAACCGCCAACGGGGTACCCCTTGCCCGATGATACGGAAGAATCCCCATATCAAAATGATAAGGCAAGCAGACAATGAGCATCTCAGCAATCCTCTTATTTACCATGGTAAAATGGTGCTTTTTTCTCTCTTTCCTCTTTTCTCATATTTTTTTTCTTTTTCTCTTTTTTCCCAATATCCGACTCTTTTTTATATAAGAAGAATGCTTCATAGATAGCTCATTATGGTTACACTGCAGGTTTCCACCATGTCGGCATGGATTACACCAGCGGCCCAGTCGTTTCTCTAACACACATACATAACTCCATGGACTTAGAAGCTCCCCTTTCATTTCACACCGACGACATCCATAGACAAAAGAGCATGATATCAACTATGTACAAAGTACAAGTGCAATGTTGAAAGCGTTCCCCATGACAGCATGGTTCTGCTAATCCCCAATATATAAGTGCAAGCATACAACATAGATGACACAATGCTTCAAGTTTATTAAGGGCAATAAAAGTAAAGTGTGCCATCAAGTTCGTGAGAGCTTTAATCACTAGTTTTCTCATAACAAGTTTAATTTGGAAGGTAGATAAAAACATGAATATACTTGGAATAGCAAATGCTAATAGGTCGGTATGGTGGACTCTTTGGAATAACTTGGTTTTAGGAGTTGGATGCATGAGTGGAACTCATACTTGGTTATGGAGGCTAGCAAAAGACTGGGAGCGACCAACTAAGAGAGCAATAATGGTCATAATCATGCAGAGCGACAAAACATCATTAATCAAAGCATAAAGTGATACTACAAGTCGAAAACTAAAGGATCATAAAGGCTCTGGTGACTTGGGATAGTCATAACATGGTGTGAGCATGTGCCAAGTCAATCCAAATAAAGCATCAAAGGAGAATACCACAATACTATGCTTTTATATGCTAAAACAACGCATGATTCTTCAAAGGCACATTAAGCAATCTCAATTGTTTATAGCATGTCATGCTACAGCAAAGATCACTAAGCATAAGGCCAAAACAATATAAAGCATGGCAGGATAAAGCATTGGCCATAGTCAAAAACAAGCTCTCTTTACCACTTAAGCATGAACTTTCCTACTCTTTTCCAATCCAAACCAACCTATTTGAAAACCAATGCATCAAAGAGGGGGTCCAACCAATTTATTCAGAAAACTAAGAAAACCAACAAAACGAAAAAACAAAACAAAAATGAAAAATAAGACGCTCCAAAAACAACACAACTGGCCATGAAACAATAAAAATGAAGTGTTTGGAAGAAACCTGGGATTTTTATTGATGAAGAAGGGGATGCCTTGGGCATCCCCAAGCTTTAACGCTTGTACTTCTTGGATATTTCTTAGGGTGACACGCATGGCATCCCCAAGCTTGAGCTTTAGTCCATCGTTCATCTCATTACTCATTCGTTCCATACACCTGAAATTTTTATTCATACAAAACTTCACATAATCTTTATTAGCAACATTAGTGTACTCAAGATAATAAGTCTTTAGGTTCAGTTTCAATACCAATAAAACTTCCATTAAAACACAAGCTACTGTATCACTTCCCTAAAAAATCTCAATTCCCCAAAAGAACTCAAAAAGAAACCAACAAGAAGCAAATGCAAATAATGGTAGAAATCTGTCAAAACAGACCAGCAAGTAAAACCCAATTTTTTCGAAGACCTTCTGTTGCTAAAATCAAAACGTGTTGAAGTAACGAAAGTTAGATAACAACCTGGGGCAGAAGCACAAAAATTCACGCCTCAAAACAACGTACAGAGATTTTACACGAATTTTTACGGTAAAGCACAGAAATCTGTTTCGGGACAGCAACTTTCCCAATCATTACTTCTCTCTCATTAGAGGTTACTCTTGGCACAAAAAGAAAATAAAAAGGATAAGGACCGGTTATTACTGAAGTAATAACTTCCAAGACTCATCTAAAACTTTTGGGTTATCTTCCAATAAGTACTTTTCTTTAACGCCTTTAAGTTAGGTGTAAGAAGCAAGAAAAAGAATCAAGTGTTCTCAAATGAAGAAGCATTAAGACCAAATTTTGTTTTCATATGAGAGGCAAAAGAAATCTTCTCTCTCTTCTTAGTAAAGTGTTCTATACTTTTCTGGAGTGGGAGTTGATATTTAATGGTGCCTTCTTTCATATCAATAATGGCACCAACAGTTCTAAGAAAAGGTCTTCCCAAATTAATAGGACAAGAAGCATTGCATTCAACATCCAAAACATAGAAATCAATGGAGACATAGGCATTGTTACCATAATAAGAACATCATTAATACTCCCCATGAGTTTTGTTTTAGCATTATCACCAAGTGGGACATTCAAATAACAATCTTCCAATGGTGGCAAATCAAGCATATCATAAATCCTTCTAGGCATAATAGAAACACTACTATCAAGATCACATAAAGCTTTGAAATCAAAATCATTCACTTTTATATTAATGATGGGTTCCCAACCATCTTATTGTTTTATAGGAATAGAAGCTTTATGTTTCATCTTTTCTTCCTTAATTTTTATGAGAGCATCAGTAATGTGTTTTGTAAAGGCCATATTCATAGCACTAGCATTAGGACTTTTAGCAAGCTTTTGTAGGAACTTAATAACTTCAGAGATGTTGCAGCCATCAAGATCAGAATCATAATTATCATCTAAAGTAGTAGAGCTATTACTAGCCTCAACACTAGTGGTAGTGATAGTAGAAACACTAATGTTTCTAGCAATTTCATCTTCCCTTTCCCACTTAGCATGCAATTCAGCTAATAATCTAACATTTTAATCAATTCTAACTTGTATGGAATTAGTAGCAGCAAAGGGATTCTCATTAGTTTCAGGTTTTGCAGCCATTTTATTCAAAGAAGATTGAGCTTCAGCCAAAGATGCTACATTTCTTTCAGCATTAGAGAGTTTTTCCTCAATAGTTTTATTGAAAGCAGTTTGTTTACTAATAAAATATTTAAGCATAACTTCAAGTTCAGAGGGATAACTCCTATTATTATTGTAGGAATTTCCATAAGAATTACCATTATTGGGAGGATATGACCTATAATTATTATTACCAAAATTATTCATGTAGGCATTATTGCTAAAATTGTTATTTCTTATAAAGTTCACATCAACTTGCTCTCCTTGAGTAACCAAAGAGGCTAAGGGAACATGATTTGGATCAATATGAGCCTTCCCATTAACAATCATAGACATAATAACATCAATTTTATCACTCAAGGAGGAGGTTTCTTCAACAGAATTTACCTTCTTACCTTGTGGAGCTCTTTCAGTGTGCCATTCAGAATAGTTAACCATCATATTATCCAGAAGCTTTGTTGCAGCACCCAAAGTAATGGTCATAAAGGTACCTCCAATAGTAGAATCCAATATATTTCTTGAAGAATAGTTCAATCCTGCATAAATAGTTTGGATAATCATCCAAGTAGTCAGTCCATGAGTGGGACAATTCTTAACCAAAGATTTCATTCTTTCCCAAGCTTGATCAACATGTTCATTATCAAATTGTTTAAACTTCATTATTTCACTTCTCACAGATATAATCTTAGCAAGAGGATAGTATTTTCTGATGAAAGCATCTTTGCATTTTGTCCAAGAATCAATACTATTCCTAGTTAAGGAATTCAAGCATTCTTTAGCTTTTCCTCTCAAAGAGAAAGGAAACAATTTAAGCTTAATAATATCTCCATCTATGTCCCTATGGTTTTGCATCTCACAAAGTTCAACAAAGTTATTTGGATGAGCAGTAGCATCTTCATTACCAATACTAGAAAATTGTTCTCTCATAACAAGATTGAGTAAAGCAGGTTTAATTTCAAAGAAAGTAGCTTTAGGAATAGGTGGAGCAATAGGTGTGCACATGAAATCATTGTTGTTGGTGCTCGTAAAGTCACACAACTTAGTATTTTCAAGAGTAGTCATTTTTTGTGTTTTTAATAAAGAAAGCAAACTAGTAAAACTAATTTTTTTGTGTGTATTTGATAAAGAAACAAGCAAACAAAGCAAGAAATAAACTAAGCAAAAACAACAACAAAGTAAAGAGATTGGTTATGAGGGACTCCCCTTGTGAAGATGTCCTTGACTCCCCGGCAACAGTGCCAGAAAATATACTTGCTGACTTGTGTATTAACGAGCTCATTAGGGAACCCCAAGAGGAAGGTAAGATGAGCACATCAGTAAGTTTTGCCTCGGTTATGAAACCAAGGTTATCAATCCAGTAGGAGCAAGGAAACACCTCAAAGGTGTTGCTAGCCGGACTTTAGCAGGACGCACTACCAGCGCTAGCAGCAACATGGAAACCTGCACAACACAACCACAGAACTTTGCCCCCAACTTATAGTGAGGTTGTCAATCTCACCGGTTTTGCTGAAAACAAAGGATTAAACGTATTGTGTGGAAGAAAGTAATAGTTTGCAGAAAGTAAATAGAAAGCAGTAAACAATTGATTTTAGATTGATGATAAAAGAAATGACTGGGGTCCATAGTTCACTAGTGGTGGCTCTCCTTAAAATAGAAGACATGTTGGGTGAACAAATTACAGCGGGGCAATTGACAAACATCGAGAAAGCAATACATGCATATACTAATCATCTTGACTCCTTTGAGATTTGATTGGGCATTAAAATATTATACATAGACCGTAATCCAACTTCATCTATGACTAATAATCCACCTTCAGGTTATCATCCAAACCCCCTCTAGTATTAAGTTGCAAGCAACATATAATTGCATTATGCATTGCGTGTAAAGTAAACAATACGATTGTTCTATGAACAAAGGATTGTTATTTTCTCCCTAGTAGCAACATCACATCTAGTACCTTAGCGATTTATGTCACTTCCCTAGATTACTGAGGCATGAACCCACTATCGAGCATAAATACTAACTAGCATCTACTTGGGCAAGATAGCTACTAACAACGGAAAGCATGCAAGATCACAAATAACAAAGACATGCTAGAATCAATAATCAATCTGAAATGGCATCTCAATATCCATTGGATCCCCGCAAACACAACATGTAGGAATTACAAATAGATGATCTTGATCATGAATGGAGCTCACAAGATCTAAACATGATAGCACAAAGGAGAAGAACTAGCCAACTAGCTACTATCTGGACCCGTAGTCCAGAGATGAACTACTCACGCATCACACCGGAGGCTTGCATGGTGATGAAGAAGGCCTCCAGGGTGAATTCTCTCCTTTGGCAGGGTGCCGGGAAGAGCTTCAGATCCCTCCCGATCTAGGGATGGAGATGATGGCGGCTACATACTCTTTCATGGAAATTTGATCGGGTACTTAGGGTTTCTGTATCAGAGGCATCTTATAAGCGAAAGGGGAGGCCGAGGGGGTGTCCGAGGCGGCCAAACCACCCCCTAGCGCGAGCCAGGCTTGGTCGCGCGGCCAGGTGGTGTGGCGGCCCCCTGGACCCACTCCGTCTCATATTCTGGCTCCGTGTGTCCCTCGGTGAAAACTAACTTTGGCTTTTGTCCCATCCAATTCCCGGAATATTCATTTTCCGAATTTCCTAGAATAAAAAACAGCAGAAAACAGGCAGCTGGCACTGTGGCTCTTGTTAATAGGTTAGTCCAAGAAAGTGTATAGAAAGTAGTCCAAAGTGTGGACGAAACATAAGAAAGTAGATAAAAACCAAGCATGGAACATCAAAAATATGGATACGTTAGCAACGTATCAGTCTCCTACAATGACGTCTACAAGCACAAGATCTAGTGCTACTACGCCCCGTGCGCAACCTGCATGGAGCGAGGGTGCGAGTTCGTCACCCAACGATTGACTATGCCCGAGCTCTTTGACCACTTGAAACTTGCCCACAAGATGTACTATTTGCCCGAAGTGACCTACCCCAACAAGCACTGGTACCTGACTGACCCTGTGCCCGCACCACAGATCATCGGCATCGGGAAAGAGGGCACGAAGTTTTCCACCCAAATTGGAGGGTACACCACGGACATCTTCCTATACTATAGGTACGTCAGGTCAGTGGCGTGTGAATCGCTGCGGTACAAGGTGATGTTATGGTTGCTGCCGTCATGGAATAATCTCCATTCAGTAAAAATGGTAGCGACGTCTGAGCAGACGAGCAGGCCTTTGTCGACTGAAGTCGCGCTGAAAGGGCTCATGTCATACCTGTCGAAACCGCGGCGTTACCTACGAGCTTCTCAAGATGATGTCGGAATTACCCCTGGATTACAAGATATCAACCAAGAGTGAATTAACACATATAAATCTTCTTGTGATGATCCTAATATGAATATATTTAGTGTCATACTAATTATTTACTTTATGTTGGTGACATACCAAATTGGTATGGGCTGTCCAGCAAAATGTGCCTTCATGTTCAATGCTCGCTGATGCAGTCCAATGGAACTACGTGGTGCCTGGCTGCGAGTTCGCCGCAATTCTGTTTGTGCTCCACTCCCACCCCAGAGAAGACCACGCCATGAGGTTGCGCATTTTACACTATGGTAGGAAAGGCAGCTACATCTCTAAGCCGGTGCCGGCACTGGTCTCGCAGAATGTAGATATTGGGCTAACCGGGTACAATGACATGGTGTTCTACGTGCTATGCGACGGGCACGATAATGTCATCTTGATATATGTCATGTGTGTTAGGCCTGCAGTGCGCTTGTCACCACAGTTCATGGTGAAGTTGAGCTGTTCACATCCAAATGGCTTGTGTGAGAAGGTATTCTATGCGAATTCTAAAGCCACATGCTCTTTGTCGGTTTGTCGGTCTAATTTGGTTGCTCATCGTCGGAATCAACCTTCGGAGTTCACCATGGAATACAAGCTTTGTATCGATAAGATTCTTAGAGATTAACACATCTTTATCTTCTTGTGATGATCCTAACTTGAACACATGTACTCCTTGACATGATTTTTCTTATCATTTTGGGACATGTGGTTCCTAGCTTAAGGTAGTTCTATGTATTTTGTATTGAGTTCTGCTACTGCTGATCTATTTTGTAGTAGGAGTAATACCTATGTACTGGTACTTGTTCAGACCGACGGATCTAGTGCAAAATATGGTCTCTCTTTCCTTTTGAATCATGGCCTTGATACATCTACCGAATTTCAATGTCTGCATTGCTAAATCTATCAATTCCTTTGGTCATTATCTGTACTGCTAAATCAGTCACATTGAAATGGTGCTAAATCTGTTAAGTGCTGCTTATTATGAACTGGGAATTTGTTGACATTTTTCTGTCTTATCCAGTACTACTGAATCTTTCAAATGCCAGTGAATCTGTCAAATGTTTTGTTGTTGCTATTACTAAAGTATTTTTTAGAACTAATAGTGATGTATTGGTACTTATTTAGATCAGGACTAGTAGATGGTCTTGCTCTTCTTTTGGAACATGGCCAGAATATGTTCTCTCCATCTTTTTGAATTATGGCCTTGCAAAATCTATTGAATTTTATTGTCTGCATTGTCACTATCTGTACTGCTCAATCGGTCACTTTGAAATGCTGCTGAATCTGTCAAGTGCTGCTGATTATGTATTTGGATTCTATTGATATTTTTCTGTTTTATTCAGTGCTGCTGAATCTTTCAAATTGTAGTGACTCTGTCAAATGTCATGTCGTTCTTATTACAGTACTAAAGTATTTTGTAGAACTAATACTGACGTACTGGTACTTTTTTAGATCAAGGGCAGTAGATGGTCTTACTGTTCTTTTGAAACATGGCCTTGTCACAATCTAGATGAGGCTTGGGGCATTTTGGTTTGCATATGTGGGTCACACAGTCATTGATGTGAATAGAAGGTATGCACATAAAAGTAGGCTTGATGGTCAGTTTTGCTTGCTCCGATGATCGAGTGTGTTTGGAGAAAAGGGATTGATCCCGCACCAAGGTTTTTAGTGCTGAAACAAGAATTGATTCTTGCCGTCCTCATATTGAATTTCAGAGTCTGTATTACTGAATCGGTCACTTTGAAATGCTGCTAAATATGAACTGGGAACCTGTCGATATTTCACCAAGCATGATGCAATTTAGACCGTGGGTTCTTGCCTTTCTAGAAGTTTCAGCTATTTTAGCAGGCTTGCCAATCTTTGCAAAGGGGTACCTTTGTAGAAAGTTCATATGAGGTCAGCATCTTGGTATTTTGGTACGTACAATGAAGCAGCAAAAACATAAGTGACTCAACTTACAACTACTCTGTCTAATTGTTGTGAATCTAGACAAACTGGAGGGAGTAGTATAAAAATAGAAGTAGTAAATAAATCATCTCCTAGTTCTAATAACTAAGATGTGATGAGAGAACACTCCATGGCAGCGTGCTAGTCTAGAATACCTATAGTACTCCCTACTTCATAACTCTAGTCGGCGTGCTCGATGCAGTACGCCTGGCAGAAGACAACCAAAGGAGCACGGAAAAATCCCCTCCTTCAAAGATCCATTCCGAACTCCCAGAGACCACATTTGGATCTTCTCGAGCACGCACTTCACACATTTTTCTCGCCATCTCACCCACAACATCGATCCTTCTGGGCCGCCACCCCTCTCCTTAATATAAGCCCAACAGTCATACATAGATTCGTCCTTGCCCTCAATCCACCCGGATGTGATGGCTTTGGATTCAAGGCACAATCGGCTGAACAACGTCTAGACGAAGGTCGGTGACGACGTCTTCAACAAAATAGCTAAGCGTCTGGACACTACCATCACCGTCCGGCTGGCCGCATACTCCAAGGAGCTGTACCACAAGTCGCTGGTGGAAAAGGTAGTAGATGCTCCAACGACATCTACTAGACTTTGGTCTCCTACAAGGACATCTACGACCACAAGATCGCGTGCAACTACCACCGTTGTGTCTGCATGGAGCCAGGATGCGATTTCACCGGCGTCAAGAAAGTGTTCATCGAGCACGTCATATCTGCCCACTCGATGATAGTGCCCAGATACATCCCCAAAAAATGGGACCCGTCTGTGCCGGTTCGTGCACCGGGCTCGCTGAGAGCTGAGGTCATCGGCATCGGGAAGGAGGGCATGCTATTCCTCACCCAAATTGACGGGCATAACACGGACTTGCTCCTGTTCGTCAGGCCAGTCAGGTCGGTGGTGTGCGAATCATCGCGGTAAGAGGTGAGGTTTTGGTCGTTGGTCTTGTTCTCTAGTTTCAATCAGGTTGTAGTAACAAGGGCATCCGAGACAATGATTAGGCCGTTGCCGGCCAACACCGCGCAGAAAGTGCTCACGTCTTTTCTATCCCAGCCACGGCTTTACTGGCATACTACTGAACCTGTAGTCAGACAAGATTCACCGGTGAGATATCACATCTTAATCCTCTTGTGATGATCCTACTGTGAGTGTATGTAATGTTGTACTAATTAGCTAGTTTATGTTGGTGGCAGATTCCATTCGTAATTGGAATTGCCGAAATTAGGGATCCCGAATTTCCTGGTTATTGTATGAATTTTACATGTATGCTGCTGACCTAGAGGCCGATAGGCGACAATGAAACGAGAGACGCGTCCCAGGCAGGAAATCAAGGGTGCAACCCGGCCAGCACTTTGACATGCTAAAGCATTCTCATTTCTTCGAGTACGTATGATGGGACATGTAGTGCTTCCTAGCTTAGTGTAAGCTTGTAGTTCTACACTTCTACTAAGTATTTTGTATGGAGTTCAACTACTGCTAATCTATATTGTAGTAATACCTATGTACTGGACTTATTCAGATTGAGTGGAGAAATTGCATGGTCACACTTTCCTTTTGAAACTTGGCCTTGCCGCATTGTTGTACATCCATTGAATTTCAATGTCGGCATTGCTGAATCTATCAATTCTTTTGGTCATTTTCTGCCACCATTGAATCGGTCACTTTAAATTGCTGTTGAATCTGTCATGTGCTTCTAAATGTGAACCGGGCGCGTGCTCGTCGCCCTTGTACAATTAGCTGATCAATGCCTATTACCCGACAGTAGATCTAGGGTTTTGGACCAGTGCAATTTTCTATTCCTCCATGCCTGGGAGCTGGGCGGTGTCGGGCCTGCATTACTCAATATGCATTAATCTCTATGTGTTGGAGGGTGTATTTTGGATGCATAGTAGTACTAGTATAGTACTAGTTCTTGTACTTCAGAGTATTTTATACTATATACTGGTAGTACTCGTTTAGGTCAAGGGCATGAGATGGTCTTGCTTTGCCTTTGTTCTATCGTTGCTATTACCAAAGTATTTTGTTGAACTAATAGTGATGTAATGTTACTAGTTTAGAGAAAGTGTACCAGATTGTCTTGCTTTTGTTTTGAAACCTATTATTGTCATAGTTATCTAGATAAGTCTTGGGCATTTTGGGTCACACAAGCATTGACGAAATGAGGTGGTATTCACAAAGAAACAGACTTGATTGTAAGTTTTGCTTGTTCCAACTACCGAGCCTATTTGGAGAACACGACAAACAAATCATGCGCCAAGGTTTTTTGAGATGGAACAAGAACTTATTATCTCTATACTGCTATTGAATTTCAAGCAGGAAAGCTACTGAATCTCTCAAATGTTCCATCGTTTCTATTACTAAAGCATTTTGTGGAAATACTGTTGTACTGGTACTTATTTAAATCAAGGGCACTACATAGTATTGCTTTTCTTTCGGAACATGGCCTTGTCACAATCTATATGAGACCTGGGCATTTTGGGTTGCATACGGGGTCACACAGGCATTGATGTCAGAAGAAGGTACTCAAAGCAGACTCGATCGTCAGTTTTTCTTGCTCCAATGGTCGAGTGTGCCTGGTGAAAAGGGCAAACTGATCGCGCGACAAGGTTTTTAGAGCTGAAACAAGAACTGGTTCTCTCTGTACTGCTATTGTATTTCAGTGTCTGTATTGCTGAATTGGTCACTTTTGGAATGGTGCTAAATTGGTCAAGTGCCGCTGAATATGAACTTCAAATCTATTGATAATTTTTCTATCTTATTCTATACTGCTGAATTTTGACATGAATATCTGCCAAAAAGAATTATTGCTTTCCCCTCCCTCTCTGAGGTCTTTTTTTCGAATCCGACCGAGCACATCACAATGGAATTTTTATTAACCAGGAGAAGAAATCTAGTAGCTCATTCGAGTCCTCTTTAGCCTGGAACATTTTAATTCGGTATTTTCGGGGTCAGGGGACTGCTGACCATAGCCCAGTGAAATTTGAGAAAGGAGCCCATGGACCATAGCCAAGAACATATTAATTTGGCCTTTAGGTGGGGACTGCTGAGCATAGCCTAGTGAAATTTTAGAAAGAAGCCCATGGAGCATAGCCTATGGAGTATAACCCACGTATAGTAGCCTATGTATAACAGCCCAACTCTTTTCAATTCGGCCTATGATATTTTTTCTGTAAATACCTTTGTTGTAGTGGGAACACACTCAATTTAAGTTTATTTGATTTGAAGGTCTTTTGTTCGAATTGCCTGTGTGTGTGTGTCTTGGGTTTACAATTTTCTTCTTGCAATATCGCATTAGGGAGAGGCTGATATCATGGACCCACCAGCCTGCAGCATCCCTCGAGTTTAGTTTTGAGGGTGGGTTTGAAAAAAAGTTTAGATACTTCTGCAAAGAGGCTGGCATCAGGGACCCACCAAACAAAATATACAAGGCTGCATCGGGGACCCACGAGCCATAACATACCAGAGAGGCTGGCATAAGGGCCCTAGCAGTAAGTCCATACATGGCTGCCACGGTGAAAACAGCGGACGCAGCCAAAAAAAGTCCATCATACACACGTTGCACCTATAGAGAAGCTGACATGTCGGACCCAACAGGCCCAAGCATAGCCCATGAAAATTAGCCTATCATCCCCAAGCATAGCCCAAAAACTTCTATTTTGGCCTTTTCGTGGTCTTGTGGCCACCAACTATTGCCCATTCAATTTAGGAGTGAGCCCATGGAATATAAGCCATGACGGATAGGGCATCCGCCCCGAGTTAGACCAGAATATTTTTAATTCGGCCTTTATGAGCATTTTTTCTATTCTAAGGCTGACATCTGGGACCTGAAAAGACAGTCCAACATGCACACATTTCTTTCAAATAGAGGCTATCAGCTGGGACCCAGCAAGTTGCCAAGGACAAAACAGTGGACATGGCAAAAAAAAGTCCATCATACGCAAGTTTCATTATAGAGAGGATGATATGTGGGACCCAGCAGCACGACCTTATATAGATGTTGCATCCAGCAACATTGTCATTTTTAAATAGGGAGGCGCGAGCGAGAAAAAAGTTCAGCATGCACACATTTCTTGTAATGAGAGGCTGAAATGGGGGACCCAGCAGCTTGAGCTAATGGCAGATTCGTCGAGCAACGCTATCTAGTTCGGAATAGGGTAGCGCTAGAGAAGAAAAAAATTCCATCATACCCATGATTCTTCTAATGTGAGGCTGACATAAGGGACCCACCAGCCTGAATAAACGGCTGATGCAACAAGCAACACTATCAAGTTCGGAACACGAAGATGTGACAGAGGGTAAAAAATCCATCATACACATGTTTCTTCTAATGAGAGGATGACATGTGGGGCTCAGTACCGTGATTAAACGGTAGATGCATTGAACAACGCTATCAAGTTCGGAATAGGGTAGCGCGAGCGAAGGAAAAATCCATCATGCACACGTTTATTCCAATGAGAGGATGACATGTGGGGCTCAGGAGGTTGGTTAAACGGTATATGCGTCGAGCAACACTATCAACTTCGGAATAGGGTAGCGCCAGCGAAGTAAAAAATTCCATCATACACATGTTTCTTCTAATGAGAGGATGACATGTGGCTCCCAGGAGGTTGATTAAACGGTAGATGCATCGAGCAACACTATCAATTTTGGAACAGGGTAGAGCGAGCGAAGGAATTTTTTTCCATCATACACACAATTCTTCTAATGAGAGGCTGACATGTGGGACCTAGCAGCCTGACTAAATGACAGAAACATCGAGCAACGTTATCAAGTTCAAATCAGGGTGGCTCGACCGAAAAGTATGGTCTCCTAGAGATACTAACGTCCGGGACCCACAAGCCTCAAAAGACTTTAGCGAGTCAACATCGCACGAGGAAACAAAAAACTTTCTTCTGCCACGCGCTAGCCGAGCTTCCTCCATGTTTTTAGCGGTTTTGTCGTAGTAGAGGGCCACGAAACCAGAAAAAAGTTTTCCATCAGCCACGGTCGAGCTGAGAATTTTGTCGCGGAAGACGTGCCTTCTAAAACGACCGCCGGGGCAAGTCATTGCGGAAGGAAACTTTTCTTGTAGGTGTTTCCTTGCTCATATTGGTTAGATAACCTTGGTTTCACACTGAGGGAAAATTTACTGCTGTGCTCATCATACCTTTCTCTTGGGGTTCCCAACGAGCTCATTGTATCTTGAGCCAACAAGCATCTTTCTGGCGTCGTGGATTGAAGGAACAAGCACCCACATCAACCACACGCCAGCACCCTCGCTTGGGCTTCTCCCTCCCTATATATAATAGGCCGGGTATCAAAGCTATATGAGGATAGGTTTTATACATGTGTGATTACAATACTAACATAATGTCAGTTCGTGGTTTCTTTCCTAATACAATAAAAAGTCTCTGTCGGTTGCTTCCTTGGGCCATTATCTACAATCTTTATGGGCTGTAGGCCTTTTACCCAATGTAGGGTAGCGAATAATGAGCATCCGAGTAATCATATCCATGTCAATAGCCCCCGAGACTCTACCTGAATCCGCAGTTTTCAGGTTGAGTCTCAAAGTTTTCTTTCTTATTTCTCTCATTCTGTTTGATTTTATTTTTTACAGGGATTTTGGTACAACGAGTCTGTTGCTTCCCGAAGGATCGGGAATCAGTTAATTTCTCCTCGGGAAAAACAAGCTTGACCTACATCAGACTCAAGCCCCAGGCTTGAATCTGGAATTTGTAACTGTTGTAATTCAGTTCGAGCCGCTGAGGTCTTACCGAATACTGAATTCCAGTGTCTATTTTATCAGGTACCCAACGCGTCCATCGAGATTTTTCATCGTATCATTGATACAGATATTTTACTGGCAGAGCGCATTCTTGTGCGATTACCAGGCCACACAGGACGAATCCTGGGGTCTTACCTTCATGTTTCTGAACACGACATTTGGATTTTTGTCGCGTCGAGTGTGATCCGAGAGTTTTATTTTACTTTCTGTATCCTGCTCCCGATAAGAGTATTTATCATCGAATGCTTTCGTTGTTTTTCTTTATCAGGTGCGCGTTACCGCTCCTGATAGGAGTAGCCCCTGAGGCTATGTTTGGATATATGTATCAAAACATAGGCTCGAAAAATGCGTCATTGTTTCTATAAATTTTGTAGGTGCACGAAGAATGCTCCCGATAGGAGTAGCCCCCGAGGCTATAGTCGTAATGTTGTATATTCAAGTGTAGTCTCAAATCTTCTCCTTCAGGAATTTACTTTGACTCCAATTGAATTTCTTCGGGTCATACCCTAAAAAAGCCGCATTTTTTGCTGTAGTGCATTTTTTGTAATGTCAGTGATGACGTATCTGATGTTGTTAGTTTCCAGAAAAATACGCCATGACGGGACGTGTCGAACATGGGCCCATGCGCAGTAATGATGATGCGTGATGGTGTTTTTAGTGGAGATTCTTGATTGCACGTCCCCTCTCTGCGCAAGAATCGAGGCGTCACGCGCTATTCTCTGATTTTACCGCAGTCATAACTTCTTTTATTTTTCCCTTTATGAGACCTTTGTAAACACGTGTCATCATCGTGCGATCCTCTATCCATTCGATTTTGCATCAAACGGTAAGGTCCTTGAGTTGTTTCTCTTTATAAGGGAAGGGATATGCTTTTTACTGTTTCACCTAGCCTCCCTCTGCTCCTTCTTCCTCCTTGCGCTCTTGCCCCTTACGAACTTTGATTTTCGTGCCCTTCTTTCCTTGTTTCGACGCCATGGGAAAAAACAAAGCTGCTGGGACTTCCACTGCCACTGCAAAGGCCACCAAGAAAAGGGTTGTCGGGTGGGCTCCCACCAAGTGCACGACGCGGGAGCTCCGCGAGGCGCGGAACTCCGGCCTTCTGACGAAGGTCTCCTTCAAGCTCCCCGGTGATGAAGCTGCTCCCATCCCCGAGCCTAGCTAGAGGGTAATGTTCCTCTCCTTCCTCTTCTGCGGTCTTTCTCTCCTCGTCCATGAATTCCTTTGGGGCCTTTTGTTTGTTTATGGCATGCAGCTTTATCAGCTCACGCCCAATTCCATCCTCCATGTTGCTTGTTTTATCACTCTTTGCGAGTGTTTCCTTGGGATTCATCCCCATTGGGGCCTTTGGAAATACTTCTTCTATGTTCGTCGCAACGCCACTGACACCATTGTCCATGATGTTGGTGGCGCCATTTTTTCTATCCGATCCGACGTTTATTACTTGGACTTCAAACTCACGGATTCTATCCAAGGTTGGAAGTCTAAGTTGTTTTATGTCAAGGACCAGCCACTCGAAGGACAATCTTTCGTGTTAGCCCACTTTGAGCCTAAAAAAGTTTGTCGTAAACTCGACTCCCGGGATCAGCGTCCCTCTACCAAGGAAATGGCGGAATCCAGCCCTTTGTTCATCGTATTTCCGAGCTGCGGCATGAGGTTGGCAAAGAATTGTCGGGTCTCCAGGTCCTGGCATATTTTTTGCAGATCCGTGTCCAACCGCTTCAAGCCCGGTTGTCCGGTATGTGGGCGTATACCAGGAAGAAGGACCCGATGAGGATTTCCTCAGAGGACCTCACCCTTAAGGTGTATGAGAAGAGAGTCTGGTGCTTCACAACTTTGATGGCAAAAATCCTGGTTCCTTCGACTTGCCTTGTGGAGCCCTATGGCAAGAAGAAATGGCTTCCCGAGGTACATTTCCTTCGCCTTTGTCTTTTTCTTGTCTTCTGTTTATAGATACATTTTCAATTCTTCCGTTTTTTGTAGGATTTTGATCACTTGAGCTCACTTCCTCCCCTTCCTGGAAGTGGTGAGCCCCCTTTCCACCCCTCTGCATCCGACGATCTCCCTATGACTGGGAGTGCCGCAGATGAGGTGGGGGATATTTCTACGTCTGACTCTTTGTCAAAGATGCAATCTCTCCCTTCGGCTGGCTCCGAAGATTTTCGCATGGAGCATGCCGGCGAAAAGAGGAAACACCCTTGTGTTGTGGAAAGGGTCAAGGATTCGGATGACTCGACTGCTTCCAAGCCTTTCGGCACTTCTCCGGTCGCAGCTGCTCCTGCCCAGATGAACTTGTTTCGTCTTGCAAAGGATGTGTCTTTGTAAGTGTTTGCTTTCTTATTTTTCTGTTTCACCGGGTGATTTTACTGCTGATGCTTACTTTTGGTCGTGTTGTTTGTAGTGATGACGAAGATCTTCCAGCTTCTCCTCTTCCTACATCTGTGCGCTGCTCCTCAAGGAAGGCCCCTCCGCCATCGGTGGAGCCGAAGGAGAAAAATCGGTCTCCTATGGAGTAAAACGTCTAGAAGGATGTCGCCGCTTCATCCAAGCCGCCACCGCAAAAAATGAAGAAAATGGCGGGTAAATGGGTGGGGATATCTGAAGAACGCATTGATGTGTACATGAAGGATGTAAGTCAGTTTTGATGCCGGAATTTGTCCTTCCCTGTATATTTAGTCTGCCTTTATATCCTTTTGCTGTGTTTTTCCCTTGCTCAGCCTTTGATGCGCGAGATGGTCGGTATGGCCGCTTGTTTTATAAGGATCCGTGATGATGCCGAAGAGCTGAAAGGTATGTGTTGATCGCTTTTGTAATCTCCTTGTAAACACGTTCATCCTCATTTTTGTGTTTCGCTTCTACAGCCGCTGCCAAGCAATCCAGAATTATTCGGGATGAGGCGATGAAGCGTGCCGATGATCTGGAAAACAGGCTCTGAGCTGCCGAAGAGGCCAATCAGAAGGCGAAAGCTGGTGCTGAGGAAGTGGCCAGGCAAGTCGCTACTCGAGATGCGAATCTAGGGTAGCGCCTGGAGGCCCTAAATAAGTCGCTGACCCATAAGTTTTTATCTGTGCATGTATTTTTTTGTTTTCTTTCTTTTGGTTGTCAACCTCTTCTTCTCTCTTTTTGTTTGTTAGAGCTGACTGGCCAGAGCCTGACGCTGGATGATGATAAGAAGGTTGATCCTTTGTCGGATGTTGTTAGCACTTTGGAGGCTAACAACGTTCGTGGGCGCAATCTTCTTGTCCGTTCGCGCCACGCCTTCAAGAAGATCCATGCCGAAGTATTTCCAACCACGGATGTGTTGGAGGAATTGAATAATCTTGTCACCGTTTTTGGTTCTGATCCCGGCCCCCTTGTTGGTTATAGTCTGACGTAGTCAAGGAGCGGTGCCGAAACTTCGATGGCCCTGGTGATGGCGCATGTCGAGAAGGTCGACTGGGAGAAGGTTAACTCCATTGTCCCGGTCACCCCCAGTGGAAAAGCAATTGACCTGAAGCCGCATATTAAAAAGGCCAGAAAATATTCTCGGCTGCTCCTGGGTCTGGTTTCGGGTTCAGGGAAATTGGCTGCCCCTTCCTCAGCTGCTCTTACTGCGACGGGCGCTCCTTCGGCTACTCCTGCTACTGCTGTAGCTACTAGTCCTTCTGCTAGCGCCACCTAGTCTTTGAAGGACACAGCCTCATAGGCCCGGTTTTGTAATCATTTGTCGTGTCTCCGTTTATTGTAATGGATTATGAACTTGTCCAGCCTCCTTTTGCTTCTTTTTTAAAGAAAGGAGCTTTGGAATATATGCGTGTGACCTTGCCTTTGTATGCTGAGTGTTTCGTATACTTCTTTGTCCTGTCAGATCTTGAATGATTCTTCGGCTCCTTCTGGTTCCGTGCAACCATCGGATGTTGTTGCACCCTCCGCTATAGCGGGTGCGATCAGTCCTATAGTCGTGCGTACAGTGGACCCACCGCTGTATGCTGAAAAGATAGAGCAAGTGAAGAAACTTGAAGGAAAACTGCGGCTTGTTCAATCAATGGTGGATGCTTCTCAATTGAAAACACGCCAGGCCCTCAACCGCGAGGCTTTTTTCTTGGAAGAGATCTCCTAGGCAAGCGAAAAGCTACTGCGTAAGCTGCCTTTTTCTTTGGTTGCCTTTTTTGTCTTGATAGAAAATAATTTCTCTCCAATGCACAGGTATTCGATTGTGCGAGAGGGAGAAGAGCCAGTGTCTGCGTGACCAGATGCATGCTCTTGTATCTACTTCTAGAAGTTCTGAAATAGATTTTTGGACTGACCACCGTCGTGCCTACACTGTGGCGCTATTGTAGGATCGTATATCAGAGCTGAAGCAATTTGTCGAATGCTGCCATAGATCTCTGGCTATTGTTTACTATACCATGTTTCCTCCGGATCCTCAGCCTCAGACCTTGGCAGATTTAGTTACGAAGTTTTGGCAAGGTGAGAGGATCCACCATTATGTGAAGCTTTAGCTTGTGGGGGGTGCCAAGCTTGCGCTCTCTTGGGTGCATGCGCATCACCTGACATTGGATCTAGACCTCATATCTTCGGGTTTTCCTCTCCCTTCCGATGGCGACCTTGTTTACATGGCGCCACACTATGCCGCCACTCGAAGGCCCACCATTAGGATATTGTGTAGGTGCTTAGAAGCAGACGAGGAATTTTTTGTAAATTTTGAGATATGACTGCGTGTTTGTGCAGCTTTGTACTTTGTATAGAACTACTTTATACTTGTCAAAAAGGTCGTATGTTTTATACGAGATTTTGATTGTATGCTGTATTTTCTTATGGGGGGATCTAGTGAACTGGCGCGCCATACAAGTTTTTTGTCGCGGAATACTTTCTTTAGTTATTCATATCATTGGGTGAGAGCACATTGTGGTGGCACGATTGCCTGGCCGTTGGCCTTTATTGAAAATAAGGTGTATCTAAATAGAAATTTTCTAGAGGGATTTCGTCTTCCATCAATTGGTCTTCTTATGCGGGATCGTTATTGGAGGCCGCATATGTTGCTTATTGCGAGGCTGATGCGTGCTTGCTCTTCCGATATTTTCTTCTTGCGGGTGTGCCCTTCGTGTATCGACTCTTCATCCGCCAATTTTAGTTGTCCAAGCTCCGCCTGCATCCCGAAATATTCCGAGATTTTGTTGAATTCTCGATCGCAGCTGTCTGCACGGCTGACGCTTCCATTGACTATGATGATCCCATTTGGGGCTGGAATTTTTAGCACTAAGTATGCATAGTGAGGTACTGCCATGAACCTAGCAAAAGCTGATCGTCCTAGGATCGCGTGGTATTGAGATGGCCAATCCATGACTTCGAATTCCAGCTTTTCTCGTCTGAAGTTGTTTTTTGACCCGAAAACTACATCGAGGTGGATTTTGCCTAATGGAATTTCGGCTTTTCCTGGAACTATCCCGTGGAAGGTTGTGTCTATTGGTGTTAGGTTCGTCATGGACCAGTTCATGGCCCACAAAGTTTTGGCGTAAATCATATTGATGCTGCTTCCTACAACTAGGAAAACCTTGCTCATGTTGAACCCGCCGATTTGTGCTTCCACTATTAGTGATGATTGGCCTGGCTAAGTCTCTGTCCGTTGCTTCCTTGGGCCGTTATCTGGAATCTTTATGGGTCGTAGGCCTTATACCCAATGTAGGGTAGCAAATAATGAGCATCCGAGTAATCATACCCATGTTAGGCACCAACTTTGCCAAGGGTGACATGGCTGACTTCTGCGAGGAGCATGGAATCCGACCCGACCACACCTCAGTCGCCCATCCGGAATCGAACGGCCAAGAAGAGCATGCTAACCAAAGTGTCCTCCACGGCCTCAAGCCAAGACTGCAGGCCTCCCTCAGTCGTTTCGTCAGCCGGCTGGGGGAGAAGGCACTCCCGTTGTACCAGCTGATGAAGAAAACGGACAAGTTCTCCTGGACCTCGCAAGCTGACGCCGCATTTTATGAACTCAAGCGCATGTTGTCAACAGAGCCGGTTCTAGCCATGCCGGCTAGCAAGGAGCCGATGTTGCTCTATATAGCAGCCATCAGCCGGGTCATCAGCGTCGTCCTGGTGGTGGAGCGCCCTGAGGAAGGCAAGGCTCAGCTGGTTTAGAGGCCCGTCTACTACCTCAGTGAGGTTCTCTCCCTTTCCAAGAAAAACTACCCCCACTACCAGAAGATGTGCTACGGCATGTACCTGGCATGCAAGAAGTTCAAGCACTACTTCCAGGAGCATCCGATTAAGGTCGTGTGCACCGCACCCCTTTCGGAAATCATCGGCAACAAGGACGCCATCGGCCGAGTCGCCAAGTGGGCTATCGAGCTCGCCGCCTACTCCATCCAGTATGAGCCCTGGCTCATGATCAAGTTGCAGGCGCTGGCGGACTTCCTCGTCGACTATGCTGAGACCCAATACCTCCCACCAGTTCCGAATTCAGACCACTAGAAGATGCACTTCGACGGGTCAAAGATGCTCGGGGGCTTGGGAGCCGGCATCGTGCTCACCTCGCCCAAAGGAGACCGACTGGAGTATGTCCTGCAGATCCACTTCAAGGCCTCCAACAACGTAGCTGAATACGAGGCACTGGCACAGCCTCCAGCTAGCCAAAGAAATTGGTGTCAACCGGATCCTTTGCTTCGACAATTCGGATCTGGTGGTGCAGCAGGTATTCAGAGTATGGGACACCCGCGATGAAAACATGGCTCTCTACCGGTTCCACATACAGAAGCTCAGCGCCTTCTTCGACGGGTGTGAATTCCATCACGTCCCTCGTGCCAACAACAAGGCAGCCGATTCGCTCCCATGAATCGGATCCACCAGGCAAGCGATCCCGCCCGGGGTCTCCTTGGAGCACCTGCGCAAGCCCTCCATCAACCCGTCCCCCGAGTCAGATTCCATCATATGGGCAGGGAGCGCTCTGGTTGACGGGGTGGCAGATGCAGAGCCGGCAGAACCTCCAAAGTAGAAGGCCCGCACCAACTCCGACAAATCAGTACCCTCCGGCTCGCAAGAACCGGGGGTTGCCGACTCGCCAAGCGGCTCGGGGCTACCGTCCTGGGTACCTCATCTGGACGACCCCTGACGACCATCAACCGGAGAGCAGGAGCATCCTCGCCATCCGGGAAATACCATCCTGGGCACAACCCTTCATGAACTACATCGCCAACGGGGAGCTTCCGGATGACGAGGTGGAGGCCAGGCAAATCCGGCGCCACGCGCTGATACATTGCAAATGTATCTATAATTTTTGATGTTCCATGCTTGGTTTTATCCACTTTCTTGTGTTTTGTTCCAACTTTGGAGTACTTTTCATATGATTTCTTGGACTAACCTATTAATAAAAGCCACAGTGCCAGCTGCCTGTTTTTGCTGTTTTTGGTTCCAGGAAAGTCAGAAAATGAATATTCTCGGAATTGGACGGGACAAAAGCCAAAGTGCCTATTTTTCCAAAAGTGATCAAGTGCTAGAATACGAGGCGGAGAGGGGCCAGAGGGCGGCCACACCACCTAGCCGCGCGGCCAGGCCTGGCCCGCGCCAGGGGGTGGTGTGGCCAGCCCAGGCACCCCCTCGGCCTCCCCTTCCGACTATAAGATGCACTCGGGACGAAAACCCTAAGGACCCGATCAAAAATCCACGAAAGAGTCTGTAGCCGCCGTCATCTCCATCCCTAGATTGGGAGGGATCTGAAGCTCTTCCCGGCACCCTGCCGGAGAGGGGAATTCACCCTAGAGGCCTTTTTCATCACCATGCAAGCCTCCGCTGTGATGTGTGAGTAGTTCATCCTTGGACTACGGATCCATGTAGTAGCTAGATGGCTGGTTTCTCCTCCTTTGTGCTTTCATGTTTAGATCTTGTGAGCTCCGTTCATGATCAATATCATCTATTTGTAATCCATACATGTTGTGTTTGCGGGGATCCGATGGATATTGAGATGCTATTTCAAATTGATTATTGCTTCTATCATGTCTTTGTTATTTGAGATCTTGCATGCTTTCCGTTGTTAGCTATCTTGGCCAAGTAGATGCTAGCAACTCCAAGAGTTAGTATTTATACTCGATAGTGGGTTCATGCCTCTGGTAATCTGGGAAGTGATAGAAATCTCTAAGGTACTAGATGTGATGTTGCTACTAGGGAGAAAACAACAATCCTTTGTTCATAGAACAATCGTATTGTTTACTTTACACGCAGTTCGTAAAGTAATAATCTGTTGCTTGCAACTTAATATTAGAGGGGGTTCAGATGATAACCTGAAGGTGGATTATTAGTCATAGATGTAGTTGGATGGCGGTCTATGTATTATGTTGTAATGCCCAATCAAGTCTCAGAGGAGTCAAGATGATTAGTATATGCATGTATTGCTTTCTCCGTGTTTGTCAATTTCCCCGCTGTAATTTGTTCACCCAGCATGTTATTTATCTAAGGAGAGCCACCTCTAGTGAACTATGGATCCCGGTCCTTTTTCTTTACATACAATCTACAATATTTTACTGCTTTGTGTTTACTTTCTGCAAACTTTTACTTCTTTCCATTCGATACGTTTAATCCTTTATTTTCCGCAAAACACGGTGAGATTGACAACCTCATCGCAAGTTGGGTACAAAGTTCTGTGGTTGTGTTGTGCAGGTCTCCACGTTGCTACTAGCACCAGTAGTGCGCCCTGCCAAAGCTCAGCTAGTAACACCTTTGGGGTGTTTCCTTGCTCCTACTAGTTCGATTAAACCTTGGTTTCATAACTGAGGGAAAACTTACTGATGCGCTCATCGTACCTTCCTCTTGGGTTCCCAACGAGCTCTACGTCGAAAGTCGAGCGCATCAAGATTTTCTGGCGCTGTTGCCGGGGAGTCAAGGACATCTTCACAAGGGGAGTCCCTTAGAACCAATCTCTTTACTTTGTTGTTTTTGTTTTGCTTAGTTTCTTTTTGCTTTGTTTGCTTGTTTTGTTCTTCAAAAAAGCACAACAAAATTAGTTTTACAAGTTTGCTTTCTTATTTGAAAAACACAAAAAATTAGTTCCTTTCTTAAAGTTGCCTTTATGACTAGCTCTGCTCCACTCACTATTTCATTATGGATAGCTCACTCAGTTTCCTATTTGGGAACAATATTATGACTGCTAAGGTAATAGATGAACCACCGCCTGCTAGAACCTCCATGGAAGAAGAAATTGCTGAACCTGAACGCTCATTAGATGAAAAAGAGGAGGAGAGTGATGGACAAAAGGAGGAAGAATGGATCTACCCATGCCTACCTTCTAATGAGAGTAACTCTTTCTCCCTTACATTATTTGATAGTCCCCCATGCTTATCAAAGGAGGGTGAATGTTATGTTCCCGAGTATTCTTTTGAAAAAGTTTATAATAAAGCTCTAGTTCTTGTAGATCATGAAAAGCATGCCTTATGTGATAGTTATATTGTTGAGTTTATTCATGAGGCTACTGAAAATTATTATGAGAGAGGAAAATATGGTTGTAGAAGTTTTTACGGTAATGAAACACCTCTCTATGTGCTGAAAGTTTTGAAGTTACTTTTGTTTTATCTTCCTATGCCTGTCACTTTGTTCTTTGTGCATTTATTTGCATACAAGATTCCTATGCATAGGAAGTGTGTTAGACTTAAATGTGTTTTGAATTTTCTTCTTGATGCTCTCTTTTACTTCAATTCATATTTCCTATGAGAGCATCTTCTCAAATTTTTATGCCTAACTTAAAGGCGTTAAAGAAAAGTACTTGTTGGGAGATAACCCAAGAGTTTTAGATGAGTCTTGGAAGTTATTACCTTTGTAATAACCTCTCCTTATCCTTTTTATTTGCTTTTTGTGCCAAGAGTAACCTCTAATGAGAGAGAATTAATTATTTGGAAAGTTGCTGTCCCGAAACAGATTTCTGTGCTTCACCGTAAAAATTCGTGAGAGAGCTTTGTTTGTCGGATTGAGCTCTATTTTTTGTGCTTCTGCCCTAGCTTGTTATATAACTTTCGTTAGTTCAACACTTTTTGATTTGAGCAACATAATGTATTTTAACAAATTCGTCTTTACCCGCTGGTCTGTTTTGACAGATTTCTGCCATTTTCTGCATTTGCTTCTTGTTGGTTCCTTCTTGAGTTCTTTTGGGGAATTCAGATTTTTGAGGGAAGTGCTACAGTAGCTAGTGTTCAAATGGAAGTTTATTTGGTATTAGAACTTAACCTTGAGACTTATTTATCTTAAGTGCACTAATGTTGCTAAGTAGATTGTGTGGAGTTTTGTATGAAGGAAAAAATTCAGGTGTATGGAAGGAATGAGTAATGAGATGAAGGATGGACTAAAGCACAAGCTTGGGGATTCCACACGTGTAACCCCCAGAAATATCCAAGAAGTACAAGCGTCAAAGCTTGGGGATGCCCAAGCATCCCCTTCTTCATCAATAAAAATTCCAGGTTTCTTCCAAATGCTTCATTTTTATTGTTTCATGCACAGTTGTGTTTTTCTTCGAGCATCTTCTTTCTCGTTTTTATTTTGGTTGTTAGTTTGATTGGTTTGCTTAGTTTTCTGAATAAATTGGTTGGACCCCCTCTTTCATACATCAGTTTTAAAATAGTTTGGTTTGGTTTGGAAAAGAGTAGGAAAGTTCATTCTTATGTGGTAAAAAGAGCGCGTTTTTGACTGTGGCCTATGCTTTGTCATGCCATGCTTGATATTGTTTTGGATTTATGCTTAGTATTCTTTGATGTAGCATGACTTGTTATAAACAACTGAGATTGCTTAATGTGCCTTGGATGAATCTTGCGTTGTGTTAGCATATTAAAGCATAGTATAGTGGTATTCTCCTTTGATGCTTTATTTGGGTTGACTTGGCACATGCTCACACCATGTTATGACTATATCAAGTCACCATAGCCTTTATGATCCTTTAGTTTTCAACTTTTATTATCACTTTATGCTTTGATCAATGATGTTTTGTCGCTCTGCATGATTATGGCCATTATTGCTCTCTTAGTTTGTCGCTCCCAATCTTTTGCTAGCCTCCACAACAAAGTATGAGTTCCACTCATGCATCCAACTCCCTAAACCAAGTTATTCCAAAGAGTCCACCATACCTACCTACTAGCTTATGCTATTCCAAGTATATTCATGCTTTTGTTTACCTTCCACTTGTTATGACAAAACTAATGATTAAAGCTCTCACGAACTTGATGGCACACTTTACTTTTTTGCCTCTAATAAACTTGAACCATTGGGTCCTTCTTTGTTGCGTATATGCTTGCGCTTTATAAGTTGAAATTAGCAGAACCATGTTTCATGGGGAACGCTTTCAACATTGCACTTGTACTCTGTACCCCGTTGATATCATGTTCTTTTGCTTACGGATCCCGGTGGTGTGAAATAAAAGTGGAACTTGTAAGATCATGGAGTTTGTATGTGTGTTAGAGAAACTCCTGGGCCGCTAGCCTAAGCCAGGCCTAATCATGGTGGAAACTTTCAGCATCACCATAATGAGCACTCTATGAAGCATCCTCAATAAAAACCTATGCAAATAGCAAATAAAAAGATCGCTGAGATGCTCATTGTCTGCTTGCCTTGTCATTTTGATTATGGGAAAGCTCCCGTATCATGTGCAAGGGGTACCCCGTTGGTGAATACTTTTATGCTATGCTTTCTTAATGTGAAACAAACAAACGTCTTGCAAAGCATTGTCATTCATGAATATTTTGTTTGTGCCTTTTCATGTTGCATCATAGTTTCTTTGCTTATTGCTAGAACTTTGTCTTTCATGTTATGATTGAAGTACTATGATCCCAGCTTTGAATGTTTTGCAAATACTTTGATCAAGTCTTTGATGGTGCATGTCACCTCAAAAATTATTCTTTCTTTTTATCACTTACCTACTCGAGGACGAGCATGAGTTAAGCTTGGGGATGTTGATACATTGCAAATATATCTATAATTTTTGATGTTCCATGCTTGGTTTTATCCACTTTCTTGTGTTTTGTTCCAACTTTGGAGTACTTTTCATATGATTTCTTGGACTAAACTATTAACAAAGACCCACAGTGCCAGCTGCCTGTTTTCTGCTGTTTTTGGTTCCAGGAAAGTCAGAAAATGAATATTCTCGGAATTGGACGGGACAAAAGCCAAAGTGCCTATTTTTCCGGAAGTGAACAAGTGCCAGAATACGAGACGGAGAGGGGCCAGAGGGCGGCCACACCACCTGGCCACGCGGCCAGGCCTGGCCCGCGCCAGGGGGTAGTGTGGCCAGCGCAGGCACCCCCTCGGCCTCCCCTTCCGACTATACGATCCCCTCGGGACGAAAACCCTAAGGACCCAATCAAAAATCCACGAAAGAGTCTTTAGCCGACATCATCTCCATCCCTAGACCGAGAGGGATCAGAAGCTCTTCTCGGCACCCTGCCGGAGAGGGGAATTCACCCTGGAGGCCTTCTTCATCACCATGCAAGCCTCCGGTGTGATGCGTGAGTAGTTCATCCTTGGACTACGGATCCATGTAGTAGCTAGATGGCTGGTTTCTCCTCCTTTGTGCTTTCATGTTTAGATCTTGTGAGCTCCGTTCATGATCAAGATCATCTATTTGTAATCCATACATGTTGTGTTTGCGGGGATCCGATGGATATTGAGATGCTATTTCAGATTGATTATTGATTCTATCATGTCTTTGTTATTTGAGATCTTGCATGCTTTCCGTTGTTAGCTATCTTGTCCAAGTAGATGCTAGCAACTCCAATAGTTAGTATTTATGCTCGATAGTGGGTTCATGCCTCTGGTAATCTGGGGAAGTGACAGAAATCTCTAAGGTACTAGATGTGTTGTTGCTACTAGGGAGAAAACAACAATCATTTGTTCATAGAACAATCGTATTGTTTACTTTACACGCAGTTCATAAAGCAATAATCTGTTGCTTGCAACTTAATACTGGAGGGGGTTTGGATGATAACCTGAAGGTGGATTATTAGTCATAGATGCAGTTGGATGGCGGTCTATGTATTATGTTGTAATGCCCAATCAAGTCTGAGAGGAGTCAAGATGATTAGTATATGCATGTATTGCTTTCTCGGTGTTTGTCAATTGCCCCATTGTAATTTGTTCACCCAGCATGTTATTTATCTAAGGAGAGCCACCTCTAGTGAACTATGGATCCTGGTCTTTTTCTTTACATACAATCTACAATCTTTTACTTCTTTGTGTTTACTTTCTGCAAACTTTTACTTCTTTCCATTTGATACGTTTAATCCTTTGTTTTCCGCAAAACACGGTGAGATTGACAACCTCATCGCAAGTTGGGGACAAAGTTCTGTGGTTGTGTTGTGCAGGTCTCCACGTTGCTACTAGCACCGGTAGTGCGCCCTGCCAAAGCTCAGCTAGTAACACCTTTGGGGTGTTTCCTTGCTCCTACTGGTTCGATTAAACCTTGGTTTCATAACTGAGGGAAAACTTACTGCAGTGCTCATCGTACCTTCCTCTTGGGGTTCCCAACGAGCTCTATGTCGAAAGTCGAGCGCATCACACGCACACGTACACCATCATCAACAAAGAGCTGTACAAGCATAGCATATCCAGCATCTTCCAAAGGTGTGTCGACGTGGACACAGGCTACCGGCTACTCAAAGACATCCACCAGGGCGAGTGCGGGCATCACGCTTCATCAAGGGCGATAGTCGCCAAGGCGTTTCGCCATGGTTTCTATTGGCCCACCGCCCTCGAGGACGCCGAACAGCTAGTCCATGCATGCAATGGGTGCCAGCGCTTTGGGCAGCTCAGGCACATGCCAACTTCGGTGCTCAAGACCATACCGATTAGCTGGCCCTTCGTTGTTTGGGGCCTCGACATGGTCGGCCCCTTCAGGCGGGCGCGCGCAGGCATGACCCATTTGCTGGTGGCGGCGGACAAGTTTACAAAGTGGATCGAGGCCAAGCCCATATGGAAGCTGGACGGGGCGACAGTCGTCACCTTCTTCACCGATGTCATCAACCAGTTCGGCTACCCCAACAGCATTATCACCGACAACGGCACGAACTTCGCCAACAGGGCCTTTGCCAGATTCTGCAGCAACAAGGGCATCTGGCTGGACCTTGCTTCCGTCGTGCACCCGCAGTCCAACGGGCAAGTCGAAAGGGCAAATGACTTAGTCCTAGCCGGCATCAAGCCATGCCTCATCGAGCCTTTGGAGCGGTCACCCGGATGCTGGATCGAGGAGCTTCCGGCTATGCTGTCGAGCCTCCGCACCACGCCAAATAGATCAACCGGCTTCACCCTGTTCTTCATGGTCTATGGATCGGAAGCCATCCTCTCCGCGGATATCGAGTTCGACTCTCCACGCAAGCTCCTATACGACGAAAAGGCCAACCAGGAGGCACGAGAGGATGGTGTGGACCTCCTCGAGGAGGCCCATGAGCTGGCACTGTCCAGATCGGCCTTGTACCAGCAACGACTACGCCGCTACCATTCAAGCCGGATCCGCCCTATAACGTTCCACGAGGGCAACCTGGTCCTCTGGCTAGTGCAGGACACGAAGGGCATGCACAAGCTGTCACCACCCTAGAGGGCCCCTTCATCGTCAGCCGGGTGCTACCTAATAACTCCTACTACCTCATCGACGCGCAGCAGCCGCGCAAGAACAAGATGGACACGTCAGACGAGGAGACCGAGCGCCCCTGGAACGCGGCCCTGTTGCGCCCGTTTTACACCTAGTCACCCGACACTGTATGTATCTGACAAACCCTATGAATGAAAATGCGAACCCCTACGAGATGCTCGGGGGCTCCTTGCTAGAAATGTGTATGCATCTGCTTTCCGGTTCAGATTTTTCGGCTCCGGCAACCCTTACCCGGGGGCTTGCCGGCTGGCCCGACCTGCTAATTCAACAAACCGGCTGAGTAGTGTGCGATGATGTCAGAGGCCCACTCTTTGTCTCAGCTACAGACCACAACCCGGCTGTCCGGCTAGCAAGAGCAAAAGCCCGAGGCATCCCACATGAAAAACGGAGAGGAGACGCGACAGATCGGGCGTCCCGGCCTGGCAACTAGCTTAAGACAATCCGACTGCTAAGCCGTTAGTACCGTGCGCGATGTACTGTTAGCTCCCTTCGATTCCGGCTGCAGACCGCAACCTGGCTGCCTGGAAAGGACGCAGCGAAAACAGCAGAGCACAGGGGAAATGACTAAGTGTCCAGAAAAGCGCAAGCTAGTTTTCAAAAAACAAATCCGCCTTCCGGTTATAGTTTAGCAGACTAACCTATTAACGAGTGAGAATGTATGTGTATGTATATTTTGTACGACTACTTCAAGTCGGAATTCAGGAAGAAAAAGAGAAGAAGATTCTAAGTCCTTGCCTTCATCAAGCGCTCTGAATCTCGGGGGCTACACCCACTGGGTGCGCTCGCGCGCCCTCAGTGGAATCTGGTAGTTTCCCGACCGGCTAAGGGCGTTTAGCCGGATATTTGGAGCCCAGGTGAGGGCATGGGCAGGAGCAAGAGAAGACGAAGAAGATTCGAAGTACCTGGCTACCCCAGCTACTTCGAATCTCGGGGGCTACACCTAGTGGGTGCGCTCGCGCGCCCCCACCGGAATGTTAGTTCCCCCGGCTACAGGCGTCCAGCCTGTAGAAGCAACCAATTAAGATGCGTCTAGTCGGATAAAGTTAGAGGACTTGAGGAAACAAAGAAGATTTGAAGTACCTGGATACACCAGCTACTCCAAATCTTGGGGGCTACACCCAGTGGGTGCACTAGCGCGCCCCCACTGGAATTGCAGTTCCCCCGGCTAAGGGCGTTTAGCCGAGCAAAGTCAGCCGGATAAGTTAATCGACGAAATATTTAAAGGAGCATACAGAACACACAGTTGAAGGCAAACCAAATTAAGTCAGACTAGCATCAAAAATAAAAGAGGAGACGAAGCTCCCATAAGTTTACCCGGCACTAGAGACAGCCGGTACAGACAGAGAAGTTTCAAAACAAGACAAGATAAACAAGTACACCCAGCATCCTGGGGCGATAGCTAAACAACAGGGCATTTGCCGTGCGGAGCGCCTTGGCTGGCAGCAGCCTCAGGCGGAGGAGGAGGCGCGTCGGTCAACCCGGTTCCGGCATCCCCAGCCAGCTGCGTTGAAGCTTCGGCATCTGTAGTGCCGACGGACTCCGAGTCGGTGAGCACCTAGTTGGGATCCACGTAATCAGCGATCTTGATGGCGGAGCCCCGGAGCTCCGGATGAGCCAGGCAGATGGCGGCAAGATCTGTTCAACGCGGGCATCCTTGTACCATGACAACATGAGGGCCACAGCCATCTCCGCTCTGGCTCGCGCCGCCAAGTCCCGTAGCCAGTCCACGGCAGCCGGCACCTCCCCCACCTTCGCGGCTAGCTATGCCATCGTCTCCGGTTCCGGAGCATCCGGCCACAGAAATGAGAAGATGGCATGCGCCGCTTGGCGAAGCTTGGCAGCCTCCTCGCTGAGAAGAACGACGAGCTCTTGGGCTATCGGCTGCGCTCTAGGCCAGTTCTCCTGCAGCCGGTTGTACGCCAGCAGGTCTATGCCGGGATAAAACGCTGTCAGAAAAAAGATAGTCTGATCCGGCTACCAGATCTAGAAAGACAAAGGAGACGGAAAAGGGAAACTTACCCTTAGCCGTATGCCTAACTTGCATCATCTCCTCCACCAGGGCCTTCTCCTTCGTTGCCAGCCGCTTGATCTCCTTCTCTTGGTCCTTGTTCTGGGCCTCGAGAAGGCTGAAGGCATCGATCCGGATGGCGAGGGAGGCGTCGCGCTCCTTGACGGTGGCCTCCTAACCATCTACCTTTGCATGCCAATCCTTGTTCTGCAGCTGCAGTAGGGAGTTGGACTTACTCATCCGATCATTAGCCTTCTTCAAGCGATCGATCTCGCGCTGAGAGCACACAAGGATAGCTGCGACAAAACCGGCTATCGTAAAAAAAAATGAATGATGATCTTGGACGAAGCAAACTTACTCTGGGAGGTTCTGTTGGCAGCAGCGAGCTTCTGCTCTAAGGACCGGTTCCCGCCGGCTGCGGCCTCCAGCAGCCGGATCTCCTTCACCGCCAGTTCGATGGTGGCGGCGAGATCCGTCAGCGAGGCGGTGGAGGAGGCGTCGTCATCCACGGCGTTGGCGGCCTGGGACACCTTCGCGGCGACCACCGCTGTCCTCCACTCCTCCCCTGGCTCGTCCTCGGAGTTGTCGTCACCGACAACCACGAGCTCCTTGCCGGTTACCGCCCTCCGCATTCCCGCAGAAGAGCCATCCCCGCCCCTCGAGGCAGCCTCAACCATTTCCGGCTAGACCACCACGTCCGGCTGAGGACCCTCCTCTCCGGCTGAGGCAGCCGGTTCAGCTCGAGGCGGCGGCAGAGGCGGCGCCTCGGAGGAAGGAGGGGCGGAGGCAGACGTAGGCGGCGGCGACCCAGTCGGCTCTCGCGCCGGGCTCGTGGCTCCAAAGGAGACCAGCGTGCTAAAAAGACAAAAGAAGAGAAGAAGGAAAAAGAAGCAAGTAAGCCAAAGGCAGACGAAGGAGGCAAATAATAGAAAAGGCGCCTAGAGAAGAGCTTACCCTTGCACCATCGGGGCGGCCCTTTCTTCTGGCCAAGACGGCTCGGGGGAAGGGCGCCGGTCCGGCCCCTCTTGGGAGCCGGCTCCTCTGCGGCAGGCCAGCTGGCGCTGGAACGGCTAGAGCCGCTCCCACCAGCGCCAGACCGGCTGGAGTCGCCGTCCGTCGCAAGGCGTCGTGCCGGATCAGGGGCCGGCACGGCCTCCTCCTCCTCGTCGACCTCCGCATGGGGATCGACGGCCGGCTCGTCGTTCCGGCAGGGGAAGGCGTCCCCATCCCCGTCCGACTCCTCGCCAGACCGCCGAGCGCACGGCTCGGGAAAGTCGAGCGCGAACGTCTAAAGAGGAGCAACGCCCTCCTCGCAAAGGATATAGGGGAAGATCTGCCGAGTACGAGAGATTAGTCGGATAAAAAAAAGAAGGGCAAGAGATACAAAAGAAATTTCAGCTGGAAGAACTTACCCGGGGCGCGCGGTTGTCTCGACTATAGGGCGCCAGCCCGAAGGCCCAGCCTTCCGGTAGCTGCTCCTTGGTAATCGTCCACACCCACTCCTTCAGATTGTGGTAGCGGGGATCGCGGCAAGACAGCCGGGTCGGGTCTAGCCGGCCGGAGTAAAAGCACATTTTGTGCACTCGCTGCTGCAGCGGCATCATCAGCCGGGACATCCAGGTGAGGGTGATGTCCATGCCGGTTAGTCCGGCAGTGACGAGGGCGCGCATGCGTTTCAGCATCTCATCCGACTCCGCCTTTTCACCGTATATCTTCAAGTCCCAGTGCTACCGGCTGGACTCCACGTCCTAGAATGTCGGAAGGTTGATCCGGTTGACGGCCGTGAGATTCTTGACGTAGAAGTACGACTACTGCCATAGTCGTACCGTGTCGTGCAGCCGGAACTTCGGGTAGCTGGTCTGCGCGCGGGAGTAGATGGAGGCGCTGCCGCGGACGACCAACGGCCCCTTTGTGAATTGGACCTATGGCCGGACTCAGAAGAGCCGGCAGAAGAGCCTGAGATCCGGCTGGATCCCGAGGTAGCTCTCGCAGAACGCGATGAAGTGCGCCAACGGGCCGATTGCATTGGCCCCGAGGTGGTGGAGGCGGAGGTCGAAAAAGGCGAGGAAGGTGAGGAAGAACAGGTGCACCGGCAGCACGAACCCACGCTCCAGATGCGAGAGGAATACCACCCGTTCTCCCTCCGCCGGATGTGGCGACTCCTCTCCCGACGGCGCGAGCCGCACCGCCACTTCCTCCTCCGACGGAAAGACGCGGGTGGCGCGGTACTTCTGGATGTGGTCCTCCATGACGGAGGAGCAACACCATGCTCCACACTCAGCGGCCATCTCTGGTTCGTTGGAGGGCGTGGTGGCGGACGAGTGATGGTGGCCCGTAACGCCGCCGACGAAAAACGGGTGGCGCAGCGGGCTACAACGACAGCAGTAGCGAAGCGCAGAAAGAAGGAGCGCAGAGGAAGAAGAAGGCAAATGGGAGCGGGGGAAGCGAAGGAAAGGAATGGCCTTCCCTCGGACGCCCCTTTAAAGGCCCGGGAGGGCAACTGTCCGCAGCACGACGTGGCGCCCATCGAGGCGTCTCCCACCCAACCGCCACCCCAGATCCCGTGTGCAGACGCGGGGTGCGCAGAAGATCCTAGAGCAAGAACCGAAGCGTCAGGCGGAAGTTCCCCGAGGCGACGTGCGACGGGATGTTACACTGCCCGCCGTAGAGTAATGATGGCGCGTGCACGCATGGCCGGCATCAGCACTGACGTCACGGGCAGCGCAACCGCCAGGCGTAGCTGGTCAAAAATTCAAAAACAAAGATGGAGCACGCGCACATTTCACCTAAGGGCGAAATCCACACGCGCTCGGGGGCTAGTGTCGGGGGGATGACCCCCGGATACCCCAACCGGACAAGAAACAGGGCAGTCGGATCACGTCCGGCTAGTCAAGTGCAGCCGGACAAGGCATGCCAGGCCGACTATTGCGAGGTAGCCGGAGCGGCGAGAAGCAGCCAGCTACAGCAGCTTAGCCGGAACCAATCAAAGAGATAAGGCGACGTGTGGAACAGTGCGTGGTACGCCATGTACGATGACAATACTAGCAACTACTCAGCCATACCGAAGACTTTGCGGGGATGACGCAGGAACAGTGGCCTGATGCTGATGACAGGCTCACACGGCGTTCACTGTGCCCACGACAGCCATACCACTCGTACTCTGATGGGAAATGGTTGTACCGGTTACTGTAGATAACCAGCCGGCTAGGACCCACTTATGGGGGCCACCAGTAAGATTGGCCAGTGAGACCGTTGCCTCTCTGCCTATATAAGGAGAGGCAAGGCCTCAATAGAAAGGGTTGGTCTCAGTGCATTTAAGACAGTAGCTAGGGAATACAGCTCGAGGATCACTTGTAGTTCGTATATAGCTCATAGTCAGATCGGTAGGAGTAGGAGTTTTACCTCACCACGAGGGCTCTGAACCTGGGTACTTCCTGTGTCCAGCTACGCTTGCTTGTATCCAATCCCGCATGCGGACGCCATCGATAGCTTCCCTGCTAGTCCCCACACCTCTATCTAACCTTCTTAGGTACTGCCGTTCCCAATACAACGACAGACTCTGAGAAATGAAGGCAAGAAAACTTGGATGCTAGAGAAGAAGAAATAGTGGCTAGAAAAGAGGACAGGACGAGGTATACATACGAGTCTATGTTGGATCAGCCATGTAAATTTCACACGCCAAGCCCGAATAACCCGGCTAATCATACGACCCGGCAATGTGAGTGGATGAGGAAAATAGAGCAAGATGGCTTAGGGAATTCTCAAGAACCTCGGCACGATACACCTCGCCATGATGGACCTCGCCATGATGCACCTCGCCATGATGGACCTCGCCATGATGCACCTCGGCACGATGCACCTCGGCAGCAGAAGCTTACTAGGGGAAATGGATAGCAACTGATGTTACCTCCACCTCCGCCGAGGTATGAAAATCAAGATAGGAGGGATGCAGTGCATCAGGTGGATAATCAGCAGCAACAGAACAAAAGGTATCTCGGCAATCATAGGAGAAATGAATACAGAGAACATCACTAGTGTTATTATGTGTTCATCACTGAGGAAAGTGATAGAAAGAGCTTGCAGCGCCGACATATGGAGGTGAATGCAGTTATGCAAGCTGTGATGATGTATATGCCTTGGGAGGATCAGGAGATAACTTGGAACATCATGGATCACCCCAACCTCATGTGAGTCCTAGATCATATGCACTAGTATTGGACCCGACGTTCATTGGGCCGAATATCAACGTGAGATTCTCCAAGGTGCTGATCGACAATGGCAGTAGCATGAACATCATGTACAAGGAAACCATGCACAAGTTGGGAATATCTGAGAATATACTTCAAGCAACAAGGACAACTTTCTATGGAATTGTGTCGGGTATTTCCTATGAGCCCATTGGCAAGGTCTGGGTTGATGTGTTATTCAGCACAAGGGACAATTGCCGGACTGAGAATTTGGAGTTTGAGGTTGTGAACTTGGAAAGTGTGTATCATGCATTACTCGGCGGGCCTGCTCTCAACAAGTTTGTGGCAAGTACTCACATCAGTTACTTGAAGATGAAATTGCATGGGCCAAATGGAGTAATCACCATAGCTAGGGACTTCAGGTGCTCAATAGAATGTGCGTAAGCCGGGTCAAACCTGGCCAAATCACTTTTGATTTCACAAGAGAAAAGGAGAATCCAAGAGGTGGTGGCATTGGCTCAGTTCACTCAGATGTATAAGCCAGCACTGAGTAACCCGCATGGGAGTGTTTCGTTTGAAGCAACAAAGGATACGAAGAAAGTGCCTGTTGATGATCAGTTCCTAGAGTACACTGTAACCATTAGTGTCGCATTAAGCAATAAATAGTAAAGAAAGCTCGTCCACTTCCTCTATGAGAATCGGGATATCTTTGCTTCCACACAGGATCTGCAAGGTGTACTGAGGGAGTTGGCCGAGCACTCTTTGCATGTGAGACCCGGAGCTAAGCAGGTGAAGCAACCTTTCTGCCACTTCGCCAAAGCGAGGAGAAAGGTGATTGGTGATGAAATAGGTCGGCTCCTTGCAGCCGGGTTTATCATGGAAGTACTCTATCCGGATTGGCTATCTAATCCGGTGCTTGTGGAAAATAAAAAGGATGATCCGAATGTAGAAGTGGTGTGGCGCATGTGTATTGATTACACGAACCTGAATAACGCGTGTCCAAAAGATCCATTCCCACTGCCAAGGATAGATCAGGTCATAGATTCAACTGTGCTGGGTGTGAGTTATTGTCATTTGTAGATGCGTATTGTGGTTTCCACCAGATACCCCTGAACAAAGATGATCAAATAAAAACTGCTTTTAGTACCCCGTATGGGGCTTATTGCTATCGCACCATGCCATTTGTCTTACGTAATGCAAGAGCAACGTATCAGAGGTGTATGCAAAAATGTTTACATGATCAGATTGGGAAAATGTCCAAGTATATGTAGATGATGTTGTGATAAAACTAAGGAAAGCAAAACGCTCCTTGATGATATCTGGCAAACATTTCCGAACCTAAGGAGGTTCCGAATGAAGCTTAACCCGGAGAAATGTACCTTTAGTGTGCCGGCTGGGAAGTTACTCGGTTTGCTCATACCCAGTCGAGGTATCAAGGCCAACCCCACTAAAATCCGAGCCATAGAAAGAATGGAACTGCCGAAGTGCCGTAATGATGTGCAGAAGTTCACTGGTTGCCTGGCATTGTTAAGTCGGTTTGTATGTCGGCTAGGAGAGAAGGCATTGCCCCTCTAGCAATTAATGAAAAAGGCAGATAAATTCATCTAGACACCACAATCTAATACCGCATTTTATGAACTGAAAAGGATGCTAGCCTCTGCACTAGTGTTAGCCTCACCACTATCCAAAGAGACAATGTTGCTCTATATAAGAGCGACCAACCGAGTCATAAGTGTCGTGATAGTGATGGAGCATGACGAAGAAGGTAAGTCGGTGCAGAGGTTAGTGTATTACCGGAGCAAGGTACTGCCCACTTCGAAGAAGAACTACCCACATTATCAGAAGATGGTGTATGGTGTGTACATGGCAGCTAAGAAGCTCAAGCATTACTTTGAAGAACACCCCATAAAAGTGATATGTGAAGCACCCATACCCGAGATAATGAGTAACAAGGATGTGAGTGGCCAAATTGCAAAATGGGCAATTGAGTTAGCTCCTTACACACCGCAATTTGATAGAAGGGATGCCATTAAGTCTCAAGCAGTAGCGAACTTTTTCGTGGATTTGGCCGAGATGCAGTACGAACCACCTTTGCTGGACTCCAACTTCTGGAGGATGCACTTTGATGGATCGAAGTTGAAAGAGGGATTAGGGGCCAGGGTAGTTGTCGTGGAAATGGCCACGGCAGTCGCTGCCATAGGCAGCGATTGAGAGTTTCGTGAGGAAGAGTTGGTGGCCATCTGCGATGCGAGATGGGGGCAGGTGCGCAGGGGTTTACCCAGGTTCGGCCCCCGGAGGGTAAAGACCTACTCCTGCTAGATTGGATTATGAGAGAGCGAGTTACAAGGGTGGCGAGCTCGGCGGCTGGGCAGCGAGTTGCTTGAGGGGGTGTATGATGGAACGTAAGTCTCTACGATACCCTAGGGAGGTTTATATATGAAGCACCTCCTAGAGTTTACAAGTTGTCCCCGAACAAGATAAGGATCCGGGGGCTTTTGACCTAATCCGAATAGGCTTCTGCTACGCTCCTGGGCTTCTAGTCGCCAGTCGATGGGCCTCTTCTTTCCTCAGAGTCCAGTCGCTGTCCTCCAGGCGTACTCGCGGGCCTTCCGGCCCACTCGAAACCTGCTGCTGAGCATACCCCCTTTGGCATATCCCCATCAGTAGTCCCTGAGGCCATCGTTGATGCAGGCGCAGGCGTCCTTTGGTGCTTGTAGTAGGCGAGCCCAATTTGGGCGCCCAATCGAATCGGCGATGGACTCTATTAATGGCGAGGAGAATTTCTCCATAGCTCCACTCGTCACTTTAATGAACATCATTGCTGCCCAGTCGTCATTTCGGCAAGAAGAGAGATTGGCGGGTGGCGAGTCAACCTTAGTCAAACAATCCGTTGGAATTTCCAACGGTAACTACGGCGCAATTATTGTGGGTAACGGCTATCCCGATTTTGGCGGGTGACTTTTCCCATATAAGGGGAGTGATGGATCAGCTTCGCGATCCTGCTTCACATTCTTCATCCTTCCTCATTTTCTCTTCCTCTCTGCTCACCCCCAACCTATTCTCCTCGCATCGCGCGATTCCACTTTTCACTCAATGGCGCCACCCAAAGGCTCGTGGGGAAAATCCAAGTGCACCACAACCCAGCTGAAATCCTTCGAGGACGCCGGGGTGCTCCGCAAGGAGAATTGGCGAGTTCCCCCCTCTTCCGAGACCGAGCCGAAACCGCGGCCCGGCGAGTTCATCTGCTTCACCAGCCATCTCGAGAGGGGCTTAGGGTTCCCCACTTCGCTCTTCTTCTGCCGCTTCTGCGTGTACTACGCGATCAAGCCCTCAGATCTTGGTCCGCATAGCATCGAGCAGATGGCGATCTTCGTCGCCTTCTGCGAGTGCTACCTCGGCTACAGGCCATACTTTCCGCTGTGGCTGGAGCTCTTCCACGGCAGCATCGGGCGCGAGGCGTCCAGCGGCTTGATGCTGGCCGCAGGCGGGGGCACCTTCCAGTTGAAGCCGAAGGCCAACTTCATCAAGCTCCTCCTGCCGAAGAAGGCCGCCAGTGAGTGGAAGAAAAGCTGGTTCTACGTCAAGGAAGCTACTCCCTCCGACGAGGTCTCCCTTCCTGAATTCGTCGCCGAGAGGAGCGAGCCCCGCCGACTGGCGCCAAAGAAGCTCCCTGAAGATCAGCGAATGGCTGTCGTGGAAATGATGGATCAGATCCAGAAGCTGAAGGACCAGGGGTTGATTCGGATCAACCTCTACAATTGCTGGCTCGGGCAGCGCCTGGTTCCGTTGGCAGCTCATCCACATTGGATGTGCGAGTACAGCGGGAAGCTTGATCCATCTCGCACCAGCAAGGAGTCGTGGGAGGCCGAAGATTACAAGGCCGCCCTAAAGAAGATCACCGACGCGGAGTTCACGGGTGTGGCGGTCGGAGTCGCCCCGTATACTCCCGTGAAGAACGAAGCCCCTACAGTAAGTCTTCTTTCCAATCGCTCCATTCGTATTCCAATTTCATTCTTTTCTCTTATCGTGTTTTTGACTCATAGTGGTTCTCAGCCTTTTCAGGTATTGGAGGGTTGGCTCCCTCCGCTCGATGATGAAGTCCCCCAGGAGCTGGAGGAAGATTCCGAGGGGGATCCTTCCGATAGCGACGGCGAAGACGAAGAGGTCGCTCCCCTAGCGCTTGTGGCTCGCAAGACCCGAATGCAGAAACAGCGAGAGGTCAAAGCGAGCCGCAGCCTGGAATAGTTCGAAGAAGGCGACGCGGTCGCCCAGGAGCAGACGTCTCGGCGCACCGCTACGCCTTCAAAGCCCCCACGCCAGCCCAAGTTGTCGGCAAAAAGGCATGCATCACCGGTCAGGTCGTTAGTGGTGTTCGGGTCGGACGACGACTCCGACGGCGAAGGGGCTCCTGAAGTCTTGCACAAGGTCCCGAGGGCCGCGATCCCGACGAAGGGGTTGGGGGGCGAGGACGCAGAGGTGGTGGTAGAGGCGCCCCTGGCTTCGATCGCACCGTCGACCTCGGGGGTCCCAAGCCGAGAAGCGATCGACGTAGTGCCGCCCAAGTCGCCGCTGCCGTCGAAGGCAGCGGCGTTGAAGCCGGAGATCCCGGCGACTGCGGCTTCGTCATCAAGGAAGCCCTCGGTTTCGTGGGCTTTGGACGTATGCGAGCGGGGGCTCAGTCGCAAGCTGGGTCCCGAGTTGGATAAGCCTGCCCATATCAGTACTAGGCTTCGCGTTCTTCTAGTCGCCAAGTAAGTTATACTTCCTTGTCCCAATTTGCTTTGCTTCTTTTGTGTTGTGGTTGTGCTGATTAGAAGGGCTCGTGCAGGTCGGGGGCTAAGAAGATTGGTCGCCCTTCGGTTGCCAAGATTCCCCTGGCTACTGTCGCGGGAGAGGGTGATCTGCCCAAGAAGAGAAGGCCTCCGAGGATGTCGCGTCTGCTGAAGTCGCGAAGAAACAGAAGGGGGGCGCTGACGACGCCGCGACCGGGGGAAGCGCCGCGGAGCCAGCTGCTGCGCCGCTCGTCGAAGAGGGGGCGGCGACGCGATCAGAGCCAGCACCAGCTACGTCCGCGCCGGAGGTGCCGGTCCCGGCGGCCAGTGCCCATGCCAGGGCATCAGCGACGTTCCCTCGCTTTATGGCAAGGGGGTTTCTAGGCGGTGCGGATGCGCAATCTCCGCAATTCCCGGAGATCGTGGACACGGAGATTGAGGCCTACCGCGGGCGCACCTCCTTCACGGTCCCGTCGACTGACGCTGCTGAACTTCATAAGATGCTCGGCGCTGCTATTCAGGTATGTTCAGTCCCCGAATTCCTAGTCGCCGAATTTCAGCGGATGGGAATTATCTTTATTTTCCTGTATTCTCCAGTCTTCGAGTTCCTAGTCGCTGAATGTCAGTCGCTGGGAACTGGTCTTAATTTTCCTGTATAATCCAGTCCCTGAGTTCCTAGTCGCTGAATTTCAGCGGCTGGGAACTGGTCTTAATTTTCCTGTATTCTCCAGTCCCCGAGTTCCTAGTCGCTGAATTTCAGCGGCTGGGAACTGGTCTTTCTTTTCCTCCCAATGCTTAGTTGGTCTCGTTGTTTTGTAGGGGTTACAGTGGGAGTCGACTGATCGGCAGGCTGCGCGAGAGCGCCTGGAGCGTGATTTGCGCGAGGCGCAAGAGGTGAACCGGCGGCTGCAGGAGATGATCGGTGAGTGTTTGACCTTGTTCTTCTTTGCTTGTTATGAGCTGGTTTTGTGTAATACTCTGACATCTCTGCTTGCAGATGGTTTCCCGGACGAGGTCTCCAAGGCCCGTGAGGGGTATGTCCCACTCGCCGAACTGGACGCGGCGAATGAGCGAGTGGCCTCCATAGTCAAGGAGTTGGAGGATGCTAATGCGGCCTCAATTTCTTTGGAAGAACGTGCGAAGGCTGCCGTCGCCGCTGCTGAAGAGGAACACAAGGCCACAGACTCCATTATCGTGGGGCTGCATAACAACCAAGCCGCTTTGGAGAAGCACGTCAAGGAGAATTGCCGCAAGCTTCTTGGTGAGTTTCTGTCATTTGCCTTATCCTTTTGTCGGTTCTCCGCTTTTGGGGGTTTCATTGTTTCACTGACATCTGACTTTCCAGCTGTGGTAGGCCAAAGCGACCCGGTGGTGCAGACGTATACCGCTTCGCAGTGCGTGACTGCCGTGGTGAATACGGCCACGTCCTCGGCGTTGTGTGTCCAGGCGGCTCTCCAGGGAATGTCTCCCACCGAAGTCATCCCTGGGGGGCTCACGGAGGTGTGGCGCTATCTAGAGGAGGTGCCCGCGGTTGTGGAGTGGATGACGCGCTCCGCGTTCAGGCGCGGGGCCGCCACAGCGTTGAGCTTGGGCCTCGCGCACTTCCCGGACGACTTCGATCTGGACGACGTCATGAGTGGCTATCCTTCGGTGACTGGCACGGTGGAGATGTCGGAGGTGCTGAAGTTGACTGCGAAGGCCACTCCTTATGCTGACCGTGTCTTGGCGATGGGGGATCTTCTGCCATACCAGGAGACGGTGCTGGCGCCTGGCGACGCTGAGCCGGAGCACCGCGACATGAAGTCGGAGCAGCCCTTTCGGTCGTCGTTGGCGAAGTCGCTGACCTCGTACCCGGCGAACCTGTGGTGGCCCTTTGTGCGTGTCAAGGGTGGTCGCGCTTCTTCTTCGTCAGGTCCTGTGGAGTAAGCAAATGTAATAGTTGTAATAGATGCCAAGTGGCGAACATTGTATGATGTTTTTGTAATCCATGTCGCAGGGACTTGGTCGACTTGTGTTATGATTAAGGGAGTGTTTTGTTCAACAATTTGAGCGAGTCCCCGAGCGCGTCTACCCTTTAATGGGGTATAACTCGATTGTGTACTTCGATGTGTTTGATTTGTTTTCGCGTTTGTTTTTATCCCTCGCGTCTCCTGAGCGGCGCATCCCTGAGTGCGAGTGGGGTTCGTTTGTGCACGAGTCCCCGAGTATTGTGCTAGACCGTATTGGTCGTCATCCTGTTGCAGGTTGTGAATGCGTTGTTTGTAACGCGTCTCCTCCCCTGGCCCGGAGAGCCAGTCGCTTGGCGAGCCCTAGGCAGCTCTCTTACTAGGTGTGTTCCCGAGATGCGTGGGGTCCCTGTTTTGCGGAGTCCCCGTGCGTAGTACTTAACCGTTCGAGTCGCTTTGCGCGAGGGTGGGAGGGACAGATCACTGTGAGAAGCGTGTATTGGATGTCTTGGCCCGGCGGGCCAGTTGGGCTAGGCGACTCCAATGGCGGCTCCGGGTTGGCGTTTTTCGTGGACGACCCAAGGCCCGAATATTTCCGGTACCATTGTGCCGCACTACTTGGCCGTGCCGGTCACTCGACCAGAGGTTGACTTCCGTAAGTAGCATATTGCTAGTATGTACGAGTGCGAGTGGCACAAGAATATGGTGAGTGGACACAATTTGTGCGATCTGAATGAATTTCATTACATATTCCGATGGAGTACAGTGTGAGGTTCTAAGTATAGAACTTTCTGAGGAGGTTTACATTCCATGGCCTCCTGACCCCCAATTGGCCGTCACCCCGTATGTCGATGAGGTACTAGGCATCGTTGCCAAGAACTCGGCCTATGGAGAATGGCCCCTCCCATGGGGGGATAGCTTGTGCATGCCCTTCTTGTCTTGGACCAGTCGTAGGACCAGGTCGCCTTCCTGGAAGGTGCGAGTTCGCACTCGGCGGCTGTGATAATGGCGAAGTCCTTGCTGGTATATGGCGGTGCGGGAGCGAGCCAGGTCGCGTGCTTCGTCGAGTTGATAGATGCTGTCTTGGCGGGCGGTTTCGTTGGCCGCCTCGATGTAGTTGGCGAATCTAGGGGAGTCGTGCTCTAGGTCTGTTGGCATTACGGCCTCGGCGCCATACACCATGAAGAAAGGCGTTAACCCGGTTGATCAGTTGACGGAGGTGCGGATCCCCCATATCACAGAGGGGAGCTCGTCGACCCAACATCCTGGGGTGCGTTCGAGGGGCACCTGTAGTCGCGGCTTGAGTCCGTGGAGGACGCTCTGGTTGGCGCGCTCTACTGGGCTGTTTGACTCCGGGTGGGCGACTGATGCGAGGTCGAGTCGTATGCCGTGCTCCTCACAGAATTCCGCCATGGCCCCCTTGGTGAAGTTGGTGCCGTTGTCTATGATGATGCTGTGTGGGTAGCCGTACCGGTAGATGAGTTCGCGGAGGAACTTGGTAGCCATCTTGCCGTCGCACTTCTTGATCGGCTTGGCCTCCACCCATTTGGTGAACTTGTCGACTGCGACCAGGAGGTGAGTGAAGCCCGATGGGGCCTTCTTGAACGGGCCGACCATGTCCATGCCCCATACGGCGAATGGCCGCGTGATGGGGATTGTCTTGAGCGCCAAACCAGGAAGGTGCGTCTGGTTGGCGTACTTCTGGCATCCGACGCATCTTTGGACAACGTCGGTGGCGTCGGCGTGTCCGGTGAGCCAGTATAAACCGTGCCGCATGGCCTTGGCGACCAGCGACTTGGCGCCGGCGTGATGGCCGCAGTCACCGGCACGGATGTCCTGGAGGATCTTGCGGCCTTCCTCTGGCTGTACGCAGCGCTGGAACACGCCGGTCACGCTGCGCTTGTGGAGCTCGCCGTTGATGATGACGAAGGATTTGCAGCGGCGTATGATCATTCGTGCCTCTGTCTCTTGCTCGGTAGGAGTTTGTGTTCCAGGAAGGCGACGTATGGCACTGTCCAGTCGCTAGGTTCCGTAACCATGGCGACTAAGGCCGGTTCTGGTTGTAGTGGGATCCCGACATCGATCTCCTTCGGTGGGCTAACGGAGGCCTTATGGATGATGTTGAGGAAGACGCCTACTGGTGGCGCCTATCGAGCGGACCCGATGCGGGAAAGGGCGTCCGCCTCCTCGTTTTTATGCCTGTCGATCCACTCGATGGAGTAGCCATCGAAGTGTCCTCCCAGTTGGTCGACGGCCTGGCGGTACGCTATCCTTGTTGGGGAAACAACATCGCATGTCCCGGCCACTTGGCCGGCGACTAGGTCGGAGTCGCCGTAGCATCATAGGCGATTGAGGTTCATCTCCTTGGCGGCTCTCATGCCGTGGAGGAGGGCCTCGTATTCCGCCGCGTTGTTGGTGCAGGGTTTGAAGTTGAGGTGGAGCACGTAGCGGAGCTTGTCTCCTTTGGGGGAGGTCAGTATGACCCTAGCCCCCGCGCCGTCGGTGTTCTTGGAGCCGTCGAAGTGGAGCGACCAGTAGTGGAGGTATGGGAGCTTCTCTGGCTGCTGTGCCTCTTCCCAGTCAGCGAGGAAATCGGCCAGGGCTTGCAACTTGATCGCTTTTCGGGGCTCGTATTTGATGTTGTGGATGCCGATCTTGACGGCCCACTTGGCGACTCGCCCAGTCGCATCGCGATTGCGTATGATGTCTTGTAGGGGCACGGAGGATACCAGCGTGATTGGGTGCTCCTAGAAGTAGTGCGGGAGTCGCCGCTGTGCTTGAAATACCACGTACACCGGTTTTTGGTATTGCGGGTAGCGCTGTCGTGAGTCTGTTAAGACTTCGCTGATGTAGTATACTGGGCGCTGTATGGGGCGCTCCTTGCCCTCTTCTAGTCGTTCGACGACCATCACGGCGATGATGACCCGATTGGAGGCCGCGACCTAGACGAGCATTGGCTCTCTGTCGAGTGGCGTGGCGAGTAGTGGTGCCGCGAGTAGCACTTCTTTGAGTGCTTTCACTGCGTTGTCGGCCTCTGCGTCCCAATGGAACGTTGGGTTCTTGCGCATCAGGCGGTATAGGGGCATTGCCTTCTCGCCTAGCCGGGGGATGAAGCGACTGAGAGCCGCGACTCACCCTGCCAAGTTTTGGACGTCGCGCAAGCACTCGGGTTTCCCGAGTCGCGCGATGGTGTCGATCTTGGTGGGGTTGGCCTCAATGCCTCGCTTGGAGAATACGTACCCAGAAGTTTTCCGGTGGGTACGCCGAAGGTGCATTTTCTGGGGTTCATCTTGATGTTGTATCTCCACAGATTTGCGAAGGTTTCTACAAGGTCGGCGAGCAGATCGTCCTGGCGGGTGGATTTAACCACCACGTCGTCGATGTAGACATGGATGTTGCGGCCGATTTGGCTCGCTATACACTCCTGCATGCACCTCTGATATGTGGTGCCTGCGTTCTTGAGGCCAAATGTCATGGCCGTGTAGCAGAACGCGCTGAATGGCGTGATGAACACCGTCTTCTCTTCGTCTTCGGCCACCATCTTGAACTGGTTGTAACCAGAGTAAGCGTCGAGAAAACATAGCGACTCCGATCCCGCGGTCGAGACGATGATCTGATCGATGCGCGGTAGGACGAACTCCTCCTTTGGGTAGGCGCTGTTGAGGTTGGTGTAGTCTATACACATTCTCCAGGTGTTGTTCTTTTTGAGGACCAGGACTGGGTTTGCCAGCCACTTGGAGTACTTAATTGGCCGAATGAAGCCTGTGGCTAGTAGGCGCTGGACTTCCTCGGCGATTGCTCGACGGTGCTCTTCATTGAAGGGCCATAGCGACTGTTTTACTGGTCGCACTTTGGGGTCGGCATTGAGTTTGTGCTCAGCGAGTTTCCTCGGGACACCTAGCATGTCAGATGGCTTCCATGCGAAGATGTCGCGGTTCTCACGGAGGAACCCGATGAGCGTGCTTTCCTATGCGGGGCTCATATGCGCCCCGATGGTGACCGTCTGGCTGGAGTCGCCTGGGACGAGCTCGACGGTGCGGGTGTGCGTGGTCGCCTCGAACGTGGAGTTCGCGGCGATCGTTTTCTTCAGGATGGTGGGATCATCCTTGTTGATGTTGCCTGCGTATTTCGCGAGCTCCTCCGCGTGGTCAGTCTCCGCGGCGATGACGTCGTCGGCGAGCTCGGCGCCTTTTTCCTCGCATTCCACGGCCATATCGGGGTCGCCGTGGATGGTGATGATGCCGCTCGGCCCCGAGAGCTTCATCATGTTGTAGGCGTAGTGCAGGGTCGCCATGAACTTTGCGAATGCCTGGAGTCCTAGGACATAGTGGTAGGGACTGCGGAAGTTTACTAGCTCGAAGACGATCCTCTCTGTGCGGTAGTTTGCCGAGGTGCCAAAGGTTACTGGCAGCGTCACCTTCCCGATCGGGTACGCCTTCCGACTAGGGACGATGTCGTGGAAGGTCGTCACTGTTGGCTCGATGGCAGTTTCTGGGAGCTGGAGCCTTTTGAAGGTGTCGAGGTACATGATGTTGATGGAGCTCCCACCGTCCATCAGCGTCTTGGGCAGCCAGTAGTCGGCCACCTCTGGCCTGACCACCAGGGTGACTCGCCCTGGATACTCGATTCTTGGCGCGTGGTCCTAGCGACTCTAGGTGATGCTCTGTTCGGACCAGTTTAGGAAGCGGAGGATGTCGACTTGCGTCACCGCATTGACGGTGACCACGCGGGCGAGTACCTTCTTCTCACGCTTGGTGCCGAGCCCGGTGAAGGTATGTAGCGACCCGACAGCGGTTCCGAAGCCGCTGCCGTTCCCGTTGTCCCGCGGTTGGTTGTTGTTGGGGTCCTCCCTTGCACGTCTCGCCTTCTCGATCTCTTTGAGAGAGTGGCAATCGGCGGTGGTGTGGGTGGCTGGTTTTCCCTCCCTGCTGTGGTAGATGCATGGCTGATTGAGCAGGGCAGCGGGGTCGAGTTTCACCCTCGTCGCGTTGTTGGCGCGGTAGTTCCCGCTATCGCGGTAGTTTCCTCCATCGCGGCGGTAGTTCTTGGAGTCGTGTTGGCCATAGCCGGCGTTGGCGACGAAGTCAACTCGCCCGTCGGTCCGGCGCTTGCCGGTGATGCGGGTGTTGCTGTAGCGCATATCGCGTAGGCGCCCGCTGTCGTGGATGTTAGTGCGCCGTCTTCCTCCTGACTCGTCGTCGGAGTCTTGGTTGGGGTCTTCCTCCGCTAGCGCTTGGCAATCTTGAGGAGGTCGGGGATGTTATCGAGCGTCCGGTAGACCCTCTTGATCTCGGCGACCAGAGGTTCGTACCGGCACGCGTTCTTGAATCAGTGTATCGCCGTGTCTAGGTGGATGCCGGAGGCGTTTATCCACAGCTCTTGCCACCTTTGGATCCACCGGCGGGTCAACTCGCGTTGTCCCTGGATGCATCGCTCCAGGTCCTCGATGGTGGTGGTGCCGGTGTAGGAGCCTTCGAAGTGCCTGACGAAGGCGTCCCGCATTTCTTCCTAGGAGTCGATGTTGTCGGTGGGTAGCGTGTTGATCCATTGCCGGGTCGCACCCTCCATCATCAGGGGGAGGTAGCGAGCGGCGAGCAAGTGGGTGTGGCCTGCGTTCCCCATTGCCATGAGATATGTGTCCAGCGAAACGGCGAGGTCGTACGTCGGGTCGTATTTCTCGATCTCCTTGGGGGCCTTGAAGTTGGCAGGGTGTTTTTCCCCGCGGATCATGGGTCCAAAGCATTGTGGCCCGACTCGGCTGAGCGAGCCTCTTGGCTCCGGGTCGCCGCGGTTGGCCAGGGTGTGTCGTAGGTCATAGGGCTGGCGCGACCGCCACGCCTGATTGTTGATGATGTGCGTTCGGGCGTCGAGTGGTTGCCCGTTTGCGGCGACGGTGTTGTTCGCAGGTCGCGGCTCGTTGGTCGACAACGCGGGGTTGGCGGCCCGCGGTTGGTTTGCCAGGGGTTGGGGTGGTGGGCAAATTATCGCGTTGGCCACGGTGGGGTGGCCGCTTGATGCCGCCCTGCTTGCTGACGAGCGGGAGTACATCCGCCCTCGCGGATCGACTCCCGCGGCTTGTTGCTCGACGGCCCTGACAAGTAGGGCCTTGGTGTACTGGATCTGTAGCACGTCGTCGCCTTGGACATCAAGGTTGGCGATCGCGGCGTCGGCCGCGACGACGTTGTCCATCGGGGTGGAGTACAGTGGTAGCCTGTTGGCGTCCCGGGCTTGAGGCGAGATGATGATCCGTGGTTGGTCTGGTGGGGGCGCACGGCCCATGGGTGGTGGAGGGGCCCCATTCGCCAGTGCTCCAAGTGGTGGTCTTGTGGGGTTGCCTCCTCCTGGCGGCGCGTTCTTGCCGTGTTCGCGCTCGGCGGCGCGTGTGGGGTCGCCCTCGTCGTTGAAGTTCAGGATGCGGCCCTGAACATCGGGGTTCAGGCGGGTCCTGATGCGGCGCTGGTGATAGAGTGACAGCTCCTTCACCGTCTCTCGTTCGAGGCGGTATTTCTCGTGCTCGGTGAGTTCGTTGTGCTGCGCCTCCTGGAGGCGCAAGAGGGCTTGTTCCACCTCCGTGGCTGTCGCGGTCGGCGGAATCGGCGTGGAGAACGGATCTGGCTGGCGGCCGTGCTACCCGCCATGTAGATCGCGTTGAAGCGATTGGATCTGGCGCGAAGATCCTCGGGGGATTCCGAGCCGGAGTCGGAGTAAAAGATCCCTAGGATGGAGGGATCCTCGAAGTCTTTGGGATTGGAGACTCGCGTGATGGAGTCCTCCCGTGACGCGGCGGTGATGGATCCGTTGGCCGATGCAGGGGTCGCGGAGTCGGCGTCGTCGTTTAAGGCGTCGTCGTTGGTGGCGACGTTGGTCTCGACCGTGTCGCTAGTGGCCGAGTCGTACTCGGGACGAGGCCCCTGATGGAGCAGACCTGCTCCTCCGAAAGCAGATCGCGATGTGGAGGCGATCCGCCGACGATCATGGTCGTGGCTGGGTCGACCGCGCTGGTAAAGGCGACGAAGAGGTTGATGGAGGCGACCGGCATCACCACGGTGTGTGTGACTGGGCGCGACGCCGGGATGCATGCGGCCGGTGGCGAACGGCCGCTCGATCGGCGAGTAGGGTCTCGCTGCAGAACTTAGGCCAGTCCCGCTATTCCCCACGGTGGGCCCCACTGTCGTGGAAATGGCCACGACAGTCCCTGCCATAGGCAGCGATTGAGAGTTTCGTGAGGAAGAGTTGGCGGCCATCTGCGGTGCGAGATGGGGGCAGGTGCACAGGGGTTTACCTAGGTTCGGCCCCCCGGAGGGTTAAGACCTACTCCTGCTAGATTGGATTATGAGAGAGCGAGTTACAAGGGCGGCGAGCTCGGCGGTTGGGCAGCGAGTCGCTTGAGGGGGTGTATGATGGAATGTAAGTCTCTACGATACCCTAGGGAGGTTTATATATGAAGCACCTCCCAGGGTTTACAAGTTGTCCCCGAACAAGATAAGGATCTGGGGGCTTTTGACCTAATCCGACTGGGCTTCTGCTACGCTCATGGGCTTCCAGTCGCCAGTCGATGGGCCTCTTCTTTCCACAGAGTCCAGCCGCTGTCCTCCAGGCGTAGTCGCGGGCCTTCCGGCCCACTCGAAACCTACTACTGAGCATACCCCCTTTGGCATATCCCCATCAGTAGTACTTACCTTGCCCAAGAGAGACCAGCTGAAATATGTTCTCTAGATCCATTTTCGAGCATCAAATAATGTGGCCGAGTATGAAGCGCTCGTGCATGGACTTAAAGTGGCAAAGGAAGTTGGGATACATCCTATACAATGCTTTAGTGATTCCAATTTGGTGGTGCAGCAAGTATCTGGTACGTGGGACACCCTAGATGCAAACATGGACCTTTATAGATTTCATATCCAGAAGATATGTGGGTACTTTGAGGGATGCAAATTCCATCACGTACCTCGGCTTGAGAATGAAGAAGCCGACATACTGTCTAAGTTGGGGTCATCTCGGCAACCTATCCCACCAGGAGTTGCGTTGGAGCATCTAAGAAAACCATCTATCACCCCTTCACCAGAATCTGAACCAATCTATATCCCGGCAAACCCTAGATCAGAAGCCACCCCAATGGAGATTGATTGGGCGAACACCTCAGCAAACCCGGGAACTACCTCGGCAAACCCGGGGACTGCCCCGCAGAACCCAGGGACTGTTCAGCTTGATCCAGCGGGAGTCATGTCGGTGGATGCAATGGAAGTCGACAAAGAACATTTCCCAATCCGTGATATACCAACATGGGCAAAGCCAATATTTGAGTTCTTGAAGGATGGAACCTTGCAAAGTGATGAGATACTTTCAAGGGAGATCCATAGGAGAGCAAAGGCATACACCATTATCAACACCGAACTATACAAGAGAAGTGTAACAAGTGTTCTGCAGCGGTGTCTTAATCCGGAAGAAGGGGGTTGACATCATCCAAGATATACATCAGGGGGAATGTGGGCATCACGCCTTGTCCATGGCCTTAGTGGCAAAAGCTTTTCAGCATGGATTTTACTGGCCAAGTGCCTTGGAGCAATCCAAGGATCTAGTAAAGAAATGCAATGGCTATCAGAGGTACACCACCAAGACACACATGCCAATTTCGGAGCTGAAAACTATACAAATCACTTGGCCATTTATTGTGTGGTGCTTGGATATGGTTGGTCCATTTAGGTCAGCAAAAGGAAACATGACCCATATCTTGGTCATGGTCGACAAATTTACCAAGTGGATTAAGGTAAAGCCAATAAGAAAATGTGATGGAGCTACGGCCGTGACTTTCCTCAAAGATATTATTCTGAGATATGGCTATCCTCACAGTATCATAACTGATAATGGCACCAATTTGTCGGAAGGAGCATTTGCACGATTCTACCGGGATAAAAAGATGCGGCTAGATGTTGCGTCAGTAGCCCACCCCGCATCGAACGGATAGGTGGAAAGATCCAACGTACTAGTTTTTTCCGGGATAAAACCCCGGCTCATTGAGTCGCTGCAAAGATTAACGGGGTGCTGGATAAAAGAACTACTAGCGGTACTATGGAGCTTAAGAACAACTCGGAATCGATCAACATGCTATATGCCATTCTTTCTGGTATATGGGGAAGAAGCTATATTACCAGCTAACATAGAGCATGACTCGCCCAGGGTCGCCCAATACACAAAAGCCAAACTGCAGGAAGCCCGGCAAAATGATGTTGATCTGCTGGAAGAAGCAAGAGAACTGGCCTTGTCCAGATCCGCCATATATCAGCAAAATCTCTGACGCTACCATAGCCGAAAAGTAAACCCCTGAGTTTTCCAGGAAGGTGATCTAGTACTTCGACTGGTGTAGCGCACTGCCAGCATGCATAAGTTATCCCCCATGGGAAGGGACATTCATTGTAAGCAAAGCACTACACAATGATGCCTACTATCTCATCGATGTACAGCTGCAGGAGAAAAACAAGGCGGACAGGTGATGACCCACAAGTATAGGGGGTGTATCGCAGTATTTTCGATAAGTAAGAGTGTCGAACCCAACGAGGAGCAGAAGGTGCTGGCTAGTGGTATGGATCAGGAATTCTCTGCAAATACTTAGCAAACAGATTTTTAGGGGTTTTCGATAAAGCAAGTAAACAAAGTACGAGTAAATAAAAGACAGTAGGAATAAATGCAGCAAGTGGCCCAATCCTTTATGCAGCAAAGGACAAGCCGGTTGTATTTCTATAGATGACCAAACGTTCTCGAGGACACATGGGAAGACTGTCAAGTGCTTTCGCTTCATATAGTCGATTAATCTTCTTTAGCTTGCTAAGTGTTGTGTGGGTGAGCCTGTGCTAATGTACCGCCCCATCCAAGACTAATACATACTTGTGATTATAGCCCCTTGCAAACATCCGTAAGTACAAGAAAGTAATTAAGGTAGAAACCTAACCACAGCTTTAAACTCTAAGACACTTACGTCCCTTGTGCAATGGTTTCCTAACGGGGGTTCCGGTTTCTGTCACTCCGACAACCCCTACGATTAGTAGCCAAATACACAATGCATTCCCCTAGGCCCATATAGGTGAAGTGTCATGTAGTCGACGTTCACATGACACCACTAGAAGAAGTACACCACAACTTAAATAACAATCTATTGAATCTTTCTCAACGCAACTCCACTACTAACAACAAGACTTCTCCCATGTCCTCAAGAACAAAACGAACTACTCACAAGACATCATATGGATAATGATCAGAGATGAAATAATGATGTATAACAATCTGAACATAAACAATAATACAATGGTTCACTCAATAGCATCAACTACAAATAGTAATCAACACCGGGAAAGTTTCCCCTATGAACTATAGCAAGATTCAACCAATTGTTACAGCAATATGGAGATGGTGACGAGGGTGCTGATGGTAATGATGATGGTGATGATGATGATGATGATGATCCCGATGAAGCCTAGCTTGATGGTGGTGTGGATGGCGACGATCTTCCCTCTCCGGGAAGGAATTCCCCCGGCAGAAATCTGTCTGCCGGAGAGATCTTTCTCTCTCGGTGTTTTCCGCCCCGCAGAGGCGGCGGAATCTTTCTGTGGTCGCTCCCCGAGTCTTAGGGTTTCGTGGGGATGATATACGCCAGAGGGGAGAGGCTAGAGTGGGCCAGGGCAGCCACACCACTCCCAGGCGCGGCCTAGGCCTGCCCGCGCCATGGGGTGGTGTGGGCCCCCTGTGGCCCACCTCCACTCCATCTTCTGGCATCCTCAGTCTTTTGGAAAAATAGAATTTTCCTTATATTTTCCCATATTTTCTGATCTTTGCGAATTTTGCCTCCAAACAGCACCTTTTCCATCAAAATCCTGACTACAGCGGTCCATGCTCCAAAAGTCATCAACCATGCAAAAACAGATGAAATAACATAAGTATCACCTCTCAATACGAAATATATCAATGAATAATAGTGAATTAAGACATAGAATAGTGATGCAAAATGGACGTATCAACTCCCCCAAGCTTAGACTTTGCTTGTCCCCAAGTGAAACTGTGCTCAATAAACATGACCTCGGGTTTATGGAGTGAAGAGTCGATAAAAGAATACGGACAAGAAGCATCACATTCATCAAATACATAGATCATAATAGAGGATAACTCACTATTATATAACTCAACTTGCAATGAGTAAAGGAAACACAATAAAGATACATAGAGTAAATCATAATTGGTAATGGCAAACTTAGCTCTCGGTCGAAGAATAGTTGATAATTTGCTGGAGTTCACCAATAGCTGGTTTTCAAAGAAAGATTTCAAAGTAGTAAACTTCAAGATAAGAGCAATGTGCAAAACAAGGAACATAAGAAACATGAATGCATAAATCATCATATGAATGAATGAAACACATCAACTCAAAATACTTGCTGAGATAGAAGGGAATAGGTTTACTGACTCAACTGCAAAGTAAAAGAAAGGCCTTTCGCAGAGGGAAGTAGGGATTGCAAGTCTCATAAAGAGCTCCCAAAAATTATGATACTTACTAGCTTTTAGCTCTCATTGCCCCTATCATAGGCATCTTTTGGTGATTAAGGTTAAAGTGACACAACTAAGAGGATATGCTTGACAAGTTATAAGTTGAAATCGCATGCCCCTTACTTATGAGTACCGATCCTCATGCTACTCAACTTCAGTCACGAGCAAGCTCTTGTCATTGTAAATACATGCGTATCATTGAGAACCGCCAACGGGGTACCCCTTGCACATGACACAGGAGCTATCCCATAATCAAAATGACAAGGCAAGCAGACAGTGAGCATCTCAGCGACCTTTTTATTTGATATTTGCATAGGATTTTATTGAGGATGCTTCATAGAATGCTCACTATAGTTATGCCGCAAGTTTCCACCATGATTAGGCATGGCTTAGGCTAGCGGCCCAGGCGTTTCTCTAACACACATATTAACTCCATGATCTTACAAGTTCCACTTTTATTTCACACCGCCGGGATCCATAAGCAAAAGAACATGATATCAACTAGGTACAAAGTCCCAAATGAAGTGTTGAAAGCGGTCCCCATGATACATGGTTCGGCTAACTTCAACTCATAAAGCGCAAGCATACATGCAACAAAGACGGACCCAATGGTTCAAGTTTATTAAATGCAAGAAAGTAAAGTGTGCCATCAAGTTCGTGAGAGCTTTAATCACTAATTTTCACATAACAAGTTTAATTTGGGAGGTAGACAAAACATGAATTTACTTGGAATCGCAATAATGCTACTAGGTAGGTATGGTGGACGCAAATGGCAAGGGTTTTGGTTTAAAGGAGTGGATGCACGAGAAGAATTCCCTCTCAGTATAGGTTTCTGGCTAGCAAGGCTGGGTAGCAAGTATAAGAGTTGAAGGAAACAAACAAGCATACAAATGATAAAGACAAACATGCAATCTTCCTTGGAATCACAAAAGATCTTAACTAGAGAATACTAAACTTATGAGCAAATCAAGAAAGAAAGATGATGAAATTATTTTCCTCTAGAGTACTACTATCTTTTTCAATCAACTCTCAAAAATAGTGTTGCTACTGACGGAGCCAGGTTTGCCAAAACCAACTAAATTAACTCGATGATCCTAGAGTGCTACCAATACTAACAACAAGATCAATCATATAACCACGAATTGAAAACTAATATAAGCTATGCAAAAGAGTGAATGATAGAATTTATCATTAATATTCCATAACGGAAAATCACACCAAGGGATACATATCTAACGAGAGAGGGGACACTTCCATAATGCAAACCATACTACAAAATAACTCCTCTATTCATGATATGACTCTACTAATAAGGTAAAAAGATAGAAGATAGTGATATGATACCGCGACACTCCCCCAAGATTGGAACAACCCAAGGGGATGCCAAACCTGATGATGAATTACTCCTTAGGTGGTGGTGGTATCCTCTCAATGAGATCTTTGATAAGTTTCCCCAAGTGCTCAATCTCAAAGGTGAGATTACGAATAAGCTGCGGGTTTTTCTCAATGCGGCCCATGATCATGTCGGGTTGAGAATTCCAGCTCTTGCTATTCTTTCCCCACTCTTCCTCCTTGAAGTCTTCTTTTCTTGCATGCCTAGAACGAGGCAAATCCCAATTGGAGGGTAATTTCTCCTTGGGCATATTCTGGTATTGATGCTCATGGATAAGGGTATGGAAAGGATTCTTGGTGCGTGAAGGAAGTGACCAGGGATCTAAACGGTGATGAGGAGGCTTCCCTCCAATGGCTGGGTTTGCCACCACTCCAATGCTTGCAATGGTAGTGCCGGTATGCGGATGTTGGCTTTGCTCCTGTTCACCTTCACTCTTGATCTCCTTCTCCTTCCCGAGGTCTTGGAGGTCTTCCTCCATAGGCTCCTTACCTTTATCCTTGGCAGACACCATTGTGCTTCTAAACTTTCAAAGAGTATGTCCTGGGAGAAATAGATCGAAACAAAAACACGACGAAAACACGATAAACGAGCCTCGGGGGATCCGAGGGGTTATATATTATGAAGTTTCATATCAAAAGGAAGGTACTGGGAGAAAATGAGTCGGAGGCGGAGTCCTGGGTGGTCTCACCACCTGGTGGCACGACCAGGGGAGGGCCCGCGCCATGGGGTGGTGTGGGCCACCCCGGCTCCGGTTTCGTCCCTTTTTCGCTTCGAAACTTTCCTTATCGACTGAAAACTGCAAAAATATAGTTGTATTGTATTTTTGCGGAACTTTTCTTACCAGAATCATTACCTTTTTGAACACAGACTCTGCAGGTCTCTGAATTTGGTATTTAGTGGATTCTTCTGGAGTCACCATTTGAATCATCAATATCTTCATCTTCATACACTTATTACTTGAGTCATAAAACCCTTCTCTTCCATATTACACCATTGTCTCCACTTCCTGGAAATTTCTTTCACACAAAACTTCACACAGTTCTCATTAGCAACATTAGTATAAGTGAAGTGATAAAACCTTTTGAGTCCAACTTCAACTAAAAACCATCAAAACATAAGCTACTGTAGCAACTCCTTCCAAAAACCCAAAAAGAATTCAAAAAGGAGATCGAATAAAGAAGCAAATGCAAGAGTGGCAAAATCTCTTAAAACAGACCAGCAGGTAAAGATCAATTTTTCCGAAAATCTTCTGTTGCTCAAATCAAAAAGTGAAAACCTAACAAAAGTTAAATAACAACCTGGGGCAGAAACACAAAAACTTACAGCTCAATCCGACATACAGAGATCTCTCACGAATTTTTACGGTGAAGCACAAAAATCTGTTTCGGGACAACAACTTCCCCAAATATTACTTCTCTCTCATTAGAGGTTGATCTTGACACAAAAACCAAAAAAACGGATAAGGAGCGGTTATTACCGAAGTAATAAATTCCAAGACTCAAAGAAACAAAAAAAAACTAAAAGCAAAAACAAATTGGGTTGTCTCCCATAAAGCTCTTTCTTTATAGCCATTAAGATGGGCATGATTAATTTGAAGAACCTCTCATAGGGATATGGATTGAAGTGAAAGAGAGCATTAAGAAGAAAAAACACACACACACACATTTAAGTCTAACCTGTTTCCTATGCAAGGGGATTTTGTAAACAAACAAGTTATTGAAACCAAAGGCAACTTGCATAAGAAGGCAAAAGAAGTGCAACACAAAGACTTTCAGCATAAAACGGGGAAACTTGATATTATTGAGATACACAGGAACACTTTTTCCTCTTTCATAGTAACTTTCAGTATCATGTATAAACTTAACAATATATATATCACAAGGACCATCATAACAATGATCACTTATTCTAGCAGAAAACACATGAATACTAGCTCTCATAGCACTACTATGTGAAACAATTTTAGAGGTATCCTTACAAAGGATAGTGTGTCCCTCTTCCTCATACTTAATGACAAAGTCTTTCACATTTGCTATTATAGGTTCATCAACCATTTGTTTATCAGGTTCAACAGCTTTATTCATACTTTCATCTACCATAGTAGCCATCATAGAATGTTCATTTACCTTAACTAGAAAAGGCATTTTCTTCAGGTAAAACATGATTAACAGTATAAACTTCAGTATTTCTTGTAGGAACACTCTTAGCAATATCTTTATAAGGTTTGTGATACTTATTCCACTTCTTTTTTGGCACTTCAATGTAGGAAGCAAAAGCCTTTAAATAAGAAGCAATAGCTTGAGAGTCTAGACCATAAGCATTTTTAATATTTTGAAAGTCATCAGTTCCCATAAAAGATTCAATGCATTCATAATCATAATTTATACCTGACTTTCTGCCTTTGTCATTCTCCCAAGCTTCAGCATTGTCTTGAATACGGTACAGAAGATCCCATTTAGCTTCTTCTTCCATACGAGTGAATGATCCAGCACAAGAAGCATCCAATAAATCTTTGTCATGTAGAGGGAGCCTTGCATAAAAGTTGTTAATAATAATATTGTTGGGGAGCTCATGAATGGGACATTTGAGCATTAGTAACTTCAATCTCCCCAAGCTTGAGTTGTACTCTCTCCATTAAGAGGCCAAAAGTTGTATATTTGATTCTGATATTTATGAATCTCACTAGGAGGATAAAACTTTGAATAAAAGAGAGGCACTATTTCCTCCCATTCCAGAGCTTGACCATTCTTTAGCAGCTTATACCATTCCTCGGCTCTTCCTTTCAGTGATAATGAGAATAACTTCTTCTTAACTTGATCTGTAGTAATACATGCACACTTGAACAACCCGCATAATTCGTGTATAAAGAGTAAATGATCACCGGGATGGACAGTTCCATCCCCAACATAGTAGTTATCCGTAACACGATCAATAATTCTTGGAGGTATTTTGAAAACATCTCTCTCAGCAGGTGGTGGCTTATCTACTACCTTAGCAGTGGTAGTAGCATTACCAAATAAGAAACTCAATGAATTATCCATAACAAAAATAAAGAAACTAGCAGAAGTAAACAATACTCACAGTAGAAGTTTCCTTTACCAGTTCCACTCTCCAATAGCGCTTCACTCCCCCGCAACGGCGCCAGTAAATAGTCTTGATGACCCACAAGTATAGGGGGTGTATCGCAGTATTTTCGATAAGTAAGAGTGTCGAACCCAACGAGGAGCAGAAGGTGCTGGCTAGTGGTATGGATCAGGAATTCTCTGCAAATACTTAGCAAACGGATTTTTAGGGGTTTTCGATAAAGCAAGTAAACAAAGTACGAGTAAATAAAAGATAGTAGGAAAAAATGCAGCAAGTGGCCCAATCCTTTATGCAGCAAAGGACAAGCCGGTTGTATTTCTATAGATGACCAAACGTTCTCGAGGACACATGGGAAGACTGTCAAGTGCTTTCGCTTCATATAGTCGATTAATCTTCTTTAGCTTGCTAACTGTTGTGTGGGTGAGCCTGTGCTAATGCACCGCCCCATCCAAGACTAATACATACTTGTGATTATACCCCCTTGCAAACATCCGTAAGTACAAGAAAGTAATTAAGGTAGAAACCTAACCACAGCTTTAAACTCTAAGACCCTTACGTCCCTTGTGCAATGGTTTCCTAATGGGGGTTCCGGTTTCTGTCACTCCGGCAACCCCTACGATTAGTAGCCAAATACACAATGCATTCCCCTAGGCCCATATAGGTGAAGTTTCATATAGTCGACGTTCACATGACACCACTAGAAGAAGTACACCACAACTTAAATAACAATCTATTGAATCTTTCTCAACACAACTCCACTACTAACAACAAGACTTCTCCCATGTCCTCAAGAACAAAACGAACTACTCACAAGACATCATATGGATCATGATCAGAGATGAAATAATGATGTATAATAATCTGAACACAAACAATAATTCAATGGTTCACTCAATAGAATCAACTACAAATAGTAATCAACATCGGGAAAGTTTCCCCTATGAACTATAGCAAGATTCAACCAATTGTTACAGCAATATGGAGATGGTGATGAGGGTGCTGATGGTGATGATGATGGTGATGATGATGATGATCCCGATGAAGCCCAGCTTGATGTTGGTGTTGATGGCGATGATCTTCCCTCTCCGGGAAGGAATTACCCCGACAGAAATCTGTTTGCCGGAGAGATCTTTCTCTCTCGGTGTTTTCCGCCCCGCAGAGGTGGCGGAATCCTTCTGTGGTCGCTCCCCGAGTCTTAGGGTTTCGTGGGGATGATATACACCAGAGGGGAGAGGCTGGAGTGGGCCGCCACTCCCAGGCACGGCCTAGGCCTGCCCGCGCCATGGGATGGTGTGGGCCCCCTCTGGCCCACCTCCACTCCATCTTCTGGCATCCTGAGTCTTCAGAAAAATAGAATTTTCCGTATATTTTCCCGGATTTTCTGATGTTCGCGAATTTTGCCTCCAAACAACACCTTTTCCATTAGAATCCTGACTGCAGCGTTCCATGCTCCAAAAGTCATCAACCATGCAAAAACAGATGAAATAACATAAGTATCACCTCTCAATATGAAATATATGAATGAATAATAGTGAATTAAGACATAGAATAGTGATACAAAATGGACGTATCAACAGGTCCGACTAGGAATCCAAGCGTCCATGGAATGTAGCTCTACTTTGCCCATTTTACACTTAGCCAAAAGTGTACGTATCTTGAACTGCTGGCAATGAGCTTATCAATGAAACCTCGGCACCCCGAGCAGAAACTCGGGGACTGCCTTAATAGTGATTGTCGTTTCTGCATTTAGTTTTTTATATGTCGCCTGGCTTAAGTTTCTTACACCTTAGTCAGATTAGTAATGTGTAGGAACCAAAAACCCAACTCTTTGACTTGCTGCTGTACAACAAGAATTGGCTTCATGGCAAGCAAGAGAACACGTTTGGAATTGCTAAGCACATGAAAAATGACTAAGGAAAGGAACGTAATCGAGCTGGCATTTGTTATTCGGACTAACCCATGTATTTACTTTACTTCTATTATGTTGATATATTTTGAGCTAATCCTAAAGTTTCGATTATTGTTAAGTCAATTTTTTGAACCTCGGTCTCGTAAGTCAAAAACCAAGTCAAGGTAGACGCGAGCCGAATCATAAAATTGGGAGAACAAGAAAGTGGAACTCGGGGACTTCCCCAAGTTAATCCAATATAAAAGACTTAGCGGTAGCAAAACATCACATTGTGCATATTACATCTGCACCCAGCATACCAGGGATGTAACGAATTCTAAAGTTTTTTTTGCTCAAGGAGCAGCAAGAGGGGGCAAGTCGGCCTCGATGGGGAGACCTTGGTTTCTGCCTCATCATCTGGAATAGCGTTGGCATCTTCATCTCCCTCGGCGAAGTCCGAAGCTTCTTGCTCTTTGCCATCTGAACACCCTTCGACGTAAGCATCGTCGATGGATTGAAGGAAACTCAGCCCTTCATTCCATTGATGGAAAAAGGCATACTAGATGAAGTTGTAGGCACAAGCTTTGCATTGAGCAATGCACTCTAGGTCATTATTCCACTTGGATCCAGTGCGCATGTGGTTGAGAATCTTCAAGTCCAGGCCTTCGTACCAACACATCACGAAGCTCAAGGTCGGGCCAGCTCTAGTGCGCACAGTAGATTCCCTCCAAAGGTCAAGTTGAGTCTCGCACTCCATCATTTTTGCAATTAAAGGTGTAGGACCTTCAAGAGTAGGATCATTGGGACAAAGGGCACTAAAGATCCGAACAATGGTGGTCATGATATCTGAACCATAGCTCTTCATGGGTTCAACCCAGGCTGCAAGGCTCACCAGGGTATCTGATGACCCACAAGTATAGGGGATCGCAACAGTCTTCGACGGAAGTAAAACCCAATTTATTGATTCGACACAAGGGGAGCCACAGAATATTTATAAGCCTTAACAACTGAGTTGTCAATTCAGCTGGACCTGGAAATAGTCTTGCTCACAGTAGTTTATCAGTAGTAACAATTTTGTAATAGCAATAGCAAAGTAATAGCAGTAGTAAAAGTAAAGACAGTAGTAACAATTGCAGTAAACAGTAGGATTAAAGTGCGGTAGGCATAGGGATGGATGGACGGGCGTTGCATGGACAAGAAAATTCATGTAGCAATCAAGATATAGGGCATTTGTAGATAAATAAGGTAAAGCATCCAAGTACTAAATAATCATAGGCATGTGTTCCATATAGAGTCATACGTGCTCGTAATGAGAACTGTACAATATCTTTTGTCCTGCCAGCCAGTTGCAGCGGGGCCTCAAGGGAATCTACTGGCAATTAAGGTGCTACTTTTAATAGAGCACCAGAGCAAAGCATTAACACTCTGTGAACACACGTGATCCTCATAGCACAGCCATCCCCTCCAGTTATCCCGATTCTTGTCACTTTGGGGCCTCTGGTTCTAGACAACAATATGTGTATACAACTTGCAGGTCAGATCATAAATAATACTATCATCATGAATCAAGATATGAAATCATGGCACTCGGGCCCAAGTGACAAGAATTAAGCATAACAAGTTGCAACAATGTCAAAAAGCACTAACAATAGATACTAGGCACCATGCCCTAACAATCTAATGGAATTACATGAACGATCTCATCTAATCCCTACCATCCCCATAGCCTACTACAGGGGTTTACTCACTCATGGATGGGGGAATATTGGATGGTTGATGGAGAAGCGATGGTGATGATGATGGCGATGATCTCCTCCAATTCCATGTCCTGGCAGGGTGCCAGAATGGTGTTTTTGGTTCCGAATTGCGGTCTCTGGTCGTGGCGGCACATCAGAACTCTATGTAGAAAAACGTCAAACACCCCTTTGTTTTTAGGTCAGAGGGCTTATATAGGCGAAAGGAGAGGTCGAGGCGGAGTCCGGGGCGGCCACACCACCTACTGGCACGGCCAGGTGGTGTGGGCCCCTCATGGCCCTTCTTCGTCTCGTCTTCTGGCTCCGTGAGTCTTTTGGTAAAATAGGAGTTTTGCGATATTTTCCGGGATTTTTCCTGAAAGTTGATTTTCTGCACAAAAACGAGACACCAAAGAAATTCTGCTTAAAACAACGTTAGTCCGCATTAGTTGTATCCGAATCACAAAAATTAGGGAAGAAACAATAGCAAAAGTGTTCAGGAAAGTAGATACGTTTTGGACGTATCAACTCCCCCAAGCTTAGCTTATTGCTTGTCCTCAAGCAATTCAGTTGAAAACTGAGCGCGATAAAAGAAACTTTCACGAACACATTTGCTTCATAAGATGTATATATTCCCAGCATGTGATCAAATACTTAGGCAGTTCATAATAAAGAGTATGCAAATAAGTTTACCCAGTGGTCATGCAAGATATGAAGAGATTCCAACCCATTAATAATAAGCAACATGGCACATAAGCATATGCAGGATTGTAGTGCTCATAAGAAGATATGATAAAGTGGTGTCTCACTTGCCTTTCTTTGGAGCAAAACATAAATGGCAAGGCACCTCTGAAGTTTAAGTGAAGACTAGAAATAATATCAAAGATACAAGCGTCAAAGTTATGCCATAATTAACCGTGTCTTGGTACAAGCACATTACACTAATAATGACAACTTTGCTTTCGGGAAAGTGCTCAAAGAATAAACAGTGACTCAACATAAGAGTGAAAGAAAATATTTAAAAGTTTGAAAGGCTTCAAAATGTTGAAAGTATGGTACTCATTAGATTTGAGCTCTCATTGCCCCTATCATAAGCATCTTTAGGTGATTAAGGTTAAACTGAGCAAATATGAGGATATGCTTGACAAGTTATAAGTTGGAAATCTCATGCCCCTTGCTTATGAGTGCCGAACCTCATGCTACTCAACTTTAGTAACAAGTAAGTTCTTGTCATTGTAAGTACATGTGTATCATAGAGAACCGCCAACGGGGTACCCCTTGCCCCATGATATAGGAGCTTTCCTATATCAAAATGACAAGGCAACAGATAATGAGCATCTCAGCAATCCTTTTATTTCCTATTTGCATATGTTTTTTTCCTATTTTCATCGGTTTGTTTCTTTTTTTATTGAGGATGCTTCACAGATTTCTCACTATGGTTATGCTGCAAGTTTCCACCATGATTAGGCATGGCTTAGGCTAGCCGCCTGGGCATTTCTCTAACACGTATACAAACTCCATGAGCCTTACAAGCTCCCCTTTCATTTCACACCACCGGGATCCATAAGCAAAAGAACATGATATCAACTAAATAAAGTGCAATGTTGAAAGCATTCCCCATGATAACATGGTTCTGCTAATCCACAACTTAAAAAAGCAAAAGCATATACGCAACATAGATGGGCACAATGGTTCAAGTTTATTAAGTGCAAGAAAGTAAAGTGTGCCATCAAGTTCATGAGAGCTTTACTAACTAATTTTCACATAACAAGCAAACCTTTTTATTGGAAGAAAACAAAGCATAATAAATATGCAAGGAATAGCAATAATGCTAATAGGTAGATATGGTGGACTCTTTTCGACAACTTTGGTTTTGGGGAGTTGGATGCACGAGTAAAGGTTATACTCAGCACAAGTGAAGGCTAGCAATAGAAAGTGAGCGACAATCGAGAGAGCAGTAATTGTCATAATCATGCTTGCGACAAAACAAAATTAATAGTGGGATAAAAGTGACACGAGAACTCTGAGGCAGAATAAATCATCGAGGCTTAATTGACTTTCCGTTTAGTCATATGCATGCGTGAGCATGTGCCAAGTCGATTCAATTAGAACATTCAGAGGAGGACACCACAATGTCATACCAAGTTATGAATAGAACAATGCAAACAAACATTTATATGACATCTTATGAACTAATAATGGATTGGAACTGACCATAACAAGGGAAGGACTACTAAGCATCCATTAAATAACATACACCTTACATAAACAGACTAAGCATACTCACAATGATGAGTATATGTACAAAAATGAAAACAAATAGAGTTCATACCAGCCTCTTACCATACCTCGAGTTTTCATAAATCATCATTGCCTTTCACTTAAGTGACTTGAATAATAAGATAAAACCAAACTCCAAGGAGTCATTGAGGACCACTGAATCCTGCAACGAACTTTACAAAACCAGAGAAGAACCACAAATATTTTTGCTTTTTCAATTTTTAAAGGCAAGAACCGAAGGAAAGAGCAAGCAAAGCGAAACATTTTTGGGTTTTCGATTTTTAAAGGCAAGAACCAAAGGAAATAGCAAGCAAAGCAAAATATTTTTGGGTTTTTCGAATGATCAAAATAAAGCTAAAAAGGATGAAGAAAACCAAGGCTAAAAGATAAAGAAGCAAACAAAGGGGAATAACAAAAATATTTTTGGTCTTTTTGTGTTTTGGAAAGCAAAAATAAAGCAAGAACAAAAACTAAAAAGAAAAGGAAACATGGATATAAAAAGTACCGACTGAACATGATATGTAGATGAGTGTGATGTCGGTATACCTCCCCCCAAGCTTAGGATTTTTTCCTAAGTGGGTACCAACCCCACCGCGTGTAGGAACTCCAAGCCGACGGGTCATCATAAGAATGATCATGATTAGGCCCTTGCGAAGAAGAAGAAATTCCCCAATCATATGCAGGCTGCTGGTACGAAGACTCCCCCTCGTTGGAGGGCTGGACCAAATCATCTGTAACCTCCCTTCCAGCATCCTGCTCTTGCTGGGAGAGCTCCCCCGGATATGTATCGAGATCTTCCTCAGTGAGTGACCATCCTACCCTTGTATAAAGGTTAAAAAAATAGACGCAGGAAAAAGAACCACACGCTCGAACTTACCCCTTCTCTAGGCAGCCTTGAGAAAGGTTATTTCATAAGATAAATCACTCAAATTAGCCTAAGCAGAAACGAATTTATGTTGTATCTTGGAATTCAGATCAAGCCTCTCTATGGGAAACTGTAAGTCTGAATGATGAGGCACTACACCATGCAAAGCTAATAAACGAGAGGCGATGAGGCCTCCACAAATTCCACCTTTCTCACGGTTAGCAGCAAGACGGAAAGCTATCAGAGCACCCAAGTTATAAGTTCTATCTTGTTTTAAGGCAACTGAGATAAAGGCTAGATCATATGAGGATAATTTACCAGCAGTTTTCCTAGCAAGAATGCACTTGGTAATACAGTAGGGAAAGTATCGAATAGACGAGAGATGAATATTACGAATTTTACCACTCTCCTTTGAGAAACTGCTTCCTTGGCAAATCTCTGCATACAAGTCCACGAGTGGTGTAGGCCACTCTCTAATCCTTTCACACGAACCCCACTGTGGTACTTTAATAGCTGCACAAAAATCATCAAAAGGGAGATTGACAGCTATATTGTAAATTTTGTAATGAACCATGGGGTTAGGCAAGGACCAACTAAATTAAAAATCCTGCACCATAGACATAGTTAGTTTCACATATTGGTAATGTTCATCTCCCACAAACTTCTCTAGTCCTGCATTAGAAATTAGAGTATGGAAATCTTGAGAAATCCCTACAGCCCTCATGAATTCGGGGAATGGATAAATAGAAGGGAAAACTTTTTCCTCACGTTGAACTTCCATAACCTCGGGCACCCGTAATTCATGTTGGTTGAGTTGGTGTTCATTCATCTCCTTTTCTGAAATTTTAGACAACCATCATACAAGTGATTACAAAGTGATTACATAATGAAAGGAACTACTTATAGGGGCTTGTAAGAGGCCTAAACATGCATCAAAACAACTTCTCTAATCAAAGAACAAGCATGCAAGCTCATATAACATGTCACCTATAGTAGCAAAATACTCAAGATATAATCTACCAATCACAAATCTACTTGGACAAGCAGAGGAGTCACATACCGGAGAACAAATGCTCCAAATCTCAGCAGCAAAGATGGGCTGAGAAAGGAGATCGAAAATCGCGAGCAATAACAGCAAGAAGACGGGTTGAGCAATGAACTGATATTTTCTCGGGAGAGAGAAGGTAGTGGCAGGAAGGAGAATAAGTGGAGGGCCAGGGGTGGCCCACACCATGGCCAGGTGCACCCCTGGTGTGGCTGCGCCACTAGGTGGTGTTCCTAACTGGTGGGTCCCCTGGGTCATTCTAGGTACTTCTCTGCCCCACCTCGACGTAAAAAATTAATATGAATTTTCTAGAATTTTTTGAGAAACTTTATTTTTGAGCAATTTTCATGTATTAATGAATGATTTTCTGGCAGAAAAATGGCTTTGGAATGATGCAAAAACAAAACAAAACTAAAACTTCAGAAGTTCTAAGACACTTTAATATGCAAGCAACTAGCAAAAGAAAAGTAAACTAAGTGAAAGAAAAAACTAAATGGATAAAATAAAAGTAAGCAAGGATAATCATGGTGAAAACATTGTTTTGTTCATTAAAATCCCTTTGTTAACAAGGTTGATCAGGTCTTGTTACCAAAACAATTTAATATGAAACAAAATTTTGCATTTCACTAAATGATTATGTTATCGCAACCTTGATAGTAATGGTCCCAATCATAGTAATTTCATAGTTTTCTCTTGGTATGGGACAATATATTTCTCCAACTTGGATGCCCTCAATATTTTCAATTGAATTTAGGCCATAGGTCTTATCAATCTTATTGGGGAAATAAACAGTATGTTCCTTGTCATTAACATTAAAAGTTACCTTTCCTTGATTACAATTAATGACAACACCTGTAGAATTAAGAAAAGGTCTCCCAAGAATAATAGACATATTATCATCTTCAGGCATTTCAAGCACAACAAAGTCAGTTACTATCAAGCAATTTTGGGCCACTTGAATAGGAACATCCTCACATATACCAACAGGAATAGTAGTAGATTTATCAGCCATTTTCAAAAAGATATATCAGTTGGTATTCATTTCTCCAACTGAAGTCTCTTGTAGAGAGAAAAAGACATAACACTAATTTTCTGCTCCCAAATCACACAAAGCGGTTCTAACATAACTATTTTTAATAGAGCATGGAATAGTTGGAATCCCTGGGTCTCCAAGTTTCTTTGGAACCTTACCATTAAAGGAATAATTAGCAAGTAAAGTAGAAATTTCCTCATTAGGGATCTTCCTTTTATTAGAGACAGTATCCTTCATCTACTTTGAATAAGGAGGTAATTTAATAGCATCAGTTAAAGGAATTTGCAAAAATAAAGGTTTCATCCACTCACAAAACTTGTTATAGTGTTCTTCTTCCTTTGACTTGTGTTTCTTATCAGGAAAAGGCATTGGTTTTTGGACCCAAGGCTCTCTTTCACTACCATGTTTTTTTGCAACAAAATCTTCCTTAGTGTACTTAGTATTCTTAGTGTGCCTTTCAGGTTCTTCTTCAATTTCTTCTTTATCAGGAGCATCATTTTTCTCATTACCACTATCAGTTTCAGCATTAGAGACAGATATACTATTAGGATTTTTAGCAGTTTTAGAAGATTTTACAACTGTTCTATGTGTCTTTTTATTTCTCTTAGAAGAAGTACCACTATTTTAATTTGTTGGGAATCCTACTCAATTATTTTAGGATGCCCCTCAGGATATAGAGGATCTTGAGTGGCACCACCACTTCTAGTTCTAATTTCATAAGCATGTTTTTCTTTAGAAGCATTAACTAGCAAATCTTTTTGTACTTTATAAGCTGATCAATTTGAGTTTGAACCATTTGGAAATGTTTAACAAGCATTTTAACATCATTGGAGGTTCTTTCCACAATATCCCTCAACTCAATAATAGCTCTAGAGTTTTCCATCAAATGATTCTGCACTCTTTTATTAAAATTATCTTGCTTAACAACAAAGATATCAAATTCTTCTAAGCATTGATCAGGAGGTTTCAAATAAGGAATATCACCTTCATCAAAATGTTGGAGAGAGTGTACCTCAATAGTGGATGAGTGGGAGATTGGCTTACATAACTCTTCTATAGGAGGTAGGTTCTTCACATCTTTAGATTAAATACCCTTCTCCTTAAGACATTTCTTATCTTCCTTCATCACTTCATCATTTAGTTCAATAACTCCCCTCTTCCTTGGTGTTGGTGTTGGCTCAGGCACAATGGACTCGGGTGTAATTGACTCGGGTGAAGTCTAATCATCATAATTCTTGCTTATCTTAGCCATTAATTTCTCAGCTTCTTTAGGAGTTCTCTTCCTGAAAACACAATCAGCACAACTATCCAGGTATGTCCTAGATTCCTCACTTAGTCCATTATAATATATATCAGTAAGTTCATTTTTAGGTATTGGACATACAGGTTGTGCATGAATTAATACACAAAACCTTGCCCATGATTCAGGCAATATCTCCTTTTCTCCCTGTTTAAAATCAAAAAGTTCCTACAAAATGGCATGTCGAGCACTAGGAGGGAAATATTTCTGAAAGAAAGTATCAATCAAGCAATCAGGTCTATTAATAGATCTAGGAGGTAAATTATTAAACCAAGCTTTAGCCTCTCCTTTCAGTGAAAAATGGAAAATTTTAGCAACAAAGTAGGTGCGCATCTTAATATCATCAGAAAATAGGCCACTCATGGTAGAAAGCTCATTCATATGTGCTACATCACTTCCATTTTTAGTCTCATAAAAAGGTTCTTTATCAACAATGGTTATGTAAGATAAATCAAGAGAGAAATCATAATCCTTATCTTTAATGTTTATGGGAGATGTAGCGAACTTAGCATTAGGAGACAATTTAGGTCTAACAGTATGTTTCTCAAGAAGACTCTTAAAGCATTCTTTAATAAATTCATCAGTCATTTCTATATATCCGTCTTCTATATCATAGCTCTCTCTAGACTCTAGTGAACTGACAGGTGTAGTAGTATCTTCATTAGGAGTTTCAGTATTTCCAGCTATAGTTCTAGCAATCGTAGCATCTTGGAAAGGACCTAATGAACCACTCTTATCATGCACAGTAGAAGCAGCATCATAAGTATCAGAAGTTTCAGATTCAGCAGAAGTAGCAGTATGTGTATGTGGTGGTGGTGTAAGGAGCTTACTCATCACAGATGCTGAATCAAGAGCAACATAGGTGTTCAGAACTGTACCTCTCCTTGTAGTGGATGGTAATATAGGAACCTTTCCATCACGAGGTTTACCCATGATGAATGGATAGCAGCGAACAATAGTGATTCCAAGTGAACATGATAAATAGAGCTATGCTCCCCGGCAACGACGCCAGAAAATAGTCTTGATGACCCACAAGTATAGGGGATCATAACAATCTTCGATGGAAGTAAAACCCAATTTATTGATTCGACACAAGGGGGGCCAAAGAATATTTATAAGCCTTAACAACTGAGTTGTCAATTCAGCTGCACCTAGAAACAGTCTTGCTCACAGTAGTTTATCAGTAGTAATAGTTTTGTAATAGCAATAGCAAAGTAATAGCAGTAGTAAAAGTAAAGGCAGTACTAACAATTCCAGTAAATAGTAGGATTAAACCGCGGTAGGCATAGGGATGGATGGACTGGCGTTGCATGCCCAAGACAATTCATGTAGCAATCAAGATATAGGGCATTTGCAGATAAATAAGGTAAAGCATCCAAGTACTAAATAATCACAAGCATGTGTTCCATATATAGTCATGCGTGCTCATAATGAGAACTGAACAACATCTTTTGTCCTGCCATCCCGTTGCAGCGGGGCCTCAAGGGAATCTACTGGAAATTAAGGTGCTCCTTTTAATAGAGCACCAGAGCAAAGCATTAACACTCCATGAACACACGTGATCTTCATATCATAGCCATCCCCTCTAGTTATCCAGATTCTTGTCACTTCGGGGCCTCGGGTTCCGGACAACAATATGTGTATACAACTTGCAGGTAAGATCATAAACAATACTATCATCATGAATCAATAACATGTTCAGATCTGAAATCATGGCACTCGGGTCCTAGTGACAAGCATTAAGCATAACAAGTTGCAACAATGTCATAAAGCACTAACAATATATACTAGGCACAATGCTCTAACAATCTGATGCAATTACATGAACAATCTCATCCTATCCCTACCATCCTCAAAGCCTACTGCGGGGGATTACTCACTCATGGATGAGGGAATCATGGATGGTTGATGGAGAAGCGATGGTGATGATGGCGATGATCTCCTCCAATTCCCCTTCCCAGCAGGGTGCCAGAATGGAGTTTTTGGTTCCGAATCGCGGTCTCTGGTGATGGTGGCGAAGCGGAACTCTATCTGGAAAAACGTCGAACCCCCCCTCTGTTTTTAGGCCAGACGGATTATATAGGCAAAATGAGAGGTTGAGGCGGGGTCGGAGGCGGCCACACCACCTCCTAGCACGGCCTGGCCTGGCCTGCGCGGCCAGGTAGTGTGGGCCCCTCGTGGCCCTTCTTCATCTCGTCTTTTGGCTCGTGAGTCTTCTGGTAAAATAGGAGTTTTGTGATATTTTCTGGGATTTTTCCTAAAAGTTGATTTTTTGCACAAAAACGAGACACCAAAACAATTCTGGTGAAAACAGCGTTAGTCCGCATTAGTTGTATCCAAATCACACAAATTAGAGAAGAAACAATAGCAAAAGTGTTCAGGGAAGTAGATACTTTTTGGACGTATCAGTATCTTCCATATCATAAGGAATTGGTCCGGTGGAAGGACCCACTAGAGTACCCCTCTTCAAACAGAACTTGTTGACGGAAGTGGCAGCAATGGCGTTGCTCTCCGAAAATTTGCCTGAAAATGAGAGTAGTAAGATCAGTAAGTAAGGGAACAAGACCCGAAGAAAGGAATGCCGGCACAAGAGAAAAAACTGACGAGAGATATCATTATTGATCTAAGTCAGCTCCATGAGGCAATCAGCGTTCCTCTTCTTGAGTGTTTCATATTCTGTGTTCACTGACTCAAACTTGACGTCAACGTCCTCAACATATCTTGGTTCTTTTCAAGCTAGGTCGTCAGCCGTTGCTTTTCATCGGAGAAGTTCTGGTCAACCTTGTCCAGCTCGGCCTTTTGGAGATTTTTTCAGTTTTTTAATCTCAGCATTAAGCCAAGTAATCTCATCATCCTTCAGCTAGAGTTTGGCAATTTCATCATCTTTCTTCTTGAGCTCCGCTTGATGATGCCCTGCTTGTTCGGGAAAGTAGAGCATCATGTCACGCAAAGGCACACTATCTTGAAGAGACACTTCAATAGTTTGTTGACCTAGCAGAGCCGAGGTATAATTATCTGTGAAGTTAGAAGGAAAAAGGACAAAGATTGAATAACCAAGGTGAGTTACCTTTTATCTCACCCAAGTTCTTCCTCATGATGATGTTTTCAGCCTCCACTTAGGCTGTGCAATCCGGATCATAAGTTAGTTCGGAGAGTAAATGGCAAAGAGGAATAAAAGTGAAGGTGCAAATGAGATAACTTACCCCTCTTCTTCAGCTCAGCGATCAACACACTATGCTTTGAGCGAAGCTCCTTGTGCGTGTCCAAGATCCGCTGGAACTCGTCGGTGCGATGGTTGGTGGTGATCTGAAAATAAAAATGTTAGCTAATGTATCATAAGGCATATTTGAAACTACTCAAGACCTGGGCCAAGTGAAACTTAACCCTGCTATAGGTGAGTGAATATTTGAAACTACACAAGACCCGGGCCAAGTGGAACTTAACCCTAATCTATGTGAGTGAATATTTGAAACTACTCAAGACCTAGGCCAAGTGGAGCTTAACCCGGCTCTAGGTGATTGAATATTTGAAACTACTCAAGACCCAACCCAAGTGGAACTTAACCAGGCTCTAGGTGAGTGAATATTTGAAACTACTCAAGATCCGGGCCAAGCGGAGCTTAACCCGGCTCTAGGTGAGTGGATATTTGAAACTACTAAGAAGTTTGGTGCAACTAAGGTACTTTCGATTGGAGCATCCGACTGAGTAAAAAATTACTCCCCTGGAGGCTCGGGGACTAGAGTATATATCTACAACTATTTGCGCATATATAAAGAGAGGACGAAAAAGCTTACCTCTATCATCCTGCCAACAATAGAAATAGCCTTGGAAGTAGTATTCATCTGGGCGCTGAACTCGGCTGGACAGAACTTCTCCGGGTTGTCGGAGTTGAGGTCGAAAAACTCGGCATCATTCCAATTGTTAACATACTCAATCAGAGGACCGTAGCTCTCCCCACTAAGCGTCTGGGTAGTGACCAAACCTTTGGCGTGAGCTGCTTACCTGGCGGATTGTGCTGCGGCCGGGCTGGTTTGTAGAGTAAGTTGTTTACCAACAACAGATCCAAGAGAAGCAAAGCCAGAGGCAGTGCTCCCCTTCTTCATCATGGACGCAAGAGCACGTTGTCCATATTTGACAGTTGATCCTTTAGGGGCCTGGTTTTTTGGTCGCCTCAGAAGCCTGTTGGCCCTTGGCAGCATCAACACCTTTCTTGGCCTTGGTTCCTGATTTGGGTTACTACTGCGAAGAGGTGGTTTGCGCTCCGGGTTTGTCCTGAGGCTTATGCTAAAATATATCTTTGGTAGAAGGAATTGGCGCAGAGGGTTTGGCCTTTGAGCTGGGCTGAGCTTGGTCATCTCGCCGAGTCTGGGGAGACTCGAACGAGGCAGGAGGAACTGAAGTAGAAGAACTTGGAGTTGGAACTGGTGCTGGAGTTAGCTGAGGTTGAACTTGAGACGGTGCCGGAGTTACCGGCACCTCAGTGGCAACTGGTTCGGTGCCAACATTGTTGGCTCCTTCATTATCTTGTTGCTGGGCAGACGAAGCACTTGGCTTGTCCGTCATAGGCATATCCTCAGCAGCACTAGTTCCCTCTGCACCAACGTTGCCCTCCTCTTGCTGAGATGGGCTAAGATTCGGTACGGCCATGGATCTCTCCAGAATGGGGCTCAGGGGGCGTGCATCGTCATGGCAAGGAGAAGGTGGAGCATCTCGGAGAGGCGAGGCAATGCTCGAACCGCTCTGGGGGATCTCCTTGGGGGCCCTGCCGAGTCAAACAAAGAACAAAAATAAGAAGTTATAACAGAAGGAGAAAAACAAGAAATACAAGTAAAAGGGAGAATAGCCAATTGAAGAACAAGGAAAAAAGAGAAGGGCTTACTCGGATGAAGTAGGAGGCTCCCTGGGCTTTGGGGCTCTCTGAATGGTGGCCTTTGGCACGGGCTTGCCGGTGCCCTTGACACCGGATTTCTTTTGCCTTTTCTTAGTCTGAGGCGGCCCGGAAGAGGAAGCCGAGGTGGTCGCACGTTTCTTGGAAGGGCCAGGCACCGGATCACCCACAGCAAGGGGAGGATCATCGTGATCCTGATCGACCGGGTTAGCTGAAGCCGAGTCAACGGGAAAGGCATATGAGATAGGCATAGGATCATATGCAACCTCCAAGATTTCTATATCAGGGTCTTCGTCGTCATCCGGCCAATCCCTTAAGCCAGAGGTCTTACCGGAGGGTCGTCTTACAGTAGTGTTCGGAGTAGGTAGGAAACTCTCAGACTCCGGCTCCTCCGTGTCCGAGGCATCTCGGTCCTTCCCCCACTTAAGGGATGGTTCCTTACCATCCTCAGTTGTTTGCTGAAGAAACAACTAAAAGCAATATTGCAAAGAGATCAAGTAAGTAATGCGCTCCGATATAAAACATAACTCGGAGAAGGATCAAGTAAGAGATATACTCCATGAGGTAGCCTATCTCGGTAGAAGTGCTTGAACCCCCACTCCCAGTCCTCGTTGAAGTCCGGGGTTATCTTGAAGATGGCCTTGACCCAGCGGTAGATTTGAGTGTTGTTGAGCTCGAAGGATGAGGTCCGGTTGGGTCAAGGTTCTCGCTCATATGGCAAAGCTTTTGGGTTCGCTCCTGCAGAGCGGAGATCCAGCTATAAACGAAAGTGATCATGATATCCTCGCTACACAACCCCAACAAATTCAGCTCCTTGATCCGTTTTTTCACCTGATTCACCAAGGCAGTGGATCTCCTCAGGATTCGGCCCCATAAGGTTCGGTCAGGGATGCCGAGTGAGAAGGGAAGCATCCGAATCTTTTCAACCTCGGTGTTGTTCTTCACATAGAAGAATGTCTTGGCCCACCCCTTGTAGGACTCAAGGCCGGTGACTCAGGGGAAGACAGAGTGCTTCCGAGGCGATATGGAAGCCGCTCCGCACTGAGTTAAAGATTTGTTGGCAGGAGCAGTATCCAGATCAGGGACGACATTGGCTCTAAAGCCAAAGAATTTAAACCAGAGATGCACTGTGGGCTAGAGGTCGAGATACCCCTCAATCTCGGAAGTGAAGGAAGAAATGGAGGTAATGGCGTTAGCCGGAAGATGATGAGGTTGGAGAGAGAAAGCAGTGATGAACTCATGGAAAAAAGTCGCTAACTGGAAGGCCAAATCCACGTTGGAAATGCGGAAGGAAAACAACGAACGCATCTGGATTGGGGGAGGGAGAGATCTCCTCAGAGGGGAGGCGACAGGTAACCTTGGCGGGAATGCGGTGGGTCCGGTCCAGCCAGACAAGGTTATCATGGTCAACCCAGGAACCGGCCTAGGCACAGCGCTCGTGGGCCTTGCCGCCTTCTTTGTGTTCATCAATGACGACCACCTCCTCTGATTCCACCATCTCCAAGTCTTTGCCTTCACAGATCCAATCAGGAGAAGAGGACAGTGGCCTATATTGGCATAGCTCCATGGCGGCGTGGATATGGAAGAGAAAAACAACAAAGGGGCGTGGCAACAATGGCACTAACCTAAGCCAAAGCGGCGGCGGTGGTGTCACAAGGAAGAAGAAGCAGAAGGGGCAAAACACGAGTGAGCGAGGAAAATGGCCAAGGTCCTCCCTCGCACCCTATTTAACCATGCCCGGAAGAGGGGTGGTGGGATCTGGCGGTGTGGTAGGCCACAATGTGCGACTGTGTATCGGCAAAATCCACCAATCAGAAGAGGGACACAGGAAGGGACACAAGCCATTGCGGATCCCATGACACGATGTGGCACTACGGTTAACAAGGAGACACCCACAATATGAAGTTCGCAGTAGTTATCCCTGACAATAAACACAGTAACTGGCGCAGTAATAGGCGCGAGCCCTTAAAATGAGGCAAAACAATGATTACCCTCCATGTAGGACGTGGGGAAGCGTACGAGAGAAGAAAGATATCTAAGTGGGTAACCTGGATCTAAGGAAATAACCCGGCCGGAGAGGGATATTTCGAAATGAGCCAAGGGAATGTCAAGTCACAAAAGTAAGAGAGCCGAGTCACCGAGTAACTCGACAAGAGGAAAAAGAACTTAATATGTTGAACCTGCTGTGGCCCTATCAGCTGAAGCTGCTAGGACCGCACCAGCTTCGGGGACTAATGTTGGTGGGATACCCCCGGGTAGGGTCATGCCAGGGTATAATGGCCATGATAGCCGAGGTACGGCAAGGTCAAAAGCATAAGATGGCCGAGTCACCTCAAGCCAAGCTGACTTACGGCAGACCCGGCCTGGACGGAGTTCATCCAGCGTTACCTCGACCGACATGAAACATATGTCGGCAGCTACTTTGTTACTTGTATGCAAGTACCCCCAGGGACGAGTGAACCAGGCCTGAGCTGGGTTACCACTTGGCTTACAAGGGAAGGAAGGAATCTTCTTGGTTAAAGGTTTTCTCTCTGCACTGTAGCGTGAGCGCAGAGGACAGAGGGATGGACCAGTGAGTACGGGCCGACAAAGGTGATGTTGCCTATGTCGGGTGACGTTGGCTATGTCGGGTGACACCGCGCCGTAGAGGGGCTCAGAGAGGCTTACGCCATGAGTCCAGATCATCCTAGAAATAGAAAAGAGGAGCACTGCTTTGCTATTTTGGGAGAGTCATATTCGAAGAATATGCCTTCCATGTATGCCCTAACTTGTAACCTGGGCTCCCCTATATAAGGAGCGCCAGGACCTCCATAGAGAGGGCCGGCCATTTTACTAAGGGGAAACCCTAGATAGTTGTGTGGCTAGTAGAGAAGTTCATCCTCTTATTCCCTAAGAACAGCTCAAGGAGCCCTTGTAATCCACCATTATCAAGAGAGAATACAAAAATCTCTGTGTGGAATCACCACACTATCCCTCCCTAGATACCTCTAGTGCTCATTGGCCCCATCTTTAGCCTATACATGGCATCTGTCACGCAACCACCATGACATCGGAGACTAGTGATGGGGATATGCCGAATGGGGTATACCTAGCAGGATGTTTGGACTAGACCAAGCATGTTGCGAGTGGGCCTGCAGGACGGCAAATGGAAAGCGACTAAGGGAGAAGCCCGACGACTAGAAGATGAAGGCCCAAAAGCATAGATAGGCCCAGTCGGATTAGGTCAAATCCTCCAAGTTATTAACTGATTCGATTGTAATCCTGTAAACCCTAGCAAGGTACCCCCTATATAAACCTCCCTAGGGTACTCTCTGTACACACGTTCCATCATACACCCCATCCAAGTGACTCGCTGCCTAGCTTCCGAGATCGCCACCCCGGTAACTCACTCGCTGATAATACAATCTAGAAGGAGTAGGTATTTACCCTACAGGGGGCCGAACCTGGGTAAATCCCTGCGTCTTTGCCCTCAATCTCGCACTGCAGATGGCGACTTTCTCTTGCCCTAAATCCTTCCAATCGCTACCACTGGTAGCGACTGCCATGGTCATTCCCACAATAGATGCAGGTGATCGATTGAGAAAGCAAATTTTGGACTCTGCTATCAACTCGATTGTCAACTGATATGCCGAATTTTCTTTCCCTTGAGTTGATAATGTGTAATAATTTTAAGAAGTTTGCAACTGATATAATATCGATAACTCGCATAGGTCATGTAGGCATTTAGTTGACATCGTCCACACATGTCGGTAGTCGTTACCGTAACAACGCCAGCCAAGTCGATTAGGGAACAATATCGTGCTTTGTTATTTTCCTATCTTGTAATCGGCCGATGATGAACAGTAAAAGATGCTCGCTAATTACACACCTTTTATGCTATTTGCATGGTCTTTAGAAAGGCTGCAACTATAAAAGTCAGTAAACGTAATGGGCCGACCCACATATGGAAACATGAGGTCTTCTCCATCACCATCATTGTCAACATCATCACCAACAACCATGAGTTCATCCCCCATCATCATGTGTGAGTAATTCCCTATGGGCATGTGAGGTGGATGGGGATTGGATGAGATTCATCATGTAATCATCCATATGTATCGAGATTTGAGGTGTTTATCGTGTGGACATTCTTGTATGAGTGTTGGTACACTTTTGCTATGTTTAATGCTTGTTGATAGGGCCCGAGTGACATGATTTCAGCACTGAACTCTTATTGCCCCATCATATATTTGAGTTTTGTATGTATTTGCAAAGTGTATTACCTATTATTATGTTGAATCTGCGAACCCTAAGGTGACAGTTATGGAAAACAATGGGAATATATGATAGTTTGAGGATATTGTGTGTTCATGAAGTGTTAATGCTTTGTTCTGGTCCATTTTAAAAGGTAGATCTTAACTGCACGTAGTTCCAAGTTGGCCCCGGTGAAATGGGCATGCGGGACAAAAGATATTATGCAAATTCACATGCATGATTATGTTTGGAGCACATATCTACACACAACTTAATTAGAAATAAATGACATGTTATTATGATACATTATATGATTAATATCATCCATGCAACACCCTGCTATCACCTCTTTCCTGTACTTTAGCCACTGAAAGTTTCACAACATAACATCTGTGAAAATTGGAAATATGCTGCAACTGTTTACTGCTTCATTTTATTGTTCTGAATCAACTGCCAAAAATCACCACTTTCTTTGTGAGTTGAGAGTGACATCTCAATTTCTAAAGTCTTATTGATATTCTTGTGTTCTCCTTGAGTTGAACTATAAATTTAGGTAATACGTCACATCGAAGATTTCAGCGATCCCCTACACTTGTGGGAATCACCACCATTTGCACTTCTTCAACCATTTTAGGCGGTGGAGTGTATTGAAGCCATTATTTATTCGGTGCTCTGATACATTCTGTAAAATACTAAAGTATTTGTAATACAATATCATCATCAAGTTAAAGTTCATTGCTATTTATTTTATCTTTTTGGTTTCTTTACAAGAAGTAAGGCAATCATAATATATTTCTGTTCCACCTTCGCCTCCTAAGGAAAAACCCCAAGTTTCTCTATTATAGCAAAAAAAATCTAGAAGTTTCCAAGATCGCTCAACATTGAGGTCCATAAAAGACCCACTGAAAGATAAATCGATTGCATTTTTAATATCTTGGTCGAGTCCTCCATAGAAAACATGTAAAACATACCATGGTGGTAAATCATGATGAGAACATTTATCAACCATACCTTTGTATCTTATATAGGCTCTTACCAAACCTTTGCCTGGGCAGTTCTTGAAAGTTGTAATTACTATTCTTGCTTTGGCGACCTTTATCTTAGGATAGAAACAAAATACATTATTACCAAGTATTATTTTTTCCATAGGACAAGTTATATTCCAAGCCAGAGAAGCGTTGGTTAGAGATTAACAAAACAATTTAAGTTTCAGTTTATCATCAGAATAGCCTCTCAACTTAATGGTTCAACATAACTCGGTAAAGAAACTTAAATGATGATACATATCTTCATTGGGATCATCTCCTGCAAAGCGTTTTTCATTGATAATAGAAATTAAGCAAGGATGAATCACATATTCTTCATTTCTCTCCCTCGGATTTTTTTGGCAAATCCTCTATTGAACCTCCCGAGGTATTAGCTGCGTTGATGTAGTCATGGTATTTTACCTGAAACTAGTAAACACCTTTAGTATAACAATTAATAAATTTGCAACTAAGCACAAAGACCAAAATCACTTATCTCCTCGGCAAACGGCGACAGAAAATAGCATGATGACTACAAGTGCACAAATCAATTGTAGCTAGTTTAGTAAGAGTATCAAACCACGGCGAGCTATTTGGTTAGGGTCTTTATGCCCCTTGTCACTATCTATCAAAGGATACATATTATCTTCCCTTGATCTCAAGTAAGGGTGTTTTGAGAAAGTTGTGTTTGGGTGCAAAAGAGTAAATACATCAGTAAAGTAAACAAGTGCAATGAGAGCTGTAACAGAACTTCAGTAAGCCGAACTGTTCTCGGGGATTCAGGATCGACCACTAGCATTGGTATTAGTTATGAGTAGGATAAATCTATGTCTATTGTTATGAAATATGTGGAGAGAGCTCCATAATAAGATGTTCCCTGAAAACCATCACTCATCACATATCTAAATAACCACTACAATGATCTTCGACAACCACCTATTGATCCATTACAATTAAGGGTTACTCCATGGATATCAATATGATCTTAGTGAATCTCTACTTATCCCCTTGTCCATATGATAGATGGTCGATCACGATATGTCACTTCACGCTGCATGAAATACCATACTTACAAGGGTAGTTCCCCCTCTAGTCCCAAAGGCAAATATTATGTGGTCGACTTCACATAATATCTAGAGAGAAAACTAACACATAATCATAGCACAAAGTTATAGATCATGTTCATTTCATATTATAATATTTCTAGGGTTTCTCTATCTCCCCAAGAATAAGGTAAACTACTCAAACATGGATACAATCAACAACATCATCATAATCATATGGAGGGAATGAAAGTATATGGAGGAATTCGAGTACACATACACAATAGTAATTGGAATTATTTAACTAATGGAGGTGAATGAGATTGGGAATGATGTTGGTGATGGAGATGCAACTGTTGATGGTGAAGGGGATGATGCCTTGTCCTCCAATGATCCGTGTAGCATTGGGAATGATTCCTTTCTACAAGTTTCAGAGTTTTTGGTGTCTATGGATATCGGATCTCAGATCTGTCTGTGCGAGGTGAAAGTATTTGATGAGGCGAAGCCACCGAAGGTCAGTACGGGCGTGCAGTACATGCGGTATTTCCCCGTACTGATGCTTGTTATGGCTCCTGGTGTCTCTCCTCTCATCCTCCTTTTTCTCAGTTGCGTGTAAAATCATTTAGATGACTTTTATCACGTCAAAATATCATATTAACACATTATATGATAGTTCTTATTGATATGTTCATCGTTGACTTAATATTTTAGGATCCTGCTGAAACAAGCATAAAAGGTGGGTGTGAGCGTGGTAAAATACCAAAATCCTACTACTACAAATGCAAAAACATTAAGTAAAAATGCTTCAAATATGCACTCATCATGTGTCTCTAGCACTTTCCTAAGTTCTAACAAATTATTCAAATAATTTTGTGGTAGTCTATGTTCAATGTGACTAATGATTTTCATGTATGGTAGTGCTAGTAGTCTTTTTTACTTAATTTTGTTTTTTATGTTACCTTACTCTTGGTGGTTTATTCACATCTGTTGTGGTAGCTTTTTTATTACTATATGATCGTGTTGAACAATTTTAGGCTTTCTGTTTTTTAATCTTGGCAGATCGTTGCATGTTAATCGGTGTTTAAACATGGAACATGGATATGTATATTAGTTCCAACTTAATAGATATGTTTTTACTTGGTAGTTATAGTAAATTAAGGTTCACAACTTAATACATAGGTTTAGGCTTTATTTTTGAATCTTTTACCTACTATTAATTATATTCGTATTCTTTTTGGCAATTTGATACCCATTTTATGATTCATGGGTCTATGGTTTTTCCTCTTGGTAATTATAGTAAATTAAGGGTGACAATTTTATATTCACGGTTTATTGTTTCATACATTTTTAGCATTGTGTTTGATGTATAAGTAGATACATATTACGTACCCTGTTCTTGATTACTTGTTCTGATCAAACTAGTATGATATGGCACGAGAGGGGGAACATGTGCATTTATTGGAGTAACACATAGTAGCAACGAGACAGTGACAAGAAAATTTGGAAACTACTATGGTTTTTGCATTTCCATTGTTACCTCACTAGGAATAAATGAATGAATGTACTAAAATCATCTTGTGATAATAATGGTGATCTCATAACTATTGAGGTAGTATATTTCATATTCAATATCATGGCATAGAAGCAAACACAATACTCTGTTTATCTTAAATCTAGTTTGTGGAGAATTCTCTTACTAGAGGAGTATTACTAGGATGTGTTGCATTATCTTAACCATAGGACATGGTACCCATATGAATGAGAATAAAACACATTATAAAATCAAAACAATATTTATGATTCTTTGAAAGTGTTTTCAGTCCACCGTATTTATGAGAGTAGACAAGTGAAACTATGAACCGCGATCCGTTTTTAATCACAAGAAACACCTGTTACTTCATTTACAATTCATTTTGAACACTAATTAAATCCAAAAATACAAAAACATCTTACTCACTTGCATTCTGTTTTCACATATAGTTTGTATTACTATCACTATCAATACACTTGACTTTTACATTGCATTTAGTCTATTTATTGGTTTATCTTGAATATCACTTTATTTTTTATCATTGCATTTAGTTTATTTAATTTTACTTGTTTATTTTCAATTCTAGTACGAAACCTTATTTTGAATAATTCGAAAATGTGTCATATATAAGTACCTAAGCCAACATTTTCTACTTTTTTGTTTTTTTACATATGGCATTAATACATCATGTTATATGAGAACTATCATCTAGTTAATTTTCCACCATTTTATATTATTTTTCTAATGTATATTTTTTACCCCATTTATACTTCACATTGTCCATAATCTTTGTACTTTTTAAAAAAATAGAGAAAAAATGTACATTGAATTAATTGTATATTTTTTTACTCCATCTATTGTATGCTTGCTTGCTTCTCCTGGATCTTTGTTGCTTCTTCTTGGATCCATCCCGTGCCTAAAAATAAAATAGTTTTAACTACCTTTCTCACTTGCTTATATATTTCACATCATAATATAGTTCCTATTTTCTATTGCTTTATAAAGTAAATACTCATTGCCAATGTGAATGTTTTTGTTGATGAATCTATCATAATTTTTCAAAATTTTCTTTTTTATCCACATCAGATGCATGATGTACATGTGTTTGTTGATTACATTCATTATTCACTATGAAATATCAATACTATGCACCTTGTGCAGCTGCATATGGACTGCCAACACCCCCCAAACCCTAGATGCATTCTCTTTAGCTTTACTTCTATGAGATGTTCCCAAACAATATATGTGTTTCTATTTCCATGTCTTTTTTTAGTTTATGAATGATCTAATATACTAAGTGCACTATATTTTCTTTTTTTGTGTTTTGTTGCATGTGTACATATGTTGGTTAAACCTAGATTATATTATTTATGTGTTAATAGAAAATGTGTGTTACTGCTACATAAGGGCAATTGTTTGCTGCACAGTATGGCAATTTCATGTCTCTATATGATGGTTAGGGTTATTGAACATAGTAATCTAGTAATATTTTCACTCTTTTTAGGTAACACAAGACTAAACATCATGGAAATTCTTGTTTTTATACCATGGCAATCATGTGAGTATTTCGAAAAAAACTCATTCACTTATTTTTAGTCATGTAAAATTTTATGGATTTTTCACTCCCCGGTTAGTGTATAATATATTCAATGCCAACTTTAGTGGTCATGACATGTTAGTTTTCGAAAACATGTCAGGTTTTGCGTCGTACTTAACATATTTTACCAGCTTTTCTACTCCTTTTTATTTTATTTCGAATATATGAAAGTTTTAGTTTATGCAGTTTAGTTGTTGATCAATTTTCTTTAGACTCATGCATAGGTTACATGGCATTTTAAGTATTCAATATATGGTAGTTTAGTTATATATTAAGATTTTGATAGAATCGTGCATATGTTACATGACAATTTCTGTATGCAGGGCTTGGCAGTTTAGTTGTAGATCAAGATTTGTTTTGAAATATTGATGGATATGTTACATGGAAATTTTAGTATACGGTGTGCCAATTTAGTCGTAGATCAAGATTTTTGGCAGATTACGTATATTAACTTTTTTCCAGGGTTTCCACAACTATCATGGCATTTTTTTTGCACTACATGATTTTTCTTGGACTGCATGGAAAAACTAACGAGACTATGTATATTCTCACATTTTCTGTGATCAAATTTTGGAATTTTCTAGATTAGAAAAGAGGGAATTTTTTATCTTTGTTAGATATGACGCATACCTCATGTTCTCCTTTTGCACCTTTTTATTGATAGTTTTCATGTGGATTGTACTGGTGATTCCCTCCCTTCCCTCCTGGCAAATCTAGAGGAGGAGGGGGAGAGTTGGGGGTGGCGGGATGGGTGTTGCGGCTGAAAGGGTTGGCGATGGGGAAAATCGTGGTATGAATCTGACATTTTCTTTGGATTTCTGCTAGAAACCCTAGATCTTGTTTTTGGAGGAGGATATGATGTGGAGGTTTGAGTTTCATCGGAGGGAGGAAAACTGGAGTCTGAAATGCTGTTTTCCTTCGCATGCTAGTGCTTCAGTAAGGATGATGCAGGCCATTGTCACCATGCATGGACAGTTTGGAGTGATAATTGTGTAGTAGAAAGTTGGAGAGAACATCGAGCCGACATGGAAACTGAGAGTCACAACTCGTATTTGCGTGCCTCTGTGTGCTCGTGCTCGATTGGGCCATGTAGGCGTCAATTAGTGGGAATAATAGGCCTACGGTCGCACGCTGTTGGAGTCCATTATGAATACCGTGAGAATGATGTGTTATAGATTGCTCAGGTCTATTAAATATAACTTGGCATACAATCGATTTAGAGGTAGTCATTTCTCAGTAGATATTGGTACTTCCTCTATCATTTCATACTTGCAGTAATATCAGTATTTATATCGAACCGTTAATAGGATCCAATTATAAACATTAGCTACTTATTCGTTTCTTGGCGGCCCAACAAATAGAAAAACCTCTGCTCCATCAAAAACAAGAAGGCAAAGCAACCCATAGCATACCACTAAAGCTTTCTTCTGAGTGTTTAGTCTCCTAAAGCTATACACAAGTGAAAGTGGCCTCATTATTTTTATATTTGTTAGTACTCCCTCGTCCGAAAATATGTAACTAGACACATTTTAGTGTGTAGATATATACAAGTCTATATAAATCCAAATCACTTATTTCTAAAAGAATAGATTAATAAAGCCACTAGTTCCTCATCCTTGGATATTAGTATCGGTCAAGAACATCTCTAGTAGATAGTGCAAAAATCAAAACTGCAAAAGTTTTTGCTGTAAACCACAAGCCGGTTTTGTGATAGGATTTGGGCTCCCCAGTATAGATCCTGTAAAATCGGGTCTCATGCTTGGAGGCCCACATGCTAGGTGCTTTTCTGTTTCCTTTTATTTTTCTCTACTTATTTCTTTTCCTCTCCCCTGGTGTTTTTATTTCTCGGGTGTTTGGTTCGTCAAATTTGGCCTATAATCAGATTACAATGTAAATTGATATCGTTAAACGTGTTTGGTTTAGGTGGCCCACAATTTGTTTACACGGAACCCGGATTACAAATCCTTTCACGGTCGATACCGCCCTCCCCCCACCGGAATCAAAATGCGATACAGGAGATAACAAATCTCTCTCGCTCGGCCCATTCGGCGTTCTCTCTCCCATTGTTTCATCCTCCCCCATGATCTCCTTCTCAACCACGGCTCTACCCGGTGTTGCCCAGGTGTGAAACTCCTTTGCACCTCTCAAAGTGAAGTTCCACGCATGGTTGGCATTAAGGAAAATGTGTTGGACTGTGGATCATATGCGGAGACGTGGATTGCAATCTTATATTCTATGCCCCTATGCTCAGCAACGGAGGAGACCCTTGACCACAAGAACATATCCTATGCTCCCATCGAACTTATGCAACCGGTGCACCCATCCTAAAACATTCATCAAATATTTTAAGAAAATATCAACCATGTCGATATAGAGTGTATCAATTATGTCACAAAGTTTCAAATATAAATTTTGAATACCTCTTGAGAAACAAAAATGACAAATTTGGCTATCCTACTATTGATGGGCTCAATTTACAGCCCAACTTAAAACAACTACTATTCACAATGTGATTTGCCATATTTTATTCAGGAGTTTTTGGTAGAAATTGAAATTGAAAATTTGTGTCATCAGTGATATACACTCTATCTAATTGATAAATTATTTTCGACGTTTTCCTGTAATTTTTCCGTGTATGTTTCAGGTTTGGTGCACCGGTTTGATGGGTGCATAGGATAAGTTTCTCCCTTGACCACCTATTGCTGTAGTGCATGTACTCTCTTCATGTCTGGACTAATATGTTCCAACGCCTAGGAACTAACATTGCTCCACCAGATTCATACTATACGATTGCGACTTGATGGTCTGACACCGTCGCAAACCTGTCAGCTTAGGACACAAGGTCTACAAACTCCCTCGTCATGTTAACCTTGCGCTCTATATGGTTGGAGAGGAACGCGCGGGTATTTGATGCTGTCACAGCCTCAGTTTCCTAGGTTTTGGGGGATCCTAGTGGAATGGAACCTCTGATTGTCGTGTAGACATGGGAACGTAAGAGATATAACCTAAGTAGTCTACGGTAGCTGGCACACAAAGGGTGCCATGGTGGGTTTGGCCTCTCTTTGGCTTGTAATGAACTCCATTTTCTCCTCTTTCGAGCTTAATACAATGACTCGCTGACCTCCTTCGGGTTCTCAAAAAAAATGATCTCCTTCTCTCTCTCATGATCTCATGCTTGACCTATGCGGACACGAGGAAAATGATTCATCGGAGGCTGTTTGAAGTATCCACAAGAAAGCCGAGGAGACTGGAGATACGATACCATCGATGTAGTTCAAGCGCGTGAAGACGCACTCGGCGGCCAGAGCAGCGCTATCCCATGCCTTGCCGTAGGCATGGCGATCCCGCCGAGGAATTAAGCTTCTTTCATTCTTCCTGGATCAACTTGATTAGTATATCTTATTTGGCTTTCCTTTGCCCATGTATCTGCTCTCATCGATTTTATTTTCCGCTCTAAACAATTAAATCGGTCATAAATCTGCTAACAGTGTTTCATGATTCTGCTATTTCGATTTTGTTTGCGTTAAGATTGCCAATTTGGTGAGATTTTGCCTCTTCCTGAGTTTTCCCTTTCAGTACGAAAAGGATTACATCACAGTCTGCTAAACCAAACAGGTTCTCATTTTCTGCATTTTGTTTACATTATCGGTGTAATCCCATTCCAAGTGCGTTTTTGTTACTATTTTTAACCAAACACCTATATTTTCCGATTCGAAGGCTGCCCCGGTCCCCTTCCTCCCTTCCCTAGCAACCGTCGACCCCGGCACCAACTTCCCTTGGCCACCAACCTCCCTTGGACGCCGCCCCTCCCTTGCCTTGGCTGTCTCGCTCCCCTGTCGTGGATCCTCCACTCCCCTGACCCGAGCCGCTACCTAGCCTAGCCATGTCCGCATGCGCCATGCGCCCAAGATCTGGCGGCTTCCGTTATGACGCCCATCCTCCGTGCCGTACTCCATCCCTGCTTCGTTCCCAGCCCAACTCCGTCCAACCCTTATTCTGCCCTCGGTCGACCGGCACCCCCTAGCTCCGTCGCTTGCGCGCGACCTCCCGCTGAACGCCATGGTGTGCTGCAGTTGCCTAAATTAGCTTCGAATCGCCAAGGACTGAAGATCTACGCTGGAATAGAGAATCCCCATAGTGGAATCGACATTGGGAGGGGAGAGCGTCGGCGCAACCGGGAGCGGTTCGTCCTGAAGTTTCCTTACCACCAAGGGCTAGAGCGTTTTTTGTCATAGTGGGAAGTATCATACACTAGTATCATGCATATAATAATAGTGTATTAAACTTTCATCGTATTTATTGGTTTTTAGAATCCCAATGCAAATATGTGTAAAAGATCTATTTATCATTATTTTTTAGTTTTATGTATTCTGATACTCTATCATAACATGATACTACTCCCCTCTCTCATCATTAATTAGTGTGCAACATCATGTTTTTTACATGCATGAGCTGCATGATACATCCTATGGTACTTTCACTATGGCCAGCCTAAGAGCTGTTGGGTTCGCAACATTGAAAACAAAAACATTCATACGATATGAACAACTAAGCACCAAGATCTATCTACCTAGATACAATCAACGGGTGAATATATATACATAGATAACTTACTCTCGAAGACCGAAAAGTGTTACGAGATTTATTCTCGTGGATGATGTAGTCATACTCTTGCTGATCTCAAGATTGTTATGAAATCTAGCACCAAAAACCAGCAGCGCATCCGTGATCGCACACACTTCTAGCACCCCGACAACCTCCGAGTCCTTGCTCCAGCAAAGCAGCGTAAGCAGCAAATCCTTCTAGAGAAACCACCACGAACATGTACTTTGCTAATCCGAAGCCATGGAAATATTCTAGAGGGGAAGAGAGATCCTTCACGAGGAGGTTTGAGTGTGAGAGGAGAGGAGGTCTCCTTTTATAGGGGAAGGGGGCAGCCCCATGCCATGGCCGGCGGCCAAGGTGGGTTCCCCCACCCCTCCCTCATTCACGTGGATGGATGCTCCACTCACATAAATCCATCTCCACTTAGAAGTCCACTCACATGCATTAATTTTCCACCAAAATTAATGCCATTTCTCATTTAATAAAACTAATTCATTTATTTTATTCAGAATTTTGTTAATTAATAAAACCCCTTACAATACTTCGATATCACATCTGAAACTATTTTTTAGAAATTTGACCCGAAACAATTCCGGTGTTCATCAAAATAAATCCAGCGCTTTCAAATCCTTTCTTTGGTATTAAATTTTCTTCATTTGGTGTCGGTATACCTTAAGTGTGTCACCATATGGTTCGCGAATAATGCATACATGATTGAGAACCCTCTCCGATCAATAATCAGCACTGGGACCTGGAGATTCGTACCAACCCCCACATATTCAACGATGACTCAAGTGATCATGAGAACATTTGACGTCATAACTAAATCCCTTTGTCTCTTGAAATATTACATGTCCGATATTCGATAATCGGTAACTCCATACCTAGTTTGATCTCGTTACTGACAAGTACTCTTTTTTTATTCCCGTGACATAACACTTTTGGAGTATCTGAACCCACCTTTATTGCCACCCTGTTACGGTGTGACATTTGATATTATCAAGTTAATCTTCTGGTGTTTGTGATTAACATGATCTCATGGTCTAAGGACTGAGGTTACTTCGCATGATATTATAGCAATGTAAACATAATGACTTTAATCGTATTACTATACTTTAGGTGAAATGTTCATCACATCATTCCACCAATGTTGTGACCTCGTTACCAACAACATCCAATATCCATGATCAGGAAACCTTGATCATCCTGTTAATCAACAAGCTAGTTTATATGAAAGGAATAACTAGGAACTCTTTATTTGTTTATTAAACACACTTGTATTAACGTTTCCAATTAACACAATTATAGCATGAAAAATAAACATCTATCATATACATGGATAAGATAATAACAACACTATTTTTCCTCTCTAGCATATTACCTTCAAGAGCATCTCCACTCGGCCACCCCAAAGGCCCCCAAGTAGGCTATGGGGGCGCTGGCACCGAAAATCTCTCCCAGTCGGCCCCCTAATTCAGATTCGTCACTAGCATGGCCCAACCTATCATCCGACACCAGCTTGGTGAGAAAAACTGAGCGGGATGTCCCTATCGGCGAGCCAAATAGAAAATCTCCCTATTTCTCCCTTTCCACCGCATGACGACTACCTCCTCCCTAGTTCGTCACCGCAATCACTCCTCTCTACCATTGGTAGTTCCCTCCCGTCGTCGGTATAAATCCCCTTGCTGCATCTAGTGCCACCGCACCACCCCTTCTCGCTGTCGTGCGGCCTCCCTAGAAGCTCCAGACACACCCACGTTGCCCTCTAGGTGTTCTACGGTTTGCCAAGGCTATGGATTCATAAGAGGAGGATATGCTCACTGCTCTTATTGCGATGAAGTCGCTACTACTTCTTCCACGAGAGATGTTGTCAGTGATGATGATCGTCTGAGGATCTTCATTGCCCTCTCGGGCATGATCGCCGATGATGAAAAGTCGGCTACTAGAGGTTCTAGGTAGGGGTGCTGCAAGAGAAAGCCAAGGAAGAGGATGGAAGGATACTACAAGCTATACGCTGACTACTTCACTGATGATCCATTGCACAACAATGTGATATTCCACGCCGTTTTAGGATGAGCAAGAAGGTTTTCCTGAAAATTGTAGAGAATTTGAGGGAGTTTTATGACTACTCAAAGTGAAGAGAGACGTCCTCGGCTTGCTTGGTTTCTCCACAATTCAGAAATGCACAATTTCCCTTCGGATGCTTGCATATTGAATTCCTGTAGATACATAGGACGACTACCTGCGCATGGTCGAGTCCACATCCATTGATTGGATGTACATGTTCTGTAGGGAAATAGTGGCAGTGTTTGGAAAGGCGTACCTGAGAACACCCAATCAAAAGACACAACTCAGATCATGGAACATAACGTAGAAAGAGGGTTTTTAAGGATGTTTGGAAGCATCGACTGATGCACTGGGCATGGAATAACTGGCCATTTGCACACCAATACATGTACAAAGGTTAGAGAGGATCATGTCGTGTGATACTTGAGGCATTGGCAGATCAAGATTTGTGGATTTGGCATGCTTTCTTCAGTACGATAGGATCACATAATGACAACAATGTGTTGTAGTGCTCAAATGTGTTTGTCAAGCTTGTTGAAGGCACTACTCATCTGGTGGAGTTTGAGATCAATGGGCACCACTATGACAAATGATACTATTTGGTAGATAATATCTATCCAAGATGGTCAACATTTGGGAAGACAGTCTCAAACCTTGTGGTTGGAGGGGGAAAAACTTGGTTTGCGACGCAACAAGAGGCTTGCAAAAAGGATATGGAGCGGACATTTGTGTGTTGCAAGATGGGTTTCCCATTATGCAGTACCCTACTCTTACCTGTTCGAAAGAGCAGATGTGGGAGGTCATAACTACCTATATGATCTTCTACAACATGATCATTGAGAGTGAGTGGGATACTCCAGTTAACTGTATTATCGTAGGGTCCTCTTGCAAATATTGATCACCCGGTGCCAGTTGTGTTTTTTTCTTTCCTCGCCAGGCATCAAGAAGCTCGAGACACAAATACTCATCACCAACTACAAGATGACCAGGTACCAGCTGCATTTATGGATGCTCTAAGGGGCTGCCTAGTTTATTTATCGGTTTGAAATTGTGATTCAAAATTTGTTAAATTATTTTTTTGTTTTATTAAACTTGTTAAATTATTATGTTAAATTTGATTCATTCGTTGTTTGAAATTTTATTATTTTCAAAAAGTGTATATGGGAGTGTATGATGGGTGCAGCTAGGCGCCTCCCAATAATGACATCCCCGTCGGCACCCTCCTATACAGGCCAAAAAAGGTCAAAGTCAGACGTTGTAGGGGTGGGCGAGTGGATATGCTCTAAGAGCATCTCTACTAGATACCATAAAGGGGCCAAGCCCGTAAAATTCCGGTGGCTTTACAGTTTTAGTGCCTTTTCCTAGCCCGATCAGAAACCGTATTACCGGCCCGGCCTGTAAACATTTTGTGGGGCACGGAAAATCGCCCCCGGCTGCTATATGTTCAGTTTGGAGGGAGGATATGGATTGAGATCCATCACTTTTCTGCCCCCTCATCCGCACGTCCACCGCACGCAGTCGCAAACCGCCGCTCAAATCCATGCCCTCCGGCAAGGAATCTGCGACCTCTCGGTGCAGATCCGCCACCGCACCATGAACCACCGGGGAGTCTACAGGGGCGTGGGCGGCGACCAGGTTGGCCGTGCCGCCCAAGCACGTTGTCGGAGCAACGACGACCAGGAGAAGCGCCACTGCTGTGTGTGTTCCGATGGCGCATTCAATCGCGCATCCCTCCGCTACCGCTACTGCGGCGCACAAGTGTAGCAAAAGCTGCTCCGGCGCGAGGTGGAGGAGTTCGAGCGCCGCGGCTGCAACGCGAGGGAGGGGAGCTCCTCCGGTGCCGCGCCTCTGCTGTCGCCGATGATGGAGGAGGGGGAGCTGTAGGGGTATGACCTTGCTGCTTTCGGCGCCGGGTTCGCCGGGGAGTACTTCGTCGATGACGCCGAGTTCGAGCGCACCACGAAGCTCATCCTACAGCGCATCGCTGTGTAGGAGGAAGAGGACCGGCTCCGTTGCCAACGCGACGAAGACCTCGACGGCATCCTGCTCAAGCAGGGCATCGCCCACGAGTAGGAGGAGCTGCTCCGGTGCTAGGAGTGGCTCCTTGAGAAGAAGAAGCAAGATGAGAAGTACATCAACCTTGTCTCTGACGAGGATTGAAGCTCCCCGCCGCCGACCGCGTCGCCGCCGCACCCATAGGCTCCGGTGAGGGCCGACTTTTGGTTTTTAGGGTTAGGGCCGCGACCACCGGTCCGTAGATCCTTTCTCGCAGCAATGTAACTGCGTTTTGTAAGTACGACCGCCAAATCTCGGCGATGAACTAGTGGTTGAACTATGAACTCGTGCCACATTTTAAATTTCAAGTAATTTACAGTTCGAGATGCAGTTTCTGATACGCCGCAACCCTTTTTAGACTGTAAAGACGAAAAAGTTTGGCTCGCAGAACTCGTGCTTTACGGTATCTGATAGAGATGCTCCAAGGGACGTCCATGATGTTAGTTGGGTCGTAGGGTCTTAAAGCCTTTAATCAAAAGGATGGGCCAAACTGGCCATGCACCAGCCAACGGCCAAGATGTTCCGCCCCAGCTCGATCACATCATTGCCGTGCTTAAAGCTGTGGCTAACTGCCTAACTCGCTGGCTGTCTGGGTTGACAAAACGTCGCGATACTTCAGGACTGGAAAAGCAAACAGTTGTGGCCGACCACTCTAGTATCAAGGATTTCTGATCACCGTGGGCCTTGTGTTGAAGCTGGAGCACTAGCTAGTCTATTCGCAATTATTCGGGAATAAGTGTGGCGGTAAGCTAGTGGAAAAGAGAGATCTTTTTATCAGAGATTTATAGCACGCCGCCTAATCTTTTGCTCAAGATTCCACGTAAAGTAGCATTTCACCTTAAAAGATGGTATATTCCATTGTTGGCCACTTTCAATTCATTTTCCACGATGTCCTGCCGTCATTATATACGTCGGGGTCTAATTTCATCAAAGTTCTAACTTCCAACCATAGTAATATCTTGAGTCCAACTACTATTGTGTAGAAAGATAACTCACCGTGTTGCGGCATGAATAATTTTAAGAATTATATTGTGTAAACGAAAGGATATAAGACACATGAGATGGGATGTTGGATATGCCAGATTTGATTGATCACGATAGTAGAAAGGCTAAATTTAATCAATATCAAACGTTTGTGTATTTACCATTTAGCGGATAAAAATTGATGATGTGGACAATTATATGACCCAAAGACAACTGGTGATGTGGATAGCTTCATGTATAGGAGTATATCATTTAAATGTTAGTGCTAAACATGGACAAATGGATGACTCAAACAATGGATAATGTAGGCAACTTGCATGTGAAGATTGATTATCGTTATTGCATGTTAGTAGGTCTTGTTTTATAAAATACTAAGAGAATACTACATGCGTTGCGGAGAAAAACTCTTTATGGCCTCTATTTTGTGAATGAAAGGTTTATACTACATTCGTACCGGTTTATTAGGATAACATGAAGTTTAAGAAAAAAATTGACCATAAAATTAGCAATAAAACATGAATTATATATTACAAAAATTATACCATTGGATTCATACTTAAAAGATATTTAGTACAATGATATAGTTTTTGCGACATATGATTCATATTTTGTTGTTCAAATTTGTAGTCAGACATTTTTCTTGAACTCCGTGTTAGTCCAACAAACCGGTATGAAGGGAGCAAGAACCATGAAACATGAAGAGACCAAAACTTTTTTTTTAGAATATGAAGAGACCAGGTGAACCATGGTACGAAAGAGGCGGTTGGCTACTAGGCCATGTCAAGCTGGGTGTGCTTGAGAACCAACCTGTGGTTGGATGGTTAGGAGGAAAGTGGTACCATCAGCCCACCAGAGTTCCAACCTCAGGTTTGACGCTTTGGTGTCTCATAAAGGCGAAATATTTTTTCAGTGGGAGGCGACGTTCCCGTGGATAGAGAGGCGCCTGTGGTGACTTTGTCAATCTCAATACCCGCCGGCTCAGTCTCTCGGAGGTGCTCATAGGGGTAGGGTGTGTGTGTTCATAGGGGTGGGTATATGTCGCATTGTGAGCGTCTGCGTTAGTACTGTGTTTCTCAAAAAAACAAAAAAACTGGGTGTGCTTATGGCATTTGGCTGGCCCAAGGGTACGCAGAGGTTGTTGGTTGGAAAATGGTATCTAAAGCTGTTAAGGAAAAACTTAGTGACGAGGGTTTAACTCATCAATGCCCATTGTTATGGACTTGGGTTTTGAAGAAGGAGGGAGCGTTGGAGGCATCAGTCGGCTAGCAAACAAGCACACAGGGACGCAAGTTTTACCCAGGTTCAGGCCTCGTAGAGGTCCCTACTCCTGCTTGACTGCTCTTGGAATTAACGGAGGAATCGAAGATTACACGGGTGTGCAGATGCAATCTGGCAAGAGTTGTGGAAACTAGGATTGCGCGTGTCCTCCTCGCCGCCCCCTCTTAGCCTTTATATAGATAGGCTAGGTCTCGGGTAGCAGATCGAGTCGGTTACAGATTAGGGTTTTCCCTTTGAACTTTCTATCTTAAGCTTCTTCTTGTCTCGCAAGCAATTGAGAGTCCGTGGGCCACTCGAAATCTCTATTGGGCCTTGGCAACGCCGTGGGCTTCCGCCGTATCTGAACCGTATATACCAAATTCGAGTACCTGTAGGGTATACCCATAGCAGTAGCCCCCGAGTGTCCAGTGGAATCGCAGATTCGACTGGGGACTTATGAAGTCTTTCGAGTGCATGACCGAGTATATTTTCGAGTGTTCGGTTTGTGTCAGAGGGATTGTTGATATATGTGCCTAATTTATCCGATGTATCGGTATTAGTTAACTGCCTTAGGGCAAAACAATGCAATCTACTCAAACTCGAGTCCCCAAACTCGAATTTGGAAAAGTGCTAGCATAATTCGACTCAGGCCGCGGAGGCCTTACAGGAGTCGAATTCCAGTGTATAAGTATGAGCACTCAATACGTCCATCAAGGCGTGTTCATCGTACCTGCAGACATGGATATGTTTCTGGTAGTGCGCAGCAGACGCGTTGCCAGGCCTTATTCAGGTCGTATCTTCATGTTGTAAGCGCGGCATCCGAACTTTGTCATCACAGAGATGATTCGGGTGACCCAGGAGACGCAGTCTCTTTTTAGGGATAGTATGAGGCGAAGTCGCCATAGAATTCGAGTGTGGATGTTATCAACACACAGTACGTTGTACGAACAATCATCGGGTGTGCGACCAGCGCTCCCTATGGGAGTAGCCCCCGAGTGCCTGGTTGAGTCGAAGACTCAAGTGGGGACTAAAAGACCTTTTGCGACTGATGCCGTCTTTCGCTGCTTGTTTCAGTCGAATTTGCTTCCAGCGCTCCCTATGGGAGTTACCCATAGTCCTCAATCGAATCGTAGATTCGAGTGGTGGGTATGTCCTCAATGTTCATATACCTACATGAAGATAATCGTAGGGTGCGTGACCAGCGCTCCCTATGGGAGTAGCCCCCGAGTGCTCGGTTGAGTCGAAGACTCGAGCGAGGACTAAAGTAGTCAAAATCTTCTACTTCTGAAAATCAATGACGTTAGTGCTAACGTTGTGATGACCTCGGTTGCCCGCGTGAAAAGTTCCGCAGCGTCGCCATAATCGAAGGGGAGATTCGGGGGACTGAAAGTCTCTGTTCCGGCACCCTGTCGGGACGGGGAAGTGCCCCTGGAGCCATCTCCATCGATCTCCACCACCATCTCTATCGCCATTGCTGATTCACATGATGATTAGGGAGTAGTTCTTCCTCGAGGCTAAGGGTTCTACCGGTAGCTATGTGCTCATCTCTCTCTCTATGCATGATCTTATCGAGATCATGAGCTTGTAATCTATAGATCTACCTTGCTACTCAAGTGCTTTAATAGATCTCTGCTCTCCCCAAGTGTGTGAAAGTGACAGTGTGCACACCATGGTTGCACTTAGGCTAGAGATTACAAATATGTGTTATGAGTTATATTTGGATTTGGATGTCTTTATGAAATTGTGGTGTTTGTTGGAACCATCTAGTGCTCAAGGTGACAGTGTGGGGTTATCTAGATGCGGAAAGCAAACTTTGAGGTGTGCTGTTATAGCCCTACCATTTATTAGAGTGTCCAACCAGAGAGAATTTAAGAGTAGTATCATAAAGAGAAGATATTTATATGAGAGTGTTCACTAGTGAAAGTATGATCCCTAGGCCTTGTTTCTAAGCATTGAAACACCATTTGCAAATAGATCTGTTACATGTTTGCTTGCTTCCATCTTTATTTCAGTTTGCCTTTAGTCTCTTTCACGCCATCAAGCTATTTTCTAGCACCATTACCACTTATAATTATCCATACCACTTGTATTTCACTATCTCTTCGCCGAACTAGTGCACCTATACACCTGACAAGTGTATTGGGTGTGTTGGGCACACAAGAGACTTCTTGTATCTTGATTGCAGGGTTTCTTGAGAGGGATACCTTTGACCACTTCCTGAGTTCGATAAACCTTGGGTGATCCACTTAAAGGAAAACTTGCTGCTGTTCTACAAAGCTCTGCACTTGGAGGCCCAACAACTGTCTACAAGAATAGAAGTGCGTAGACATCAAGCTATTTTCTGGCACCACTGCCGGGGAGGTAAGGTAAAAGGTACTCACATCCTCCGGTGTGAGTGCTCGAAGTTGTTTTCTTTAGATTCTGCAATTTTGTCTTTTTTGTTTCTTGTTTTCACTAGTTAGGCTTAATGGAAAACTACAAAAAAATTAGAGAGCTTTTTAGTATTTCCCTAAGATAGAACTTGAATTGTCTGAAAGGAAAATTAAAAAACCCATGGAACTTTCTTTGCATGCTAATAGCAATGTTATTAGTATGAATCTTTTGAACACCTTTGTTACTAATGCTATGGAAACGTCTAAGCTTGGGGAAGTTAGTTTTTATGAAAATGATCCTTTTAGTTCCCCAGTTTTAAAGAAGAAAATTTGCTCTGATGATATGATACGTCCATTTTGCATCACTATTCTATGTCATAATTCACTGTTATTCATTGATATATTTTGTACTAAGAGGTGATACTTATGTTATTTTATCTGTTTTTGCATGGTTGATGACTTTCGGAGCATGGACCGCTGCAGTCAGGATTCTGATGGAAAAGGTGCTGTTTAGAGGCAAAATTCGCGAAGATCAGAAAATCCGGGATAATATACGGAAAATCCTATTTTTCCAGAAGACGAAGCAAGCCAGAAGGGGGCTGGAGATGGGCCACAGGGGGCCCACACCACCCCCTGGTGCGGGCCAGCCTAGGCCGCGCCACCAGGTAGTGTGGCCGCCCTGGTCCACCCCTGGCACTCCCCTCTCGCGTATATTATCCTCCCGAAACCCTAAGACTCAGAGAGCGACCACAGAAAGATTCCGCTGCCTCTACGGGGCTGAAAACACCAAGAGAGAAAGATCTCTCCGGCAGACAGATTTCTGCCGGGGGAATTCCTTCCTAGAGAGGGGAGATCGTCGCCATCAACACCACCATCAAGCTGGACTTCATCGGGATCATCATCATCATCATCACCACCATCATCAGCATCAGCACCTTCATCACCATCTCCATATTACTGTAACAATTGGGTTGAATCTTGCATAGTTCATAGGGGAAACTTTCCCGGTGTTGATTACTCTTTGTAGTTGATGCTATTGAGTGAACCATTGAATTATTGTTGTTGTGACCTTGGATCGTTTAGGATCCTAAGTCCCTGGATCAATAGCTAGCACTTCATAGTCGATGAATATCATGTAAAACACAAGTCATTATTACACGAATAATCCAGAGTATAGTTATTACAACTTGCATAGCTTATAGCTAGCTCAAATAAAACAGCGGAAACAAAGTAAAACTTGAGTCCATCAACGCCTCAGGCTAGCTGCGTGAAGACCCGCGATCCCTACGCACCTTTCAATCTTCGGATTCTGCACATAAGACGTGCAGCCAACAAGTTGGGTCAATACTTTGAATGTATTGGCAAATTACACCAAGGAAAGAGTAAGACTATCTCTACATGCAACGCTAAGAGTAGGCTCTGGGGTTCATTTGCGTAAGGCCAATTTTATCAATGTAATAAGAAAAGAGGTAGAAAGTTTTCCCTACTTTGTAAACTTTGATAAATAGTATAGGGTCGAATGGAACACGTGGATATTACTCACCAAGTGCCCAATCAACCTAGCACTTGGATATTATGCACCAAGTTCCCAAAATCCCGCCCAACGGCGATATTACTCACGCCTTGGGGTTTATAAAACATTAGGTTTGGAAAAGAGAGAGGAAGATCTTTCAGAGGCTCCATCCTTCAGATGCTCAAAGTTGTTCTATTTCTGTGAACACGGCTGATCGATCAGATTGCAATACTCTCGAGAGGTTGTGCACTTTCCCCACAATCCACGATCAAGTCCTTTTACAGACAAGACCATGGCGAGGCCTTCCCTTAGTAGCCCCTCTACCAGCTGGATCCAACCGTGCCAAGAACCTCCAAATGTTGGTACCCCGGTGAGGTTTCCCACTAAGTACTAAGCCAAGACAGAGCCCATATGTATTGTGGTTGCACGGAAAGCTTCTAAATTCTGAAACATGGCAGACTTCTTTGATTCCTGGGCGGCCGTCCTCCACCAAATATTCACTCGTTGACCCGACAACCATTCCGCCCAGAAGAAAACTTAGTTTTATTTTGAAGGGGGTTTAGAGAAGAAAAGTTCGCTCGAGAGAGCTCTCGTACTTAGAATTTTTTTGAGTCTTTCGAACCCTCCCAACGGTACTTGATATATACAAGTATATCGCATAGCAAGCATAACTTAGAAAAACAGGATAACCTATTGGGATGGAAATTCCTAAGCATAGAGCTACTCATGGCATACTACAAAACCGCTCTTGCGAAAATAGTACTAAGAAAATCTACCAAAATCCTACACATGCATACTACAGAATTTGAAGAGTAAAACATGCATAGTCAAAACTGGGACATAAACATGAACAAGTGGTGTAACTTGCCTTGATCCGAGCAGCACTCTACACAACAGTACTCCTTAGCGCACTCCGAGCAATCTAACGAAACAAACATGGATCCAATCACAATTTGCACAAAACAAAGTCACGAAGTCGAATATGCATGCATGCAACACGGTAATATGCAGGATGGATTCAAATTTGACTAAGGGTTTTATTCAGGGGTGTTTTTGAGTTGGGGATGTCATTCGAATCGATTCCCCATAGATTTTAAGTATTTTGGGTTAAACCCTAAATAACCAAGCTCAAAACTAGATCTACAACTCCAATCTACCTCGAGACAGATCTGAACACCCTAAACATGATATGACAAATTCCTACAGAAGGTCTCGACGATACAAAGCCAACGCAACAAGAATCAACTAAAACGGATCTACGGATAATTTTCTAGAATTAAAATACTCTAATCTAAACTTTAAATTCTACTGAAAGATTGGTGAGGTAAAACAGCAATATTATTATATATCTGTGTTCTACTCAAAATTATGAATCCAATGGTATATTATACGCAATTTTTTGAATAATACTCGATTTACTATGGATTTTACAAGATTAAAGTGTTTTCTGCCTATTTAAAAGAAAACAGGACGTGGCCAGTTGTGTAGCGCCAAGTGGCGGCGCGGGGTTGGTCTAGCGGGGCGCGCACGACGCTGACGTGGCAAAGACGCAGCGCTGACGTGAGCGATGACGTGGGCGTGCCACGCGGCGAGTCGCGGTTGGCCGGGGTCGGTTTGACCGATCTGTGCCGTTAGATTTCGATCTAACGGTCGGAGAGGGGGTGGTGGCTTACCGGCGGGTGGCGACGGCAGGTGGCGGCGGAGCGTCGGCGGCGGTCGGCGATGGTCGACGGCGGCGAGGCGGTGTTCCCCCGGCCCGGTGGACTAGACGACTGCGACCGGTTCCTCTCCGCGGTTCCGTTCCCGGGGGCGGCGTCGGCTCCTTCCTCCCGAGGTGGCAGCGGGCGGCGGCTGGAGGCGGCGGAGTCCGGCGGAGCTCCGGCGAGCGATTGGCGGCGGCTCGGTGGCGGTGGGGTAGAAAAAAACTAGGGTTTTGCGGGAGGCGTGCCGGGGCTTTAAATAGGCGGGTTTTCTGGGCGCGGGGACTACGGAGTCCGCTCCGATTCGGCCGGAGGTGGTTGCCGACACGGTGGCGTCCGTGTCCGACCTGGACTCGACGGGAGGGAGAGGGATGATGGGTGGGGCCCGCCTATCGGCAGCTGCAGGCGCGGGAGGCTGGCGGCTGGCGCGGCTTTGGGCCAGCCCACGTGCTGCGCGATGCCCACCTGGCCAGGCGGGCGGTAGGCAAGTCCCGGGCTGGCTCGGCTGGCCTGGCTAGGTTAGGTTTCGCCTTTTTTTTTGTATTCTTTTTATTTATTTATTTCTGTTTCACCAAAAGTCGCATAACTTTTGCAAACGGACTCCGAATTAAATGAAATCGGTCTCTAAAATTTTATAAAAAGAAGAGGGTTAGAGTAGGATTATAAAATAACACTTTTGCAAGGGTTTTGGTGGTTCAAAAAGGTTTTACCCCATTTAGTCTATATATGACTATGGGATTTAGGAAGAAAATATCTATGCAGTTTTTATTATATGATGCCATGATGCAAGGATATGATGCATGCTTCTAGTAACATTTGAAACTGCAAAACTTGGGATGTTACAAACCTACCCCCCTTAAGAAGAATCTCGTCCCCGAAATTCAGGTTGGTTAGCAAATAGGTGTGGGTGTTCTTTCTTCAAGTCTTCTTCACGTTCCCACGTGGCCTCTTCCTCGGAACGGTGATTCCATTGAACTTTGCAAAACCTGATAGTCTTGGTACGAGTGATTCTCTTGGCTGTCTCCACAATCCTGGTGGGTTTTTCCTCATAGGTGAGATCGTTTTCCAATTGAACCTTGTGTCCAATGGAACCGTATCCTTTAGTGGGGTTTCAGCCATTTCCGGGTGACACTTCTTTAGTTGCGACACATGGAAAACATCATGAACTGTTAACACTTCGGGTAATTTCAACTTATAGGCAACTTCCCCTCTTCGACCCAAGATTTTGTAGGGCCCTATGAATCGGGGTGCTAACTTACCCTTGATTCCAAATCTCTTAACTCCTCGTAGCGGTGAAACTTGGAGATATGCACGGTCTCCCACTTCATAAGTCACATCCCTGCGCTTGGAATCAGCATAACTCTTTTGTCTGGATTGGGCTATTTTTAACCTGTCTTGAATCTGTCTCACTTTTTCTTCGGCATCCTTGATCAGTTCAGGTCCAAACAAACTACGTTCTCCAACTCCACTCCATAGCAGCGGAGTTCTACACTTTCTGCCATATAGAACTTCAAATGGAGCCATCTTGATACTAGTTTGGTAACTGTTATTGTATGAAAATTCCGCATATGGCAAGTTATCATCCCAACTAGACCCATAGTCTAGCGCACAGGCTCTTAACATGTCCTCCAAGATCTGATTAACTCTTTCCGTTTGCCCATCTGTTTGTGGGTGGAAGGCGGTACTAAACTCTAGTCGTGTCCCTAGAGACTCGTGTAGCTGTTGCCAAAACTTCGAGGTGAATTGGGTACCTCTATCAGAGACAATCCCCTTGGGTACACCATGAAGACTTACGATCCTTGACATATAAATCTTAGCAAGTTTAGCACTCGTATAGGTGGTCTTTACGGGAATAAAGTGGGCCACCTTTGTGAAGTGGTCGACCACTACCCAGATGCAGTCATACCCAAATCGAGTCCGGGGTAGTCCCGTGATAAAATCCATGCCTACCTTGTCCCACTTCCAATCGGGCACAGGTAATGGCTACAGCAGTCCTGCTGGTTTTTGATGTTCGGCCTTGACTCTGTTGCACACGTCACACAAGGAGATATATTCAGCAATTTCTCTTTTCATGTTGTTCCACCAGAATCTATCTTTCACATCCATGTACATCTTTGTATTACCGAGATGAATTGAGTAAGGCGAATCATGAGCTTCCTGAAGGATTAACTTCCTGATATTGGGATCTTCGGGAACGCACAAACGCTTCTCATACCAAAGTGTTCCTTGTTCATCCGTGTGAAACCCTTTTGCTTTACCCTTGCTCATATTAGCTCTTATTTCTTCCAACTCTTTGTCCCCCTTCTGGGCCTCTTTGATTTGGTCCAGAAGCATTGGCACTATCTCCATAGTTGCTAAGTATCCCTCCGAACTATTTCCAACCTGAGATCCTTGAATTGTTCACACAAATCATTTGGAAGTTCTCCCACGGTAAGTCCATTTACATAGACCTTCCGGCTTAAGGCGTCAACCACAACATTGGCCTTTCTAGGATGGTACTGCAGGTCCAAATCATAGTCCTTGATCAGCTCAAGCCATCTCCTTTGCCTCATATTTAGTTCCTTTTGTGTGAATATGTATTTAAGGCTCTTGTGATCCGTGAACACATCACAATGTTTGCCCATTAGGTAATGTCTCCATACCTTGAGCGCATGAACAATTGATGCTAGTTCCAAATCGTGCGTGGGGTAGTTATTCTCATGGTTCTTAAGTTGCCGAGAGGCGTAAGACACTACTTTTCCATCTTGCATCAGTACACTACCAAGTCCTTGTCGAGAAGCGTAGCAATAGACTTGGAAATCCTTTTGGATATCAGGGAGACACAAAACTGGTGCTGTTACTAGGCGCTTCTTTAATTCCTAAAAACTTGCTTCACAAGCCTCGGTCCATTAGAACTTCTTCTCTTTCTTCAGCAACTCTGTCATAGGCTTTGCTATCTTGGAAAAGTTTTCAATGAATCTTCGGTAATATCCCGCAAGGCGCAGGAAACTCCTAATATCACCCACATTCTTAGGGGACTCCCATTCTGTCATGGGAGCTACCTTACTTGGGTCCACGACAACACCTTTAGCTGATACAATATGACCAAGGAATCCCACTTCTTTCAACCAGAACTCACATTTGCTAAATTTGGCATACAACTTGAGTTCCCTTAACTTTTCCATGATTAGGCGCAGGTGCCTCTCATGTTCCTTCTCGTCCTTGGAGTATATGAGTATGTCATCAATGAATAACACAATAAACTTATCCAAGTACTCCATGAACACCTTGTTCATCATAGTCATGAAGTATGCTGGGGGCACTGGTTAAGCCAAACGACATCACGGTGTATTCATACAATCCGTATCTCATGGTGAAAGCTGTCTTGGGTACATCCTGTTCCCGGATCTTTAGCTGGAAATATCCTGATCGGGGATCAATCTTAGAGAACACACTAGCTCCCTTTAATTGGTCAAACAGGTCGTTAATATTGGGTAGAGGGTAGTTGTTCTTGATTGTCACTTCATTCAACGACCGGTAGTCCACGACTAGTCTCTTGGTTTTATCCTTCTTCTCCACGAATAAGACAGGTGCTCCCCAAGATGATGCACTTGGTAGAATAAAGCCTTTGTCCAATTGCTCTCTAAGCTGTTTCTTAAGTTCCTTCAACTCATCCACATCCATCTTGTACGGTCTCTTTGCTATTGGTCCAGTACTAGGCATCAAGTCAATGAGAAACTCGATGTCTCGGTCGGGAGGCATCCCTAGCAATTCTTCCGGAAACACATCTGGATACTCCTTCACAATTGGCACATCCTCCAAGCTAACCCCCTTAAGAGAGTTCACCATACTTCCTTCGAGTGCGAAAGCTGACTTAAAGCGGATCCTTTTCTTATCCAGAGTCGTGAGTGCGATAGTCCTTTTGGCACAATCTATGACTCCCTCGTATTCGGTCATCCAATTCATGCCCAAAATTATGTCTAAGCCTTGTGATTCCAGAACGACTAGGCTGGTGGGAAAGGTGTGTGCCCCAATCCTTAGTTCTAACCCACGGCATCCAGAGTTTGCCACTATTTCTCCTGCAGCAGAACTTACCCTTAGGGGAGTGCTAATAGTCTCCGTAGGTATTTTGCCTCTATCCACAAATACCCTTGATATGAATGAATGCGATGCACCAATATCAAAAAGAACAACTACAGGGGTGGAGTTAAGCTTGAACTTACCAATCACGGAGTCAGGTGCCTCACGAGCATCCTCCACGGAGACATGATTCACTGTGGCTTTGATGAACGGATTCGGCTTCTTACCATTTCCATTACCATTGCCATGGTTGTGTCCGTTGCCGTTTCCATTACCATTCCCATTCTTCATCTTTTCGGGGCAAGTAGTTGCATAGTGCCCTGTCTTGTTACACTTGAAGCATGTCACTTCACTCAAATCCTTCCCATTGCCATTTCCATTGCGGTGTTTATGGCCATTGTGGTTATGTCCTCCATGACGATGACCATTGTGGTTGTGGGGTGGTGGTGACGAAGTGCGTTGCTTCTGATATGGGGCAGAGTTGTGCTTGTGTGAGGTGGACTTTCTCTTTCGGTTCTCTATACTCCTTTGCTTTGCTTCAACCACAACTGCCCTGTCCAGAGGTTCCTGATAGTTATCAAACTTCGGAGCCACAAGCTGAATGGATATTTCATCATTAAGTCCCCTTAAGAACTCCTCCTGTCTCTTGGCATCCGTGGATACATCATCAGGTGCATAACGTGCCAGCTTGTTGAAAAGGTCCCCATACTCGGAGACAGAGCGGTGCAGTTGTTTCAAGTCGCGGAACTCACGTCTCTTAAGTGACATGACTCCCGCGGCTACATGATGAGTATGAAAGGCCACTTCAAACTGGTTCCAGGTGATAGCTTCAATGTCGGGGTGGGTGACCTAGTAATTATCCCACCATTCAGCGGCTGGTCCCTCAAGTTGGTGCGCGGCAAAGCGCACCCTATCAGCTCCAACAACTTGGACGGTGTCTAACTTCTTTTTGGTGGTGCGGAGCCAGTCATCTGCCACAATTGGCTCAGAACTACTTGAGAAAATTGGAGGGTTCAACCTCAAGAACCGAGTCAGGCGATCCTGTTGGGGCGGTGGAGGTGGTGGAGGCGGCGGGTTGTTGTTGTTGTTGTTTTGCATGTTTTCAGTGAGGAGTTGTGCTATCTCTGGGGGCATGTTGTTGTTGGTTCCACGTCTCGCCATCTGTGGGGTTTGGGAAACAAGTTAAGTAATGGATAGAAGGCATAAGGAATAAACTCCTACCCTTATGCAACCATGAGAAAAAAACACACGAGAAAGCAAGGCACACCAAGCACATAGTTTAACACACTCAACCAAGTTTAACTAAACCAAAATAATTTTGGGTACTCATTACAATCGTGAACAACGTTTGACTATAGAACTAAAGGTGGTCCAACTACTCTACTCATCATCCACTTCCTCATCCTCAATGATGAAGCCTTCCTTTTCCAGCTGCTGACTTGTATAACTCCATGTCCCTCATCGTGGCTTCAAGCTTCTCCTGAAGTTCCTTCACCTCCTGTGGCTCTGGTCTAGCAGCTTCGAGCCTCTCTTGAAGTTCCTTCACCTCTTGCAGCTCCTGGGTAGCAGCTTCCAGCTTCTCTTGGAGTTCCTTCTTCTCCTTCTGTAGCTTCTTGATCAAACTTGACCCCATAGTCACGGGCGTGATCTTCTCCTCCAAGCTCCTCTTGGCTGCTCGCAGGTCCTTCAACATGGTGGCAAAGTTCTTGAACTCCATCTCGTTTTTTGCGAGCACAAGACTTTGCTCCCTAATCCTCTTGTTCTTATCTTGCACCCTCTTCTCTTGATTAGCGAACATCTTGTCTTGGGCGGTGAGCTCCCCTCCTAGGGACTTGATCTTTTCTTCCAGCTCCTCGATCTTCTCGTCCTTCTCCTTAAATAGGGCACAAAGCTCGTCATTCCTCATGATCTCAAGGCAGCTCCCCTTCTGAAGGTCATTGATGTGGGACTCCAAGTCTTGGTATTGGATTCTTCGATGCTTGCATGTCTTCCTTTCCTCTGGGGTTAACTCGATTGGAACTCCCTTCTCATCACGTCTTCCAAAGAGTTTGATGTAGTGGCCTTCAACATCTTCATGGTGGCGTCCGCAAAGGCGTCCAATGAGCTCCTGCAAGCTGATGCTAAGTCCTTTCTCCTTGGAGTCGCTGGTGACGTTGAGTACAATGGCCTCTGTCTTGGGTTCTGACTTGCTGCGACCCGGTTGGATGACTTCAATCGCCCAACATCCTTCCTTGTGCATCTTCCTCAACTCGCTTCCCTTGATTGACGGCATGGGTAACTGCAACGTCTTGATGATGTCCAGAAGGCATTCTCCAAAGCGCAGGCACTTGATGTCTTCGGCGGTGTTGTAGTAGAAGGCCGTCATCTTTAGGTTAGAAGAAGGAAAATTAGGCACAAGGTGATAAGGAAGAGAAATACTAGAAGAGTACAAATGACTTAGAAGAATATAGAAAGCAAACACACACATGGTAATGGTGGTTTCCAATCCTAGGGGTCACGTCCTACAGGCAACTTTGTGCTCTGATACCATCTGTTGTGACCTCGGATCGTTTAGGATCCTAAGTCCCTGTGATAAACATGCTAGTCCCTAGATCAATAGCTAGCACTTCACAGTCGATGAATATCATGTAAAACACAAGTCATTATTACACGAATAATCCAGAGTATAGTTATTACAACTTGCATAGCTTATAGCTAGCTCAAATAAAACAGCGGAAACTAAGTAAAACTTGAGTCTATCAACGCCTCAGGCTAGCTGCGTGAAGACCCACGATCACTACGCACGTTTCAATCTTCGGACTCTGCACATAAGACGTGCAGCCAACAAGTTGGGTCAATACTTTGAATGTATTGGAAAATTACACCAAGGAAAGAGTAAGACTATCTCTACATGCAAGGCTAAGAGTAGGCTCTGGGGTTCATTTGCGTAAGGCCAATTTTATCAATGTAATAAGAAAAGAGGTAGAAAGTTTTCCCTACTTTCTAAACTTTGATAAATAGTATAGGGTCGAATGGAACACGTGGATATTACTCACCAAGTGCCCAATCAACCTAGCACTTGGATATTACGCACCAAGTTCCCAAAATCCCGCCCAACGGTGATATTACTCATGCCTTGGGGTTTATAAAACGTTAGGTTTGGAAAAGAGAGAGGAAGATCTTTCAGAGGCTCCACCTTCAGATGCTCAAAGTTGTTCTATTTCCGTGAACACGGCTGATCGATCAGATTGCAATACTCTCGAGAGGTTGTGCACTTTCCCCACAATCCACGATCAAGTCCTTTTACAGACAAGACCATGGCGAGGCCTTCCCTTAGTAGCCCCTCTACCAGCTGGATCCAACCGTGCCAAGAACCTCCAAATGTTGGTACCCCGGTGAGGTTTCCCACTAAGTACTAAGCCAAGACAGAGCCCATATGTATTGTGGTTGCACGGAAAGCTTCTAAATTCTGAAACATGGCAGACTGCTTTGGTTCCTGGGCGGCCGTCCTCCACCAAATATCCACTCGTTGACCCGACAACCATTCCGCCCAGAAGAAAACTTAGTTTTATTTTGAAGGGGGTTCAGAGAAGAAAAGTTCGCTCGAGAGAGCTCTCGTACTTAGAAATTTTTTGAGTCTTTCGAACCCTCCCAACGGTACTTGATATATACAAGTATATCGCATATCAAGCATAACTTAGAAAAACAGTATAACCTATTGGGATGGAAATTCCTAAGCATAGAGCTACTCATGGCATACTACAAAACCGCTCTTTCGAAAATAGTACTAAGAAAATCTACCAAAATCCTACACATGCATACTACATAATTTGAAGAGTAAAACATGCATAGTCAAAACTGGGACATAAACATGAACAAGTGGTGTAACTTGCCTTGATTCGAGCAGCACTCTACACAACAGTACTCCTCAGCGCACTGCGAGCAATCTAACGAAACAAACATGGATCCAATCATAATTTGCACAAAACAAAGTCACGAAGTCAAATATGCATGCATGCAACACGGTAATATGCAAGGATGGATTCAAATTTGACCAAGGGTTTTATTCAGGGATGTTGTTGAGTTGGGGATGTCATTAGAATCGATTCCCCACAAATTTTAAGTATTTTGGGTTAAACCCTAAATAACCAAGCTCAAAACTAGATCTACAACTCCAATCTACCTCGAGACAGATCTGAACACCCTAAGCATGATATGACAAATTCCTACATAAGGTCTCGATGATACAAAGCCAACGCAACAAGAATCAACTAAAACGGATCTACGGATAATTTTCTAGAATTAAAATACTCTAATCTAAGCTTTAAATCCTACTACAAGATTGATGTGGTAAAACAGCAATATTATTGTAGATCTGTGTTCTACTCAAAATTATGAATCCAATGGTATATTATACGCAATTTTTGGACTAATACTCGATTTACTATGGATTTTACAAGATTAAAGTGTTTTCTGCCTATTTAAAAGAAAACATGACGTGGCCAGTTGTGTAGCGCCAAGTGGTGGCGCGGGGTTGGTCCAGCGGGGCACGCGCGATGCTGACGCGGCGAAGACGCGGCGCTGACGTGAGCGATGACGTGGGCATGCCACGCGGCGAGTCGCGGTTGGCCGGGGTCGGTTTGACCGATCTGTGCCGTTAGATTTCGATCTAATGGTCGGAGAGGGGGGGTGGTGGCTTACCGGCGGGTGGCGGCGGAGCATCGGCGGCGGTCGGCGACGGTCGACGGCGGTGAGGCGGTGCTCCCCCGGCCCGGTGGAGTAGACGACGGCGACCGGTTTCTCGCCGCGGTTCCGTTCCCGGCGGTGGCGTCGGCTCCATCCTCCCGAGGTCGCGGCGGGTGGCGGCGGAGTCCGGCGGAGCTCCGGCGAGCGATTGGCGGCGGCTCAGTGGCGGTGGGGTAGAAAAAAACTAGGGTTTTGCGGGAGGCGTGCCGGGGCTTTAAATAGGCGGGTTTTCTTGGCGCGGGGACTACGGAGTCCGCTCCGATTCGGCCAGAGGTGATTGCCAACGCGGTGACGTCCGTGTCCGACCTGGACTTGACGGGGGGGAGAGGGATGATGGGTGGGGCCTGCCTGTCGGCGACTGCGGGCATGGGAGGCTGGCGACTGGCGCGGCTTTAGGCCGGCCCACGTGCTGCGCGACGCCCACCTGGCCAGGCGGGCGGTAGGTAAGTCCCGGGCTGGCTCGGCTGGCCCGGTTAGGTTAGGTGTCGCCTTTTTTTTGTATTCTTTTTATTTATTTATTTCTGTTTCACCAAAAGTCGCATAACTTTTGCAAACGGACTCTAAATTAAATTAAATCGGTCTCTAAAATTTTATAAAAAGAAGAGGGTTATAGTAGGATTATAAAATAACACTTTTGCAAGGGTTTTGATGGTTCAAAAGGTTTTACCCCTTTTAGTCTATATATGACTATGGGATTTAGGAAGAAAATATCTATGCAGTTTTTATTATATGATGCCATGATGCAAGGATATGATGCATGCTGCTAGTAACATCTAAAACAGCAAAACTTGGGATGTTACAAATGTTTATGTTCAGATTGTTATACATCATTATTCCATCTCTGATCATGATCCATATGATGTCTTGTGAGTAGTTCGTTTTGTTCTTGAGGACATGGGAGAAGTCATGTTGTTAGTAGTGGAGTTATGTTGAGAAAGATTCAATAGTTTGATATTTAAGTTGTGGTGTACTTCTTCTAGTGGTGTCATGTGAACGTCGACTACATGACACTTCACCTATATGGGCCTTGGGGAATGCATTGTGTATTTGGCTACTAATCGTAGGGGTTGCCGGAGTGATAGAAACCTGAACCCCCGTTAGGAAACCATTGCACAAGGGACGTAAGGGTCTTAGAATTTAAAGCTATGGTTAGGTTTCTACCTTAATTACTTTCTTGTACTTATGGATGTTTGCAAGGGGTATAATTACAAGTATGTATTAGTCCTAGGAAGGTCGGTACATTAGCACAGGTTCACCCACACAACACTTAGCAAGCTAAAGAAGATTAATCAACTATATGAAGCGAAAGCACTTGGCAGTCTTCGCATGTGTCCTCGAGAACGTTTGGTCATCTTAAGTAATACAACCGGCTTGTCCTTTGCTGCATAAAGGATTGGGCCACTTGCTGCATTTATTCCTACTGTCTTTTATTTACTCGTACTTCCTTTACTTGCTATATCAAAAACCCCTAAAAATCCGTTTGCTAAGTATTTGCAGAGAATTCCTGATCCATACCAGTAGCCAGCACCTTCTGCTCCTTGTTGGGTTCGACAGTCTTACTTATCAAAAATACTGTGATACACCCCCTATACTTGTGGGTCATCAAGACTATTTTCTAGCGCCGTTGCCGGGGAGTGAAGCGCTATTGGAGAGTGGAACTGGTAAAGGAAACTTCTACTATGAGTATTGTTTACTTCTGCTAGTTGCTTTATTTTCGTTATGGATAAGTCGCTGACTTTCTTATTTGGTAATGCTACTACCACTGCTAAGGTAGTAGATAAACCACCACCTATTGAGAATGATGTTTTTAAAGTACCTACAAGAATTATTGATCGTGTTATGGATAACTACTATGTTGGGGATGGAACAGTCCATCCCGGTGATCATTTACTCTTTATACACGAATTATGCGGGTTGTTCAAGTGTGCAGGTATTACTATAGATCGATTTAAGAAGAAGTTATTCTCATTATCACTGAAAGGAAGAGCTGAGGAATGGTATAAGCTGATGAAGAATGGTCAAGCTCTGGAATGGGAGGAAATAGTGCCTCTCTTTTATTCAAAGTTTTATCCTCCTAGTGAGATTCATAAAGATCGGAATCAAATATACAACTTTTGGCCTCTTGATGGAGAGAGTACATCTCAAGCTTGGGGGAGATTGAAGTTACTAATGCTCAAATGTCCCATTCATGAGCTTCCCAACAATATTATTATCAATAACTTTTATGCAAGGCTCCCTCTACATGAAAAGGATTTATTGGATGCTTCTTGTGTTGGATCATTCACTCTCATGGAAGAAGAAGCTAAATGGGATCTTCTAGACCGTATTCAAGATAATGCTGAAGCATGGGAGAATGACAAAGGTAGAAAGTCAGGTATAAATTATGATTATGAATGCATTGAATCTTTTATGGGAACTGATGACTTTCAAAATATTAGTAATGCTTATGGTCTTGATTTGCAAGTTATTACGAACTTCTTTAGAGCTTTTGCTTCTTATATTGAAATTCCAAAAAGGGGATGGAATAAATACCATGCACCTTACAAAGATATTGTTGATTGTGTTCCTATTGGGAGTGCTGAGTATTGCATTATTGATCCCATCTTACCTGAACCTTATATCGAGAAGATTCCCTTCCCAGAAAAGGTAAAGGATCATCCTATGATAACTAATGTAATCACCAAAAGTGAAAACAGAACTGTAAAACCTGATGAACAAATAAACGTCGAACCTGTGGTAGCAATTGTGAAAGATCTTGTCACTAAAAGCATGGAAGATGGACACATAGTATTTTGTGAGGATGCTTCTAATATTGTTTCACATCCTAATAGAACTAAAAAAAGCTAGTGTTCCTGTGCTTTTTGTTAGAATTGGTGATCATTGCTATTATGGTTTATGTGATATTGGTGCAAGTTCCAGTGTTATTCCTTATGAGCTTTACAGAGAAATTATGCATGAAATCAGTCCCTGTGAATTGGAAGAGATTGATGTGGTTATTCACCTTGCTAATAGAGAGATCATCTCTCCAATTGGTATTGTACGAGACGTGGAAGTTCTTTGTGGTAAGATTAAGTAACCTGCTGATTTTCTAGTACTCGCTTCAGCTGCTAGTAAAACTTATCCTATTATTTTTTGTAGACCTTTCCTGAGTACTTGTGGAGCTATTATAGATTGCAAAAGGGAGAAAATCTTGACTAAGTTTGCTGGGGAATCTTATTAGTTTAATTTCTCGAAATTTACTAAAGAAACCTTGTGAAGAGGAAACCCACAATGAGGATTTTAGAGTTGAACAACTTGCTTCTATTTCTCTTGCTCCTAACAATGCTTTGCAGCAATTTATGGAAGATCATGAAAATGAAATCTTCATGGAAGAAAGGAATGAGATTGACAAGATTCTCCATGATCAGCCTAAGATGCTTAAGCATAACTTTCCTATAGAAGACTTGGGTACCACGTTGTCACCTAAAAAGGATCCGGTTTTCGATCTAAAACCTTTCCCTGATGATCTCAAATATGCTTATATAGATGATAAAAAGATATATCCTGTTATTATTAGCTCTAAACTTTCAGGAAAAGAAGAGGAAAGGTTATTGGAGGTTTTGAAAAAACACCGAGGAGCTATGGGCTATACTCTAGATGATTTAAAAGGGATTTCACCTACTATATGTCAGCATTCTATCAACATAGAACCAGATGCAAAACCAGTAGTAGAGCACCAACGACGTTTAAATCCTAAGATGAAGGAAGTGGTAAGAAATGAGGTATTAAAACTCCTTGATGCTAGTATTATTTACCCTATTGCTGATAGTGAATGGGTTAGTCATGTTCATTGTGTTCCTAAAAAGGGAGGTATTGCCGTTGTTCCTAACGATAATGATGAGCTTATTCGTCAAAGAATAGTAGTAGGCTATAGGATGTGCATTGATTTTAGAAAAGTCAATAAAGTTACTAAGAAAGATCACTACCTGCTTCCTCTTATTGATCAAATGTTGGAAAGGTTGTCTAAAAAGACCCATTTTGTTTTTCTTGATGGTTATTCTGGTTTGTCTCAAATTGCTGTTAAACAACAAGATCAAGAAAAAACTACTTTTACTTGCCCTTATGGAACTTATGCTTACAGACGTATGCCTTTTGGTTTATGTAATGCTCCTGCTACTTTTCAAAGGTGCATGTCTGCTATCTTTCATTGTTTTTGTCAGGAAATTGTAGAAGTGTTCATGGTTGACTTTTCTGTCTATGGAACTTCTTTTGATAATTGTCTGCACAACCTTGATAGAGTTTTGCAGAGATGTGAAGAAACTAATCTTGTTCTTAATTGGGAGAAATGCCACCTCATGGTTAAGGAAGGGATTGTCCTTGGGCATAAAGTTTCTGAAAGAGGCATAGAAGTTGATAGAGCTAAGGTTGAGGCCATTGAGAAGATGCCATGCCCAAGAGACATCAAAGGTATTCGTAGTATCCTTGGTCATGCTGGTTTCTATAGAAGGTTTATTAAAGACTTTTCTAGGATATCAAAACCCCTCACTAATCTTCTTCAAAAAGATGTACCCTTCGTTTTTGATGATGATTGTAAGGGAGCTTTTGAAACTCTTAAGAAGGCCTTAACTACAGCCCCTATTGTTCAACCACCTGATTGGAGTTTACCCTTTGAAATAATGTGTGATGCTAGTGATTTTGCTATAGGTGTTGTCCTTGGGCAACGAATTGATTAAAAACTAAACGTTATTCATTATGCTAGTAAGACTTTAGACGCTGCTCCAAGGAATTATGCTACTACTGAAAAGGAATTTCTAGCTGTCGTTTTTGCTTGTGATAAGTTTAGACCCTATATTGTAGACTCAAAAGTCACCATTCATACTGATCATGCTGCTATTAAATATGTTATGACGAAAAAGGACGCTAAGCCTAGGCTTATTAGATGGGTGCTGCTTTTACAAGAGTTTGATCTACATATAGTGGATAGGAAAGGTGCTGAAAACCCTGTAGCTGATAATTTATCTCGATTGGAAAACATCTCTTTTGACCCTATGCCTGTTAATGATAGTTTCCCAAATGAGCAGTTAGCCGTAGTAGGGGTAAGCTCGCGAGGGAGCCCTTGGTACGCTGATTATGCTAACTTTATTGTCTCCAAGTATTTGCCTCCAACTTTTATAGCCGAGCAAAGGAGGAAGTTATTCTATGATTTGAGGCATTATTTTTGGGATGACCACACTTATACAAAGAAGGAGTGGATGGTATTATGCGAAGATGTGTTCCAGAATATGAACAAAAGGATATATTGCGTAAATGTCATGGTAGTGCTTACGGAGGACATCATGCAGGAGATAGAACCGCACAAAAGGTGCTACAATCAGGTTTCTACTGGCCTACCCTTTTTAAAGATGCAAGAAAATTTGTTTTATCTTGTGATGAATGTCAGCGTGTTGGTAACATTTCTAGACGCAATGAAATGCCTATGAATTACTCTCTAGTTATTGAACCCTTTGATTGTTGGGGATTTGACTTTATGGGTCCTTTCCCTCCCTCGAAAGATTATACTCATATTCTTGTTGCCATTGATTATTATACTAAGTGGGTAGAAGCCATTCCTACGAAGAGTGCTGACGGGGAAACCTCTCTAAAAATGCTTAAAGATGTTATCTTTCCTAGGTTTGGAGTGCCTAGGTTCTCATGACTGATGGGGGTTCTCATTTCATTCATGGTGGTCTTAGAAAGACCCTTGCTAAATATGATGTTAATCATAGAATTGCTTCAGCCTATCACCCCCAAACTAGCGAGCAAGTAGAGTTATCAAATAGAGAAATTAAATCTATCTTGCAAAAGACTGTTAATAGATCTAGAAAAAACTGGGCTAAAAAGTTGAATGATGCTCTATGGGCTTATAGAACAGCCTACAAAAATCGTATGGGGATGTCCCCTTATAAAATGGTTTATGGGAAAGCTTGTCTCCTACCTTTAGAATTAGAACATAAAGCTTACTGGGCAGTTAAAGAACTAAATAGAGATTGTAAGCTTGCTGGTGAGAAAAGATTATTTGACTTAAGTTCTTTAGATGAATGGAGGAGTGAAGCCTATGAAAATGCTAGGCTCTTTAAGGAAAAAGTTAAAAGATGGCATGACAAGCGAATACTTAAGAGGGAATTTCATGTTGGTGAGAAAGTTCTATTGTATAGGTCTCGTCTTAGATTTTTTGCAGGAAAGCTACTGTCAAACTGGGAAGGACCTTTCATTATTGAAGAAGTATACCGTTCAGGAGCAATAAAAATTTCTACTTTAAAAGATAATACTACACAAGTAGTGAATGGGCAGCGACTCAAACACTATATTGCTGGGGATTTTTATAATGAAGATGTTGATGCCTTTCAAGTTATGACTCTGGAAAATTTTATCAAGTACCAAATTCAGAGACCTGCAGAGTCCACTTCCAAATAGGTAACAGTTCTGGTAAGAAAAGTTCCACGAAAATACTATCCAACTATATTTTTGCAGTTTTTAGTCAATAAGGAAAGTTAAGAAGCGAAAAAGGGATGGAAACGGAGCCTGGGTGACTCACACCACCCTGTGGCGCGGGCCCAGCCCTGGCCGCGCCACCAAGTGGTGAGTCCACCCCGGACTCCGCCTCCGACTCGTTTTCTCCCAGTACCTTCCTTTTGTTATGAAACTTCGTAATATATAATCCCCTGGATCTCCCAAGGTTCGTATATCGTATTTTCGTCATGTTTTTGTTTCGATCTGTTTCTGCCAGGACATACTCTTTGAAGGTTTAGAAGCACAATAGTGTCCGCCAAGGATAAAGGGAAGGAGCCTAGGGAAGAAGACCTCCAAGACCCCGGGAAGGAGAAGGAGATCAAGAGTGAAGGTGAAGAGGAGGCAAAGCACACTGGCACTACTGTTGCAAGCATTGGACTGGTGGAAAACCCTGCCAGGATCAGAAGGACAGCACGGATGTCAATTGGAGGGAAACCTTCACGTCACTGTTTGGCTCCAAGGACACCTTCTCCAAGAACCAAGAGTCCCTTCCATACCTTTATCCATAACCATGCAGGAAAAGAAGACTCCAAGAGGGAAGAACGGAAAAAGAATCACAAGAGCTGGGATCCACAATCTGACATGATCATGCACCGCATCGAGCACAACTCGGAGTTAATTCGTACTCTCACCTTCGAGATTGAGAACTTGGGTAACTTGATCAAGAAGCTCATCGAGGGGATACCACCACCACCAAAGGAGTAATTTGTCATCAGGTTTGGCATCCCCTTGGTTTGTTCCAAGCTTGGGGGAGTGCCGCGGTATCACATCACTATATTCTATCTTTTTACCTTATTAGTAGAGTCATATCATGAATAGGGAAGTTATTATGTAGGATGGTTTGCATTATGGAAGTGTCCCCTCTCTCGTTAGATATGTATCCCTTGGTGTGAGTTGCCATTATGAAATATTAATGAGAAGTTCTATCATTCACTCTTTTGCATAGCTTATACTAGTTTTCAATTTGTGGTTATATGATTGATCTTGTTGTTAGTATTGGTATCACTTCGGGATCATTGAGTTAATTTAGTTAGTTTTGGCAAACCTTGCTCGATCAGTAGCAACACTATTTTCGAGAGTTGAAAGAAAAGATAAAAGTACTCTAAAGAAAAATTATTTCATCATCTTTCTTTCTTGATTTGCTCATAAGTCTAGTATTCTCTAGTTAAGATCTTTTGTGCTTCCAAGGAAGATTGCATGTTTGTTTTTATCACATGTATGTTTGTTTGTTTCCTTCAACTCTTGTACTTGCTACCCAGCCTTGCTAGCCAAAAACCCGTACTGAGAGGGAATTATTCTCATGCATGCAATCCTTAAAACCAAAAACTTTGCCATTTGTGTCCACCATACCTACCTATTAGCATTATTGCTATTCCAAGTAAATTCTTGTTTTATCTACCTTCCAAATTAAACTTGTTATGTGAAAATTAGTGATTAAAGCTCTCACGAACTTGATGACACACCTTACTTTTCTTGCACTTAATAAACCTGAACCATTGGGTCCTTCTTTGTTGCGTATATGCTTGCGCTTTATGAGTTGAAGTTAGCAGAACCATACATCATGGGGAACGCTTTCAACATTGCATTGGTGCTTTGTACCTAGTTGATATCATGTTCTTTTGCTTATGGATCCCAGCGGTGTGAAATAAAAGTGGAACTTGTAAGATCATGGAGTTTATATGTGTGTTAGAGAAATGCCTGGGCTGCTAGCCTAAGCCATGCCTAATTATGGTGGAAACTTGTAGCATAACCATAGTGAGCATTCTGTGAAGCATCCTCAATAAAAACCTATGCAAATAGAAAATAAAAAAAAGCTGAGATGCTCATTGTCTGCTTGCCTTGTCATTTTGATTATGGGATAGCTCCTGTGTCATGTGCAAGGGGTACCTCGTTGGCGGTTCTCAATGATACACATGTATTTACAATGACAAGAGCTTACTCGTGACTGAAGTTGAGTAGCATGAGGTTCGGTACTCATAAGTAAGGGGCATGAGATTCCAACTTATAACTTGTCAAGCATATCCTCTTAGTTCTATCACTTTAACCTTAATCACCAAAAGATGCCTATGATAGGGGAAATGAGAGCTAAAAGCTAGTAAGTATCATAATTTTTGGGAGCTCTTTATGAGACTTGCAATCCCTGCTTCCCTCTGCGAAGGGCCCTTCTTTTTACTTCTTAGTTGAGTCAGTAAACCTACTCCCTTCCATCTCATCAAGTATTTTTAGTTGTTGTGTTTCATTCATTCATATGATGATTTATTCAATCGTGTTGCTTATGTTCCTTGTTTTGCACATTGCTCTTATCTTGATGTTTACTACTTTGAAAGCTATCTTTGAAAACCAGTTATTTGTGAACTCTAGCAAATTATCAACTATTCTTCGACCAAGAGCTCAGTTTGCCATTACCAATTATGATTCACTTTATGTATATTTATTGTGTTTCCCTTACTCATTGCAAGTTGAGTTATATAATAGTGAGTTATCTTCTAATATGATCTATGTATTTGATGAATGTGATGCTTCTTTTCCTTATTCTTTTATCGACTCTTCACTCCATAAACCTGAGGCCATGTTTATTGAGCTCGGTTTCGCTTGGGGACAAGCAAAGTATAAGCTTGGGGGGAGCTAATACATCCATTTTTCATCACTATTCTATGTCATAATTCACTGTTATTCATTGATATATTTTGTACTGAGAGGTGATACTTATGTTACTTTATCTGTTTTTGCATGGTTGATGACTTTTGGAGCATGGACCGCTGTAGTCAGGATTCTGATGGAAAAAAGTGTTGTTTGGAGGCAAAATTCGTGAAGATCGGAAAATCCGGGAAAATATACGGAAAATCCTATTTTTCCAGAAGACGAAGGAATCCATAAGGGGGGCTAGAGATGGGCCACATGGGGCCCACACCACCCCCTAGCGCGGGCCAGCCTAGGCCGCACCACCAGGTGGTGTGGCCGCCCTGGTCCACCCCTGGCACTCCCCTCTGGCGTATATTATCCTCCTGAAACCCTAAGACTCGGAGAGCGACCACAGAAAGATTCCGCCAGCTCTGTGGGGCGGAAAACACCGAGAGAGAAAGATCTCTCCGGCAGACAGATTTCTGCCGGTGGAATTCCTTCCCGGAGAGGGGAGATCGTTGCCATCAACACCACCGTCAAGCTGGACTTCATCGGGATCATCATCATCATCATCACCACCATCATCACCATCAGCACCCTCATCACCATCTCCATATTGGTGTAACAATTGGGTTGAATCTTGCATAGTTCATAGGGGAAACTTTCCCGGTGCTGATTACTCTTTGTAGTTGATGCTATTGAGTGAACCATTGAATTATTGTTTATGTTCAGATTGTTATACATCATTATTCCATCTCTGATCATGATCCATATGATGTCTTGTGAGTAGTTCGTTTTGTTCTTGAGGACATGGGAGAAGTCATGTTGTTAGTAGTGGAGTTGTGTTGAGAAAGATTCAATAGTTTGATATTTAAGTTGTGGTGTACTTCTTCTAGTGGTGTCATGTGAACGTCGACTACATAACACTTCACCTATATGGGCCTAGGGGAATGCATTGTGTATTTGGCTACTAATCGTAGGGGTTGCCGGAGTGATAGAAACCTGAACCCCCGTTAGGAAACCATTGCACAAGGGACGTAAGGGTCTTAGAGTTTAAAGCTGTGGTTAGGTTTCTACCTTAATTACTTTCTTGTACTTACGGATGTTTGCAAGGGTATAATCACAAGTATGTATTAGTCCTAGGAAGGTCGGTACATTAGCACAGGTTCACCCACACAACACTTAGCAAGCTAAAAAAGATTAATCAACTATATGAAGCGAAAACACTTGACAGTCTTCCCATGTGTCCTCGAGAACGTTTGGTCATCTTAAGTAATACAACCGGCTTGTCCTTTGCTGCATAAAGGATTGGGCCACTTGCTGCATTTATTCCTACTGTCTTTTATTTACTCGTACTTTGTTTACTTGCTATATCAAAAACCCCTAAAAATCCGTTTGCTAAGTATTTACAGAGAATTCCTTATCCATACCACTAGCCAACACCTTCTGCTCCTCGTTGGGTTCGACACTCTTACTTATCGAAAATACTGCGATACACCGCCTATACTTGTAGGCCATCATGATACTTTATCTCCCATATGTTATAATTCTGATGATACTTGTGATATTTTAAATCCACATACTGAAAGCATCCCTATTAAAATACCTATAAAAATTGTTGAACATGTTATGAATAACTGCTATTTTGGAGATGGAACTGTCCATCCAGGTGATCATTTACTCCTTATACTGTTGGGTCTGCAGCATAGAAAACAAAAAATTTCCTACGGTGTGAACTACACGCCAAGATCTATCTACTAGGTACAAAGCAACGAGTGGACATACATCCAACGAGAACTTACCCTCGAAGACAACGAGTTTTGTTAACAAGTAGGAACTCGTGGTTGATGTAGTCGTACACTTGCCGATCTCAAGATTGTGAGGAAGTCCAGCAGGTCCGGCTCCAGCACGTCCATCAGATCTAGCTCTAGCACCACCAAGTCCAGCACCGCAAAGCAGCGGTGCATCCATGATCGCACACACGTCCGGTACCCCGACAACCTCCGTCCCTCGCTCCAGCAAAGCAGCGGAAGCAGCAAGTCCTTTCCATATAAAGCCACCGGGAACATGTATCTCGCTAATCCGAGACCATGGGGGAATAATACTAGAGGGGGAGAGAGATCCTTCACAAGGAGGTGTGTGGATGAAGGTGAAAGAGGGGGGCCTTTTATAGGAGGAGGGGGTGCCCCTCCTTCATGGCCGGCGCATGGAGGAGCTGCCTCTTCACCTCCTCCATTCATGTGGTGGTAACCCCTCCACATTAAAATGCCTCTTCGCATTCCCTTTTAAAGTCTCCACTTTAAATGCATTAAATTTCTCCAAATTTAATGTTGTCTCATTTAATAAAACTATTTTATTATTTTTATTCAGAATTTTGTTAATTACTTTAATTAACAAACATTCACATAAAACCCCCTGCAACATTTCAATATTACATGCAGAACCAATTTCAGCAATTTCACCCGAAACAGTTTCGGTGTCTATTGAAATAATTCCAGCGCTTTCTTAAATCTTTATCTGAAGCATATTTGCTCCAAATGGTGTCGGTATCCCTTAAGTGTGTCACCCTACGGTTCGCGAATAATGCAGACATGATCGAGACCCCTCTCCGATCAATAATCAGCAGCGGGACCTGGAGATCTGTGCTGACTCCTACACATGCAACGATGACTTTTGTGATCATGAGAACCTTTAACGCTTGTAACTAAATCCCTTTGTCTCACGATATATTACATGTCCGAGATTCGATCATCGGTATCTCCATACCTAGTTTGATCTCGTTACTGACATGCACTCTTTTCTCGTTCCCGTGATATAACATTCTAGTGATCACATCACTTGCTTGCAAGCTATCTTAATGTGATATCACCGAGAGGGCGCAGAGTATATCTATCCGTCATCGGGATTGACAAATTCCACTCTTGATCCATGATCCTCAACATAACACCTTTGTAGCACTGAACCCACCTTTATAGTCACCCTATTACGGTGTGACGTTTGGTGTTATCAAGATACTCTTCTGGTGTTAGCAATTAAGATGATCTCATGGTCTAAGGACTAAGATTACTTCGTATGATGTTATAGCAATATAAACATAATGACTTGATCGTAATGCTATACTTCGGATGAATATTCATCACATCATTCCACCAATGTTGTGACCTCGTTATTAACAACATCCAATGTCCATGGTCAGGAAACCTTGATCATCTTGTTAATCAACGAGCTAGTCTATAAGAGAGGCATAACTACAAACGTTTTATTTATTTATTAAACACACATGTATAACGTTTCCAATCAATGAAATTATAGCATGCAAAATAAACATTTATCATAAACATGGAATAAGATAATAACCACTTTATTATTGCCTGTCGGGCATATTCCCTTCAGTCTCCCACTTACACTAGAGTCAATAATCTAGTTTGAAAAACTTTGCGTATTGAACACCTATGGCTTTCTGGTGTTGCATATACGCTATTGCTAGTGGTTAACATAATATCCGGATCTGACAGTTTCAAGTTCGTGTGTATTTGCATGTCTTTACGTCTCTACACATCACTCATTCTCAAATGAGATGGCATTGTATAAATTTGGTCCTTTGGTGAGACCTTTAGTTCGTTCCGGTTAAAATATGTTGATATTATTGTCACACAATATATCTTCATAGTATTAGCCCACTTTGAACCACACCTAGTTTGATAACAAACTACTTAACACAAATGCCCTCCTATGCTGCTACTATAGCAGTCATATACTTGGCCTTTTGTTGTAGTATCCGTCACAATGTCTCAACTTTGGAACTCATCCGAATCCATCATGGAACATCCTTTCCATTACATTGTGCCACCCATAGTCTAAATTGAGATAAATTTAATTTGTATCTTGTGACAAAACTAGTATCAATGTAACACTTTACAATGAACTACCTTTAACTATTTGTCACTTATACATTATATATTCTTAGTTCTTCCAAAGCTCATAAGAATATATTTACTATCGTCCAATGATCATCTCATGAATCATTCTGGTATGTGCTCATAACATTTAGAGCATAAGACATTCTGGATATATACATATCATGGTATAATCGATCAAAATATTCATGTGATTTTACTCACCAAGTGTTGAAACACTTGAATTTTGATACAATCCTTTCCATGCAACAAGAACCTTTCTTGTCGTTTCCATATTGAACTCTTTCAATATCTCATATATGTATGTCTGGCACAACCATATTAGCGCCTTAATCTATCCATATAGATATTGATGCCTAATATTCCGGTTTTGCCCAAGTCTTTCATCGAAATCTTATTTTAATGAAATTCTTAACTTGTGTCAGTACAAGATACATCATTTCCGATCAACAATATGTCCTCTACATAATGTATTAGAAATATGTCTCAGCGCTCCCATTTAATTTCTTGCAAATGCAAGCATCTTCATCATCTCCGATGAATTTAAACTCTTTTAACAGTTTCATCATGGTGAAGATTCCAACTCCGCTATGCTTACTTCAACTATTGAAGTTTGCATGCCCTTTTAGCACCCTTTGAATTAACAAAACCCTTTGGACCGTGTCATGTACACGTCCTAGGTAACCGTTCTATTAGAAGAACATTTTTTTGTTTATTCAATTACCATATACCAAATTATATGTAGTGGTTGCTACATTAATCCGTCAAGACTAAATATCACTCTGAAAGATCAAATCTTGTCATAGTCAACTCCTTGAACATTGTCGTAAACTTCTTTCCGACATGTCGACTATTTCATAGATGTTAAACATCCATGTCTTATTTCTTTATAGATCCAAACATGACTGATAGGCTTCACGCCTTTCCGGAGGGTCTTCCAAGTTCAGAAACTTGATTTCTCGTGTATGGATACTATCACGGATTCTATGACTTCTAGTCATTTTATGGAGTCAGGGCCCATCATCGCTTCTTTGCATGTAGTCGGTTCATCATTGTCAAAACAATAACGACTTGCTTATCAAATCTTACTATTTGATTCTTACCGACCCACACGGTTCTATAGGAACTCTAATATCCGAGATCACACCTTTTGTAATCACGAGAGCCATGAGCATTGTGGCCGCCACCAGGACACTTTCCGGCACTATGCTACTTAGCACATATAGCTAAGGTTCAACAACCTTATCAAATTTCTATTGTCCTCCCACTTAACTTTTCACGAAAAATTCCTTCTCAAGAAACTTGACATTCCAAGTAACAAACTCTTTTGTCCTCGGTGTTATGGAGAAATTCCCAACAAATTCTTTGGGATACCCTACAAAGACGTGCTTATCTGACTTTGGTTGTAAACATTTTACTTATGCATAGCATACCAAAATTTAAGAAAAGACAATTCGGGTTTTATCCCAAACCATAACTCATATGGTGTCATTTCAATGGATCATGATGGTGCTATTTTAAGTGTAAAAGCGGTAGTCTCTAAAGCTTCAATGCTTAAAACATAATGGCAGTTTTATAAATGACACGTTTGATCTTACCATGTCAAACATGGTTTGGTTTCATCTCCCGAACATACCATACTCCTGTGGTTTATCGGGAAATCCAAATTCATGGAACAATTCCTCAAATCTTAGGTGTTTTGCTAAACATGTAACTCAAATATCTTCCTTTATGATCGAATAATAAACTCTTTATTTTCTTGTTACAATGATTTTCCACTTCATCTTGAAAGTCTTTGAATAATTTTCAAATGTTTCATACTTCTTCCTTATTAAGTAAATATACAGATATATTCACTCAAATTTTTGAAGAAAGCATATGAAGAAAAAAGATCCATCGCATATGGCTACACATAATGGACTATGCACATCAGCATGCACAATTTTCAATAAGCTAGTCATCCGTTCCTCTCTGGCCTATGGACGGAGTTTCAATTATCTCGAGGAAAGTCTCACATGTGTCAATTGATCAAAATCAAAGACTCCAAAAATCCATCAACATGGAGTTTCTTCATGTTTTCTTTCCAATATAATTTAAACAACGATGTCACTTCATAAGTGATCTTTCAATCATTTGTCTTGCGACATTTTAGCAATAGTGTTTATGGATGTGATTTCTCCCACTAGACTTGTAAAAGTTCATCCATCCTCTATGGAATATGGTAATTATTTGAACAACCATTGTTCTCGTAATATCGGAACAAAATAACAATTATTAAAATAAATCTTGAAGGCTAGGTTTGACGACAATGAAAAAGCACAATAACACTTTATTTGTTTTCGATGATCATCATCACTTATTCTCTTGCTAGTTACTTAGGCCATTGAAGTTCATGAATTGCGTTGTCCTGTATGACACTTCATACCAACCAATTCGGTATCTAATACCGGTATCCAATACCTAAGAACCACATTGTTTAATAAGCAAGGAATACAACCATAACATGTATATCTTCTATATACCCAAGTTGGACATCTCCAACCTTTTATTTTCTGCCAAATATTTTATAGATTCTCTTTCAGCAATTCCTTTTCTTTTAAAAGAATCTATCAACATCAATAGTGGTGTCATCAACATGACACATGGTACAAAGCTTGTATATAGTCAAATACTAATACCTTTGGACTTGCACTTTGAAGTGGATCACCATCATCAAATGTTTGGCATTCTTTCAAAAAATCCATTCTTTAGTAATCTATTAGTGTAGTAAACATTTTACTTACATCTTCTATTCATCCTTATCATGACAACTTTCATGATCAAGCTACTATAGCCTATAAGGAAGAATCGCGAGTATAATATCAGTTCCCAAAACCTTTTTGGTAGATTGGGACGCCTAGCGTCTCCAACCTTCACAAATTCACATACAATATGAGAACATGCATTTTGCTAAATTATACTCTATCATAATGCAACAAAAAACATTTTTTTAGATATCACAATATCTTTCACACATGATGGTTTCTGAAACAATTTTCAGCTCCAATTTAATCTTGATATTAAAACAACTTTTGGATATCAATAATCATGGAGGCAAACATGATACTTTAGATAGTAACAATGGAATTCTTACTCTTGATTTAATACTACTTATTAAACTGCATGGAGTAAATAGAGTTTGCTGAAAGTTTCCAATAGGACTTATAAACTTTAAATTGACATTCAAAACAATACGATACCAGTTCGTAAAGTAAATATCCAGAATTCTATAGTTCTATTATCTCAAATAAATACTAAGTATAAGGTAGAAAACGAATGCCAATGACTACAAAAAACTATGCAAATTCACTTTGATTTAATTTATGACAAATTTGGTTCGACTAATCCAAATTAGAAATGAACTCCCACTCAATAACGACATCCCTCGTGCCTTTTTGGTGATTACATGAACCAAATCCACTACACCAAGTCCGATCATCACGTGAGTTGATGTAGCTTCAAAGGCGAGCATCTATATGGGAATCATATCAAGTATATGACTCATGCTTAACCTTTCGGTCCATGTTCCGAGGCCATGTCTGTACATGCTAGGCTCGCCAAGTAAGAACCGTAGTATTCGCGTGTGTAAAACTGTCTTACACCTGTTCCTATGAAAGCGTAGATTCGAGTACACCCGATCAGCACGTGATATCTCGAAACACGATCCACAGAACGGTGCATACTTAAGGAAGAACACATTTTTATCTTGATATCTAAATGAGGGATCATCTTACAATGCTACCAAATGCGCCCAACTAGCAGTATAAGATGCTAACATCTAATGTGTAAAGTGAGATGATATGGTCCATGCATTTGATCTCTATCACTTGCATCATGGTATGATCTCTATCATTCCTTTGTGTGTAAGGCCAAGGTCTATGGAACTTACACGTTGAGTGTGTTGTAAGAGTATCTATCATACATCTACTTACAACAATACCATATCAAGACACTAGCCTAGCAATGATCTAAACTAGACGCCTCTAATTTGTCAATTGCAAGTTTTACGTGGCTTAGGGCTTTCGGAGATAGAACCGTTCTTACCTACGAACATGAACCACAACGAGGATAACCAAGTTATTAGCAACTCGTTGTAAATCAGATATTGACTATAGTAGGAGAGACAGACACCCGCCAGCCACTTATGCAAAACAAGTTGCATGTCAGTCGTGGAACCGGTCTCATGTACGATGACATGTAAGGTTGGTCCGGGCCCCTTCATCCCACTATGCCACCAATATCCAAAATACATAGAACATGCAATAACATGATCATCATCGCCCACATATAAACATATGTGTACTACCCGTGCAAAGCACCTACGCATAGATCAGGCTCTGATACCACTGTTGGGTCTATAGCATAGAAAATAAAAAATTTCCTACGGTGTGAACTACACGCCAAGATCTATCTACTAGGTACAAAGCAACGAGTGGACATACATCCAACGAGAACTTACCCTCGAAGACAACGAGTTTTGTTAACGAGTAGGAACTCGTGGTTGATGTAGTCGTACACTTGCCGATCTCAAGATCGTGAGGAAGTCCAGCAGGTCCGGCTCCAGCACGTCCATCAGATCCAGCTCCAGCACCACCAAGTCCAGCACCGCAAAGCAACGGTGCATCCATGATCGCACAAACGTCCGGTGCACCGACAACCTCCGTCCCTCGCTCCAGCAAAGCAGCGGAAGCAGCAACTCCTTTCCAGATAAAGCCACCGGGAACATGTATCTAGCTAATCCGAGACCATGGGGGAATAATACTAGAGGGGGAGAGAGATCCTTCACAAGGAGGTGTGTGGATGAAGGTGAAAGAGGGGGGCCTTTTATAGGAGGAGGGGGTGCCCCTCCTTCATGGCCGGCGCATGGAGGAGGTGCCTCTTCACCTCCTCCATTCATGTGGTGGTAACCCCTCCACATTAAAATGCCTCTTCACATTCCCTTTTAAAGGCTCCACTTTAAATGCATTAAATTTCTCCAAATTTAATGATCTCTCATTTAATAAAACTATTTTATTATTTTTATTCAGAATTTTGTTAATTACTTTAATTAACAAACATTCACATAAAACCCCCTGCAACATTTCAATATTACATGTAGAACCAATTTCAGCAATTTCACCCGAAACAGTTTCGGTGTCTATTGAAATAATTCCAGCGTTTTCTTAAATCTTTATCTGAAACATATTTGCTCAAAATGGTGTCGGTATCCCTTAAGTGTGTCAGCCTACGGTTCGCGAATAATGCAGACATGATCGAGACCCCTCTCCGATCAATAATCAGCAACGGGACTTGGAGATCCGTACTGACTCCTACACATTCAACGATGGCTTCTGTGATCGTGAGAACCTTTAATGCTTGTAACTAAATCCCTTTGTCTCGCGATATATACATGTCCGAGATTCGATCATCGGTATCTCCATACCTAGTTTGATCTCGTTACCGACATGCACTCTTTTCTCGTTCCCGTGATATAACATTCTAGTGATCACATCACTTGCTTGCAAGCTATCTTAATGTGATATCACCGAGAGGGCCCAGAGTATATCTATCCATCATCGGGATTGAAAAATTCCACTCTTGATCCATGAGCCTCAACATAACACCTTTGTAGCACTGAACCCACCTTTATAGTCACCATGCTACGGTGTGACGTTTGGTGTTATCAAGATACTCTTCTGGTGTTAGCAATTAACATGATCTCATGGTCTAAGGACTAAGATTACTTCGTATGATGTTATATCAATATAAACATAATGACTTGATCGTAATGCTATACTTCGGATGAATGTTCATTACATCATTCCACCAATGTTGTGACCTCGTTATTAAGAACATCCAATGTCCATGATCAGGAAACCTTGATCATCTTGTTAATCAACGAGCTAGTCTATAAGAGAGGCATAACTAGGAACAATTTATTTGTTTATTAAACACACATGTATTGACGTTTCCGATCAATACAATTATAGCATGCAAAATAAACATTTATCATAAACATGGAATAAGATAATAACCACTTTATGATTGCCTCTCGGGCATATTCCCTTCATATACATGAATTATGCGAGTTGTTCAACTGTGCAGGTATTTCAATGAACCAAGTTAAGAGGTAGTTATTCCCTATTTCACTTAAGGGCAAAGCAAGGGAGTGGTATGAGCTACTAGATGATCCTCATCATTTGGAGTGGAAGGAACTTGAATCTCTCTTTTACTCTAAATTTTATCCTCCTCGTGAAATTCATAAAGATAGGAATTACATTTATAATTTTCATCCTCATGATGGAGAACGTATTGCCCAAGCATGGGGGAGATTGAAGTCACTAATGCTCAAATGCCCCATTCATGAGCTCCCCAGTAATATTGTTATTAATAATTTCTATGCAAGGCTTTCAGGACATTACAAGGACTATCTAGATACTTATCTAGAGGGATCCTTCACAAGTAAGGAGGGCAAAGCGAAGTGGGATCTTATTGAAGCAATTCAAAGTAATACAAAGATTGGGATAACAACAAAGGTACATAACAAGGTATAAACTATGAGTATTATTGTATTAAGTCTTTCGCTAAAACTGCTGATTTTCAAGAGCTTAGTGCTAAATATGGTCTTGATCCTCAAATTATTATTGATTGCTTTAGAGCCTTTTCTTCTCATATTAATGCTCCTAAAGAAAAATGGGACATGTATCATGAGCCTTTTAAAGACAGTTGCATGGAAAATGAAATTGTTATTAATGATAGCAATAAACATGCTCAAACCTCTGAAAGTACCTTTTCTTATAAGCATGTTAATTTTTGTGGAATACATAGACCTTGTGAGAAGAATCAAGTTCAAGAAGAATATTGTATCACCCACAGGAATGAAAAAACTAGAATGTGGTATAGGGCTTTAAATGTTCTTGGTAAAAACGTTTGTGCCCTCTATCCTTTTATTTCTGAACTTTGCTTTGAAGTGGGTCATTTTAATTTTCAATGCTTAGGCCATAATAATAGCCCATCTAATCCAATGAGTACTGCAAGTTTGTATTGTGATGACATGATCACTCCTAATCAGCATGATGAACTTACATTATTTTTGGGGTGTGAAGAGTTATCAAGAAAAACCTCTTTGGTAGATATGGGTGCTTTTGATATGAATAGTGTCCTGCATGGTTGTCATATTTATTGTGTTGATAATTGTCACACAAATACTTACATACAAAATATTATAGAAGATGAGATTTTACCAAAATATGACAGGACTAATATGTGTTTTGATCTTATTAATGAAAACAAGGAATCCTCCAGAGTTTCTTCTATTGTCTCTAACAATAAGACAGGGTATATGGAGAAGCTTCCTTTCAAACTTCTCCCTCCTAAAGACAAGAAGAAAAAGAAGAAGAGGAGGAGTAAAATGAGGGAGAAAACGGTATTTTCCCCTAAGCACATTGCTCCTATTATAGTTTTTGATGAGTCTGCACTCGATGATGTTCCTATGCATGTTACCTATAATAGTGATCATGATTGGGAAAAGCATACTACTTTTGATATTGAAAATCTCTTTAGTACCAATTCTAAAAATGATGATATTAATAATTGTTGTACTATTAGTGCTATCCATGATCCTTCCAATGATGATATGTTTACAAATGAACACACTTTGGAAGATAACTATTATATTGCTTATGATGATACTACACCTCCAATATATGATGATTACAATAATGAATATGATATTTTCAGTCCACCTACTATTGAGGAGAAAATTAATTATGATTATAATATGCCTCCTATATTTGATGATTATGGTGATGAGGATAATAATGATAGCTATTAATTTTCTCCCACTACAATTAATAAGAATGACTATGTTTATGTGGGGAGTATTAATTCTTTTATGCATGTGGCTCATGATAAGAATGTTTCATGTGATAGTTATATTGTTAATTTTATTCATGATGCTACTAAAAGTTATTATGAGAGAGGGAAACATGGTTTTATGCATCTCAATAATATTAAGTTTCCCCTCTTTATGTTAAAAGTCTTGAAGTTGCACTTGTTTTGCTTTCCTATGCTTGTTGTTTTGTGCTTTCATGACTTGTTTATTTACAAGATTCCTATGCATAGGAAGTGGGTTAGACTTTAATGTGTTTTGAATTTGCTTCTTGATGCTCTCTTTTACTTCAATTCATATTTCTTATGCGAGCATCTTCTCAAACTATCAAGCCTAACTTAAAGGCATTAAAAAAAGTACTTATTGGGAGATAACTCAAATTTTTTAGATGAGTCTTGGAAGTTATTACGTCTGTAATAACCGCTCATTATCCTTTTTAGTTGCTTTTTGTGCCAAGGGTAACCTCGAATGAGAGAGAAGTAATGATTGGGAAAGTTGCTATCCCGAAACAGATTTATGTGCTTTACCATAAAAATTCTTGTAAAATCTCTTTACGTCATTTTGAGGCGTGGATTTTTGTGCTTCTGTCCTAGGTTGTTATCTAACTTTCGTTAGTTCAACACTTTTCTATTTGAGCAACAGAAGGCTTCGAAAAAAATCGTCTTTACCTGCTGGTATGTTTTGACAGATTTCTACCATTATTTGCATTTGCTTCTTGTTGGTTCCTTTTTGAGTTCTTTTGAGGAATTGAGATTTTTGAGGGAAGTGATACAGTATCTTGTATTTTAATGGAAGTTTTATTTGTGTTGAAAGTGAACCTAAAGACTTATTATCTTGAGTGCACTAATGTTGCTAATAAAGATTGTGTGAAGTTTTGTATGAAGGAAAAATTTCAGGTGTATGGAAGGAATGAGTAATGAGATGAAGGATGGACTAAAGCTCAAGATTGGTAATGCCACGCATGTCACCCCAAGAAATATCCAAGAAGTACAAGCGTCAAAGCTTGGGGATTACCAAGGCATCCCCTTCTTCATCAATAAAAATCCCAGATTTCTTCCAAACACTTCATTTTTATTTTTTCATGCATAGTTGTGTTGTTCTTGGAGCGTCTTCTTTTTCATTTTCATTTTGGTTTTTCATTTGCTTGGTTTCTTAGTTTTATGAATAAATTGGTTGGACCCCCTCTTTCATACATTGGTTTTCAAATTGTTTGGTTTGGATAGGAAAAGAGTAGGAAAGTTCATGCTGAAGTGGTAAAGAGAGCTTGTTTTTGATTGTGGCCTATGCTTTGTCATGACATGCTTGATATTGTTTTGGCTTTATGCTTTGTAATATTTTCTGTAGCATGACTTGTTATAAACAATTGAGATTGCTTAATGTGCCTTTGAAGAATCATGCGTTGTTTTAGCATATTAAAGCATAGTATTGTGGTATTCTCCTTTGATGCTTTATTCGGGTTGACTTGGCGCATGCTCACACCATGTTATGACTATCCCAAGTGACCATAGCCTCTATGATCATTTAGTTTTCGACTTGTAATATCACTTTATGCTTTAATTAATGATGTTTTGTCTGCATGATTATGACCATTATTGCTCTCTTAGTTTGTCGCTCTCAGTCTTTTGCTAGCCTCCACAACCAAGTATGAGTTCTACTCATGCTTCCAACTCCTAAACCAAGTTATTCCAAAGAGTCCACCATACCTACCTACTAGCACATGCTATTCCAAGTATATTCCTCTTTTTATCTACCTTCTGAATTAAACATGTTATGAGAAAACTAGTGATTAAAGCTCTCACGAACTTGATGGCACACTTTACTTTTCTTGCCCTTAATAAACTTGAACCATTGTGTCGTCTATGTTGTATATGCTTGCACTTATTTGTTGGGGATTAGCAGAACCATGCTTTCATGGGGAACGCTTTCAACATTGCACTGGTACTTTGTACCTAGTTGATATCATGCTCTTTTGTCTATGGATGTCGTCGGTGTGAAATGAAAGGGGATATTGTAAGTCCATTGAGTTATGTATACGTGTTAGAGAAACGCCTGGGCCGCTGGTCTAATCCATGCTGACATGGTGGAAACCTGCAGCGTAACCATAATGAGCTGTCTATGAAGCATTTTTCTTATAAAAAAGAGTCTGATATTGAGAAATAAAGAGAAAAATAAAAAATGATTATGAAAAGAGGAAAGAGAGAAAAAAGCACCATATTTCCATGGTAAATAAGAAGATTGCTGAGATGCTCGTTGTCTGCTTGCCTTGTCATTTTGATATGGGGATTCTTCCATATCATCGGGCAAGGGGTACCCCGTTGGCGGTTCTCTATGATACACATGTCCTTACGATGACAAGAACTTACCGGTGACTAAACTTGAGTAGCATGAGGAGCGGCCCTCGTATTCAAGGGACATGAGATTTCTAACTTATACTTCGTCAAGCATGTACACCATAGTTTGTTCACTTTAACCTTAATCACTTCAAGATGCTTATGATAGGGGCAATGAGAGCTGAAAGCTATTAAGTACCATAATTTTTGGAAGCTCTTTATGAAACTTGAATCTCTGCTTCCTTTTATGAAGGCCTTTCTTCCACTTATATAGTGAGTCTCCACCTTCTATCTTTATGCACCTACTTTGAGAGAATAGTGTCCATTCTTAGTTCTATGTGCATTGTCCTAAGACTTGTTGATTGATGCATACCTTGATATTTCTTGTTTTAAACTATTTGTATCTAGTCACTCTTATAAACTTTGAAGGTGTCCTATGCATTTATATTTGCTACTCTATGAGGGACAAGTTGAATACTACTATGCTATGTTTTCTTTATGTGAAACAAACAAACGTATTGCAAAGCATTGTTATTCATGAATCTTTTGTTTGTGCCTTTTCATGTTGCAACATAGTTTCTTTGCCTTATTGCTAGAACTTTGTCTTTCATGTTATGATTGAAGTACTATGATCCCAGCTTTGAATGTTTTACAAATACTTTGATCAAGTTTATAATGGTGCATGTCACCTCAAAAATTATTCTTTCTTTTTATCACTTACCTACTCGAGCATGAGCAGGAGTTAAGCTTGGGGATGTTGATACATTGCAAATGTATCTATAATTTTTGATGTTCCATGCTTGGTTTTATCTACTTTCTTATGTTTTGTCCACACTTTGGAGTACTTTTCATATGATTTCTTGGACTAAACTATTAACAAGAGCCATAGTGCCAGCTGTCTGTTTTCTGCTATTTTTGGTTCCAGGAAAGTCAGAAAATGAATATTCTCATAATTGGACGGGACAAAAGCCAAAGTCGTTATTTTCCCGGAAGACTCATGGAGCCAGAAGGAGAGACGGAGAGGGGCCACAGGGTGGCCACACCACCCCTAGGCACGGGTCACCCTTGGCAGCACCAGGGCATGGTGTGGGCCCCCTGGCAAGCCACCAATCTTGCCTCTTTTGCCTATATATCTCCCCTGATGCAAAAACCCTAAATCGATAATCAGAAATCCACGAAATGTTTCATAGTGCCGCCACCATCGAAGGGGAGATTCGGGGGACAGAAAGTCTCTGTTCCGGCACTCTGCCGGGGCGGGGAAGTGCCCCCGGAGCCATCTCCATCGATCTCCACCACCATCTCCATCGCCATTGCTGATTCCCATGATGATGAGGGAGTAGTTCTTCCTCGAGGCTAAGGGTTCTACCGGTAGATATGTGTTTATCTCTCTCTATGCATGATCTTATCGATATCATGAGCTTGTAATCTATAGATCTACCTTGCTACTCAAGTGCTTTAATAGATCTCTGCTCTCCCCATGTGTGTGAAAGTGACAGCATGCACACCATGGTGGCACTTAGGCTAGATATTACAAATACTTGTTATGCGTTACATTTGGAGTTGGATGTCTTTATGAAATTGTGGTGTTTGTTGGAACCATCTAGTGCTCAAGGTGACAATGTGGGGTTATCTAGATGCAGAAAGCAAACTTTGAGGTGTGCTGTTATAGCCCTACCGTTGATTAGAGTGTCCAACCAGAGAGTAGTTAAGAGTAGTATCATAAAGAGAAGATATTTATATGAGAGTGTTCACTAGTGAAAGTATGATCCCTAGGCCTTGTTTCTAAGCATTGAAACACCATTTGCAACTAGATATGTTAGATGTTTGCTTGCTTCCATCTTTATTTCAGTTTTCCTTTAGTCTCTTTCACGCCATCAAGCTATTTTCTAGCACCATTACCACTTATAATTATCCATACCACTTGTATTTCACTATCTCTTCGCCGAACTAGTGCACCTATACACCTGACAAGTGTATTGGGTGTGTTGGGGAGACAAGAGACTTCTTGTATCTTGATTGCAGGGTTGCTTGAGAGGGATACCTTTGACCACTTCCTCCCTAAGTTCGATAAACCTTGGGTGATCCACTTAACGGAAAACTTGCTGCTGTTCTACAAACCTCTACACTTGGAGGCCCAACAACTGTCTACAAGAATAGAAGTGCGTAGACATCACTGCTCTCTGCTTCCTTGCGCACTTTCTCGTTGTGGCGCTACACCAGCTTCGTATCTTCCCCAGCTACTTCCTCCGTTCACACCGCCATCGGAAGATGGGAAAGAAGAAGGGAGGCGTCGCTGTTGGGTCTGCCGCTGCCATTGCCGCCACCAAAAAGAAGGGCGGCTCCACCGCTGTGGGCACTAGCGCCACCGACGCTGGGAAGAACAAGGGCGCGGGAACCCGCGTCACCAATGGCGCTTGGCGTGCGTCCATCATCAAGCCCGACGAGCTGCATCTTCATCATCGTGATGGAGTTCTTCCCTCCATGGAAGACGACTCATGAGTGCCCGGCGATGAGGTAATCCCTTGTCCTCCTCCTAGTTTCCGGGTGATGTTACTTGCGTTCATCATCCGAGGTCTTTCTCTGCCCCCGCATCCTTTCTTCAGGGGCCTCCTTTGCTTCTATGGGCTCCAGCTGCATCAGCTGTCCCCAAATTCTATTCTCCACATCTCCTGCTTCATTACTCTTTGTGAGTGTTGGCTCGGAGTCGAGCCGCACTTTGGCCTCTCTAATAGGCTTTTTAAGCTGAAACGCCAGTCGGCGTCCGGTTTGGTAGTCTACGATATAGGAGGCTGTGGAATCCACATCGACTCTTCCACCACTTACTTCGATATCAAGCTCACTTTGTCCATCCAAGGGTGGAGAGATAAGTGGTTCTACATCCGCGACCAGAAGGCCGACGAAGAGCACTACGGACTTGCGCCCTTCGATCCCGCGACGCCGTGCAAGAGGAGGCGCTCTTGGAAGAATATCGTGATGCCTGGCGAGTCCGAGGAAACGGAGGTGCTATATAAGCGCATCTGCGACCTCAAGAGTCGCATAGGCAAAGAAGAGGGAGGCACTACCCTCATTCGCACATGGTTGCTCCGTCGTGTCCAGCCTCTACAGGACAGAGTCCACCCCATGTTCCTCGGGGCCGGTGCGAACGATGCCACTCGCGTATCTGCTGATGGCATTTCTGCGGGTGAGGTTGATTAGAGGGTGCGACTGGTGACCAAATACACCACCAAGGAGGTTCTCCCAGGCGAACCAGTCGAGCCTCCTTTCAACGCCTCAAACCCTCCTCCTGAGGTATAATTGTATGACGAAGTAGCTTTCATTTTCGGTTGCCTTTTATGATGTTGTGATATATAATCTTGTATCTTCTAAATGCAGGACTGGCAGGTGTCTCCCAATTTTCCCCCTCGTCCTGAAGGGGTTGTCCCTCGCGAGGTGGATAAAGAGGAGGAGTCGGAGTCGACCGTCCCAATCGAAGAGGAGGAGGGAGCCCCCGAGTGCAGCGACCCGGACACTCGCAAGCGTTCCCGCGGCAAGGATTCGGATGCCTCATCACCGACGACACCAGAAGGCCCTTCTGTTGTTGCAGAGGAGCCAATCCCCACCGTTCCTGTGCGCTCCATGGCTCCTCCTGTCCGGAAGAAGCTGCGACTGGCAAAGGAGTCGTCGGAGTCGAAGGAGATTCGACCTTGATAAATTTGACTAGTGAGTTCATGACTTTGCCTTGGTTTCTATTTTGGTGTTGTGTTCCCAGAGGTTTTTGCTGGATGTGTTTTGTAGTCAAGCGGCATCGTCGTCTTCTGGCGACGTCCAATTTGTGAAGGAATCTGGAATCGTAGACTCCAAGGCCAAGGAAGTGGCCGAACGATCCTCCTCTCCTCCATTGGCGGCCCACTCGAGGCACAACTCATCGAGTTCCCCGCATGCTGGGGGACACCAGGTGGTTGCCCGGATGACTACGCAATAGTCATCCTCGGAGTCTCTAGAGGACCATGTAAGCATCTCTTTGTTGTTTTGTTAGTCAAATATATACTTGGTGCTGTTGCTGAGCTTTGTTTTCTTCTAATGCAACTCATCATGAAGGAAGTTGCTCACCTGGTGGAGCAAGTCATGGACATGGGTCGACAGCATGCACGGCTGGACAATCGCCATCATGTTGTTGAAGGTTAGTTTTTCCTTTGTCTTTGTCTTGGTGAAGTTTCTAGATTCGATTGATGATACGTCCTATTCTTTGCAGTTGAGCATAACGAACTTCTGTGTCATGCTACTTCACTCGAAAAGACGCTTGCCGCAGCGGCGAAGAGTCGCGATGAAGCAATCGCAGCCCTGGAGGAGTTGCAAAAGCGCGAGGAGGACTTGCGAAAGCGTGAAGAGGACTTGCGTTCCTCCAATGCTGAGAGGGAGAAGTTGCTCGAGGAGTAGCTTTTCTCGATTGCTAAGTCCCTCTCAGGTACTCTTTCAGCTGAATTTTCGTTGTTTCTTGCTTCAACATCGTGTTATTGTGCTAACACTTTGCTGTATGTAGATGTTGGCGGCGTGAGTTTTGACGCCCAGGACCTTCGTCGTGAGGATGCATTGGCTAGTGCTGTCGCCGCATTCGAAGACCGCATCGCTTCCCTTCAAGGGACGCTGACGAAGGCCAAGGGTGTGCTCAGTCACATACGTAGGGATCTAACTCCCAAGGCTGAGCTGCTTGACAACCTTGAGGACCTGGTGGAATCCCTTGCTGGGGGTCTTCCCATGGACTTCAGGAACTCCCAGCGGTCTGCCGGGGCCACCATGGCACTCGCGATTGAGCAAGCCCATGGCGTGGAGGTGGATCCCACCGGGATTTCCAAGGCGATGCCCGTCGGCGCAGATGGCCAATAGGTAGTGTTTGCTCCCTTCGCTATTGGTTGTCGTAAATATGGGTCGCAGCTCATCAATACAGTCGCCAAATACTCCGAGGAGCTACAGCGAGCGAAGAATGCGACGAAGGCTACGACATCAGGGGCTGGCACTGGAAAGTCTGTGGCGTCAGAGACCAACACGGATTTGACGAGGCCCCCAAAGTCCAAGTTGAAGTCGAAGAAGCAGGCTGCTCCTAAGTAGTTATTTGGTAATAGTTGTAGTTTTATTTTTGTGTTGAAACCATGCTTTTTGTGGGAGTATCCCTATCGAGACTTTGCCGTTTCTGAATGCATTCGAGCCTTTTATCAATGTATTCTTGGTCCATTATTTTGCGCTTGCTTGGTTTATGATAGGGCACGTCGAGTGGTCCCTCGAGTGATCCTTGTGATCCTCCACCCACTGATGAAACCTTGGCGTAGCCGCGCTCAAAGGTGGATGAGTTGTCCCTGCTTTCGCGACTATGCGATCGCATTAAGCAACTAGAGCACGAGTTTCCCATCCTCCGTGGTAGCACGGATGTATGGAAGTCGAAGGCGGAGAAGGCTACCGCTCGCGAGCAGTATATCTTGTAGGAGGTGACGCAGCTGAGTGAGTAGTTCAAATGTTAGCTTCTACCCTCTTATCTTTTCTTTTAGTCAGTCGCGGTGATGCCTTGTCTTCATAATTTGCCCTTTTTCTTGGTGTAGTTGTCAGTACCCGTCATTCGCAGGATGAGAAGGACCAGATTGTCGTTCGAATGAATGATCTGACCCAAGAGCAACTACATGCGAGTGGGTACTTTTGGGTGGACCACAATCGTGCGATCGCGCTTGCGACCCTGCAGGATCATGCTTCTCGAGTACTTCACTTTTTGAAGAAGGCGCAGTCGTGCCTTAGGCATATATACCAAACGATGTTTCTGTTGGACGTCGTCCCTTCAAGCCTATTGGCTCTTCTGGCAAAGTTACAGGATTTGAGTGCGGTTCGCGAGTGTGTGCGATAGCAGTTAGTAGCGGGTGCTAACGCTGCATTGTCACTGTTGCGACTGCATAGGCCGGATGTAGATGTTGCGGTTGTTGCCACTGGGCCGCCACCTCCACCAGAGGGTATGACTAGGGACATGGTTCCGCACTACCAAGCGATTGATCGCCTAGCGGAAGAAATTGTCGACTTCTTTGAGGAAGAAATGAATGTTCTCATGTTGCAGTAGTAGCATGATTTGTATCCTGCACATAGTTGTACAAGTGTTGTAAAGTTCATATGAATATGTTGGATGTAATGAATACTCATTGATATGTGAATAGCTTGCTAGCTTTTATATTTTGCAAGTGTGTTTGCACTCTGCAGTTCCTTTTCATTAGCCTGACTTATGTTATCTCAGCACCTTGCCAACCTGTCAGGTGCGTTGCAACTGGGTTGGTGTTTATCAAGGGTTCGATTGTTGTTGTGTCAGCTACTCGGGATACTGCGATTTCTTCGTAGAACGAGAGTGTAAAGGGTGGCGCAGCCCCCGAGTGATCAATTTGTAGGAAAATGAGGAAACACAGAGTTTTGGGGCACTTAGCTTTATTTATTCGCAGAATAGTACGAGGTACAATGTGTGGATAAGTATCCTGACTGAATAGCCTCATTTGTAATGTAAAAACGACTAGGGGTAGAAACGACGCAGATGTGTGACATTCCAGGGGTTGAAATCTTTAAGGTGATAGGCGCCACCTGGGATTACTTCTGTAATCACGTAAGGTCCCTCCCAAGGAGACTCGAGCTTGAGATGCCCTTATTGCTTGAGTCGCAGGACCAGGTCTCCTTCGATGAAGGATCTTGGGCGTAGCCTTCTGCTATGGTAGTTGTGGAGCCTTTGCTGGTAGATCATTGATCTCTCCGCTGTGATTGCTCGCGCCTCATCAAGAAGGTCGACGGAGTCTTCGACTGCAAGAGTTGACTCCTGCTCGCCATAGGCGACCACCCGCGGGGATTTGTAGCATACTTCTGCGGGTAGCACCGCTTCAGCACCGTGCACCATGAAGAACGGGGTATATCTCGTGGCGATGTTTGGAGTTGTGCGCAAGCTCTAGAGTACGGATTGCAGCTCGTCTGGCCAGCACCCGACGGCTTGTTCGAGTGGCCGGAGGAGTTATTTCTTGATTCCGCCGCAGACGAGGTCTACGGGTGGGCCACTGAGGCATAGCTTATGTTGATTCCCAGGTTTTCGCAGAATTCCTAGAACTCCTTGGAGGTGAAGTTTGTGCCATTGTCCGTGAGGATGCTGTGTGGCACTCCAAACAGGTAGACAATGGATTCGACGAATTTGACATCGCTGGCTCCTGCTTGATTTGTCACCGACATGGCCTCGATCCACTTGGTGAAGTTGTCGACTACGACCAAGAGGTAGATGTAACCTCCTCGTGAGGACCTCAGGAGCCTGCCAAACATGTCGAGTCCCCATGGCACGAAGGGCCAAGCCAATGGTATTGGCCGGAGTTCCGTGCCAGGTGCGTGTGGTTTGTCCGCGAATCGCTAGCAAGCGGCGTTGCAGTGCTGGACGATGTCCTTGGCGTCACGCATGGCCATGGGCCAATAGAATCCAGCTCATAGAGCTTTGGCGACGAGGGCGCGACTACTAGCATGGTGCCCGCAGGTCCCTTCGTGGATATCGAGGAGAACGGCCCTTCCGTCCCCGTTGGAGCACTCCTGTGATGCTGCGCTTGTACAGTTTGCGATTGATGACAGCGAATGCCTTGGATTATCGTGCAATGTGTCGCGCGTCAGTCGGATCATCTGGCAGCCTCTTGCTGAGTAGATATGTGATGTAGGGTTGTGTCCTGGATCGTCGCGCAATGTGTCGCGCAAGATGGCTCGATCATCATGACGCCCATTGGTCCTTCGAGTCCTGTATCGAGCTCCAGGTCATTGAGTGCCATTGGATCATTGGGTGGCATAGCCCCCGAGTCCGTTGACGCGCTTGCTTTCTTCTCTGGAGCCTTTGGCTTGATGGAGCGTTCACAGATGCGCTCGAGAAATACCCTAGGTGGTATGGGGGTGTAGGTGGAGCCAATGTTGGCAAGTGTGTCCGCCTCTTCATTGCTTCCACGGCCTACGTGTCGCAGCTCACAGCCATCGAAGTCCCCTTCGAGTGTGTCCTAGAGATCACGATACGCGATCATGTTGTCGCTCAATGCGTCGCACTCGTGCATCGTGGTTGACCACCAGTTTGGAGTCGCCGTAGATGATGAGCCTCTTGGCGCCATAGTCTTTCGCCATCCGCATCCCATGGATTAGAGCCTCGTACTCATCTTCATTGTTGGAGGCGGTGAACTGCATTCCCAGAATGTATTTTAGCTTGTCTCCCTGGGAGATGTCAGTATGACACCTGTGGCAGCACCGTCATTTCGTTTCGACCCATTGAAGTGCATTGTCCAGAGATAGGACATATATGGCTTTTTAGGGAGTTGGTTCTCCATCCAGTGCACGAGGAAATCAGGGAGGACTTGCGACTTGATCGCGTCGTGGTTTTCGTATGTGATGTCTCGTGGAGATAGTTTGATTCCCCAAAGCGCGACTCGCTCGGTGGGATCAGGGTTATTGAGGATGTTTCCGAGCGGGGCGTCATTGACCACCATGATTGGGTTCTCCTGAAAGTATTAGCACAGTCACCTGGCTATCATGAAGATGTCGTACGCCAGCTTCTAGTAGTGCGGGTATCGCTATTTTGTTGGTGTGAGCACCTCATTGAGGTAGTAGACTGGGCGCTGGACCTCGTGGACCTTGTTTTCGTCAGCTCGTTCCACCACAAGCACCGTGCTGACCACTTGGTTGGTGGCGGAGATGTAGAGCAACAACGGCTCTTTTTCTCGTGGAGTCACTAGTACTAGTGAGGTGGATAGTAGATGTTTGAGGTCTTCGAATGCTTCTTGCGCCTCATCTGTCCACTCGAACTTGTCAGTTTTGCGGAGAAGTTGGTAGAAGGGCGGTGCCTTTTCGCCCATTCGACTGATGAATCGACTGAGCACCACGACTCGCCCGGCCAGCTGCTGGACGCCTCTTACATTCTTTGGCTTCTCCATGGCCAGTATGGCCTTTATTTTCTTCGCGTTTGCTTTGATCCCTCTCGCGGAGATGACATACCCGAGTAATTGCCCAGATGGTACGCTGAAGGCGCATTTGTCAGGATTGAGCTTGATTCGGTAGCGGTCAAGGTTGCTAAAGGTCTCGCGTAGATCGTTGATTAGCGAGGCTTCCTCTTTTGTTTTGATGACGATAGCGTCAATGTAGACTTGGATGTTGTGACCAAGTTGGTTCTTTAGGTAGGCCTGCATGCACCGCTGATAGGTGTCTCCTGCGTTTTTTAGCACAAAAGGCATTGTTTTGTAGCAGAACACACCAAAGGGCGTCGTAAACACCCTTTTCTCCTGATCCTCCTCCTTCATTCGAATCTGATTGTAGCTTGAGTAAGCATCGAGGAAGTAGAGACGCTCACATCCTGTGATGGAGTCGATGATTTGGTCGATTCGCGGCAGCGGGAAGTGATCCTTCGGGAAGTGCTTATTCAAGAATGTGAAGTCCACGCACATCCGCAGGATATCCGTGTCTTTTTTGGGCACAAGCATTGTGTTAGCGAGCCAAGTGCTTTCCTTGATATCGCGAATTTTGCTTCGAGGAGTCTGTTGATCTCCATTTTAACTGCTTTTGCTCTTGGTTCAGACAGTCGCCGAATTGTCTGCTTGACTGGCCTTGCATCTAGATTTATGTTGAGTGAGTGCTTGGCGAATTCCCTGGGAACTCCTGGAATGTCCGCTGGACACTAGGCGAAGATCTCACAGTGCTCACGGAGGAATTCGACGAGCGCGAGTTCCTACGCGGAACTCAAGTTGTTGGTGATGAGGGTCGTCTTTGTCGGGTCCGTTGGGTGGACCTGGACTTTCTTCGTGTGCACCGACGAGTCAAAGGACAGGTCGGGTGAACTTGGCCAGCTCAGGGGAGGCAGACTGTTGTTTGTCGACTCCTTCAATCTTGTGAGTTCCTCCTACATGCCGAAGGACTGGGAGATTATGTTGAATTCCCTGTCGCAGCTGTCGGACCTCTCGAAGTTGCCGTTGATTGTGATTATGCCGTTTGGACCCGGCATCTTCATCTGCAGGTAGGCGTAGTGTGGCACTGCCAGGAACCTCGCAAACACGACATGTCCGAGGATGAAATGATATTGTGAAGGCCAGTCGACGACCTCAAAGTCGATGCGCTCTCGCCGAAAGTTTTGCGGCGTGCCGAAGATGACATCGAGGTTGATTTTTCCTAGGGGATATATGCCTTTCCCTGGGACGATGCCGTGGAATGTCGTTTATGAAACTTTCAGACACATCAGAGGGATCCTCACCGCCCGCAAGATACTCGCGAACATGAGGTTAATGCCACTGCCGCCATCCATAAAGACGCGACTCATGTCGAAACCCCCAATCTGCACCTCAAGTACGAGGGGACAGTGGCCTGGACGAGGAACTTGGCACGGGTGGTTACGCCTGTCGAAGGTGATGCAGGAGTCGCTTCCACTAAGGTACTCAGTGGTGGAAGGTGGAGAGTTTATCGCCAAGTTGACTTGGCGAGTGATGGCCTTCTGCACTCGATTTGAGGGACGTCCTTTTTGGATCATCCCCATGTTGCCCACGGCTTGTGGGTATGGTTCGCCTCCGTGATGCTGGACCGGTGTGGCCGCGGGTGGTGGTGGTCCGGGCGGTGGTGGAGGAGCTCCATGTGCCATAGCGCCTGGGGCGGCTCCATAGCCCATGTTGACTGCGTCACGATTCATCCGGGCCAGACCTTCGTGGAGTTTGAGGAACTCGCGATAGTCCTTGAGAATGTGGCTAGATTTCTTCTTGCCATCGTGCTTGTCGATGTAGAAGTGCACGTCGAATGGACCGGATAGTTTGTCCTCAATACATGTTGTGGGTGCCTCTTCGCGAGTGTGGCGCTGCCACACCTGCATGGTTTTTTCGCTGTGGCGGTATCCACCACTGCGGTATCTGTGATAACTCAGTGTTGATGTAGAGCTCATTGGGAACCCCAAGAGGAAGGTATGATGAGCACAACAGGAAGTTTCCATCAGTTATGAAACCAAGGTTTAATCGAACCAGTAGGAGTAAGGAATCACCCCAAAGGTGTTGCTAGTTAAGTCTTGCCAGGTTGCACTACCGGTGCTAGTAGCAACGTGGAGACCTGCACAACACAACCACAGAACGTTGTACCCAACTTGCGATGAGGTTGCCAATCTCACCGTGTTTTGCTGAAAACAAAGGATTAAACGTATCGAATGGAAGGAAGTAATAGTTTGCAGAAAGTAAACACAAAGCAGTAAAACAGTTTATAGATTGTATGTAAAAGTAAAGGACCGGGATCCACAGTTCACTAGAGGTGGCTCTCCTTAAGATAGATAACATGATGGGTGAACAAATTACAGGGGGGCAATTGACAAACATCGAGAAAGCAATACATGCATATACTAATCATCTTGACTCCTTTGATATTCGATTGGGCATTACAACATTATACATAGACCGCCATCCAACTACATCCATGACTAATAATCCACCTTCAGGTTATCATCCGAACCCCCTCCAGTATTAAGTTGCAAGCAACAAATTATTGCTTTATGAATTGCATGTAAAGTAAACAATACGATTGTTCTATGAACAAAGGATTTTTGTTTTCTCCGTAGTAGCAACAACACATCTAGTACCTCAGAGATTTCTGTCACTTCCACAGATTACCAGAGGGATGAACCCACTATCGAGCATAGATACTAACTCTTCGAGTTGCTAGCATCTACTTGGCCAACATAGCTACTAACAACGGAAAGCATGCAAGATCACAAATAACAAAGACATGATAGAATCAATAATCAATCTAAAACAGCATCTCAATATCCATCGGATCCCCGCAAACACAACATGTAGAATTACAAATAGATGATCTTGATCATGAACGGAGCTCACAAGATCTAGACATGAAAGCACAAACGAGGAGAACCATCCATCTAGCTACTACATGGATCTGTAGTCCAAGGATGAACTACTCACGCATCACACCAGAGGCTTGCATGGTGATGAACAAGGCCTCCAGGGTGAATTCCCCTCTCTAGCAGGGTGCCGGGAAGAGCTTCGGATCCCTCCCGATCTAGGGACAAAGACAACGGCGGCTACAGACTCTTTCATGGATTTTTGATCGGGTACTTAGGGTTTTCGACCCGAGGGCATCTTATAGGAGGAAGGAGAGGCCGAGGGGGTGTTGGGGTCGGCCAGACCACCCCTGGCGCGGGTCAGGCCTGGCCGCGTGGCCAGGTGGTGTGGCCGGCCCCCAGCCCTTCTCCGTCTCGTATTCTGGCATCTAATGACTTCCTGAAAAATAGGAACTTTGGCTTTTGTCCCGTCCAATTCCGAGAATATTCATTTTCTGACTTTCCTGGAACCAAAAACAGCAGAAAACAGGCAGCTGGCACTGTGGCTCTTGTTAATAGGTTAGTCCAAGAAATCATATGAAAAGTACTCCAAAGTGTGGGAAAACACAAGAAAGTGGATAAAACCAAGCATGGAACATCAAAAATTATAGATACATTTGCAATGTATCAACGTCCCCAAGCTTAACTCCTGTTCGTCCTCGAGTAGTTAAGTGATAAAAAGAAAGAATAATTTTTGAGGTGACATGCACCATCAAAGACTTGATCAAAGTATTTGTAAAACATTCAAAGTTGGGATCATAGTACTTCAATCAAGACATGAAAGACAAAGTTCTAGCAATAAGACAAAGAAAACTATGATGCAACATGAAAAGGCACAAACAAAAGATTCATTAATAACAATGCTTTGCAAGACGTTTATTTGTTTCACATAAAGAAAACATACCATAATAGTATTCAACTTGTCCCTCATAGAGTAGCAAATATAAATGCATAGGACACCTTCAAAGTTCATAAGAGTGACTAGATACAAATAGTTTAAAACAAGCAATATCAAGGTATGCATCAATCAACTAGTCTTGGGATAATGCACATAGAACTAAGAATGGCCACGTTTCTCTCAAAGTAGGTGCATAAAGGTAGAAGGTGGAGACTCAATATAATGGTGGAAGAAAGGCCTTTATAAAAGGAAGTAGGGATTCAAGTCTCATAAAGAGCTTCCAAAAATTATGGTAGTTATAGCTTTCAGCTCTCATTTCCCCTATCATAAGCATCTTTAAGGTGATTAAGGTTAAAGTGACACAACTAAGAGGAGATGCTTAACAAGTTATAAACCGAAATCTCATGCCCCTTACTTACGAAGACCGAACCTCATGCTACTCAACTTTAGTCACAAGTAAGCTGTTGTAATTGTAAATACATGTGTATCATAAAGAACCACCAATGGGGTACCCCTTGCACATGATACAGGAGCTATCCCATAATCAAAATGACAAGGCTACCAGACAATGAGCATCTCAGCGATCTTTTTATTTGCTATTTGCATAGGTCATTATTGAGGATGCTTCATAGAGTGCCCATTATGGTGTGCTGCAAGTTTCCACCATGATTAGGCATGGCTTAGGCTAGCGACCCAGGCGTTTCTCTAACACACATACAAACTCCATGATCTTACAAGTTCCACTTTTATTTCACACCACCGGGATCCGTAAGCAAAAGAACATGATATCAACGGGGTACAAAGTACAAGTGCAATGTTGAAAGCGTTCCCCATGATACATGGTTATGCTAATTTCAACTTATAAAGCGCAAGCATATACGCAACAAAGAAGGACCCAATGGTTCAAGTTTATTAGATGCAAAAAAAGTAAAGTGTGCCATCAAGTTCGTAAGAGCTTTAATCACTAGTTTTCTCATAACAAGTTTAATTTGGAAGGTAAACAAAAGCATGAATAAACTTGGAATAGCATAAGCTAGTAGGTAGGTATGGTGGACTCTTTGGAATAACTTGGTTTAAGGAGTTGGATGCATGAGTGGAACTCATACTTGGTTGTGGAGGCTAGCAAAAGACTGGGAGCGACAAACTAAGAGAGCAATAATGGTCGTAATCATGCAGAGCGACAAAACATCATTGATCAAAGCATAAAGTGATACTAAAAGTTGAAAACTAAAGGATCATACAGGCTATGGTGACTTGAGATAGTCATAACATGGTGTGAGCATGTGCCAAGTCAACCCAAATAAAGCATCAGAGGAGAATACCACTATACTATGCTTTAATATGCTAAAACAACGCATGATTCATCCAAGGCACATTAAGAAATCTCAATTGTTTATAACAAGTCATGCTACAACAAAGAATACTAAGCATAAAGCCAAAACAATATCAAGCATGGCATGACAGAGAATAGGCCACAGTCAAAAACAAGCTCTTTTTACCACATAAGCATGAACTTTCCTACTCTTTTCCAAACCAAACCAAACTATTTGCAAACCAATGTATGAAATAGGGGGTCCAACCAATTTATTCAGAAAACTAAGCAAACAAAAGCAAACGAAAAACCAAAATGAAAACAAAAAAGAAGACGCTCCAAGAAAAACACAACTGTGCATGAAACAATAAAATGAAGCGTTTGGAAGAAACCTGGGATTTTTATTGATGAAGAAGGGGATGCCTTGGGCATCCCCAAGCTTTGAAACTTGTACTTCTTGGATATTTCTTGGGGTGACACGCATGGCATCCCCAAGCTTGAGCTTTAGTCCATCCTTCATCTCACTAGATCATGTAGGCGCGCGTTGCCGCGCCAGTCCATTAGAAAATTCATAGTTATGAAATGGAAAAACTCTATTTGAATTAAAATATACCTTAGAATTTGTATTGTATTTGTCTACATAGGTTTTCCTTTGTCAATATTCTTTCTCTCTCATTCAGGCTCCATAGAATTTTCTTAGGCACATAATTTTCTTACACAAGATTCGCGGTGTTTTGTCTGTTGATAAGGGGCCGTGCTACTAAAATATTTCATGATTTCCTAAATTGGAAGGTAAACATGAGTACATCAAATAAATTGAGGATATATTTAAATAGCATGAAGGAAGTAATAGAAGCATGTCTCTTTGTAAGAGGATCCACATTCATAGAATGTAAGCAGCTAAACTAAACAAATGAAACCTGCAGAGAAATATATTTCTAATTTAGAAAAGATGACAATTGTTATCTGGAGAAGATGGGTATTTCGTTTGGAAACAGAATCAACCAATCAGACCACCAAACCTAGAATCTGCTATTGAGTGGGAGTAGGATGGGCAGAAACTGAGGCAAGAGATTTTATAGGACATGTAGGCAGTGTAGTAACATACCATAATCATCTGCCACCGTCAATTTGTGCACCATGACTGCCATTAGGGATTTGCAAGAACTGAAAAAATAACACGGTCATAAAGATCAATTAAGACCGGCACATCAGGTTACCATGAATGGGGATGCGAGGGCAGGATATGTACCGCATCCACAGGAGAGATCGATGGCTGCTCCAGATTCTGGCCTGCGTTCGAATGGATTGAGAGGTGTGCATCTGGTCTCGGTCGGTCGAATCTCGATTAGAGTCTACTGCATGCACGGTCTAGATTTCGGCCTGCGGCACAATCGATCGGGAGGTGTGCGTCTTGTCTGGGAGGTTGAATTTACAATTGAGTTTGTCACCGCATCGTGTGTCCTCTTCAAAAAAATTTCTAGTGGTTCCGTATGAGCAAGGAGACCCGGGTTCCATTGGAGTCTGCTGCCGCATGTGTCCAATTCAATTTTTTTCCATACGAGGAGAACCGGTTGTCAAAAGGTGGGGTAGAGCGGGCCGAAATAGATAGACATTCTAGCCCAATTAAGCATAGAAAGGCTTTTTGATGTCTAGAGAAGCGTCCCTAAGGGATAATTCGGCCCATGCGGGAGCTGAGGATCATCCAACGGCCAGAATGACGTGGGAGGCGTGATCGGACGGCCGGTCGAATTTCAATTGGAGTCTGCTGCATGCCCGGTCTAGATTTCATCCTGCGGTCCAATCGATCGGGAGTTGTGCGTCTTGTCTGGGTGGTTGAATTTATATTGGAGTTTGCCGCTGCATCGTGTGTCCTCTTCAATATTTTTCTGGTGGTTCCGTATGAGAAAGGAGACCCGGTTTCCATTGACGCATGTGTCCTCTTCAAAAAAAATTCCTTACGAGGAGAACCGGTTGTCGAAAGGTGGAGTAGAGCGGGCCGAAATAGATAGACATTCCAGCCCAATTAAGCATAGAAAGACTTTTTGATGTCCAGAGAAGCGTCCCTAAGGGATAATTCGGCCCACGCGGAAGCTGAGGATCATCCAACGGCCAAAATGATGTGGGGGCGCAATCGGACGGCCAAAACTGCCCAGTTCGTGGGAGGCCTCCTTTTTGACTCAGTTTTAATATCCCTAATTACTCATTCCTTCCATACACTTGAATTTTTTTCTTCATACAAAACTTCACACAATCTTTATTAGCAACATTAGTGCACTCAAGATAAATAAGTCTTAAAGTTCAGTTCTAACACCAATAAACTTACATTAGAACACTAGCTACTGTAGCACTTCCCTCAAAAAGCTCAATTCCCCAAAAGAACTCAAAAAGGAACCAACAAAAAGAAAATGCAGAAAATGGTAGAAATCTGTCAAAACAGACCAGCAGGTAAAGATGAATTTTTTCGAAGACCTTATGTTTCTAAAATCAACAAGTGTTGAACTAACGAAAGTTAGATAACAAGCTAGGACAGAAGCACAAAAATTCATGCCTCAAAAAGGCGTTCAGAGATTTTACACGAAATTTTACGGTGAAGCATAGAAATCTGTTTCGGGACAGCAACTTTCCCAATCATTACTTCTCTCTCATTAGAGGTTACTCTTGGCACAAAAAGCAAATAAAAAGGATAAGGAGCGGTTATTACTGAAGTAATAACTTCCAAGACTCGTCTAAAACTTTTGAGATATCTCCCAATAAGTACTTTTCTTTACGCCTTTAAGTTAGGCATAAGAAGCAAGAAAAAGGATCAAGTATTCTCAAATGAAGAAGCATTAAAACCAAATTTCTTGCCCTTAACTCTCTTACTTTTATTCTTAACCTTGGGGAAAATGTGATTGTTTGGTGGAGAATAAAGGTGCATGGTCCCCTTTCCCACATATATTATTGCTCCAAGGAGTTCTAATAGGGACCTTCCAAGTGTAATTTGTCCTTTTCCTGCACATTCAATAACAAGATAATCAGTAGAAATCATTTTCCCAAAGATCTTTGTAAACACTCCTTCAGCTATTCCAATAGGTAATATGGTAGCATTATTAGCAATAGATATTTATTTTCCTCCTTCAGTAAACCCACAAAGGTTCAAAGATTCATAAATATCTTTGGGCATAAGACAAAATTCAGACATGATATCACAGCGGCCTTCAAAAGTTTCAGTGTTTATCTCAATCTTTACTGTTGGGAGCCACTTTGATGGTTCAGAATTTATTGGAACATAATTATGATGCTCCCTAAGCGTATTATAGCAATCTTTTAAGCTAGTAGTGCTAGTCTCAAGAGTGTTTAGTCTAGCAAATATTCTTGCGAAAGAAATATCAGTTTGACTAGGCAAGTTGTAAGTGAGGATCAATTTATTTATAGCATTAATAGCATCATACTCATTACATTGGAGGAAATCTCCTCCCACAACAGCATCTAAAGCATATCTATAGCAAAGAGCAATTCCAAGGTAAAAACTACTAAGGAACAGGCATTGAGTCATTTTAGGCTCAGTTTTTTCATGTAGATCAGTGATTCTAGACCAAGCTTCCTCGAAGCTCTCCTCAATTCCTTGTTTAAAAGTGAAAATCATTTCCTCAGGTGACATAGTGATTGGAGAAAGGCTAGACATAGTGGCAACTTAAGAAAGGAACTAATTTTTTCGTGTTTTTGAAATAAGAAAGCAAACTAGTAAAACTACTTTTTTGTGTTTTTGACAAAGAAAGAAGCAAATAAAGCAAAAGGAAACTAAGAAAAACAAAAATAACAAAGTAAAGAGATTGGTTATGAGGTACTCCCTTGTGAAGATGTCCTTGACTCCCCGGCAATGGCGCCAGAAAAATGTTTGCTGGAGCGTGGTTGACGTGGGAGCTTCTTCTTCTTCAAGTCCCCGACAACGGCGCCAGAAAATGCTTGATGGCTCGGTGTTGATGTAGAGCTTGTTGGGAACCCCAAGAGGAAGGTATGATGAGCACAGCAGCAAGTTTCCCTCAGTTATGAAACCAAGGTCTAATCGAACCAGTAGGAACAAGGAAACACCCCAAAGGTGTTGCTAGCTGAGCCTTGGCGGGGCGCACTACTGGTGGTACTAGCAACGTGGAGACCTGCACAACACAACCACAGAACTCTGTCCCCAACTTGCGATGAGGTTGTCAATCTCACCGTGTTTTGTTGAAAACAAAGGATTAAACGTATCGAATGGAAGGAAGTAATAGTTTGCAGAAAGTAAACACAAAGCAGTAAAACAGTTTATACATTGTATGTAAAAGTAAAGGACCGGGATCCATAGTTCACTAGTGGTGGCTCTCCTTAAGATAGATAACATGCTGAGTGAATAAATTACAGCGGGGCAATTGACAAACATCGAGAAAGCAATACATGCATATACTAATCATCTTGACTCCTTTGATATTCGATTGGGCATTACAACATTATACATAGACCGCCATCCAACTGCATCTGTGACTAATAATCCACCTTCAGGTTATCATTCGAACCCCTCCAGTATTAAGTTGCAAGCAACAGATTATTGATTTGAATTGCATGTAAAGTAAACAATACGATTGTTCTATGAACAAAGGATTGTTGTTTTCTCCCTAGTAGCAACAGCACATCTAGTACCTTAGAGATTTCTATCACTTCCCCAGATTACCAGAGGCATGAACCCACTATCGAGCATAAATACTAACTCTTGGAGTTGCTAGCATCTACTTGGCCAAGATAGCTACTAACAACGGAAAGCATGCAAGATCACAAATAACAAAGACATGATAGAATCAATAATCAATCTGAAATAGCATCTCAATATCAATCGGATCCCCGCAAAAACAACATGTAGAATTACAAATAGATGATCTTGATCATGAACGGAGCTCACAAGATCTAGACATGAAAGCACAAAGGAGGAGAACCAGCCATCTATCTACTACATGGATCCGTAGTCCAAGGATGAACTACTCACGCATCATACCGGAGGCTTGCATGGTGATGAAGAAGGCCTCCAGGGTGAATTCTCCTCTCCGGCAGGGTGCCGGGAAGAGCTTCGGATCCCTCCCGATCTAGGGATAGAGACGTCGGCGGCTACAGACTCTTTCGTGGATTTTTGATCGGGTACTTAGGGTTTTCATCCCGAGGGCATCTTATAGGCGGAAGGAGAGGCCGAGGGGGTGCTGGGGTCGGCCAGACCACCCCTGGCGCGGGCCAGGCCTGGCCGCACAGCCAGGTGGTGTGGCCGGCCCCCAGCCCTTCTCCTTCTTGTATTCTGGCATCCGATGACTTCCGGAAAAATAGGCACTTTGGCTTTTGTCCCATCCAATTCCGAGAATATTCATTTTCTGATTTTCTTGGAACCAAAAACAGCAGAAAACAGGCAGCTGGCACTGTGGCTCTTGTTAATAGGTTAGTCCAAAAAATCATATGAAAAGTACTCCAAAGTGTGGGCAAAACACAAGAAAGTGGATAAAACCAAGCATGGAACATCAAAAATTATAGATACATTTGCAATGTATCAATCCGCTGTTGCGATTATCGTCGCGTTTGTCAGCGTAGCCGGCTGCGACCATGTTAACCTTATCGCGGTCATCATAGACGCGCATTCGACGTTTGCTTTGGCGGTCGCGTCTGCGCCCAAGGTCGTCGGAGTAGGTACGGTTTTTCACCGAGTCTTCTCCGCCATCCCACCGATTTGCGATTTCCATCAGGTGGTCGATCGTTTTGGGCTTCGAACGGCCCAGCTCCTCCCAAAGATTTATACGGCGAAGGCCGCCATTGAATGCGTCAATTGCGCGGTCCTCTGAGATGTTTTCTGCGTTGTTCTTGATGATGGACCACCCCTGGATGTACGAGCGTAGCGATTCGCCCGACCTTTGCTGGCAGCTTCTCAGCTCTTCGATTGACGCAGGCCTTTTGTAGGTGCCCTTGAAATTGCGCATGAAGCTGTAGACCAGCTCTTTCCAGCTGCGAATGGATCCACGCGAAAGATTGTTGAGCCATGCGCGAGCGGTGCCCTGTAGCTCTAGCTGCAAGAATTTCATGGCCGTGCTTCGACTCCCGCCCTGTAGTCTGACGGAGGAGATGTGGTCCTCCAACCAGATTTTTGGGTCCTATAGACCGTCAAATTTTGGGTTCTCTGACGGTAGTTTGAACCCTTTAGGCATTCGCTTTTTCCTGATGGCCCTACTAAAGCATCTAGCGCTGCAGAACTCAGTCTCCTCCTCTTCTGAGTTAGTCCAACGAGCGCGTCTTGCCCTTGATTTGTCGATTTTGCGCTACGTGAGGTCATCGCGCGCATCGTAGTTGCGATCGTGCTGCCGTGAGCGGAAATGCCGAGACAAATCGTGGCTATCATCGCTGGACGAAGGCGAGGAGTAATGTTTTGCCAGAGCCTTGTTTTTCTTTAGCTCTGGTGCAGGCTCTTTGTCGAGGTATGCCTCTACTAGCCCTAAGCCCGCGATCATAGATCGGTGCATGGCAGCTTGTGGATCTCCAGTTGGCAGCTGGTTGTTGAGGAGGTACATGGTGGCCGCCGTTACCGCAGCTTGCGGCGTCTTCGGGAGCACGTTGCCCCGTGTATCCACCATCATGGAGCCGAAGTCGAGGACTTTCGCGGCTTCCACGTGCCCCTCCTCGGTGAGGTGGGCCAGTCGAGATCTTCGCTTGTTGGCCAGGTACTCGTTGCCTTTGGAGGAGGATCCTCCGTGGGAGGAGAGCCCGGCTCGCCGAAGGCTTGATTCGTCCGCCGCCTTTTTACGCGCTTCGAGTTGCACGATTGCATGTAGCTGGCGTCTGTATTCCTCCTTCAGTAGCCAGTGGTAGCCCATCAGCATGTCTTGCGGGGAGTTGAGGGGCAGAGGATTGCCTCGCAGAGCTTCTCGATAGCGGGCCCACTCGTTGCCAGTGAGCTTGATCACCACGCGCTCTCTAGTGTGTTCATTCACTATGGTCGATGGTTCTCTTGCCGCTCCATTGTTGACGGGTGCGCCATTGGGTGTGCTGCCGTTGGGCGGTCCGATGTCGTTGGGCGCGCTGCCGTTCGGCGGTCCGGTGCTAGTGCCGGTGCCAGCGTTTTCGGTAGTGTCGCCTGCGTTGATGACTGCTCACATGAAGTGGTTGGGGAAGTTGTTGCTGCCGCAACTTTCAAATCTTGAGCCGTAGGCTCCGTCTTAAGTGGCCAGTTCACCCAGATCGGTTCCGTGACTACTATCATTGTCCATGCTCCCGACTGTTGCTGAGATGTTGAGCTCGCTAAGGGTGCCGATTGGTGGCGGGAACCACGATGCTGGAGCAATCGTGGGTGCCGTAGGCTGGTCAGGCATGCGAAGCGTACCCAGTTGACCAACCTAGAAGTGGAAGCTCCCAATCGCCAGGATGATTCCATCGCCCACGGACTCGAAAGCTGGGCGGGTGGCCGATGTGTGGACGGTGAAATTGAATGCGCTGAACAGCTGGCAAATATCCGCTCTTGTGGAGTTGTAGATCGCACTTGATGGTGCCGAAAAAGCCGCGACATCAGCACTCCCAATTCCCATAGACGACGCCAATTGACGAGGGTTCAACTCATCAATGCCCATTGTTATGGACTTGGGTTTTGGAGAAGGAGGGAGCGCTGGAGGCATCAGTCGGCTAGAAAACAAGCACACATGGATGCAAGTTTTATCCAGGTTCAGGCCTCGTAGAGGTCCCTACTCCTGTTTGTCTTCTCTTGGAATTAACGGAGGAATCGAATATTACAGGGGTGCACAGATGCAATCTAGCGAGAGTTGTGGAAACTAGGGTTGCGCGTGTCCTCCTCGCCACCCCCTCGTAGCATTTATATAGATAGGCTAGGTCTCGGGTAGCAGATCGAGTCGGTTATAGATTAGGGTTTTTTCTTTGAACTTTCTATCTTAAGCTTCTTCTTGTCTCGCAAGCAATTGAGAGTCCGTGGGCCACTCGAATTCTCCATTGGGTCTTGGCAACACCATGGGCTTCCGCCGTCTCTGGACCGTCTATACCAAACTCGAATACCTGTAGGGTATACCCATGTCACTTAGATTGGCCACATGCCAACCAACGGCTAAGACATTCCTCCCTCACTCAATCGCATCATTGTCATGCTTAAAAGTGGTCGCTATCCCAGATTTTACCTCCTAGTTTGATAATTTTAACACTAATAACCTCATTTAACAATTTTTCATTCGTATTACCCCATTTCAATTTTTACCCTACCTGAGATTTTTACACGTGATTTATCATGTGGGTATTGTCGGTATTTTTTCTCCAATTGTTTTCTGTACTTGAAGAAACCTTGAACCCCAAAAATTATGTCCATAACCACCATCTTGTGAAAATAATCACCACACCCGAACGCGTGTCAACCTACGTGTGTCTGAGTTGGGTTTTATTTCGTCACCAATAGGATTGTACATTGGCATTGATGTGCAGGTATATAATCACATATACCAGTCACATAATCTTGATACCTCGCAAGTGATACGGAGTAAGAGGCACACACGTTTGTATACGTGGCTAATTAATTGAGTGAGTAAGTTTTTACGTGCTGTTGCCATTAGCTGAACACACCGCCCCAACCTTTAAAAAGAAATTCACTTGCCTCGGGTCACCTCCTCCGGCTCTGAAATCACTAGCGACCACCTTGACAAGTGGAGTAACATATTTGGTTACTATAACATCACACATACCTCTAATGGGGTAACTTGTGTCAAAAATATGAAACTATGGGATAAAAACTCAATGCCACTACCTCATTCTCTAAATGGGGTAACATCACACCAGTACCTCATTCTCTTCTCTCTTCATTAACTCGATGCCATATAAACAATTTTGCTAAATTGAACCATTAGTTACTTTTGAAGTTACATACACTATGACTAGCCTCGCTGACTGATGCATTATATCAATGCCTACGTACACCAACGGCCGTGTGTCAAAATCAAACAACTCAGCTATCAGATGGATTTGGGAGTGGAAAAAACTGCTAGTAGAGAACGAAGACATTGATTCGCAAAAAAAATGAATGACATTACCTGACAAATGGACCCACCAAGTAGATGTCTGACAGATTTTTAAATGGGGTAAAACTTGACATTTTTTTCTCTAAATGGGGTAACATGGATGAAAATTTGTCTAGTTGAGTAACTAGTGTCAAAAATATTAAACTATGGGATAAAAACTGGAATTTACTCTTAAATAAAAATTGATTATAAATTTGAATATAAATCCAATAATACATTTATGATATATAATTCATACTTTGTTAAACGAATTTATGGTTAAGCATTGTTTTCTTAAACTACATGTTAGACTAATAATCTGATATGGAAGGAGTACCTCAGGAGTTGTATGAGTTGAAAAAACATTGCAATACTTCAAGTTTGGAAAAAGGATAACATACTATGTGTTAGAGTACACCACGATTCAGTATTAGAGTAGATCGTAGATTGCTGTATTTGGGTTTAGGATCCTATCTCTACTATACTTTTTAGTCCCAAGTCTTCTATATAAAGAATGAAGAGAATATGCCCGAACGGCAATAATAAAATGATGTTATTATCTTATTCCATGTTTATGATAAATGCTTATTTTTCATGCTAAAATCAGGAGTAAATAATAACGCTAGACTGTTTCGACTCAAACTAATATCTATGTCGTCCCAATTTTTTTCGACCGTGGGATGGACGCCGAGGAGTACACCGGCGACCTCGCAACGGAGCCCTTCTATCCTGTGAGGCGGGACCCGTAGCAGCCCAGGGCAAAAAAATCCATACCCGGACGGGTGTACCAAGCATTGTCGTACCCCGCGTTGTTGGAAGGTGGGACGCACGCACGACATGGTCCTGCTGTGAGCGTACGCGTGTTAGAACATGTGCCATGAGAGTCGTTTTCTTTGCGATAATGCTTCGCACCCACCGGGTTGCAGGACCCGTCGAGAGCCGACGTGACGTTGTTGTTAGAGTATGTCACGGATTGGTCATATTTGGTAGTTTAAGATTATAATCTAAGTCTATCTCTATTAGCCTTCTTGCTCTCCAAAACTTCTAGTACTATATAAATAGCCTAAGGGCTCACAATGTAACCACCTCTTGCAATATCAATACAATCTATATATTTTCTGCAACTTTCATGGTATCTAAGTGTGTCGCTCCTCGGCCTAGGTTTTAGCCACCGCTTCCGCCGCGCCACACCCGGCGAGGTCGATCTCCATGATCTCCGTCGGGGGCATCGCATCACGTAGCTAGTTTTTCTTCCAATTCCTTAGATCGGTTTAGTATTTCTAGCAAATTCCTTTTTCCTATTAGATCTATTTTTCTTTTAGCCACCAAAAGCATCGTCCACAGCCGCATGTCCGCCACTACTTCAACCTCGGTGTCGACTCAACTCTGGCAACTCATCGTCAACGATCTTGGCAAGGAGGCTCCGTGCGGTTGCGCCGGCTGCTCCGTACTCACGTCGTCTCCACGCCGGTCCATCTTCACCAACAACTACTGGGACGCACGTCCCTGAGTACGGACCTCGCTGTCAACAAAGGGCTGCAACTTCATCAACCATGGTCATCTACACCAATAACATAGCCACATCGTCGCCACCACCACCAATCATGGTCATCGTCAACGCCAAAAAGTTCTTCTTCTCCACGAGTGACGTCGCGCTCATACAAGCGGAAAATATGAGTCTAATCCCGAAATCTACTACCGCTACAACAAATCTCTGTCAATAACTACCTCTCCGTCTTCGTCCAACATGACCTCTCCGCCAGAGTCCCAGTCTAATTTTTATTTTTTACTTAATTAATTTTCTTCTTGCAACTACTTCATCTACTCCGACAAATTGGCAGACAACTTCTACGCACCGACCGTTCATGGAGAATTTGTCTGCTGCTCCCTCCGGTTCTAGCTCGCATGGCTCGTGATGGTCCCTGTCTTCGCACGTCCAGTATTGGCAACACCGACACGTGCCCTTCATCCCAGCGTGCTCCCGATTTTGGCAAGCTCGACAAGGCATGTCGCCTACCTCGACTACTCCGAATCCAACTACGTCTACGTCAACTACTACGTCGAATTCTCCAGGCTCAACGACGACATCCATCACAACACCACGACAACATAAACATCATCAATTTCATCAAGGGCGACTACATCACCAACGGCATCATCGACCACGACTACAACACCCTACTCTGGCTATATCGACATCCACTGAAATCCTCTATAGTTCGCACCTTCGGATTATGCTCTAGTCAGACCGTCTGCGACGCTCCAGTTGTTCTCGTCACTACCGATCTGACTGCGGGGGGTGTTAGAGTATGTCACGGTTTGGTCATATTTGGTAGTTTAAGATTGTAAGCTAAGTCTATCTTTTTTAGTCTTCTTGTCCCCCCAAGTCTTCTAGTACTATATAAACAGCCTAAGGGCTCACGATGTAATCACCTCTTACAGTATCAATACAGTCAATACTTAGCAATCTTTCAGCTGTGAGCCCATACCGGTCGCAGACTCTCGCAGACATGGGGCCTGCCTAGAGCCGTTGTGGCAGCGTAGACCCTATGCGGACATGGTTCCTCGCGGACGCGGGGTCTATCCATAGACGTCGTGGGCTTAGCCTATGCCGGACGCGGTTTCTCGCGTACACGGGGACCGTGCGGAGACGACCTGGTGCCATAGACTATAGCCATCTACGGTTCCTAGCAGCATGAGGGCACGTGGACGTACGATGTGGCGTTGTAGGCCTAGACGAACGCGTTTGCTCGCGGCGAAGGTCCGAGTTGCCAGCGTATACTCTAGGACGTTTAATCGCGGCTGATACGCGTGTTTTCGCGGTCGTCGTATATCGAGATGGCAGCCTAGCCTATAGATACTCGCGTTGTTTCGCAAGCATGTAGCCACATTATCTCTTTCTGATGGGGATATATCTGCTCAGGCCCCTCATTATCTTTTTCCTAATCTCTTCTTCCTCTCTCTCCTCGGGTAGTTTTGCATTTGGTTTCATCATCTCTCTCATAGTTCTTTTCGATACACCTAGTCGCGGCCCGCCCGTGCTTCTTCCCATTCGGCGGCATATCTCATGCGTAATGTTTGCCACGTCATAAGTCACCCTCTTTGTTATCTTCGACTTCTCTCTCTCCCATTTTCTCAAGAACGTCTTTCTCACGCTATTTTTCTCCATTCGTGCTGCGTATTTCGGCATGACGCGTCGTCTTTGACGAGGGAGCTCTGACGATTGTGCTCGTGGTTCGGGTGCGAAACGCGTCAAGTCGTCATGCGTGATAGGTACGTCGTGTTTTAATATTGCGTCTTTCGTGTTTTTATTGCTACGTTATTCTTTTCGTCTAACGTCTGACCTACTTGTTCGTCTCTGAAACAGGTTCACTCTTCTCGGTTACGCTATGCATGACAAGTATTTGCCGGCGTCGGCTATCTCATGTTTCTTTTATTTCGTGGTAAGTTCTCTTCGCTTTCGTATGTTTGTATGCTTTCATCCGTTTGTAGTCTCTTACTTGTTGCGTAAACAGTTCTGATGTTTCCTCTTTAAGTTTTAGGTTTCTTCCCGATAAATGCATGGACGTCACTCTTTCGGCGCACAGTTGTCCTTGTTTCATCGTCGTCATCGATAGCTGTAATTTTTCTTTTTTCTTTTTTCAGAGTCTCCTTCGGAGTTATACGTCTGATGTTTCTCCCTGCTGCACTTTCAGGAGGGGCTAGCTTGCTGGATTTCGAGTGTTGTGTCGCTCGTTCTCGGACGAGATATGTTTTCATGTTTTGTTCGATAGAGTCTTGGACTACTGTATTTTCTGTCACGTTGATGCTCTTCTTCATGTTTCTCATCAGGATTCGACTACGAGATCGGCATCTAAAGTGTCAACGTGTTCCTTAGACTTGGTTAGCATTCGATAGGTTTAGATCTATTTTGTTTTCTAGAGTTGGTAATTACGTTCTAATGGTTTCGTTGTTTAATCCTTCCCTCTCTTTTGGTATCTTCAGCACCAGTCTTTGCTGAAGATATAGTAATTTGTTTGTTGTGGAGAATGTGCAAGTAAATGTTGCTGAGGTGTTTTATGACCTAATGGTGTCGTACACAAAGCAAGAAAACAACATCAAAGGGCTTGATCAAAGGAGCAGCGATGCTAAGAAGCGTATCAGAAATACGGCGTAGAGTAGGATTACTAGACTTTATTTGTATTCTTAAGAATTTGATGTATCGTTGTTCGTGTGTAAATGAAATCATGTAGGTATATTTGAAATAATCATCGTTCAGATTAGCGTATTTCCATATGAAATTTTTATGTTGTCTACGTTTATACTATATTCCAAAGACTGTGATGATCTCTACATATTCCTCTATTATCTTTGTACGTACGTGACCTGGTCTATTTAGTCAACACAACGTGTGGACGTGTTATGTAATCGCAATGATGTCATCTCTCTGCGAGGTCGTTTCGCCATGAAACTAGCCGTACGTGCGGCGCGCCTTTTCCTCTGTGTTGTTGTCACTCCTTATCCGTTTACTCTTCACCTCTCTATCTTCAAACCATAAACGTTGGAAATTTTCCTCTGCCCGCTCTTCCAGTATTACCCTCGCAATCGTCTAACAATAGTCATTGGCCCTCTTACTTTGTTCGCTCTTCGGCTCTTTCCCTTACCATAGCCCGACCGTACAAGTTTTCGCTTTTCCTCTGCTAGCTTTTCCCTTCACCCTCCGTTCTTCCTTTATTTAGGTGCTAGCCGTCGACTTCCACCTCTATCCGAAAAAGTTGGCACTCTTTTTTTGTTCACTGTTCTTCTCAACACTTTGTCCGCTCTTTCCTTTGCCACTACACCGTATATTTTTTGTTCGATGTCTATCGTGCTAGGGTCGTGTCTTAGCCATGATGTTGTGCGAGAACATTCGCTGCTTCTACACACACGTTTAGCCCAAGCTTCCCCGTTGTTTACTGTAGGAGGCGATGCACGGTCATCTCTACCATCGGTACCATACTGTCTCAGAGGAAGAGACGTGTACGACGCTTCACCTTGCTTTTACGGCGAGCTCCATTGCGGTCCTTCTTGACGACCCGCTCGCTCTCTATACTAGTGACCGCGTGAGCAGATAGGAAAATACGCTAACCGGCCTGGAAGATACAGCGTCCAGACAATGCAGAGTTTCAGACAAATACTTGGAGATTGCCATCATTCTTCTGTATCTCGCGGAAGGAACTCCTAAGAGTACCGAATCCTGAGAGATGTTAATCTTATTCCTACTCCTCTGTTCATCTTCTTCTTTTGTATCTAATTGTGTAAAGTTATGAAACACTCGGCTTTAACATCTTCCAACATGTGTACAAGAAGCACGATTTGTTTTCTGTCTTATTTTAGTAGTTTAGATTTGTATACATGTATACGTGTATGCGGGGACGTTTATGCTCCGTTGTCTTTTGCTAAGTGCTCTCCAATACTTTTTTGTGTCATAGCAACATTAGGCATTATGTTCACGATGCTCAGTATTGTAATTCATCCGTCTCAGCAATAATTTATTACTATTTATTTAATCATACTTTACCAGCTTATTCGGATTAAAACATATGATTTGTTGCTCATATATTCAACACTCGCCTAGTTCATCTACCTAGGTAAGAGTCGTCGTGTAATATCTGGCGCTGACTAAATCGTAGCCTACAAGAACATATATTTTCTCTTGCACATACATGTAGCGTCATCGTATTATAAAGCGTTCTATCTACCGGTCGCGCCATGGAGGGACGCAGAGAGAAGTCTAGTTGTATTGATAGGAAACGTTAACACATGTGTGTTTAGTATAAAACCACAGTTCCTAGTCATGCCTCTCATCTAACTAGATCATTGATTAATGGATGATCAAGGTTTTCTGATCATGAATATTCGATATTGTTAAAAAATACTCTCAAAGTAGATATAGAAATATGATCTAGTCATTAAGTTTACATTTGTACATCAAACATATACGAACTAGCCTTAATCCTTAGACATGATATCATGTCAATCACTAACATCGGACGAGTACTTTGATAACATCAAATGTCACACCGTAACAGGGTGAGTATAAAGGAGGGTTCAGGTATTCCGAAAATGTTATGTAGAGGCTCATGGATCAAAAGTGGAATTTTTCTGTCCTAATGATGGAGAGATATACTCTGTGCCCTCTCGATGAAATCACATCAACACATCTTGCAAGCATGTGACTAGGTCACAAGGATGTTGTATCACATAATGAGTAAAGAGTACTCGTTGGTAAAAATATCAAACTAGGATATGGTTGATACCTGTGATAGGATCTCGGTCAAGTAACATATCACAAGAAAAAAGGAATTGGATACGACGTTAATGGTTCACACGATAATAGGAGTTATCGTTGAATGTGTAGGAGTCAGTACGGATCTCTAGACCCCGTTGCTGATTATTGATAAGAGAAGTGTCTCTATCATTTCTACATTATTTGTGAACCGTAGGGTGACAGACTTAAGGTATACCGACACTATTGGGCAGATAAAAGATGCCAGAGGAAGTTTTTGATAGAGCTGAAATTATTTCGATGATCACCGGAATTGTTTCAGGTCAAATTGCTGAAATTGGTTTCAGATGTGATATCGAAATAATGATAGAAATATTGCAAGGGGCTTTATCAATTTTTTGTTAATTACAGTAATTAACAAAATTCTGAATAAAATAAATAAAAGTGTTTTAATTAAAGAGAAAAATGCAGTTAAACTAGTGGGTAAAAATGCATGGGAGTGGAGATTGAGTTTATGTGAGTGGAGAGTCCACCACATGAATGAGGGAGAGGTGGGGCACCCTCCAATGGCCGGTGGCCATGCCCCCTTGGGTTTCCCCCTCCCCTATAAAACGAGGACACTCCCTCCTCTCCATTGGCACCTGATGGCTCAAAATATATTCAAGCTCGTTGGGGAACCCAAGAGGAAGGTATGATGAGCACAGCAACAAGTTTTCCCTCAGTTATGAAACCAAGGTTATCGAACCAGTATGAGCAAGGAAATACCTCCAAGGTATTGTTTCCAACTTGGAATCCTGCACAACACAACCACGGAACTTTGCCCCAACTTACAGTGAGGTTGTCAATCTCACCGGTTTTGCTGAAAACAAAGAATTAAACGTATTATGTGGAAGATGGTAATAGCTTGCAAAAAGTAAACAGAAAATAGTAAATAGATGTAGATTGATGTTAAAAGAATGAACCGGGGTCCATAGTTCACTAGAGGTGATTCTCCTTAAGATAGATGACATCTTGGGTGAACACATTACAGCGGGGCAATTGACAAACATCAAGAAAGTATACATGCATATACTAATCATCTTGACTCCTATGAGATTTGATTGGGCATTACAACATTATACATAGACCGAAATTCCAACTGCATCTATGACTCATAATCCACCTTCAAGTTATCATCCGAACACCCTCCAGTATTAAGTTGCATCTATGACTAATAATCTGTTGCTTGCAACTTAATACTCGAGGGGGTTCGGATGATAACCTGAAGGTGGATTATTAGTCATAGATGCAGTTGGATGGCGGTCTATGTATAATGTTGTAATACCCAATCAAGTTCCAAAGGAGTCAAGATGATTAGTATATGCATGTATTGCTTTCTCAATGTTTGTCAATTGCCCCGCTATAATTTGTTCACCCAGCATGTTATCTATCTTAAGGAGAGCCACCTCTAGTGAACTATGGACCCCGGTCCTTTCTTTTACATACAATCTACAAACTATTTACTGCTTTGTGTTTACTTTCTGCAAACTATTACTTCCTTCCATTCGATATGTTTAATCCTTTGTTTTCAGCAAAACCGGTGAGATTGACAACCTCATCGCAAGTTGGGGACAGAGTTTTGTGGTTGTGTTGTGTAGGTCTCCACGTTGCTACTAGCACCGGTAGTGCACCCTGCCAACGTTCAGCTAGCTACACCTTTGGGGTGTTTCCTTGCTCCTACTGGATTGATAACCTTGGTTTCTTACTGAGGGAAAACTTGCTGTTGTGCTCATCATACCTTTGTCTTGGTGTTCCCCAACGAGCTCGATATATTTTGGGCCATCAAGCATATTTTCTGGCGCCGTTGCTGGGGAGTCAAGGACATCTTCACAAGGGGAGTCCCTCATAACCAATCTCTTTACTTTGTTATTTTTGTTTCGGTTAGTTCCTTTTTGCTTTTTTTGCTTGTTTCTTTATCAAAAACACACAAAAAATGACTACTCTTGAAAACACTAAGTTGTGTGACTTCACTCGCACCAACAACAATAATTTTATGAGGACATCTATTGCTCCACCTGTGCCTGAAGATACTTTCTTTGAGATAAAACCTGCTTTACTCAATCTTGTTATGAGAGAACAATTTTCTGGTATTGGTAATGAAGATGCTGCTGCCCATCTAAATAACTTTGTTAAACTTTGTGAGATGCAAAAGCATAGGGATGTAGATGGTGATATTATTAAGCTGAAATTGTTTCCTTTCTCTTTGAGAGGAAAAGCTAAAGAATGGTTGAATTCCTTAACTAGGAATAGTATTGATTCTTGGACTAAGTGCAACGATGCTTTCATTGGAAAATACTATCCTCCTGCTAAGATTATATCTATGAGAAGTGAAATAATGAAGTTTAAACAATCTGATAATAAACATGTTGCTCAAGCTTGGGAAAGAATGAAATCTTTGGTTAAGAATTGTCCCACTCATGGACTGACTGCTTGGATGATCATCCAAACTTTTTATGCAGGATTGAACTATCCTTGAAGGAACCTATTGGACTCTACTGCTGGAGGTACCTTTATGACCATCACTTTAGGTGCTGCAACAAAACTTCTGGACAATATGATGGTTAATTATTCTGAATGACATACTGAGAAAGCTCCACAAGGTAAGAAGGTAAATTCTGTTGAGGAAATCTCCTGCTTGAGTGATAAGATTGATACTATTATGTCTATGCTTGTGAATGGGAAAGCCCATATTGATCCAAATAATATTCCTTTAGCTTCTTTGGTTGCTCAAGAAGAGCAAGTTGATGTGAACTTCATAAGAAATAACAATTTTGGCAATAATGCTTATAGGAATAATTTTGGTAACAACAATTATAAGCCATATCCTCCCAACAATGGTAATGCTTCTGGAAGTACCTACAACAATAATAGGAGTGCATCCTCTGAACTTGAAGTTATGCTTAAAGACTTTATTAGTAAACAAACTGCTTTCAATAAAACTATTGAGGAAAAACTCTCTAATGCGGAAAAAAATATAGCATCTTTGGTTGAAGCTCAATCTTCTCTGAATAAAATGACTGCTAAACCTAAAACTAATGATAATCCCTTTGCAGCTACTAATGCTATACCAAGTTAGAATTGATGAACATGTTAGACTATTAGCTGAATTACATGCTAAGTGGGAAAGAGAAGATGAAATTGCTAGAAACATTAGTGTTTCTACTATCACCACCACTAGTGATGAGGCTAGTAATAGTTCTACTACTTTAGATGATAATTATGATATTGATCTTGATGGTTGCAATATCACTGAAGTTATTAAGTTCCTACAAAAGCTTGCTAAAAGTCCTAATGCTAGTGCTATGAACATGGCCTTTACAAAACACATTACTGATGCTCTCATAAGGATTAAAGAAGAAAAGATGAAACATAAAGCTTCTATTCCTATAAAACAAGAAGATGGTTGGGAACCCATCATTAATATGAAAGTGAATGACTTTGATTTCAAAGCTTTATGTGATCTTGATAGTAGTGTTTCTATTATGCCTAGAAGGATTTATGATATGCTTCATTTGCCTCCACTTGAAGATTGTTATTTGAATGTCCCACTTGATGATAATGCTAAAAAGAAATTCATGGGGAGTATTAATGATGTTCTTATTATGGTTAACAATGCCTATGTCCCCGTTGATTTCTATGTTTTGAATGCTGAATGCAATGCTTCTTGTCCTATTACTTTGGGAGGACCTTTTCTTAGAACTATTGGTGCCATTATTGATATGAAAGAAGGCACCATTAAATATCAACTCCCACTCAAGAAAGGTATAGAACACTTCCCTATGAAGAGAGAGAGAAGATTCCTTTTGCCTCTCCTATGAAAACAAAATTTGGTCTTAATGCTTGTTTATTTGAGAACACTTGATTCTCTTTCTTGCTTCTTATGCCTAACTTAAAGGCGTTAAAAAAGTACTTATTGGTAGATAACCCAAAAGTTTTAGATGAGTCTTGGAAGCTATTACTTAGGTAATAACCGCTCCTTATCCTTTTTATTTGCTTTTTGTGCCAAGAGTAACCTCTAATGAGAGAGAAGTAATGATTGGAAAACTTGCTGTCCCGAAACAGATTTTTGTGCTTCACCATAAAAATTCGTGTAAAATCTATGTATGTCCTTTTGAGGCATGAATTTTTGTGCTTCTGACCTAGGTTGTTATCTAACTTTCGTTAGTTCAACACTTTTTGATTTGAGGAACAGAAGGTCTTCGAAAAATTTCGTCTTTACCTTCTGGTCTCTTTTGACAGATTTCTGCCATTTTCTGCATTTGCTTCTTGTTGATTCCTTTTTGAGTTCTTTTGGGGAATTGAGCTTATTGAGGGAAGTTCTTAAGTAGCTAGTGTTCTAATGGAAGTTTATTGGTGTTGGAACTGAACCTTAAGACTTATTATCTTGAGTGCACTAATGTTGCTAATAATTATTGTTTGAAGTTTTGTATGAAGGAAAAATTTCAGGTGTATGGAAGGAATGAGTAATGAGATGAAGGATAGACTAAAGCTCAAGCTTGGGGATGACACGTGTGTGACCCCAACAAATATCCAAGAAGTACAAGCATCAAAGCTTGGGGATGCCCAAGGCATCCCCTCTTCATCAATAAAAATCCCAGGTTTCTTTCAAACACTTCATTTTTATTGTTTCATGCACAGTTGTGTTGTTTTTGGAGCGTCTTCTTTTTCGTTTGCATTTTGGTTTTCCGTTTGCTTAGTTTTCTGAATAAATTGGTTGGACCCCCTCTTTCATACATTGGTTTGCAAATAGTTTGGTTTGGTTTGAAAAAGAGTAGGAAAGTTCATAGTTATGTGGTAAAAAGAGCTTGTTTTTGACTGTGGCCTATGCTTTGTCATGCCATGCTTGATATTGTTTTGGCTTTATGCTTATTATTATTTGCTGTAGCATGACTTGTTATAAACAATTGAGATTGCTTAATGTGCCTTGGATGAATCATGCGTCGTTTTAGCATATTAAAGCACAGTATAGTGGTATTGTCCTTTGATGCTTTATTTGGGTTGACTTGGCACATGTTCACACCATGTTATGACTATATCAAGTCACCTAAGCCTTTATGATCCTTTAGTTTTCAACTTGTAGTATCACGTTATGCTTTGATCAATGATGTTTTGTCGCTCTGCATGATTATGGCCATTATTGCTCTCTTAGTTTGTCGCTCCCAGTCTTTTGCTAGCCTCCACAACCAAGTATGACTTCCACTCATGCATCCAACTCCCTAAACCAAGTTATTCCAAAGAGTCCACCATACCTACCTATTAGCTTATGCTATTCCAAGTATATTCATGCTTTTGTTCACCTTCCAAATTAAACTTGTTATGAGAAAACTAGTGATTAAAGCTCTCACGAACTTGATGGCACACTTTACTTTTTTGCATCTAATAAACTTGAACCATTGGGTCCTTCTTTGTTGCGTATATGCTTGCGCTTTATAAGTTGAAGTTAGCAGAACCATGTATCAAGGGGAACGCTTTCAACATTGCACTTGTACTTTGTACCCGTTGATATCATGTTCTTTTGCTTATGGATCCCGACAGTGTGAAATAAAAGTGGAACTGGTAAGATCATGGAGTTTGTATGTGTGTTAGAGAAACGCCTGGGCCGCTAGCCTAAGCCATTCTTAATCATGGTGGAAACTTGCAGCATCACCATAATGAGCACTCTATGAAGCATCCTCAATAAAAAACCTATGCAAATAGCAAATAAAAAGATCGTTGAGATGCTCATTGTCTGCTTGCGTTGTCATTTTGATTATGGGATAGCTCCTGTATCATGTGCAAGGGGTACCGTGTTGGCGGCTCTTTATGATACATATGTACTTACAATGACAAGAGCTTACTTGTGACTAAAGTTGAGTAGCATGAGGTTCAGTCTCCGTAAGTAAGGGGCATGAGATTTCGGTTTATAACTTGTCAAGCATATTGTCAACAACCAGATTTTTAATCCCAGATGCCCGTTATACCATACCTCGCAATCCCAGGATTACCATTTTTGCGAGACATAACGGATTTGATATCACAGTACATCATCCATTACAAACCATACATAAGGTCTTACACAAATAAGGATCTCATGATCCAGTCTTAATACAACAAGCAGCGGAAATAAAAGATAAGCGTAGCGGTGGGGTCCATCTTTAGTGGCACAGGCAATGCTGACGAAGGCAGATAGTCCTAGTTATCATAGCCGTCCTATTGGCCATCATCTTGATAGTCTCCTTTATAGTCTGGCCATGAGAATAGCCAGGGACAAAAGCCATGAGTACTCTTTAAGTACTCACAAACTACCACTAACAATTAGTATAGTTCTAAGTTAAAGTGATAAGTCTAAGTTTAACTATAAAGTTAAGTTTGAAACCTAAGCTGAGTTCTGAAGCAAAAAAAGAAAAAGTAAAGTTCTAGAATCACTTAAGTTGGGAAGCTAGTGTCAAAAACACAACCTTGTTGTGGTCAAGGCAAGATTCATTATTCATTTCATATGTCATTTTGAAAACATCTGACAACGAAACAGTATGGCCATTCCAACTGTCCATAACCACGGAAGCGGCTATTCAAATAGTTTGACACTCTGTAGAGGTGGTACACTTTCACCACAAGATTCGATACATCTGTCAGGGATAACCCTGAATCATCATACTTAGTATGCAGATAATCAAACATAACCTTCCCTTTGAACACCCTAGTATAAGCACCTCTCCTATGAGCATGGCCTCCCAACCATGACCATCTGTCATCTTGGGCACTGCATAGGTGGACAACATTGAGAGGTAGCCTCAGCTCAAACCTCTCACACGAGGGAACTAATACTAATGCATATAAATTTCCAGCTAAGCCTTACCCAATTACGGTAATGTGGTTGTATGATAATTTTGGAATGGTATCGCATCCGAATCCAACCATAAGTTTTATAAAGGGGTTAAAGCTCATGCCTTAACATTTTCATCATCATAAACCATTTGTGTTTCTCAACACATGTCAAAACATCTCAATAGAATGACTCATCATTCTAAGGTTTTCATAATTCATTTTCACCAAGTTTTCCCATCTAAAGTGACTCAAGTTGTTATCTGCTCTAAACTACTAAGTTAAGAGTGTTCACTAAGGTGGAAAATGATGGGATCAATCTCATCCCATGGAATGACATCTAAAGGGTTCCATATAGGTCAAGTTTTATACTCTTTATGCTACCTTCTAAACAAGTAAAGAACTTTGGGTAAGTAAAGGAAGTAAAGCTTGAATTTAATACTTGGGGGTAAATACTAGTCAAATTAGTGTAATCAAAGCATGCCTAAAGCATCTTTGCTACACCAATTTGTTTAATGCTAGCTTGCTAAGCATTATACTTGCAAGTGTTATCTTGCATTGTTAATGGTGGCTTGCCTTGTGCAGTGCACTGGTTGAAGTTTTCTTCTTCTTCTTGGTAGAACTCCTCCTCCTCGAAAGCTTGGTCGGGACTATCGTCTATAAATACACACGGAGTACACAATCACCAAACAATACTTAACTAGTCTAATTAGCACTCTAAGGCATATAGTTGATGATCTATTATCATCACAAGCATCACAAGCTTAATTCAATAGTTTCATTCTTTTTATTTTAGAAAAGTAATTTCTACTCATTGAAAATTAACTAAGATTTAATATTCACCACTTAAAATATGGGATCATGTGGACACATGTCATCACCACATATCCTAACATGTGGGAATGTGATTTAAGGGTTGGATCATAATTACTTTGGTTTAAGTTCATTATTTAATGATTTAAAGTGACTAGAAATGCCTATATAGATTTATTTTGGTACTAGTCCAAAGTAGCTGCATGTAAATCTTAATATTATTACATATTCACATAGATATGGTGAAATGTGATTTTTGAGAGTTGGAATCAACTCAAAAGCTATCTTTGTTGATTTTATAAAAATGTTGCAAGGTGCAAAAGCTTATGTCTTATTATTTTTACTAGGAGAGATCTATAACTCTAATTGAATTAAATCCAACGGGATTTGATAGATCATTTCAATAACTTTCAGGAAAAATTGGTTTCATGCAATTTGGATTTGCAAATCTCTCTGAATTGATTTTCAAACACAGGGACAGAACTAGGTTTAAACTAAAAAGAAAAATCATAATTCAAACTAACTAGGTCGCGTGGGAAACGCTAACGGGCCGGCCCAGTGTCACTCCGCAACATGGGGCTCAGCTGACAGGGGGGTCCACCAGTCAGCGGCTCATAACGCACAAAGCGGTACGGGGCGATGTGGGACGTTGGATTAGAGTGGGGATCAACAGCTGTGGATCATCGTCGACGACGGACCTATCGCCGTCGAGCTCTAACCCTAACGTTCGGTGGGGGTGCATAGGGGGGCATACCAGGGCTCCAGTGACGACGACGAGGCGGGCAAACGGACTGGTGGTCGACGGCGAGCTCAGGGATGGTCAAGGCAGCTCCGGGGGTGGTCGCAATCAGCGGCGCCCTTCTCCACTAGAGGCGGCCTCCTCCTGTACAATTCCGGCGAGATGCTGCTCCCCGTGCTCTGGCTAGAGGTGTGGGACGATCAGAGGGGTGAGGGGAGTGGAGTGGTGTGCTGCAAATGCCTGGGGGTGCCCTCCTTTTATAGGCTCGACGGCGAGACCGAGAGGGATGGGCAGGCAACGGTGGCGACATGGCTATGGGCTGCTAGCGGCATGGCTGCGGGCGGCGATCGACGCACGGTTTCCTGGCAGTGCTCTAGGAAGTGAATGCAGGCTTAGGGCCGGTGGTATGCGGTTGGGGGCAGCTAGCGCTCTGAGCGGCAGAGGTGGCGGCTTCGGCGGCGAGCGGTGGCTGTGGTGCGTTGGGTGGCGAACGGGCATGTCCGGCATGTTCCCTAGGTCATGGCGACGCGGTGGGCGAGGGCTGCGATTGAGCGGCGGTTTGTGCACGCGTGTCGGGCGCGGTGCTCTGGTGCGTTCTCGGCATGGTGCAGTGGCACTAGGCGCGGGGATTGCTCGGTGGTCCACGGCTTGGCCTAGCTCAGGGAGGGGACAGTGGGCAGCGGTGAGGTGCTGGCTAGCTGCTAGACATGGAGAGAGAGGGGGAGGCGGTCTGCTGCGGCGGTGACCAAGTTGGCCGGCGAGGTGGGGCTCGGCTTGGCATGGCCATGCTGCTAGGAGGTAGGGGATGGGGTAGTTAGGTCCTGGTTAGATCATTAGGAGACAAAGGGAGCAAATGGGGGTCAAATGGGAGACAAGTTTGGCCAGAACACTATTCAAAATAGTGAAATTTGTTTTGTTTGAATTCTGCCTGCCAAGTGTTTGATAAAATGGCCGCAAGAAATAAACTTTGGAATTTTGGGTTCAAAATTTTTGAGTGATCTTCACTAGTACTAGGTAGTCTATGGTTGCCAGGGTTTTGAAAATGGAGTTCATTAAGATGGTTTTTGAATTAGTGGGATCTTCCCATATGAAATAGATTCGATTTTAAACTGTCATTTAAAATTAGTATTTGAATGTTTTTAGCAGATCACAAGGTGGGCCTTGGTACCTCATTATGTGTATTAGCAAGGGGTGTAAAGATCCACAATTGTTTCTGTTAAGTTTTGAGTACTAGGAATAGCCAAAGTAGGCATGATAGTTAATTTGGCCAAAATGACCATTCACTTCATTTATTCATTTTGAGTTGTTTTTCTTTGGGAAAAGTTTGTGAATGATTTAGATGATGTTTATTTCACCTAAGAATCATTTTACAAGCAATGAATCATAGAACCATGGCAATTCAAATCAACTCCTAATCTAAATGCACATACACCTGAATGCTTTCATATTGTTAATTGGAAAAGTTTTTGTTAACCCCAAATTTGATGATTTGGATCTTGATAAGCTTGAATTAAAGTTTTGGGATGTTACAAACCTTCCCCCCTTAAACAAAATCTCGTCCCGAGATTTACAAAGAAAACTAGGAACTAAAGAGATCTGGGAACTCTGTCCTGATGTAATCTTCGCGCTCCCAAGTGGCTTCCTCCTCGGTATGGTTGCTCCACAGAATCTTGAGAAACTTGATGCTCCTAGTCCTGGTGGTTCTATAATCTTCCTCTAGGATACGGATAGGCACTTCACGATATGTCAGGTCATTGTTGATCTCTATCGCTTTGTGATCGATGTTCTTGAAAATTTCCGTCTTCTCGGGTACTTCCAAAGATTTGCGAAGTAACGAGATATGGAACACATTGTGGATGGCTGACATCTCTTTAGGAAGTTCCAGTTGATATGATACTTCTCCTCGATGATTTAGAATCTTGAATGGCCCGATATATCTGGGGGCTAACTTTCCTTTCAGACTAAAGCATTGGGTTCCCTTCAATGGTGAAACCTTGAGATATACAAAATCTCCGACATTGAAAGTCAGGTCTCTCCTTCTCTTGTCAGCATAACTCTTCTGTCTGGATTGGGCGGTTTTGAGGTGCTCACGGACTTTGTGAACCTTCTCTTCGGCTTCTCGAAGAATGTCGGGTCCAAAGATCTGACTCTCTCCTACTTGCGACCAATTCAAAGGGGTACAACACTTCCTTCCGTATAGGTATTCAAATGGTGCCATCTGCAAACTAGCTTGATAACTGTTGTTATATGAGAATTCTGCGAAAGGCAGGCAGTCTTCCCATTTTGATCCGTATTCCAACACACAAGGTCTAAGCATATCCTCTAGGATCTGGTTGACTCTCTCAGTCTGTCCATCAGTTTGCGGGTGATAAGCGGTGCTGAAGTTCAACTTGGTTCCCAATCCTTCCTGGACTTTCTGCCAAAATCTTGAGGTAAACTAGGTTCCTCGATCTGATACGATGGTCATGGGGGTTCCATGTAGACTAACAATCCTAGCAATATATAGCTCTGCTAGCTTCGCACTGTAGTAGGTAGTCTTGACAGGTACAAAGTGGGCTACCTTGGACAGTCTATCAACTATGACCCAGATTGAGTCATTTCCCCTACTAGAAGTAGACAAACCGGTGATAAAGTCTATTCCGACGGAATCCCATTTCCATTCCGGAATCTGTAGTGGTTGTAATAGTCCTGTAGGTCTCTGATGCTCTGCTTTGACTCTTTGATAGATATCACACTTGGCGATGTAGCTTTCGATTTCTCTCTTCCTCTTGTGCCACCAAAATTGCTCTTTCAAATCCTGGTACATCTTCGCTCCTCCAGGGTGGATAGAACAAAGAGTATCATGAGCTTCCTTCATGATAACTTGCTTCTGTTCTGAATCTGCTGGCACACAGATACGTCCCTTGTACCACAATACTCCTTCTTCCTCTTCAGTGAATCCAGGTACCTTTCCTGTACCAATACGACGCTTGATTCCGTCGATACTCTCATTCCCCTTCTAGGCTTCCTTGATTTGGCTAATCAAAGTGGGTTGAAGTTCAATGCTAGCTAAGAATCCTTTGCTAACTAATTCAGTTCTAAACTGCTCCAACTCTTCATACAAACTTGGCTGTTTCTCCTTGATCATGGTGTTTAGCCTACACGGCAATCTGCTAAGAGCATCCGCTACCACGTTGGCTTTGCCGGGGTAATAGTGAATGTCAAGGTCATAATCCTTGATTAACTCTATCCATCTCCTTTGCCTCATATTCAGCTCCTTCTGAGTGAAAATATACTGCAAGCTCTTGTGATCTGAGTAAATCTCACAGCGATTACCCGTCAAATAATGACGCCATGTCTTCAATGCTAGAACCATAGCTGCTAGCTCAAGATCATGGGTCGGATAGTTCTGCTCATGCTGCTTCAGTTGTCGAGACAGATACGCGATGACTTTGCCTTCTTGCATCAGCACACATCCTAGACCAATCTTGGATGCATCACAATATACGTCAAACGGCTTCTTGATGTCTGGCATGACCAATATTGGGGTTGACATCAAGCTCTTCTTCAGCTCCCGGAAACTGGCTTCACATTTATCTGTCCATTCAAACTTCTTGTCCTTCTTCAACAATTGGGTCATGGGTCGGGCTATGCTCGAGAATCCTTCTACGAACTTGCGGTAATATCCCGCTAATCCGAGAAATGCACGGACTTAGGTTTGAGTGGTTGGGGCTTCCCATTATTCGACATCTTTGATCTTTGCGGGATCAATAGAGACTCCTCCGACAGACACAATATGTCCTAGGAATCCTACTTCTTTCAGCCAAAACTCACACTTGCTGAACTTGGCATATAACTGATGCTCTCTCAGGGTTTCTAGGATGATTCTCAGATGTTGCTCATGCTCTTCTTCTGACTTGGAGTAGATATGGATGTCGTCCATAAACACAACTACAAACTTATCTAGGAAATTCATAAAGATCTTATTCATGAGATTCATGAAATAAGCAGGGGCATTGGTTAATCCAAAAGACCTAACCGTATACTCGTATAAACCATAGCGAGTAGTAAAGGCGGTCTTAGGAACATCCGTTGCACGAATCTTAAGTTGGTGATAACCAGTCCTAAGATCAATCTTTGAGAATACCTGGGCTCTAGTCAACTGATCAAATAGATCCTCTTTCTTTGGCAAATGGTACTTGTTATTGATGGTGACATCATTTAACTTTCTGTAATCTGTGCACAAACGATTGCCTCCATCTTTCTTGTCGACGAATAACACTGGTGATCACCATGGCGAAGCGCTTGGTTGAATCAAGCCTTTCTCTAACATGGCATCCAACTGCTTCTTCAGTTGCACTAACTCCGAGGGGTTCATGCTATAGGGTCTCTGGGCTATGGGTCCGGTTCCGGGGATTAGTTCGATAATGAACTCAATATACCTATCCGGGGGCATACCTGTCAATTCTTCTGGGAATACGTCGGGCTATTCACAGACTACTCTGACCTGGTCAATGGTGGGTAGGGCTACACTCTTGTTGCACTTGAATTGACGAGGTAAGGTTTCAGAGATATGTTCTACTGTGACTCCAGAATTACTGGTCATGGTGATGGATAGTCTATCAGTCCTTTATGCCTTGACATCTAGTCCATACCTAGTACTACTTCCAATCCTTTGGTTCCAAGTACAATTAGGTTGGCATAAAAATCTATCCCATGTACTCTGATAGGCACAACTTTGCAAAATTTTCTAGCTTTGGTTGTTGAACCGAGGATTTGAACTATCATGACATGCTTCAGGTTGGTTGGGTGAATCTTACTAGTGCATGCAAATTCTTCGGTGATAAATGAATGCGATGCTCCCGAATCAAACAATACTCTTGCTAAAACTAAGTTGACAGAAAACATACCCAGCACTACATCTGGCGCTTCCTGAGCTTCTTCTGCGTTCATGTGGAAGAGACGGCCGTTGCGTTTGTGAGGGTTCCCTGGGGCAAATCTTCTCCCTGGTTGAACACGACGCTACTGCTGAGCTAGGGCATTCACATTGGCATTGCGGCAGTCTTCTTGGGACACTCATTGGAATAGTGACCCTTCACTCCACACTCAAAACAAGGGATCTGGGACTTGTCCTTGACTGCGACAGGCAGAGATTGCTACCAGTTCTGGGTGTAGTGTTGTTGTTGTTGTTGGTGTTGCTCTTGGGAGGTGCACGATTGAAATTGTTGGCATTTCCGGAGTTTTGATTGTTTCCTCCGGACTTCAAATTGCCTCCTCTACGGTTGGGGTAGCTTGGGCGAGACATTGGGGGTCGATTGTTCCTTGGTGCATGTCCCGGGGAGGGGTTGGGACGGTACTTCTGGTGACTACTGGATCCAGACTGCTGCATCATACGACGCTTGCGGTTGTCATTTGCCTGGTTAATCTTCCCTTCCATCTGAATGGTAGAGTCGACTAGCTCTTCGAGATCCTGGAAACGGATGTTGACGAGGACAGTCTGCATCTCATCATGCAATCCGTTCAAGAATCTCTCCTTCTTCTTGGCCTCCGTGTTGATCTCATCAGGTGCATATCTGGCAAGTGACAGGAATTTGTCATGGTACTCCACCACCGTCACTCTTCCTTGCTTCAATTCGCGGAACTCATCCCTCATTCTGTTGACTAGACCCTAAGGCACGTGGGTGCGGCTAAACTTGACTTCGAAAGCTTCCCATGTCATCACTTGATCATGGTTCATAAGGCGGATACTGTTCCACCAAGCTCTTGCATCTCCTGCCAGATAGTGAGTGGCGAAGAGAACTTTCTCATTTTCATCAACTCTTGCAACTTCTAAGTTGTTTTCCATTGTCTGCAACCAGTCATCGGCATCTAATGGGTTTTCTGACGTGCTAAAGATTGGGGGATTGGTATTCTGGAAGTTCTTCAGCTTGGATCCTTGACGATCCTTATTTCCATGCCCTTGGTTGTTGAGAGCCATCTGGGCGATCTGCTGCAATGTTTCTAAGTTGGATTGACGTTCTGCCCTTCTTGCTGCACGGTCTGCAATGAGATTCTGCAAGATCTGCAGCATTGGGTCTTGCGACGAGATGCTCTCTCCTTGGTTTCCACGAGTCATCTGAAGATTGAGGTATATATGGGGGTAAGAGGGAATTTCCTAAGGTTCAAGGTTTTGGTTTGAAAGTTAAGACTTTGAGTTTAACTCAGGTTTTGCAACTAACTCCATTTCATGCATGCAAACAAGCACATGATACAACACACACCACAACAATCAAAGGAAAACAGATGGTTTGAAGAACCATTCTGCAAACTAGGATATAGTGGGACTGATACATCTCATGCTATGACAGTGCTCTAGTGCATCTACTCATCGTCGATGAAGTCAGAGTCCTCATCATCAGTGCAGAAGTCCACGGCATCCTCTAGAAAGTCATCATCATTGCTGAGTTAAGAATCCATGTCTCCCTGGATGTCTTCACCCTCATCTTCTTCTTCCTTTGCTGCAAGCTGAGCTTCCTGCTCTTGACGGTCTTCTCGAGGTCGGCCACCTTCTTGTGAAGACGGGCGATGGTGCAATCCTTCTTGGCACGCTGGTGGCAAAGAGACTGATGATCCTGGACGAGCAGTGCGAAAGTTTGGGCCTTCTGGTCGGCAATGGCACGGTTCTGGTTGGCTAACTCTCTAGCATTGCCCAGCTCCTTCTGACGGTCATACAACAAGAAGTAGAGGTTCTCCACTTGGCACTTTAGTGCTGGATGACATGGCATCTCCATCGGCATTCCCATGAAGTCACGTCTTGCATAGTGGGAAAAATGGGTTCCTTGGATTTGGTTGACGCTGAGGGCAGATAGACGTGCGAGAGCTTCATGCATTGCCCTGGCTAATCCATCTAGCCAGTTGTTCTCTCTCACGGTGAACTAAATTCTCCTAGAAGTTGGTGCTTCGATGCTTCCTCTATGGTCCGCGGTGACTAGCCACTATAAGTCTCCTCCTGGGGGTCCTGGAAGTTGAGCTCCAAGAAACTCCGGATGTGGGCGTCCCAATAACTCTGACAGTGAATCCATATCCCTCTCGAAGATCAGCTGACCTCCATTTCCCAACTGGTAGAACTTGCTGAACTGCGAATCCATCTACAAGAATTTAGGATGAGGAAGTTAGTGAAGTGATCAAGTGTGTTAAATTTTTAAGTAGTAATGTAAGAAATTTGAGGCATATGAATTTTTGAGAAAGAATGAGTTCACAAGGATAAGAGAGGAGATAGTTTTCTGTAAATACTCACTTTGGTTTTGAAACTAAGATTTTGTTCGGACGTCCATTCTAACTAGGGTCTCCTATGGTCAGGATGGCTCTGATACCAACTTGTCAACACCCTGATTTTTAATCCCAAATGCCCGTTATGCCATACCTCGCAATCCCAGGATTACCATTTTTGCGAGACATAACGGATTGGATATCACAGTACATCATCCATTACAAACCATACATAAGGTCTTACACAAATAAGGATCTCATGATCCAGTCTTAATACAACAAGCAACGGAAATAAAAGATAAGCGTAGCGGTGGGGTCCATATTCAGGGGCATAGGCAATGCTGACGAAGGCAGATAGTCTTAGTTATCATAGTTGTCCTGTTGGCCATCATCTTGATAGTCTCCTTCATAGTCTGGCCATGAGAATAGCTAGGGACAAAAGCCATGAGTACTCTTTAAGTACTCACAAACTACCACTAACAAGTAGTATAGTTCTAAGTGAAAGTGATAAGTCTAAGTTTAACTATAAAGTTAAGTTTGAAACCTAAGCTTAGTTCTGAAGCAAAGAAAGAATAAGTAAAGTTATAGAATCACTTAAGTTGGGAAGCTAGTGTCATAAACACAACCTTGTTGTGGTAAAGGCAAGATTCATCATTCATTTCATAAGTCATTTTGAAAACATCCGACAACGAAACAGTATGGCCATTCCAACTGTCCATAACTGCGGACGCGGCTATTCGAATAGTTTGACACTCTGCAGAGGTGGTACACTTTCACCACAAGATTAGATACATCTGTCAGGGATAACCCTGAATCATCATACTTAGTATGCAGATAATCAAACATAACCTTCCCTTTACACACCCTAGTATAAGCACCTCTCCTATGAGCATGGCCTGCCAACCATGACCATCTGTCATCTTGGGCACTGCATAGGTGGACAACATTGAGAGGTAGCCTCAGCTCAAACCTCTCCTGCGAGGGAACTAATACTAATGCATATAAATTTCTAGCTAAGCCTTACCCAATTCTGGTAATGTGGTTGTACGATAATTTTGGAATGGTATCACATCCGAATCCAACCATCAGTTTTATAAAGGGATTAAAGCTCATGCCTTTACATTTTCATCATCATAAACCATTTGTGTTTCTCAACACATGTCAAAACATCTCAATAGAATGACTAATCATTCTAAGGTTTTCATAATTTATTTTCACTAAGTTTTCCCATCTAAAGTGACTCAAGTTGTTATCTGCTCTAAACTACTAAGTTAAGAGTGTTCACTAAGGTGGAAAATGATGGGATCAATCTCATGCCATAGAATGACATCTAAAGGGTTCCATATAGGTCAATTTCTATACTCTTTATGCTACCTTCTAAACAAGTAAAGAACTTTGGGTAAGTAAAGGAAGTAAAGCTTGAATTTAATACTTGGGGGTAAATACTAGTCAAAGTAGTGTAATCAAAGCATGCCTAAAGCATCTTTGCTACACCAATTTGTTTAATCCTAGCTTGCTAAGCATTATACTTGCAAGTGTTAGCTTGCATTGTTAATGGTGGCTTGCCTTGTGCAGTGCAGTGGTTGATGTTTTTTCTTCTTCTTGGTAGAACTCCTCCTCCTCGAAATCTTGGTCGGGACTATCGTCTATAAATACATACGGAGTACACAGTCACCAAACAATACTTAACTAGTCTAATTAGCACTCTAAGGCATATAGTTGATGATCTATTATCATCACAAGCATCACAAGCTTAATTCAATAGTTTCATTCTTTTTATTTTAGAAAAGTAATTTCTACTCATTGAAAATTAACTAAGATTTAATATTCACCACTTAAAATATGGGATCATGTGGACACATGTCATCACCACATATCCTAACATGTGGGAATGTGATTTAAGGGTTGGATCATAATTACTTTGGTTTAAGTTCATTATTTAATGATTTAAAGTGACTAGCAATGCCTATATAGCATTATTTTGGTACTAGTCCCAAGTAGCTGCATGTAAATCTTAATATTATTACATATTCACATAGATATGGTGAAATGTGATTTTTGAGAGTTGGAATCAACTCAAAAGATATCTTGGTTGATTTTCTGAAAATGTTGCAAGGTGCAAAAGCTTCTGTCTTATTATTTTTACTAGGAGAGATCTATAACTCTAATTGAATTAAATCCAACGGGCTTGGATAGATCATTTCAATACCTTTCAAGAAAAATTGGTTTCATGCAATTTGGATTTGTAAATCTCTTTGAATTGATTTTCTAACACAGGGACAGAACTAGGTTTAAACTAAAAAGAAAAATCCTAATTCAAACTAACTGGGTCGCGCGGGAAATGCTAACGGGCCAACCCAGTGTCACTCCGTAGCGCGGGTCTCAGCTGACAGGGGGTTCCACCAGTCAGCGGCTCATAACGCGCGAAGCGGTACGGGGCGATGTGGGACGTTGGATTAGAGTGGGGATCAACGGCTGTGGATCAACGTCGACGATGGACCTGTCGCCGGCGAGATCTAACCCTAGCGGCTCGGTGGGGGTGCATAGGGGGCGTACCAGGGCTCCAGCGATGATGGCGAGGCGGGCAAACGGACTGGTGGTCGACGGCGAGCTCAAGGATGGTCAAGGCAGCTCCGGGGGTGGTCGCAATCAGCGGGGCCCTTCTCCTCCAGAGGCGGCCTGCTCCGGTACAATTCCGGCGAGCTGCTGCTCCCCGTGCTCCGGCTAGAGGTGTGAGACGTTCAGAGGGGTGAGGGGAGTGGAGTGGTGTGCTGCAAATGGCTGGGGGTCCCCTCCTTTTATAGGCTCGACGGCAAGACCGAGAGTGATGGGCAGGCGACGGTGGCGACATGGCTACGGGCTGCTAGCGGCATGGCTGCATGCAGCGATCGACGCACGGTCTCCTGGCGGTGCTCTAGGAAGTGAATGCGGGCTTAGGGGCGGTGGTATGCGGTCGGGGGCAGCTGGCGCTCTGAGCGGCAGAGGCGGCGGCTTCGACGCCGAGCGGTGGCTGTGGTGCATTGGGCGGCGAACGGGCATGTCCAGCGTGTTCCCTGGGTCATGGCGACGCGGTGGGCGAGGGCTGTGGTCGAGCGGCGGGTTGTGCACGCGTGTCGGGCGCAGCGCTCTGGCACTTGCTCGGCATGGTGCAGTGGCACTGGGCGCAGGGATTGCTCGGTGGTCCACGGCTTGGCCTGGCTCAGGGAGGGGACAGTGGGCGGCGGTGAGGTGCTGGCTAGCTGCTAGACATGGAGAGAGAGGGGGAGGTGGTCTGCTGCGGTGGCGACCAAGTTGGCCGGTGAGGTGGGGCTCGGCTTGGCATGGCCATGCTGCTAGGAGGTAGGGGATGGGTAGTTAGGTCCTAGATAGATCATTGGGAGACAAATGGAGCAAATGGGGGTCAAATGGGAGACAAGTTTGGCCAGAACACTATTCAAAATAGTGAAATTTGTTTTGTTTGAATTCTGCCTGCCAAGTGTTTGATAAAATGGCCGCAAGAAATAAACTTTGGAATTTTGGGTTCAAATTTTTTGAGTGATCTTCACTAGTACTAGGTAGTCTACGGTTGCAAGGGTTTTGAAAATGGAGTTCATTAAGATGGTTTTTGAATTAGTGGGATCTTCCCATATGAAATAGATTCAATTTTAAACTGCCATTTAAAATTAGTATTTGAATGTTTTTAGTAGATCACAAGGTGGGTCTTGGTACCTCATTATGTGTATTAGCAAGGGGTGTAAAGATCCACAATTGTTTTTGTTAAGTTTTGAGTACTAGGAATAGCCAAAGTAGGCATGATAGTTAATTTCGCCAAAATGACCATTCACTTCATTTATTCATTTTGAGTTGTTTTTCTTTGGGAAAAGTTTGTGAATGATTTAGATGATGTTTATTTCACCTAAGAATCATTTTACAAGCAATGAATCATAGAACCATGGCAATTCAAATCAACTCCTAATCTAAATGCACATACACCTGAATGCTTTCATATTGTTAATTGGAAAAGTTTTCGTTAACCCCAAATTTGATGATTTGGATCTTGATAAGCTTGAATTAAAGTTTTGGGATGTTACACATATCCTCTTAGTTGTGTCACTTTAACCTTAATCACCTTCAAGATGCTTATGATAGGGGAAATGAGAGTTGAAAGCTATAAGTACCATAATTTTTGGAAGCTCTTTATGAGACTTGAATCCTTTCTTCCACCATTATATTGAGTCACCATCTTCTATCTTTATGCACCTACTTTGAGAGCATAGTGGCCATTCTTATTTCTATGTGAATTATCCCAAGACTAGTTGATTGATGCATAACTTGATATTGCTTGTTTTAAACTATTTCTATCTAGTCTCTCTTATGAACTTTGAAGGTGTCCTATGCATTTATATTTGATACTCTATGAGGGACAAGCTGAATACTATTATGCTATCTTTTCTTTATGTGAAACAAACAAACGTCTTGCAAAGCATTGTTATTCATGAATCTTTTGTTTGTGCATTTTCATGTTGCATCATAGTTTCTTTGTCTTATTGCTAGAACTTTGTCTTTCATGTTATGATTGAAGTACTATGATCCCAGCTTTGAATGTTTTACAAATACTTTGATCAAGTCTTTGATGGTGCATGTCACCTCAAAAATATTCTTTCTTTTTATCACTTACCTAATCGAGGACGAGCAGGAGTTAAGCCTGGGGATGTTGATATATTGCAAATGTATCTATAATTTTTGATGTTCCATGCTTGGTTTTATCCACTTTCTTGTATTTTGTCCACCCTTTGGAGTAATTTTCATATGATTTCTTGGACTAACCTATTAATAAGAGCCACAGTGCCAGCTTCCCGTTTTCTGCTGTTTTTGGTTCTAGGAAAGTCAGAAAGTGAATATTCTCGGAATTGGACAGGGCAAAAGCCAAAGTGCTTATTTTTCTGGAAGTCATCAGATGCCAGAATACGGGACGAAGAAGGGCTGGGGGCCGGCCACACCACCTGGCCGCGCGCCCAGGCCTGGCCCGCGCTAGGGGGTGGTCTGGCCGACCCCATCACCCCCTCAGCCTCTCCTTCCACCTATATATTGCCTTCGGGACAAAAACCCTAGGTACCCGATCAAAAATCCATGAAAGAGTCTGTAGCCGCTGTCATCTCCATCCCTAGATCGGGAGGGATCTGAAGCTCTTCTCGGCACCCTTCCGGAGAGGGGAATTCACCCTGGAGGCCTTCTTCATCATCATGCAAGCCTCTGGTATGATGCGTGAGTAGTTCATCTCTAGACTACAGGTCCATGTAGTAGCTATATGGCTGGTTCTCCTCCTTTGTGTTTTCATGTCTAGATCTTGTAAGCTCCGTTCATGATCAAGATCATCTATTTGTAATTCTGCATGTTGTGTTTGTGGGGATCCGATGGATATTGAGATGCTATTTTCGATTGATTATTGATTCTATCATGTCTTTGTTATTTGTGATCTTGCATTATTTCCGTTGTTAGTAGCTATCTAGGCCAAGTAGATGCCAGCAACTACAAGAGTTAGTATTTATGCTCGATAGTGGGTTCATGCCTCTGGTATTGATTTGCCACAATAGATGTCTTTCACATACAACTAGAAAAAAAATTCCTGCACTTTTTTCATCAATTGTGGAAGCCCCGGGACGAGAAGTAGTAGGATTGGTACTCATAATTATCACATAATAAAAAAATAATTTGTCGAAATTTTTCTTTTTTTCTTCTTGAATAATGCCAAATCAAATCCAAAAAAATATCCAAAAATCCAAACGTAAAAAGGAAATGAATTAGTTAATTCAATAAGAGAGGAGACCGGGACTTTATTTCATTGCCCAAGCGAATCCCATTCAATCGTTTACTCATGAAATGAGTCCGTTGCAAAGTTCAATCAATCTTATTTTCATATACATTTGCCTTTTGTGGAGCATCTGTGCCTACTCTACTTTCCTATCTAGGACTTTGATATACAAAATATATACTACTGTGAAGCATAGATTGCTGTCAACAGAGAATTTTCTTAGTATTCAGTTAGGTATTTACATTCAAAATAAGAAAAGGGTCCACCGAGCTGAAACAATATGCGGATGGTTCTAGTAAACCAAAACTATCGTTTTTTAGCTATTTGGCTTCCTTATTCCTTTTTTAACAAAAGAAGATTTAGTTACGATTGGAAATAAACTTTTTAGTATCTTCATCCATAGATCCTTTACTCATATTTTTAAAATGATCAAGAGCGTCAAGCTTGGCATGAAAGGCAGTGACGTCAGAAACCTATTTTTGCAAAGGTTACCAGACTTGGGGTTATCTACACGGAGCATCTCTTTCTTACCCTTCGGGTGGTCACATGGAAGCTCTCTAATAGATCACTTAAGACAAAGGGAATTAACTACAGCACAGGACTGAAAATTCATAATACTTCCCATTTTCAGGAAGAAGAGCATAATGAACCTAAGACTCTTTGATAAGACTCGCAAGGGGATACCTTAGTTCGGTCATTTAGCACGAACTTCACTGTTTTTGTATAAATGTTCCGCCATATTATTAAGTATTCTCCTTTAGTTTTTTTCTCTATCTAGAAGTGGAATAGAATAACCCGGTTGAAGGGTAATGATCATACGTCTGTAATGCATTGTATGTCCTAGAATAGGTCCCCCAACTATTATAAACAAGGGCTTTCTTTAGGAGATACATCAAAGACAAATAGAAGTGAGAACAAGTTCTGGGAGTACGTGGCAACTGGCTCAAGACTTTAGTTGATCAATCATGCATCATTTTAATGAAAATCTTGCTGTAAACGGTAAGAGGATCCAGTCCTATAAAAGGATGGGTTCCAGGAGCTTCCTGATAGATCTAATATTATTGTTAGCCTCCATCCCTAACTATGATTTCCTTTCCAAAAGAGGCTTTGTAGCTGACGCCAAGCACAAATTCTTTCGACTAATTCCTTTTCTATTATCCAATCTTGAGTTTGAACATCTGGAACGTCCACTTTACATTTTAAAGAAAGTGTACAAAAGCATATTTATTCCGAATCAGACGGCCCGTTGATTCCTACCACTTAATCTTAATTTATTGTATCTTCCCGGAGTTCCCTCTCCGGGAATTCGGTTTTACTATTCCAGTACATTACTTTATTTATCCCTTTAATTTATGATCTTTATTTTATTGGAAGGAACATTTGGTAATGGTCTTGATACTCTATGTTCTTTTTTCCACTCACTCAATTCTATTATAAAATAGAATTGAGTGAGTGGAAAAAAGAACATAGAGAGGAAAGTGGTAAATGGAGAGAATCTGTCGGTCTTGTCCGTTTTTTCTTTAACTGATGACTCTTTGTTTCTTACTTCTATCAAGCCATAGGGAAGGAAAGGAAAGTCTATGATGAATTTTTAAAAAGCATCTCACTCTTTCTCTACGGCTTGGACTTAATGATAAGTGCATAGGATGCCGAGGGCTGGATAAAGATGAACTCTTTGCCAATGCCTGCTTCCTTGGTAATTGAGATAGGTAACTAACCCAATCCCCCCCTCTAAGAGTCGTATATGAAAATTTCATCTTGTACGGCTCAAGCAGACAACGTGAAAGAGTGTGCTTTAGCTTCCCCCTCGGGTCTAGCCTGGTTGACCCAATCATGATATTGAACTAAGGTCTATCTTTTTGATCAAAGGTTGAATCGATCACCAGAAGAAGAATTAGGCCAAAAATTAGGATACATTCTGGTAAAATGGAACTTCCATGGAAGAGAAGCAAACGAAACACTTTCATAAAAATTCTCGTAGAATCGAGAATGAAGTTTGATATTCTAATCAGATTGGATGGCAAAGATTTCTCATTCTATCTCCTTTCTATTATTAATGTAATAAAGCCATAATATAATAAATACACTAGAAAGTTTGACTTTACTTCGATTTAGAATAGCACGCTTACTTTAATAAAAAAAGTGAGGGTTCTTTTTTATTTCGGAGTAGTAGAATTGCTAGAAAATTTAGGATTTCATTGTTAAATTCAAAATAAAAAATGGAAACTCGAAAAGGATCCTTCTGATTCTCAAAGAATGAGGGGCAAGGGGATTGATACCGAGAAATATTTCTTCTTATTATAAGGCGCCCGAAATGAGCACTAAAGACTTTTCAAAAGATCTCCTCCAAATCACCCGTATGACTATCGAACCGGTTCTTCCTCCCGAATTGAGACCCATCGTTTATAGGGCTTATCTTTAAACTCCCCGCTCAACTAGCTAGTTAGTGCTACTCCACCTCTGCCTCTTACGCGTCTCTTTTTTGAGTGAACGGTCAAATATTCCATTATTCCTTCTTATTTTAACTGTCTTATTTTAACTAATTGTATTCCATATGGAATAAGAGGAGAAGAAAAGCATTCCATGACCCCCCCAGGGCCCCTTAAAAAAATAAAGCTCTTCCTTGAATTTACTTTATTTTTATTCCTTTTTTGAACTCCAAAAGACGAGTCACTTCAATTATCCTTTTATTTAAGTTCTATCTTCTGTCTTTCCCTATTTCATCTCATAAACTTCCACGCTCGCAGTTTGGTCAAGAAAGTTAGACCTAATCAGTTTGATCTTTTTCCCACCTTCAGAAAAATGAAGCATAGATAGATCTAGAGCCTTCGTTCGAATTTTCTAAAAGGTTTAGCTAGCGTGTATCATCTTACGAGAATACAGTATGGTTCTATTTCTCAACCTTTCTGACTTGCACCTACAGAACCAAGGTCAAAAGGATTGAAAAAGTCAGTCATTCACAACCACTGATGAAGGATTCCTCGAAAAGAAATCTCTAAGGTACTAGATGTGCTGTTGCTACTAGGGAGAAAACAACAATCCTTTGTTCATAGAACAATCATATTTTTTACATTACACACAATTCGTAAAGCAATAATCTATTGCTTGCAACTTAATACTGGAGGGGGTTCGGATGATAACCTAAAGGTGGATTATTAGTCATAGATGCAGTTGGATGGCGGTCTATGTATAATGTTGTAATGCCCAATCAAGTTCCAAAGGAGTCAAGATGATTAGTATATGCATGTATTGCTTTCTCGATGTTTGTCAATTTCCCCGCTGTAATTTGTTCACCCAGCATGTTATCTATCTTAAGGAGAGCCGCCTCTAGTGATCTATGGACTCCGGTCCTTTCTTTTACATACAATCTACAAACTGTTTACTGCTTTGTGTTTACTTTCTGCAAACTATTACTTCCTTCCATTCGATACGTTTAATCTTTTGTTTTGAGCAAAACCGGTGAGATTGACAACCTCATCGCCAGTTGGGGACAGAGTTCTATGGTTTTATTGTGTAGGTCTCCACGTTGCTGCTAGCACCGGTAGTGCGCCCTGCCAACGTTCAGCTAGCTACACCTTTGGGGTGTTTCCTTGCTCCTACTGGATTGATAACCTTGGTTTCTTACTAAGGGAAAACTTGCTGCTGTGCTCATCGTACCTTCCTCTTGGGGTTCCCCAACAAGCTCGATATATTTTGGGCCATCAGTGCCCGAGGCGGCTGCACCCCCCCCCCCGCCCCAGGCGGAAGAATCCCCATATCAAAATGACAAGGCAAACAGACAATAAGCATCTCAGTATCTTCTTATTTACATGGGAAAATGGTGCTTTTTTCTCTCTTTCCTCTTTTATCATCTTTTTTTCTCAATCTCTATCTCTTTTTTATAATAAGAATGCTTCATAGATTTCTCATTATGGTTACGCTGCAGGTTTCCACCATGATTAGGCATGGATTAGACCAGCCGCCCAGGCGTTTCTCTAACACACATACATAACTCCATGGACTTACAAGCTCCCCTTTCATTTCACACCGACGACATCCATAAACAAAAGAGCATGATATCAATTGGGTACAATGTACAAGTGCAATGTTGAAAGCGTTACTCATGACAGCATGGTTCTGCTAATCCCCAACGTATAAGTGCAAGCATATACAACATAGATGATACAATGGTTCAATTTTATTAGGGGCAAGAAAAGTAAAGTGTGCCATCAAGTTCATGAGAGCTTTAATCACTAATTTTCACATAACAAGTTTAATTCGGAAGGTAGATAAAAATATGAATATACTTGGAATAGAAAATGCTAATAGGTAGGTATGGTGGACTCTTTGGAATAACTTGGTTTTATTTGGAGTTGGATGCATGAGTGGAACTCAAACTTCGTGATGGAGGCTAGCAAAAGACTGGGAGCGACCAACTAAGAGAGCAATAATGGCCATGATCATGCAAAGCGACAAAACATCATTAATTAAAGCATCAAGTGATATCACAACTAGAAAACTAAAGGATCATAGAGGCTATGGTTACTTGGGATAGTCTTAACATGGTGTGAGCATGCACCAAGTCAACCCAAATAAAGCATCAAAGGAGAATACCACAATACTATGCTTTAATATGCTAAAACAACGCATGATTCTTTCAAGGCACATTAAGCAATCTCAATTATTTATAACATGTCATGCAACATCAAAAATCACTAAGAATAAAGCGAAAACAATATCAAACATGACATAACAAAGCATAGGACACAGTCAAAAAACAAGCTCCTTTTTACCACTTAAGCATGAACTTTTCCTACTCTTTTCCAATCCAAACCAACTTATTTGAAAATTAATGTATGAATGAGGGGGGTCCAACCAATTTATTCAAACAAGCTAAGCAAACGAGGAAAATGAAAACCAAAAACAAAAATGAAGACGCTCCAAGAAAAATACAACTGTGCATGAAACAATAAAAATGAAGTGTTTGGAAGAACCTGAGATTTTTATTGATGAAGAAGGGGATGCCTTGGGCATTGATGACCCACAAGTATAGGGGGTGTATCACAGTATTTTCGAGGGAAGTGAAACCCAATTTATTGATTCGACACAAGGGGAGCCAAAGAATATCTATAAGCCTTAACAACTGAGTTATCAATTCAGCTGCACCTTGAAACAATCTTGCTCACAATAGTTTATCAGTAGCAACAGTTTTGTAGTAGGAATAGCAAAGTAACAGCAGTAGTAAAGCAAAGACAGTAGTAACAAAAGCAGTAAACAATGAGATTCGAGTGCGGTAGGCATAGGGATGGATGGACGGGCGTTGCATGGACAAGACAATTAACATAGCAATCAGAACATAGGGCAATTGCAGATAAATAAGATAAAGCACCCAAGTACTAGACAATCCTAGGCATGTGTTCCATATATAGTCATACGTGCTCGCAATGAGAACTTGCACAACATCTTTTGTCCTGCCAGCCCGTTTGCAGCGGGGCCTCTAGCGAACTACTGGCAATTAAGGTGCTCCTTTTAATAGAGCACCAGAGCAAAGCATTAACACTCAGTGAAGACATGTGATCCTCACATCAAAGCCATTCCCTTCCGGTTATCCCGATTTCTGTCACTTCGGGGCCATAGGTTCCGAACAACAACGTGTGTATACAGCTTGTAGATAAGACTAGAAACAATACTATCATAATGAATCAATAATAAGATCAGATCTGAAATCATGGCACTCGGGCCCTAGTGACAAGCATTAAGTACAACAAGTTGCAACAAAGTCATAAAGCACTAATAAAAGATACTAGGCACCATGCCCTAACAATCTGATGCCATTACATGAACGATCTCATCCAATCCCTACCATCCCCATAGCCTACAGCGGGGGATTACTCCCTCATAGATGGGGGAAACATGGATGGTCGATGGAGAAGCGATGGTGATGATGATGGTTATGATCTCCTCCAATTCCCCGTCCCGGCAGGGTGCCAGAACGGAGTTTCTGGTGCTGTTTCGTGGAATCTGGTGGTGGCGGCGGAGCGGAACTCCTTCTAGAAAATCGTCGAACCCCCTCGAAGTTTTTAGGTCAGAAGGTTCCTTATAGGCGAAGAGACAGGCCGAGGGGGTGCCTGGGGGGCCCACACCACCCCTTGGCGTGGCCTGGCCTGGCCCGCGCCACCAGGTGGTGTGGCCACCCCAAGGCTCTTCTCCGTCTCGTATTCTGGCTCCTGGAGTCTTCGGGTGAAATAGGATTTTGGCATATTTTTTGGGATTTTTCCTGATAGTTAGTTTTCTGCACAAAAAGTAGACACCAAGGCAACTCTGCTGAAAACAGCGTTAGTCCGCATTAGTTGCATCCAAATCACACATGTTTAAAGGAGAAACAATAGCAAAAGTGTTCGGGAAAGTAGATACGTTTTGGATGTATCAGCCATCCCCAAGCTTTGACGCTTGTACTTCTTGGATATTTCTTAGGGTGACACGGGGTGGCATCCCCAAGCTTGAGCTTTTGTCCTTTCTTCATCTTATTCCATTACTCTTCCCTACACTTTAAAATTTTCCTTCATACAAAACGTCACACAATCTTTATTAGCAACATTAGTGTACTCAAGATAATAAGTCTTTTGGTTCAGTTTCAACAGAAGTAAAACTTCCATTAAAACAAAAGCTACTGTAGCACTTCCTTTAAAAAGTTCAAATGATAAAAGAGAACTCAAAGAGAAAGAGATTAAGAGGCAAATGCAAATAATGGCAAACATCTATCAAAACAGACCAGCAGGTAAAAACCAATTTTTTTGAAGACCTTTTGTTGCTCAAATAGAGAAGTGTTGAACTAACGAAAGTTGGATAACAACCTGGGGCAGAAGCATAAAAACTTCCAGCTCAAACCGACGTACAGAGATTTTTCACGAATTTTTACAGCGAAGCACAAAAATCTGTTTCGGGGCAGCAACTTTCACAAGCATTAATTCTCTCTCAATAGAGGTTACTCTTGGCACAAAAACCACACAAAAATGATAAGGATAGTTTATTACGGAAGCAATAACTTTCAAGAATCAACAAAAGAAAAACTTACTGAATAAAAATAATTTGGGTTATCTCCCAATAGTTCTTTCCTTATAGACATTAAGATAGGCATGATAATTTTAATGATGCTCACATAAGAAATATGAATTGAACTAAAAGAGAGCATCAAGAAGCAAATTCAAAACACATTTAAGTATAACCCATTTCCTATGCATAGGAATCTGATATGCAAATAAATTCACAAAGAACAAAGTGATAGGCATAGGAAGATAAAACGAGAGTAACTTCAAAACATTCAACAAATAGAGAGGTGTTTCAGTACCATAAAAACTTTTACACCCATATTTTCCTTTCTCATAATAATTTTCAGTAGCCTCATGAATAAACTCAATAATATAACTATCACATAAAGCATGATTTTCATGATCTACAAACACATAATTTTTATCAAGCTCAAAAATAGTAGGATTAAAACCTTCAAACCCACTTTTAACAATTTTATAACAAGATGACTGATCAATCTCATTTTAAATAGTAGTACAATTAATATTATCAACCAATATAGGACCATCATCTAAAGCTTTATTATACACATTTTCAAAAGAATCCACTGGAACATAACATTCATCCTCCTTTGGTAAGCATGGGGGACAATCAAATAATGTAAGGGGTATAGAGTTACTCTCATTAGAAGGTAGGAATGGGTAGATCCATTCTTCCTCCTCTTGATCATCACTCTCCTCCTCCTTTTCATCCAATGAGCTTCTAGTTTCAACAATTTCTTCTTCCATAGGCTCCTGCAAGGCATTAGTCTCTTCCGTTGGTGGAGAATATTAAGATATTCAAGAATATAGCCATTTTCTTCCTTGTAATTATCAAAGCAAAATTTAAGTATATCATAAACCTCATATTTATAAGGTGCATCATCAATATTTTCAAGCAAATAAGCAAGATCTAATGCACCCTTCCAAGCAATAAATTCTTCAGTTTGTTCCACATCATAAAAGTCATAATTTCCCTTAACATAAGAAGATATGGTAACATCATCATTATACTCACATTGAAAAGGGAGGTGTTTATACCTCTTATAGCAACAAGATTTATCAAAGCAATAAGTAACATTATAAGTAGAGCACACGTTTCTAGCAATGGTATACAATTCATTAATTTGTTCCCATAAGTGTTTCCCTTTTTGTGACAAGCGGTGTTCCTTATAATAATATTTTTGTTCTTCCGTGAACCCACCTTGCCAATAAGATTCAGTTACAAGGAAAACAACCATTGGTAGAAAGCATGATAAAGAAGGACAATAATAGACCAACAAAAATAACAACTATAGTAGGAACTAATTTTTTTAATATTTTTGATAAAAAGAACAAGCAAACAAAGAAGAAATAAACTAAGCAAAACAAAAAACAAAGTAAAGAGATTGGTTGTGAGGGACTCCCCTTGTGAGGATGTCCTTGACTCCCCGGCAACAGCGCCAGAAAAAGAGCTTTTTGGGTCAAAATATATTCGAGCTCATTGGGGAACCCCAAGAGGAAGGTATGATGAGCACATCAACAAGTTTTCCCTCAGTTATGAAACCAAGGTTATCGAACTAGTAGGAGCAAGGAAACACCTCCAAGGTGTTGTTTCCAACTTGGAATCCTGCACAACACAACCACAGAACTTTGCCCCCAACTTACAGTGAGGTTGTCAATCTCACCGGTTTTGCTGAAAACAAAGGACTAAACGTATTGTGTGGAAGATAGTAATAGCTTGCAGAAAGTAAACAGAAAATAGTAAATAGTTGTCGATTGATGGTAAAAGAATGGACCGGGGTCCATAGTTCACTAGAGGTGATTCTCCTTAAGATATATGACATGTTGGGTGAACAAATTACAGCGGGGCAATTGACAAACATCGAGAAAGCATACATGCATATACTAATCATCTTGACTCCTGTGAGATTTGATTGGGAATTACAACATTATACATAGACCATAATCCAACTGCATCTATGACTAATAATCCACCTTCAGGTTATCATCCGAACCCCCTCCAGTATTAAGTTCCAAGAAACAGATAACTACATTAAGAAAAGTGTGTAAAATAAAGAATACGATTGTTCTATGAACAAAGGATTGATGTTTTCTCCCTAGTAGCAACAGCACATCTAGTACCTTAGAGATTTCTATCACTTCCCCAGATTCCTAGAGGCATGAACCCACTATCAAGCATAAATACTCCCTCTTGGAGTTGCTAGCATCTACTCGGCCAAGATAGCTACTAACAACAGAGAGCATGCAAGATCACAAATAACAAAGACATGATAGAATCAATAATCAATCTAAAATAGCATCTCAATATTCATCGGATCCACGCAAACATAATTACAAATAGATAATCTTGATCATGAACGGAGCTCACAAGATCTAAATATGGTAGCAAAAAGGAGAAGACCCAACCATCTAGCTACTACGTGGACCTGTAGTCCAGGGATGAACTACTCACGCATCACATCGGAGGCAGGCATGGTGATGAAGAAGGCCTCCAGGGTGATCTCTCCCCTCCGGTAGGGTGCTGGGAAGAGCTTCAGATCCCTCCCGATCTAGGGATGGAGATGGCGGTGGCTACAGACTCTTTCGTGGAATTTTGATCGGGGTCTTGGGTTTCTCTATCGGAGGCTTCTTATAGGCTAAAGGGGAGGCCGAGGGGGTGCCCAAGGCGGCTGCACCCCCCAGGCACGGGTCATGCCTGATCACGCAGCCAGGGGGTGTGGCCCCCTCGAGGCCCTTCTCCGTCTCGTCTTCTGGCTTCGTGTTCCCCTCGGTGAAATATTAACTTTGGCTTCTGTCCCGTCCAATTTCTAGAATATTCATTTTCTAGCTTTTCTGGAACCAAAAACAACAGAAAACAGGCAACTAGCACTATGGCATCTTGTTAATAGGTTAGTTCCAGAAAACGTGTAAAAATACTCCAAAGTGTGGACAAAACATAAGAAAGTAGATATAAAATAAGCATGGAACATCAAAAATTATAGATACGTTTGCAACTTCTCAGCACCACCTCCTCGTGAAGGTTCTCTTCCCCCTCTAGCAAATTCCCCATGGTTTCAGATTACTGAAGTACATGTTCTTGGTGGTTTCTTCGGAAGGATCTGCTGCTTCTGCTACTATGCTAGATTTTGGACATGGATGTTGTCGGGAGCCGGATGTGTGCCGAAACATGGATGTGCTGCTAGTTTGCGGCGCTCTTCAACTCGATCTTGAGATCGGCATGTGATCGGTTACATCAATAACAAAATCAGTTTTCATAAAAGGGTTTTGGTCTTTAAAAGTAAGTAATTCTGGTTACCCCTTACTCGTTACTATCATCTAACAGATTAGATCTTGGCGTATTTAGAGAATCTCCAACATAAGCGGTAAAATAGTGTCGCGCTCAAAAAAACCACCAATATACTACGGGCCGACGTGTTTTAGGCGCTCCAACAGACGCTGCAAATTCACGCGCGCTGCAAATTTTTTAGAGCGCATGGAATTTTGCACAATCATGCACAGCATATTTGGCACTTGCGTTGCAGCACGCGACAAAAGGCATAGCAAACGCGTGAACGCAAAGGACCGCACTAAAATTTCCCATGCGCCCACCTGCATCCACTCTCGCCCTCCCACCAGCGATTATCTGGCCAGGGACGGCGATGACGCCTCTCCATTGACCCCTCCCTACTCCATCGCTGGTGTCGCTGCCTCCAGAGATGTCGTGAGTCCTAGCACCGCCCGTGGCCTCTTCAATGCTCTGTGGCCGTCGACCGTGCAAGGCGCCATCCAGCCAAGGCGTCCGTCCCCAAGCCTCTCAAATGGCCGGCAGCTGCGGCATCCGCTGGAGGCGATAGCGTGAAGAAGGGGAAGGTCTTCGGTGTCAAGACAGGCACGGGCAGGGTGGGTAAGAGTATTTCCGCGCGTCGGGCACATTTGCCACAATTCTAACCATCGTCGCCGCAATTCCAGGGACCGTCGCCTATGACACAGCCTCCCCAATCTTTCACAACGTCGGACGCATGCCAAATATTCGACCAAATGACTCAAAGGTATGCAATGGACCATTTTTTCATCTAGATGAATAGAATTTGACGTGTAATTGTGTTCGTCTCATTCACAATAATGTTGGTCTTAATATGGTGCACCTCAACCTCAACCTCAAGAACAAGTCGATTTAGACGAGGACAGTGAAGGTTTGATGGATTCACCAAAGGGTAGAGCGACAAGCTACACAACGGGAGAATACCAACTACTATACAAGGCTTGGTGCAATATTGGCATGGATCCAACGGTTGGAGCCGATCAATCAAGAGAGACTTATTGGGTGCGCATAAAGGAGTTCTTTGATGGTGAGAATGCTAGTGGCATTGAGCGCAGCGAGAGGTCTCTCCGCCCTTATTGGTCGGTCATCAATGCCGATTGACAAAAATGGGTGGGGGTTCAAAAAATTGTGGATGAAATCAATCCAAGTGGCACCGGTGAGAAGGATAGAGTAAGTTATGTTTTTTTATGTTCCATATGTCAAATATGTGATTGCTTTGTGGCTAATTTGTTCTCTTCTTTTTGTATGTAGCTCACCGTGGCGCAAAATCTATTTAGCGGTAATGACAAGAAGACCAAGAAAGGCCAGGTGACAAAAGGAAGACCGTTTACTTTAGTGCATTGGTACTCGATGCTAGAGAAATAAGAGAAGTAGAGGAACCAAGATATGGAGGTGCCCATGAGAACCACCTTGGAGCCACACCTTGTGGGTGATGATGATGATGAAGTGTCAAGTGACAGTGTCAAGAGAAGCCCTAGACCTAACTCGGTGTCAAGGCCCAAAAGACTAATGGGAGTTAAGCAAGCAAAAGATATGAAAGGGAAGAAGTTCGAACATGATGACATTAAGAAGGTTATGGAGGCTATGGCGAGTGCACGCAAGGAGTACACCGAGGAGAGGGGGGTGGAGAAGGCCAATTTGACGGCAGCCGAGGAAAGGAGGTTAGCATTGGAGGAGAATAAGATTGCAATGGAGGAATATTCTCGACTCGTGGAGCAATAGAAACAATTATTATTCATGGACACATCCAAGTTGGATGAGAGGCAAATGGAGTACGTCAACCTTTGCCATGATGAAGTGTTGTCAAAAAAATAATGATGAACACTCCCTTTGCACCACCGATGAGCAGATTTGGAGGCTTTGGAGACATGGACGACATGAGTGGCATGGGTTCCTATGGTGGTTTTGGAGGCATGGAAGGCATGAGCAGCATGGGAGCACCTTCGGGAGGCTTCGTAGGCTATGGCGGCATGGCTTTGGAGCCATGGGAGCCATGGGAGCACCACGGATGATGAGTGCCTATGGAGGCATGGGAACACCAACAGGTGGATTCATGGACTCCATGGTTGCTCCATCGAGTGATCCATATGGAGATTCTACAGGTAATGTCAACATCGTCCAAGTCTCAAATGGAGAAGAAAACAACCCGAAACCAAGAAATGCAGATGACATTGACATGGAAAGTGTTGATGCTTGATGGAGTTCATGATTAATCATGGTTGTGTTAAACTTGATTGTGTTTTGTGATGAATTTAAATATGCCATGAAAATTCTAGTAGTTTTGGTTGATTTATTTGTGTGTGTTTTGATCTTCTATTTTGGAGATGGATGTGTGTTTTGTGTTTGTAGCGCCGTGCGTGCACTGTATTTTCCAGTGCCTGGTGGAGCGCAGTTTTGCCGCGCGTGAGTTTTGTAGTGTTTGGTGGAGCGCTGCACGATCGCACGTGCTGTAAACATAAAAACGGTGTTGCAAATGAGTTTTACCGCGTTTTAGCACTTATGTTGGAGATGCTCTTAGGCGTTCTTATCATAGGGAAACTTTTTTTATATGCTGCAAACCCTTCATTGGTATCAGAGCCATATCTATGTGTAGATGTTCTGCACGAGTAAAACACATATGGTTGTGGGTGTTGATGATCATGTTATTGCAACCTTTTGTGCATATTGGATCTTAGTGGCATAGTGGGATGAAGCGTCCCGGACTAAATGTACATGTCCTTGCACATGAGACTTGTTCCAAGCCTGACAGGCAACGCATATTGCATAAGTGTCTAGCGGGTGTCTATCTCTCCTACTATAGATAAAATCTGGTTTTCAGGTTGTTAATAAAAAAATTATGACTGTTGTGGTTTGAAGAACATAGGTATGAATAGTTCTTTGTAAGACCAAAGCCATGTAAAATATGCAAAAAGAAATTAGAGCTGTCTAACTTGTTTTTGCAGGGCATGTGATGTGATATGGTCATATATTACAAATTGTATGTATGCAATGATATTATTTGTAAGTTATGACAACCGGATGGAGCCATATGGTTGTTTTATTCTTTTATAGCATGCGTGATGGAAATAAAAATCCATTTAATATATACATTAGTGAAGAACAACCAAGATGGTGGCACCATAGAGCTTGGAACCACGCCGGTGGAATGATGGTGATCATACTATGGAGCACAAGATGGAGATCAAGTGCGAGAAAGGACCATATCATATCACATTATTTATGCATGTGATGTTTATCCCTTTTATGCATCTTATTTATTCTTATGTCTAGCTTAGAAATTGGCAATAGGATTATAAGATGATCTCTCTCACTAAATATGAAGATAAAAAATGTGTTTTCCTTTAGTATGCACCGTAAAGAAAGTTTGTCGTTTTAAAGAACCATGTGATGGTTGGGTGTGATAGAATCGATGCTTGCATACAACGGGTGTAAGACAGATTTACGCACGTGAATACTAAGGTTCTACTTGGCGAGCCTAGCATGTAGACATGGCCTCGAAACACGATCCGAAAGGTAAAGAATAAGTCATATAGTTGATATGATAACCATATCGATGCTCACCTTTGAAGCTGCACCAGTTCACGTGATGATCGGTCTTGGTGCAGTTAATTTGGTTCATGTAATCACCAAATGACTCGAGATATGTTGTTTCTGAGTGCAGTTCATGTAGTAATATGATTAAACTTGAACTCAATTTATAATAAACTAAATCAATACGAATTTGCATAGTTTGTTATAGTCACTAGCATTCGTTTACTACCTTGCACTTAGTTTTAATTGAGATAATAGAACTATAAATTCTGAATATTTAACTTTATGAAATGGTATCGTATTGTTTTGAGTGTCAATCGAAAGTTTTCAAGTCATAATGCAAACTTTCAGAAAACTCCACTTACTCCATGAAGTTTAATAAGTAGTATTAAATCAAGAGTAATATCCAATGTTAGTATCTAAATATCATGCTTGCCTCTGATACGTTGCAAACGTATCTATAATTTTTGATGTTCCATGCTTGTTTTATATCTACTTTCTTATGTTTTTTCCACACTTTGGAGTATTTTATACACTTTCTTGGACTAACCTATTAACAAGATGCCATAGTGCCAGCTACCTGTTTTCTGTTGTTTTTTGGTTCCAGGGAAGTCAGAAAATGAATATTCTCGGAATTGGACGGGACAAAAGCCAAAGTCAATATTTCACCGAGGGGGACACGGAGCGAGAAGATGAGACGGAGAGGGGCCAGAGGCCGGCCACACCACATGGCCACGCGGCCAGGCCTGGCCCGCGCCAGGGGGTGGTGTGGCCGCCTAGGGCACCCCCTCGGCCTCCCCTTTCGCCTATAAGAAGCCTCCGATACAGAAACCCTAAGTACCCGATCAAAATTCCACGAAAGAGTCTGTAGCCGTCGTCATCTCCATCCCTAGATCGGGAGGGATATGAAGCTCTTACCGGCACCCTGCCGGAGGGGAGAATTCACCCTAGAGGCCTTCTTCATCACCATGACTACCTTCGGTGTGATGCGTGAGTAGTTCATCCCTGGACTACGGGTCCACGTAGTAGCTAGATGGTTGGTTCTTCTCCTTTGTGCTACCATGTTTAGATCTTGTGAGCTCCGTTCATGATCAAGATCATCTATTTGTAATCCTACATGTTGTGTTTGCAGGGATCCAATGGATATTGAGATGCTATTTCAGATTGATTATTGTTTCAATCATGTCTTTCTTATTTGTGATCTTGCATGCTCTCCGTTGTTAGTTGCTATCTTGGCCGAGTAGATGCTAGCAACTCCAAGAGGGAGTATTTATGCTCGATAGTGGGTTCATGCCTCTAGGAAGCTGGGGAAGTGACAGAAATCTCTAAGGTACTAGATGTGATGTTGCTACTAAGGAGAAAACAACAATCCTTTGTTCATAGAACAATCGTATTGTTTACTTTACACACAATGCTTAGTGCAATTATTTGTTGCTTGCTGATGACCCACAACTATAGGGGGTGTATCGCAGTATTTTCCAGGGAAGTGAAACCCAATTTATTGATTGGACACAAGGGGAGCCAAAGAATATTTATAAGCCTTAACAACTGAGTTGTCAATTCAGCTGCACCTGGAAACAATCTTGCTTGCAACAGCTTATCAGTAGCAACAATTTTGTAGTAGCAATAGTAAAGTAATAGCAGTAGTAAAAATAAAGACAGTAGTAACAATTGCAGTAAACAGTAGGATGAAAGCGTGCTAGGCATAGGGATGGATGGACGGGCATTGCATGGACAAGACAATTCATATAGCAATCAGAACATAGCGCAATTATAGATAAATAAGATAAAGCATCCAAGTACTAAATAATAATAGGCATGTGTTCCATATATAGTCATACGTGCTCGCAATGAGAACTTGCACAACATCTTTTGTCATGCTAGCCCGTTTGTAGCGGGGCCTCAAGGGAACTACTGGTAATTAAGGTGATCCTTTTAATAGAGCACCGGAGCAAAGCATTAACACTCCCTGAACACATGTGATCCTCACATCAAAGCCATTCCCTCCGGTTATCCCGATTTCTTTCACTTCGGGGCCTTTGGTTCCAGACAACAACGTGTGTATACAACTTGCATGTAAGACCAAAAACAATACTATCATAATGAATCAATAACTTGTTCAGATGTGAAATCATGGCACTTCGGCCCTAGAGACAAGCATTAAGCATAACAAGCTGCAACAAAGTCAAAAAGCACTAATAGTAGATACTTGGCACCATGCCCTAACAATCCGATGCCATTACATGAACGATCTCATTCAATCCCTACCATCCCCATAGCCCACAACAAGGGATTACTCACTCATAGATGGGGGAAACATGGATGGTCGATGGAGAAGCGATGGTGATGATGATGGCGATGATCTCCTCCAATTCCCCATCCTAGCAGGGTGCCAGAACGGAGTTTCTAGTTCCAAATTGCGTAATCTGGTAGTGGCGGCGGAGCGGAACTCTTTCTGGAAAAACGTCGAACCCCCTGAGTTTTTAGGTCAAAAGGCAACTTATAGGCGAAGGGGGAGACCGAGGGGGTGCCTGGAGTGGCCAGACCACCCCCTGGCGTGGCCAGGCCTAGCCCGCACGGCTAGTTGGTGTGGCTGGGCCCCATCCCCTCTCTGTCTCATATTCTGGCTCCTGGTGTCCCTCGGTGAAAAACCGACTTTGGCTTTTGTCCCGTCCAATTCCAAGAATATTCATTTTCTGACTTTCCTGGAACAAAAAACAGCAGAAAACAGGTAGCTAGCACTGTGGCTCTTGTTAATAGGTTAGTCCAAGAAATCATATGAAAAGTACTCCAAAGTGTGGACAAAACATAAGAAAGTAGATAAAACCAAGCATGGAACATCAAAAATTATGGATACGTTTGCAACGTATCATTTGCAACTTAATACTAGAGGGGGTTCGGATGATAACCTGAAGGTGGATTATTAGTCATAGAGGTAGTTGGATTACGATCTATGTATAATGTTGTAATGTCCAATCAAATCTCATAGGAGTCAGGATGATTAGTATATGCATGTATGCTTTCTCGGTGTCTATCAATTGCCCCGCTGTAAATTGTTCACCCAACATGTCATCTATCTTAAGGAGAATCACCACTAGTGAACTATGGACCCTGGTCCTTTCTTTTACTCTCAATCTACAATCTGCTTTTTACTGTTTTCTATTTATTTTCTTCAAGTTATTACTATCTTCCACACAATACGTTTAATCCTTTGTTTTCGGCAAAACCGGTGAGATTGACAACCTTACTGTAAGTTGGGGGCAAAGTTCTGTGGTTGTGTTGTGAAGGATTCCAAGTTGGAAACAACACCTTGGAGGTGTTTCCTTGCTCCGACTGGTTCGATAACCTTGGTTTCATAACTAAGGGAAAACTTGCTGCTGCACTCATCATACCTTCCTTTTGGGGTTCCCAACGAGCTCGGTATATTTTGAGCCATCAAGCTATTTTTCTGGCGCCGTTGCCGGGGAGTCAAGGACATCTTCACAAGGGGAGTCCCTCATTACTTTGTTGTTTTTGTTTTGCTTAGTTTATTTCGGCTTTGTTTGCTTGTTTCTTTATCAAAAATTAGTTGTACTAGTTTGCTTTCTTTATTAAAAACACAAAAAAATGACTACTCTTGAAAAAACTAAGTTGTGTGACTTCACTAGCACCAACAACAATGATTTCATGTGCACACCTATTGCTCCACTTGTTCCTGAAGCTACTTTCTTTGAAATTAACCCTGCTTTACTCAATCTTGTTCTGAGAGAACAATTTTCTGGAATTGGTACTGCAGATGCTGCTGCTCATCTTAATAACTTCGTTGAACTTTGTGAGATGCAAAAACATAGGGATATAGATGGAGATATTATTAAGCTTAAATTGTTTCCTTTCTCTTTGAGAGGAAAAGCTAAAGAATGGTTGCAATCCCTAACTAGAAATAGTATTGATTCTTGGACTAAATGCAAAGATGCTTTCATTGGAAAATACTATTCTCCTGCCAAGATTATATCTATGAGAAGTGAAATAATGAAATTTAAACAATCTGATAATGAACATGTTGCTCAAGCTTGGGAAAGAATGAAATCTTTGGTAAAGAATTGTCCCACTCATGGACTGACTGCTTGGATGATTATCCGAACCTTTTATGCATGACTGAATTATCCTCCAAGAAATCTACTAGATTCTGATGTTGGAGGCACCTTTATGACCATTACTTCGGGTGCTGCAACAAAGCTTATGGATAATATGATGGTTAACTATTATGAATGGCACACTGAGAGAGCTCCACAAGGTAAGAAGGTAAATTATGTTGAAGAGACCTCTTTCTTGACCGATAAAATTGATGTTATTGTGTCTATGTTTGTTAATGGGAAAGCTCATATTGATCAAAATCATGTTTCCTTAGCCTCTTTGGTTGCTCAAGAAGAGAAAGTTGATGTGAACTTTATTAGAAACAATAATTTTAGCAACAATGCCTACAGGAATAATTTTGGTAATAATAATTATAGGCCATATCCTCCCAATAATGCCAATGCTTATGGAAATTCCTACAAAAATAATAGGAGTGCACCCTCTGAACTTGAAGTTATGCTTAAATATTTTATTAGTAAACAAACTGCTTTCAATAAAACTATTGAGGAAAAACTCTCTAGTGCTGAAAGAAATATAGCATCATTGTCTGAAGCTCAATCTTCTTTGAATAAAATGGCTGCTAAACCTGAAACTATTGAAAATCCCTTTGCTGCTACTAATGCCATACAAGTTAGAATTGATGAAAATATTAGACAATTAGCTGAATTGCATGCTAAGTGGGAAATAGAAGATGATATTGCTAGAAATATTAGTATTTCTACTATCACTACCACTAATGTTGAAGCTAGTAAACCCAATGAAACATTTTCTAATTAAAAATGCTGAAATTCTTAGAAATATGGGAAACAATAGCTCCACTACTTTAGATGATAATTATGATGTTGATCTTGATGGTTGCAATGTCTCTGAAGTTATTATGTTCCTACAAAAGCTTGCTAAAAGTCCTAATGCTAGTGCTATGAATATGGCCTTTACAAAACACATTACTGATGCTCTCATAAAAATTAAAGAAGGAAAGATGAAACATAAAGCTTCTATTCCTACAAAATTAGAAGATGGTTGGGAACCCATCATTAATATCAAAGTGAATGATTTTGATCTCAAAGATTTATGTGACCTTGATAGTAGTGTTTCTATTATGCCTAGAAATATTTATGAAATGCTTGATTTGCCACCATTGGAAGATTGTTATTTAAATGTCCCACTTGATGGTAATGCTAAAAAGAAACTCATGGGGAGTATTAATGATGTTCTTATTATGGTTAACAATGTCTATGTCCCCGTTGATTTCTATGTTTTGGATGTTGAATGCAATGCTTCTTGTCCTATTACTTTGGGAAGAACTTTTCTTAGAACTGTTGGTGCCATTATAGATATGAAAGAAGGCACCATTAAATATCAACTCCCACTCAAGAAAGGTATAGAACACTTCCCTAAGAAAAGAGAGAAGATTCATTTTGCCTCTCCTATTAAAAAAATTGCTCTTAATGCTTCTTCATTTGAGAATACTTGATTCTTTTCGTGCTTCTTATGCCTAACTTAGAGGCGTTAAAGAAAATTATTTATTGGGAGATAACCCAAAAGTTTTAGTTGAGTCTTGGAACTTATTTCTTCAGTAATAACCTCTCCTGATCCTTTTTATTTGCTTTTTGTGCCAAGGGTAACCTCTAATGAGAGAGAAGTAATGCTTGGGAAAGTTGCTGTCCCGAAACAGATTTTTGTGCTTCGCTGTAAAAATTCGTGAACAATCTATGCACGTCAGTTTGAGCTGTGATGTTTTGTGCGTCTTCCCCAGGTTGGTGTCCAACTTCCATTAGATCAACACTTTTCGATTTGAGCAACAGAAGGTTTTTGAAAAAATCGGTTTCTACCTGCTGGTCTGTTTTGACAGATTTCTGCCATTATTTGCATTTGCTTCTTATTGATTCCTTTTGGGGTTCTTTTTGGGGAAATTGAGCTTTTTGAGGGAAGCTCTATAGTAGCTTGTGTTTTAATGGAAGTTTTACTTGTGTTGGAACTGAACCAAAAGACTTATTATCTTGGGTACACTAATGTTCCTAATGAAGATTGTGTGAAGTTTTGTATGAAGGAAAATTTCAGGTGTAGGGAAAGAATGATGCAATGAGATGAAGAATGGACTAAAGCTCAAGATTGGGATGCCATCTTGTGTCACCCCAAGAAATATCCAAGAAGTACAAGCGTTAAAGCTTGGGTATGCCCAAGGCATCCCCTTCTTCATCAATAAAAATCTCAGGTTCTTCCAAACACTTCATTTTTATTGTTTCATGCATAGTTGTGTTGTTCTTGGAGCGTCTTTGTTTTCATTTTTGGTTTTCGTTTGCTTAGTTTTCTTAGTTTGCTTGAATAAATTGGTTGGACCCCCTCATTCATGCATTAGTTTTCAAATAAGATTGGTTTGGATTGGAAAAGAGTAGGAAAGTTCATGCTTAAGTGGTAAAGAGGAGATTGTTTTTGACTGGGGCCTATGCTTTGTCATGTCATGCTTGATATTGTTTTGGCTTTATGCTTAGTGATTTTTGTTGTAGCATGACATGTTATAAACAATTGAGATTTCTTATTGTTCCTTGAAAGAATCATGCGTTGTTTTAGCATATTAAAGCATATTATTGTGGTATTCTCCTTTGATGCTTTATTTGGGTTGACTTGGCGCATGCTCACACCATGTTAAGACTATCCCAAGTCACCATAGCCTCTATGATCCTTTAGTTTTCGACTTGTAATATCACTTTAAGCTTTAATTAATGATGTTTTGTCGCTTTGCATGATTATGTCCATTATTGCTCTCTTAGTTGCTCGTTCCCTATCTTTTGCTAGCCTCCATAACCAAGTATGAGTTCCACTCATGCATCCAACTCCAAATAAAACCAAGTTATTCCAAAGAGTCCACCATACCTACCTATTAGCATTTGTTATTCCAAGTATATTCATGTTTTTATCTATCTTCCTAATTAAACTTGTTATGAGAAAATTAGTGATTAAAGCTCTCACAAAATTGATGGAACACTTTACTTTTCTTGCCCCTAATAAACTTGAACCATTGTGTCATCTATGTTGTATATGCTTGCACTTATATGTTGGGGTTAGCAGAACCATGCTGTCATGGGGAACGCTTTCAACATTGCACTTGTACATTGTACCCAGTTGATATCATGCTCTTTTGTCTATGGATGTCGTCGGTGTGAAATGAAAGGGGAGCTTGTAAGTCCATGGAGTTATGTATGTGTGTTAGAGAAACGCCTGGGCCGCTAGTCTAATCCATGCCTAATCATGGTGGAAACCTACAGCGTAACCATAATGAGAAATCTATGAAGCCTTCTTCTTATAAAAAACAGATAGAGATTGAGAAAAAGAAAGAAAAAAAGAGATAGAAAAGAGGAAAGAGAGAAAAAAGCACCATTTTAACATGGTAAATAAGAATATTGCTGAGATGCTCGTTGTCTGGTTGCCTTGTCATTTTCACATGGGGATTCTTTTGTATCATCGGGCAAGGGGTACCCCGTTGGCGGTTCTCTATGATACACATGTACTTACTATGCCAAGAACTTACCGGTAACTAAACTTGAGTAGCATGAGGAGCGGCCCTCGTATTCAAGGGAAATGAGATTGCCAACTTATACTTTTTCAAGCATATACTCCACAGTTTGTGCACTTTAACCTTAATCACTTCAAGATGCTTAATATAGGGGCAATGAGAGTTGAAAGCTAATAAGTACCATAATTTTTGGAAGCTCTTTATGAGACTTGAATCCCTGCTTCCTTCTATAAAGGCCTTTCTTTTACTTTTATGTTGAGTCTCCATCTTCTATCTTTATGCACCTATTAAGAGAGCATAGTGGCCATTCTTAGTTTAATGAGCATTGTCCCAAGACTTGTCGATTGATGCATAACTTTGATATTGCTTGTTCTTAAACTATTTGTATCTAGTCACCCTTATGAACTTTGAAGGTGTCCTATGCATTTATGTTTTGCTACTCTATGAGGGACAAGCTGAATACCATTCTCATTATGCTTTCTTTATGTGAAACAAAAAAAACGTCTTTCAAACCATTGTTATTCATGAATCTTTTGTTTGTGCCTTTTCATGATACAACATAGTTGTTATGCCTTATTGTTAGAAGTATATCTTTCATGCTATGTTAAAGTACTATGATCCCAGCTATCAATGTTTTACAAATACTTTGATTAAGTTTGTGATGGTGCATGTCACCTCGAAAATTATTCTTTATTTTTATCACTTACCTACTCGAGGACGAGTAGGAGCTAAGCTTGGGGATGTTGATACGTTGCAAACGTATCTATAGTTTTTGATGTTCCATGCTTGTTTTATATCTACTTTCTTATGTTTTGTCCACACTTTGGAGTATTTTTATACACTTTCTTGGACTAACCTATTAACAAGATGCAACAGTGCCAGATGCTAGTTTTCTGCTATTTTTGGTTCCAAGAAAGTCAGAAAATAAATATTCTCGGAATTGGACGGGACAAAAGCCAAAGTCAATATTTCACCGAGGGGGACACGGAGCCAGAAGACGAGACGGAGAGGGGCCAGAGGCCGGCGACACCACCTGGCCGTGCGGCCAGGCCTGGCCCACGCCAGGGGGTGGTGTGGCCGCCTGATACGTCCAAAACGTATCTACTTTCCGGAACACTTTTGCTATTGTTTCTCCTCTAAACTTGTGTGATTTGGATGCAACTAATGCGGACTGACGCTGTTTTCAGCAGAATTGCCTTGGTGTCCACTTTTTGTGCAGAAAACCAACTATCAGGAAAAATCCCGGAAAATATGCCAAAAATCCTTTTTCACCCGAAGACTCTAGGAGCCAGAATACGAGACGGAGAAGAGCCATGGGGTGGCCACACCACCTAGTGGCGCAGGCCATGCCAGGCCGCGCCTGGGGGTGGTGTGGGACCCCCAGGCACCCCCTCGGCCTCTCTCTTCGCCTATAAGGAGACTTCTGACCTAAAAACTTCGGCGGTTCGATGTTTTTCCAGAAGGAGTTCCGCTCCGCCGCCACCACCAGATTCCACGAAACAGCACCAGAAACTCCATTCTGGCACCCTGCCAGGACGGGGAATTGGAGGAGATCATCGCCATCATCATCACCATCGCTTCTCCATCGACCATCCATGTTTTCCCCATCTATGAGTGAGTAATCCCCTGCTGTAGGCTATGGGGATGGTAGGGATTGGATGAGATCGTTCATGTAATGGCATCAGATTGTTAGGGCATGGTGCCTAGTATCTTTTATTAGTGCTTTATGACTTTGTTGCGACTTGTTATGCTTAATGCTTGTCACTAGGGCCCGAGTGCCATGATTTCAGATCTGAACATGTTATTGATTCATTATGATAGTATTGTTTTTGGTCTTATCTGCAAGTTATATACACACAAATCGGGATAACCGGAAGGGAATGGCTTTGATGTGAGGATCACATGTGTTCACGGAGTGTTAATGCTTTGCTCTGGTGCTCTATTAAAAGGAGCACCTTAATTGCCAGTAGTTCCCTAGAGGCCCCGCTACAAACGGGCTGGTAGGACAAAAGATGTTGTGCAAGTTCTCATTGCGAGCACGTATGACTATATATGGAACACATGCCTAGGATTATCTTTATCTGCATTTTCCCTATGTTCTGATTGCTATGTGAGTTGTCTTGTCCATGCAATGCCTGTCCATCCATCCCTATGCCTACCGCACTCGAATCCCACTGTTTACTGCTTTTGTTACTACTGTCTTTGCTTTCCTACTGCTGTTACTTTACTATACCTACTACAAAACTGTTGCTATTGATAAACTGCTGTGAGCAAGATTGTTTCCAGGTGCAGCTGAATTGACAACTCAGTTGTTAAGGCTTATAAATATTCTTTGGCTCCCCTTGTGTCGAATCAATAAATTGGGTTTCACTTCCCTCGAAAATACTGCGATACACCCCCTATACTTGTGGGTCATCAAGACTATTTTCTGGTGCCATTGCCGGGGAGCATAGCTTTATTTATCAAGTTCACTTGGATTCTCTATTGTTCGCTGCTATCCATCCATCATGGGTAAGTCTCATGATGGCAAGGTTCCTATTTTACCATCCACTACAAGAAGAGGTACGGTTCTGAACACCTCTACCGCTCTTGATTCACCTTCTGTTTTGAGTAAGTTCCTTACACCACCACATACACATGCTACACACACTGCTACTACTGCTGAATCTGAAACTTCTGATGCTTATGATGCTTCTTCTATTGTGCTTGATAAGAGTGGTTCATTAGGTCATTTCCTAGATGCTACGATTGCTAGAACTATAGCTGGAAATACCGAAACTCCTAATGAAGACACTACCATACCCGTTAGTTCACCTGAGTCTAGTGACAGTTATGATATTGAAGAAGATTATGTTGAGATGACCGATGAGTTTATTGAAGAATATAAGAACACCCATGATAGGAGCGCTGCTAAGAGTCTCCTTGAGAGGTGTACTATTAGACCCAAATTATCTCTTGATGCTAAGTTTGCTGCTTCTCCCATAAACATTATAGATGAAGATTATGATTTCTCTCTCGATCTATCTTACATAGCTATTGTCAAGAAAAAACCTTTTTGTGGGACTAAGAATGAAAGTGCGGTAGCACATATGAATGAACTTTCTACTATGAGTGGCTTGTTTTCTGATGATATTAAGATGCATACTTACTTTGTTGCTAAGATTTTTCCTTTTTCATTGAAAGGAGAAGCTAAAACTTGGTTTAGTAATTTACCTCCTGGATCTATTGATATCCCTGAGTGCTTGATTAGTACTTTCTTGCAGAAATATTTTCCTCCCAGTGCTAGACATGCTATTTTGCAGGAACTTTTTGATTTTAAACAGGGAGAAAAAGAGGTATTACCCGAATCTTGGGAAAGGTTTTGTGCTTTGATTCATGCACAGGCTGGAAGTCCATTACCTAAGAATGAGCTTCTTGATATATTTTATAATGGACTAACCGAGGAATGTAGGAAATACCTAGATAGTTGTGCTGATTGTGTTTTCAGGAATAGGACTCCTAAGGAAGCTGAGGAATTAATGGCTAAAATAAGAAAGAATTATGAAGATTGGACTCCTCCTAAACAAGCTATACCTGAAGTAATTGTACCTGAACCATCTATTCCTGTGCCTAATCCAACATCAAAGAAGAGGGGAGTTATTGAATTAAATGATGAAGTGATGAAGGAAGCTAAGAAATGTCTTAAGGAGAAGGGAATTAAAGCTGCAGATGTTAAGAGTTTACCTCCTATAGAAGAATTGTGTAAGCCTATTCCCTACTCATCCACTATTGAGGTACACTCCCTCCAACACTTTGATGAAGGTGATATCCCTTACTTGAAACCTCCTGATCAATGCTTAGAAGAATTTGATATCTTTATTGTTAAGCAAGATAACTTTAATAAAAGGGTGCAAAATCATCTAATGGAAAACACTAGAGCTATTGTTGAGTTGAAAGATATTGTGGAAAGAACCTCTAATGATGTTAAAATGATTGTTAAACACTTTCAAATGGTTCAAACTCAAATAGATCAACTCGTTAAAGTGCAAAACGACTTGCTAGTTAATGCTGCTAAAGAAAAACATGCTTATGAAATTAGAAGTAGAAGTGGTGCTGCTACCCAGGATCCTCTATATCCTGAGGGGCATCCCAAAAGAATTGAGCAGGATTCTCAACAAGCTGAAAATAGTGGTTCTACTCGTCAGAAAAGGAAAAAGAAACATAAAACTATTGTAGAACCCTCTAAACCTGCTATAGATCCTAATAGTATATCTATCTCTGATGCTGAAACTGAAAGTGGTAATGAAGAAAATGAAGTGCCTAATGAAGAAAAAGTTTAAGAAGAACCTGAAAACCACACTAAGACTACTAAATACACCAAAGAAGATTTCATTGCTAAGAAACATGGTAGTGAAAGAGAACCTTGGGTCCAAAAACCTATGCCTTTCCCTGATAAGAAACAAAAGTCAAAGGAAGATGAACACTATAATAAGTTTTGTGAGTGGATGAAGCCTTTATTCTTGCAAATTCCTTTGACTGATGCTATTAAATTGCCTCCTTACTCAAAGTATATGAAGGACATTGTCTTGAATAAAAGGAAGATCCCTAATGAAGAAATCTCTACTTTGCTTGCTAATTATTCTTTCAATGGTAAGGTTCCTAAGAAACTTGGAGACCCAGGGATTCCAACTATCCCTTGCTCTATTAAGAACAGTTATGTTAGAACTGCTTTGTGTGATTTGGGAGCTGGAGTTAGTGTTATGCCTTTTTCTCTCTATAAGAGGCTTCAACTTGAAAAATTAATACCAACTGATATATCTTATGAGTGACATCACCGTTTAAATTATACTAGAAAGAAGACATGAAAAACTCCATGTTGATGGATTTTTGGAGTCTTTGATTTTGATAAATTGACGCTTGTAAGACTTTCCTAGAGTTAATTAAAACTTCGCTCAAAGGCCAAATAAGAACAAACGACTAACCTATTTGACATCGTGCATGTTGATGTATATAGTCCATTATGTGTAGTCGTGAACGGTGAATTTCAACTTCATATACTTTATCCATAAATTTGAGTGAATATATGTGTATATTTACTTAATAAGAAAGAAGTATGAAATATTTGAAAAATGATCAAAGACTTTCAAGATGGACTGGAAAATCATTGTAACAAGAAAATAAAGAATTTATGATTGGATCATAAAGGAAGATATTTGAGTTACTTATTTTAGCAAACACCTAAGATTTGGGAATCGTTCCATTGATTTGCGTTTCTCGAAACACTATACAAGTATGGAGTGTTTGAAAAATATAATCAAACCTTATTTGACATGGTAAGTTCAAAGGTGTCATTTATAAATCTTCCATTATATTTTGAAGATTAAGCTTTACAGACTACCGCTTTTATACTGAAAAGAGAACCATCATGATCCGTTTGAATTGACTTCATATGAGTTATGACTTGGGACAAAACTCAAGCTATCGTTTCTTAAATTTTGGTATGCTAGGGATAATTAAAATGTTTACAACCAAAGTTGTATAAGCACGTTTTTGTAGGTTATTCCAAAGAAACTGTTGGGTATTCCTCCATAACACTAAAGACAAAAGTTTTCGTCGCTTAGAACGTCAATTTTCTTTAGAAGGAATTTTTTGAGAAAGTTAAGTGGGAGAACAATAGAACTTTGATTAGGTTTATAAACCTAAGCAACATGTGCTAAGTAGCGAGCACCAAAAAGTGTCCTGGATATGGCTACAATGCTCATGGCTCTCGTGCCTCAAAGGTTGTGGTTATGGAGATCTAAGTTTCTACTGAACCACATAGGTCAAGTAAACAATCAAATACTAGGCTTTGAGATCAAATCATTATTGTTTGACAATGATGAACCAACTACATGCAAATAAGTGATGATGGGCCATGACTTCGTCAAATTGATAGAAGCCATAAAATCTATGATAGATCCATACACGAGAAACCAAGTTTCTAAACTTGGAAGACCCTCTAGAAGACATAAAGCCTATCAGTCGTATTTGGATCTATAAAGAAACAAACATAGATGTTTCACATCTATAAAATAGTCTATGTGTAGGAAAAAAGTTTGTGACAATGTTCAAGGAGTTGACTATGACAAGATTCGATCTTTCATAGCGATATTTAGTCTGGACGGATTATTGTAGCAAACACTACATATATCGATTTTGGTATATGGTAATTCAACAAACAGAACAACATTCTTCTAATAGAATGGTTACCTAGGACATGTACCTGACACGGTCCGAATGGTTTTGTTAATTGAAAGGATGCTAAAAGTGCATACAAACTTCACTGGTTGAGGTAAGCATCGTGGAGTTAGAATCTTCACCATGATGAAACTGATAAAATGTTTAGTTTCATCAGAGATGATGAAGATGCTTGCATTTGTAAGAAATTAAGTGGGAGCGCTAAGACACATTTCTAATACATTATGTAGAATACATGTTGCTTATTGGAAATTATGTATCTTTTATTGACACAGGTTAAGAATTTCATTAAAATTAAGATTTCGATGAAAGACTTAGGCAAAACCAGAATATTAGACAGTAAATTATATATGGATAGATTAAGACGCTAATATGGTTGTGCAAAATGTACATAGATGAAATATTGAATGAGTTCAATATGGAAATGGCGAGAAAAGTTTTTGCCACATGGAAAAGGTTGAATCAAGATTCAAGTGTGTTGACATTTGGTGAGTGAAACAAGATTCAAGTGTTTTGACACTTGGTGAGTGAAATCACATAATTTATTTGATCAATCATACCGTGACATGCACACATTCATATATGTCATATGCTCTAAATGTTATGAGATATACCAGGGTGACTCATAATATGGTCATTGGACGACAGTAAGGATATTATTATGAGCTTTGGAAGAACTAAGAATACATTATGTATATAGAGGTGATAGAGAGTTCATTGTAAATTGTTACATTGTACTAGTTTTGTCATAATATACAAATTAATTTTATCTCAATTTAGGCTATAGGTTAAGGCGGCACAATGTAATTGAAGAAAGTTCCATGATGGACTTACATGATTTTCAAAGTTAAAGGCACTAGGACAGATACTACAACAAGGACTGGGTATATGACTGCTCTAGTAGAAGCTAAGGAGGGCACTTGTGTCAACAAGTTTGTTAATAAACTAGCTATAGTTCCAAATGTCATAATGCTATGAATATATATTGTACGACAATAGTATCAACATGTTTTAACATCAAAGAACTAAGGTCTCACTAAAGGACCAAATTTATACAATGCCATCTCATTTGAGAATGAGTGATGCATAGAGATGCAAAGACATGCAAATGCACACAGACCTGAAAGCGCCAGATCTGGAGATTAGGTTTTCCACAAGCAACGTGTATGAACAACACCGAAAATCCATAGGTGTTAAATGCGCAAGTATCAACAAGATTATTGACTCTAGTGCAAGTGGGAGACTGAAGGGAATATGCTCGAGAGGCAATAATAAAATGGTTATTATCATAGTACATGTTTATGATAAATGTTTATTTATCATGCTAGAATTGTATTAATAGGAAACAATAATACCTGTGTGCTTAATAAACAAACCAGAGTTCCTAGTTGTGCCTCTCATTTAACTAGCTCGTTGATTAAAGATGATCAAGATTTCTTGATCATGAACATTGGATGTTGTTAATAACAGGATTATATCATTAGAAGAATGATAGGATGAACATACACCCAAAGTTGATATATCATTAGACCATGAGATCATGTCAATCACTAACACTAGAAGAGTACTTTGATAACATCAAATGTCACACTTTAACAAGTTGATTATAAAGGTGATTTCAGGTACTCCGAAAGTGTTATGTAGAGGCTCATTAATCAAAAGACTGGAATTTGTCCATCCTAATGATAGAGATATATACTCTAGGCCCTCTCAGTGATATCACATCAACATCGCTTACAAGCATGTGACTAGGTCATAAGGATGTTGTATCACAAAATGAGTAAAGTGTAGCATCCCATCTGTCTAACATCTGTAATGCTACATGGTCTAATAATAAAATGCTACTTACTACATATATTTGCTGCATCATAATTATATCATGCTCATGTCATCATGCCACCTTGCATTTGAGCATCATATAAAACCCTTTTCCATTTGGTTCTTATCTCATATGCACTGTTAATTGTATTTGCCTCTTGATACATTGTATTTGGTTCTTGATAAATGCTTGATGCCCAAGTTGAGTTGGGGGCATATCTTTTATTTAACTTCACCACCTTTTCTTGTCACCACCCCATAATTCCACCATCCAACTATATGTGAGCTTTGCATTTTATTTGGGTTTACCTCTAGCTCATGTGGGTTGGGATGGATCCACTTCTAATTCCACATGCTCCCTTATATGCCTCATGTTGTTTTCACATTATTGACATGTGGAGAGCCACATGGCCACCTTTGCATGCATGTGGTTAATTTCACATGCTTTATCTTCCATATGGTTTGTTTTGGGAATAATTGAGCATTGTTTAAATATAATTGTGGCCAAATGATCTTCTAGTGGGACATACACACCAGTATGGCCTATTATATTCAATTATGCTTAAATCCACCCTTACCTTATTTTATCAAGCTTGCAGCTTATGTTGTGGTCTTTATTCAAGTATGGTTGTGCATGGGTGTAATAGATGCCCATATGTTTATGTATTTGTTTTCACAACTAATGAATGTGGCAATTATTCTTCATGCATGGCCCATGCAAGGCCTCTCTCTTGTGCTTCTATTTTGGTTTCTTGGGGAATATTTGGGTGGAGCTTGTTTGAAACCAATTGAAACAAATAAACCAAATAAATGCTTATTCTTTCTCTTGTCCTCCACCTTGCAACTCTTTGAGTGGTTTTCTCTTTGTCAAGCATACATGGGATGGATATTTTGTTTTCACAAAATAACATCATGTGCATGCCACATGCAAGATCATCTTATCTTCCACCTCTCTCTCCTTTGGTCCTTTTGTTTTTCTCCCTTTGTCTTAATTCAAACTCCTTTGGTGTTTTATATCCTCTTCAAACCCTAGCTCCTCCATCTATCCCTCCCACCTTGTCCACCATCTACACATGCATGTGTGCATACATGTGTCATTTTTCACTTCCTCACCTAGCAAAAACCCTAACCACACTCACCTCTCACCTCACCTTTTTCCTCTCCCAAACCGATCCACACCTTGTGGTTTGGCTCGAACCAACCCCCCCCCCCCCCAAACCTAGCTACCCTGCTCGACACCACCCCAGCTACCCCTCATGCCGAGCCTCCCCACTCCCTACCCTAGCCGAACAACCCTTGCTCGACACATCCCTAACCGGCCGAGCCTATCTACCTCTTTGTTCCTCTCTTTCTCGCTGCCAAGGTAAACCCCACCCGAGCCCTGCACCTTGTCCACTGGTCCCAGCCAGCCTCGACCCTGGTCCAACCAAACCGTGCCAGCACGTGAGAAGAAGGAGGAAGGAAAGGTGCACGCCACCTTTTTCCACCCCGCCACCGTCCACCCCATGTGCTCTCCCTCTGCCTCGACCTTATCTTCCCCCTCTCGTACCTGGCATCGCCCCAGATCCTAGGACTCGGCCCAGCTATTCCTTCCTCTTCGCCTGATCCCTCTTCCACCTCGATCTACCCCACCGTCGGCTTCTGCTCGCCACCACCGTAGAGAGGAGAAGGGCGTGGCGTCTGGTTGTCGAGGAAGACCGAGGAGACCCTCTGGACCGTCCCCGTACATAGCAGCGAGGAGGAGACGGTTGGTACACGCTGCACCTCAACACGCCGACGAGGAAACCCTAGCCTCGGGTCGTCAGCTCCACCGCCGTTCTTCCGCGTCCCAGGCCGATCAGCTGCCACCGAACCACTCCCGGTGAGCATCCGACCCTCCCAGTCACCTCCTCTTGTCGATCTGCTTCCTGGATACGCCGCTCGTTTTGTCGAGCACTCTCTGTGCGCCACGCTCGCGTTCGCCAACCCGTCGTTGCGCCGTAGTTACCTCACCTGGCCGCGCTGTCGAATCCCATCACCAATCCGAGCCCGTCCCAACGGTAGCAGCCGCCGTGCACGCGCGCTAGGTCGCGGGATCGATTCCCCCCGACGCGTCGGTGTTGTTTTCGTCAGTTTCGTCAGAAACAGAAGAGAAGAACAACAGTGCGTCGGAGTTTCGCGCGGCCATTTTTCGTTTACCCCCCTTCCTTTTTGTTTTCCTCAACCCGCGCTCCAGCCCGGACCCACAGGTCAGCCGCTGTTGCACTTTTATAAAAAGGTACCCAGGTTTGTTGGTTCCTCAACCCGCAGTCCCCGTCTCGGCCACGTGGCTGCACCCTGTTCGCGCGCCTGCGTGTGGGTCCGCACAGACGCGGGTCCCGCTTGTCATCCTCAGTGGCTGGCTGAGCGCCCGGTGAGAAAAGCCGCTGCGTCGTTTTCCTGCCAGCTTAGCAGACGACCCCACCTGTCTGTGACTCGGGTTAATTCCCTCTGAGTATAAAAAGGTGTCTGTTCTTTTTCTGTTTAATAAAAACAATTTCAGAAATGTTTAATATAATTTTAAATCTAGAAATTAATAACTTTTTATTGATAAATCCAAATAATACAAATGATATATGTTTTTGAATCAGAAAAATGTGAGGATTTCAAATCTGCCATCCAAATTAATGTTTGACTAAGTTAAATTTTCGAAATTTCTTAATTGCATTAAAAATGCCTTTTCTTAATTAATTAATAACTTTAATTCTATAACTCCAAATTCGACAAATAATATGTCTAAATCGATCAGTGCGACGAGCCCGTTCTGTTTATGCATTCCATGTTCTGATTTGCAGCATGCATCATATCCATATTAAAAATCAGAACTGTTTATGGCAATAAAACTTGACCAAATAATCAATAAAATGATTTATTCTTGTCCCGACACCTCACCCTTGCCATGCTACATTATTGCCATGTAATTTGTGCATCATTCATCATGGCATGCTTGTTTGCTTGTCGCATTTTATTTATATTCTTGTGCACTTTATTTATGTTGGCGCTTGTTTGTTTGGTTCTTCTTTCGAATAGACGCCGAGCAGGGGAATTATCCGGAATCCCAGGAGTACTACCCAGATCCACCTCTCGCTTCAACTGAGCTGCCAGGTAAGCACTACCACATGCTTGCATACATATAGTACCTATTGCCTCTATCTTATTCTTGCATCATTGAGTCGCGATTGCAATAAATTGAATCCCAAGCACTTCATAGCCTTTACTTTTAAACCCCACCGAACTTGTTCCTCCATCCCATGAGCCATTACTACAGGAGTTGTTTGAGCCATGCGAGTCGTAGAACAGCATGTGTAGGGTATGTGAGTGTTGATGGATAACGAGGTACCTAAACAATTTCACCTGAGTAGTAATGGGATAACTAATGAAAGAGGCACCGGTGGGCCATATCTGCCATTTGGTTTTTATGTCCACTTGTGTCCCGTAGGACCCCGAGTACTTGATTCCTGTTCCTTGACTATTCGCACTATCCACATCCGGGAGGCCTTATGAACCCCCTTGAGCCAGAGCTTGATTCATTTCTATTTCTTAGGGCCACAAGTAGTTTGGGGCTTTATTACTATCCTGTACCTATGCCATGCTTTACTGTTTTATTTAAGATTGTGCGTGGAGCACCTGTACTATTTTGGATCGTGCCACATTTTCGCGGTATCGACAAGCCTGGTCACACTTTCGTGTTCCCAGTCGTTTACAGCCGTCGTCACAAACCCTGGGTCTGTTCCGGAGCCGGCCAACTTCGTTGCGGGTAGCTTAGTGGGGTGGCCCCCTGGCCCCCTGAAATATTTATGAATCCTATGATCTAGAAATTAATAACTTTTTATTGATAAATCCAAATAATACAAATGATATATGTTTTTGAATCAGAAAAATGTGAGGATTTCAAATCTGCCATCCAAATTAATGTTTGACTAAGTTTAATTCTCGAAATTTCTTAATTGCATTAAAAATGCCTTTTCTTAATTAATTAATAACTTTAATTCTATAACTCCAAATTCGACAAATAATATGTCTACATCGATCAGTGCGACGAGCCCGTTCTGTTTATGCATTCCATGTTCTGATTTGCAGCATGCATCATATCCATATTAAAAATCAGAACTGTTTATGGCAATAAAACTTGACCAAATAATCAATAAAATGATTTATTCTTGTCCCGACACCTCACCCTTGCCATGCTACATTATTGCCATGTAATTTGTGCATCATTCATCATGGCATGCTTGTTTGCTTGTCGCATTTTATTTATATGCTTGTGCACTTTATTTATGTTGGCCCTTGTTTGTTTGGTTCTTCTTTCGAATAGACGCCGAGTAGGGGAATTATCCGGAATCCCAGGAGTACTACCCAGATCCACCTCTCGCTTCAACTGAGCTGCCAGGTAAGCACTACCACATGATTGCATACATATAGTACCTATTGCCTCTATCTTATTCTTGCATCATTGAGTCGCGATTGCATTAAATTGAATCCCAAGCACTTCATAGCCTTTACTTTTAAACCCCACCGAGCTTGTTCCTCCATCCCATGAGCCATTACTACAGGAGTTGTTTGAGCCATGCGAGTCGTAGAACAGCATGTGTAGGGTATGTGAGTGTTGATGGATAACGAGGTACCTAAACAATTTCACCTGAGTAGTAATGGGATAACTAATGAAAGAGGCACCGGTGGGCCATATCTGTCATTTGGTTTTTATGTCCACTTGTGTCCCGTAGGACCCCGAGTACTTGATTCCTGTTCCTTGACTATTCGCACTATCCACATCCGGGAGGCCTTATGAACCCCCGTGAGCCAGAGCTTGATTCATTTCTATTTCTTGGGGCCACAAGTAGTTTGGGGCTTTATTACTATCCTGTACCTATGCCATGCTTTACTGTTTTATTTAAGATTGTGCGTGGAGCACCTGTACTGTTTTGGATCGTGCCACGTTTTCGCGGTATCGACAAGCCCAGTCACACTTTTGTGTTCCCAGTCGTTTACAGCCGTCGTCACAAACCCTGGGTCTGTTCCGGAGCCGGTCAACTTCGTTGCGGGTAGCTTACTGGGGTGGCCCCCTGAAATATTTTATGAATCCTATGATCGCTTTGTCGTGAATGCCTCGTTGGGTTTTGCGTTGGTTTTTCCGAGGTTGATCGAGTGTGTGTTGCCATTTGTGCACCCCTATAGGGTAAATCTTTCGGAAAGCCGTGTCCGCGGTTATGGACGACTTGGAGCACAGATTCTCGATCATAGACAAGTATAACTAAAGTACCGTCTTTAATTTGACTAAATACCTGACTAGTAAATAGTGCAAGCTTCATGGAATGATTAATAAAACTGCCAACGGACGGGTTGTTCATCGGCTTTCTCGTTGGTAAGCGAGAAGGAGGATGGATCTGTTACTTTATACTGTTATAACTGTTGTTACGAATTAACGGACATCCGTCTATCATTTGGTTAGGCGGATGGTTGGCGAGTATCTATAGACTTGTTAGTTATTATCTTTTGCTGCAATTGCGTCACCCCAGGTATATGTCCCCTTTAGAGGCATAAAGACTTGCTGAGTACCCCTAGGGTCTCATACGATAAATTGTTTGATTCAGATGAACAGGTGTATTCGCAAGATGGATACTGGGTGGAGGAGACAGATGATGTTGGCAACGATCACTCGGTGTAGAGATTCCGGGGATGGGGATCCATGAGATCTGTGGGCGGGATGTGCTTATTTATGTGGCATCTTATGCCGATTTGCTTCTTGTCCGTACTCGGATCTTGTTTCCTGCTTCCGCTTGATACTCTGTTGATTAATGCATGAGGAGCTATCCTACACTATTATCTCTGTCTAGGATATTTGGATCTTGCCGTATGGCGTTGCAATATTTCTATTTCTTTTAGATGGAATGGCTCTGAGAACTGTTGTAAGGTAGCTTGCATACATACTCACTTGTGTATGTATTTGATCTCTTTGCCTGTTGCCTACGCCGCTCGCTCTTGTCCCGATGTTCTTGGAAGTGGTTAGGGCGGCCGATGGGCCTACATGTGGGTGGCCCTGTGCCCCGCTGTACTAATTTAACCACTTTTGGTTCATCCAGGCTTGAACTTAGAGCATAGGGTCCGAGGTTGTTACAATTGGTATCAGAGCCATCCCGCCCTTCAGGGTCATCATCCAAATGGTCGTTGTCAGTCTAGCAAATATTTTGGTAGTTATGTATACTAGGGAAAAACAAAACGCGAGAGTAGGACTGCTTCCATTTTTCTTCTTACCCACCCACCCACCCTTTTCTGGTAAGGAAGTGTAATGTTTGCAATCCTCTTCTAAAAATTCAAACTAGGATTCACGTGTTCTGGGTTCCGTAGTAGCATAGGTTGTGTGTGTGTGTGTAATTCCTTGTCTATCTGTTGCATCCAACTTGTTGTCGCTATCTGCCTTTTGGTTATCAACTATTGGTACATTCCATACCGACAGGCTTTTGTAAACCGACGCGATCTATCTTACTCTTTGTTATCCGATGCTATCTTGTTTAGGGTGTTTGTTTTCCGTAGTTGCTATTCTTTAGGTTCATCTTAAGAAGGAAGGGGGTTGGGATATGTGTTTTACTTATTCATGTGCGGAGTAATGATTTGAGTGCGGGATGGAGTCGCGACCATACCACTACTTTTATCATTCGCTCTTGTATATTGAATTGGTAGAGTTACTAATCTTGATTCGTTAAGTGGTTTTGCGCATATAGTGGTATCTTAATGCCAAAATTTGTGAAAAAAAAAATCTTTGATAGCTTTGTGTACCACACTCCTTGTTTAGTCGTGTGCGATATGCTTAATATCTTCTAGGTGCTTTGAACTTTGTTGATATTTTAATATCATCTTAGTGATTTCTATCCTTTAATCTTGGTTAATTCCATTTTGGTACTATTTTGGATTATTATTATTCTCCATTATGGTACTGACTTGAGTTTTATATCAATCACAGGATGGCACCACCACGCCGTACTGAGGAGGACATACCACCTGAACTGGGGGCTGCGTTGGCAAGTATTGCAAATGCCTTGGGAACAATGCAACTGAACCAGCAATGCTTTGAAGAAAGTGTCAGGAGGAATGAGTTTGTTCCGCTACCTCCACCTCCCAAGCGAGGAGACATCAAGGGCTTTCTGAAGTTTAACCCACGCCACTTTGAGGTGTCTAATCAACCCCTGGATGCTGATGATTGGCTTTGTGAGATGTCAAGGTTGCTGATGACTAATGATGTTCCAGAGCAAGAATGGGTAAAATGTGCCACTCACCTTTGAAGGGAGACGCAGCTCTATGGTGGGAGAATTACCTGAAGGCAAACCACTCTGGTTTTCAGCCTACTTGGGAGCAGTTCACTGGGGTTTTCAAAGAGAAATATCTGTCACAAATTGTCATGGAAAGGATGAAGGAAGTGTTTCTCAACCTCAGGCAGGGCAATGATAATGTCAATACCTATATCAGGAACATCATGAATCTTTCTCGGTATGGTGCCGATGAGATCTCTGATGACAAGAAGAAGCAAAAGAGGTTCAGGAAAGGGCTCAATGCATCTATCAAATATGCAATCACTCAGGCAAGGCCGGGGTCTTTTCTAGAACTCCAACATACAGCTCTACAGGAAGAAGCAAGTAGGCAAGTGTTCGAGGAGTCCAAGAAACACAGCCGTGAAGCAGCAAGCTCTTCAGCTATGACAGCTCCTTCTAAGCGCCGCATGTGGGTTCCTAATACCGCACCGCCGCTCCCGGCTCCACCAAGACCTTCAAGCTACGCGGCAAGGCCACCAAACTCCTTCACCGCTGCTCCTAGGGGCTACAACCACAACTACCCTGGAGCGCCTGGCGGAGTCCCTGGCTACGCTGCTCCACGTCCACCTGGTGCTTGTTACACTTGTGGGAACACTAGGCATCAACACTGGAGTTGTCCCATGAACAACAAAGCTCTTCCTCCACCACCTCCAAGACCTGCAGCAAGTTCATCTATGGTTTGTGCACCTCCACCTCGGGCTCTCAACATCAACACCAAGCCCGGGTCTACTATTGCTCGTGCCAACTGTGTCAACGTCGCTCAAGCTGAGCAAGCACCTGGAGTTGTGATGGGTATGCTTCCTGTTAACTCAGTTCCTGCACGAGTTTTATTTGATTCTGGTGCATCACATTCATTCGTGTCATACAAGTTTGCGGAGAGTAATGGGTTACCTTCTGATGCTTTACCAACTCGCCTCATGGTGCAATCTCCTAGATCAAACATGAGGGCTTCTAAAATCAGCCACGGCAATCAAATTGAGATTGGTGGTTCTTCGTTCCTGGCTTCCTTAATTATTCTGGGCAATTCTGACATTGATGTTATCTTGGGCATGGATTGGTTAACAGCAAATGCAGCTGTGATTGATTGTGCTGAACGCTCGGTTTCTCTGAAAATTCCTGAAGGCCATATAGTCTATTCTCCAAGTCTGACTCCTGCAATTCAACTTTTCTCTTTGGAGGCTCTAAATGATGATGCTATGGATGCTATTCAGAGTGTTCCGGTGGTCCGCGAGTTCCCAAATGTTTTTCCTGAAGAGTTTCCAGGTATGCCTCCTGACCGAGAGGTCGAGTTTGTGATTGAGCTTGAACCTGGAACCGCTCCTATCTCCAAGCGGCCTTATAAAATGGGTCCTGCTGAGTTGGCTGAACTCAAACGTCAGCTGGATAAACAAGAGAAGTTGGGTTTCATTCAGCACAGTACTTCTTCTTGGGGTAGCCCAACCATCTTTGTGAAGAAGCGAGACCGCACTGATAGACTTTGTGTTGACTATCGGGCTCTCAATGCTAAAACCATCAAGAATAAATATCCCCTTCAGCGGATTAATGATCTCTTCGATTAGCTAGCTGGAGCTGTGGTATTCTCTAAGCTTGACTTGAGAAGTGGTTATCATCAAATCAATATTCGCAAGGAAGATGTTCCCAAAACAGCTTTCACCACCCGCTATGGCCTGTATGAGTACACGGTCATGTCTTTCGGTCTCACCAATGCACCTGCCACCTTCTCGAGGCTTATGAACTTGGTTTTCATGGAGTATCTTGATAAGTTCGTCGCCGTCTATCTAGATGACATTCTAGTCTATTCTAAGTCAAAGGAAGAACATAAAGAACACCTTCGGTGTGTTCTAAACAAGCTTCGTGATAACCGCCTGTATGCAAAGTTCTCCAAGTGTGAATTTTGGCTTCCCGAAGTCACCTATCTTGGTTACGTCATCTCTGCTAAGGGCATTGCCGTCAACCCAGAAACTGTTCGGACAATTGTTGAGTGGCTTCCACCCAAAAATGTCAAAGAAGTCCTAAGTTTCCTTGGTTTGGCTAGTTACTGCCATCGCTTCGTTTAGAACTTCTCAAAGATTGCGAAGCCTCTTACCGATCTACTCAAGAAAGGAAAGAAATACCTTTGGTCTCCTGCATGTCAAGCTAGCTTTGAAACACTCAAAGAGAAGCTCACTTCCACACCAGTCTTGATTCCTCTAGATACATCAAAGCCTTTCCAGATATTCTGTGACGCCTCCTTGCAAGGATTGGGTGCGGTCCTTATGCAAGAAAAACAAGTTGTTGCTTATGCCTCTTGACAGTTGAAGACGCATGAGATCAACTATCCTACACATGACCTCGAACTCGCAGCAGTTGTCTTTGCTTTGAAAGTATGGAGGCACTACTTGCTTGGCAACCGTTGTGAGATCTTTTATGATCACAAGAGTCTGAAGTATATCTTCACACAACCTGACCTCAACCTTCATCAGAGGAGGCGGATTGAAGCAATTAATGATTTCAATCTGACCATCAACTACACTCCTGGCAAAGCTAATGTCATGGCCGATGCTCTTAGCCGAAAAGCTTATGTCAACAACCTCATGGTGGAAGAATAACAGCCTCTCTTGTGCGGGGAATTCCGCCAGCTCAACCTTGAAATTGTGGATCAAGGGTATCTTCTGAATCTTCTGGCAACCCCTCTCTTGGAAGAAAAAGTTCGCTCCATTCAACTTGGTGATACTTACACCAAAAAGATCATCTCGAACATTCAGCTACCGAAGTATGAGTCCTTCCACATCTACGACCAAGGCACTCTATTCTTTGAACACCAGATGTTTGTTCCGAACTACCCGGGTTTGTGAGAGCAAGTTCTTAAGGAGGCGCATGATTCTGTTCTTTCTATCCATCCTGGCAGTACTAAGATGTACATGGACTTGAAAACACAATATTGGTGGCCTGGATTGAAACGATATTGTGGCACGTATGTCTCAGAGTGTGATGTCTGCCGCAGAGTTAAAGCTGTCCATCAGAAACCTTCCGGTCTTCTACAGCCATTGAAGACTCCGGAATGGAAATGGGAGAAAGTAGAGATGGACTTCATAACTGGTTTTCCAAGGTCGCGGAAGGGCAACAATGCAATCTTTGTTGTCATCGACAGGCTTTCTAAAGTGGCTCACTTCTTTTCCGTCAAGGAAACAATTTCTGCAATTCAGTTGGCTGAGCTCTATATCAACAGAATTGTCTCTCTGTATGGGGTTCCTCTTGAGATCAGCTCAGACCGTGGAAGCATCTTCACTTCCAAGTTCTGGGGAAGTTTCCAAAATGCTTTGGGAACAAAGTTGAACTTCAGCACTGCCTACCACCCTCAGTCACAAGGGAAAGTTGAAAGGATCAATCAGATTCTAGAAGATATGCTCCGTGCTTGCGTCATCTCTTTCGGTATGAAGTGGGAAGAATGCCTCCCTTATGCTGAGTTCTCTTACAACAATAGCTTACAAAAGAGTCTAAAGATGGCACCATTTGAGGTTCTCTATGGTCGCAAGTGCAGAACTCCGATTGGTTGGTCGAGCGCAGGTGAAAGAACATTGTTTGGCCCCGACATTGTAACTCAAGCGGAGGAGAAGGTTCACATCATTCTTGAAAACCTAAAGGTTGCTCAAAGTCGGCAGAAGAGCAACTATGACAGAAAGCACACGGACATGGAGTATGCCCCTGGTGATCTCGTTTACCTTCGTGTCACTCCCATGAGAGGCACGCACCGGTTTGGTATCAAAGGAAAGCTGGCTCCTAGATACATCGGTCCTTTCAAAGTTCGTGGAAGAAGAGGAGAAGTCGCTTATGCTCTTGAGCTCCCTGAAAAACTCAAGGTCCATGATGTTTTCCATATCTCTCAACTCAAGAAGTGCTTCAAGGATCCCGGCAGGACCGTGGATCATGAGCTCATCAATCTCCAAGAAGATCTGTCTTATCAAGAATACCCCACAAAAATCCTAGAAGTCACAGAAAGAAAGACTCGCAACAAGTCTATAAAGTTCTGCAAGGTGCGGTGGTCGCACCATTCCGTTGATGAAGCCACTTGGGAACGTGAGGATGAGCTTCGTGCTAAGTATCCTACCCTCTTCGTGTCTTCTTCTTCTTCCTAGAATCTCGGGGCGAGATTCCTGTTTAGTGGGGGAGAGTTGTAGCATCCCATCTGTCTAACATCTGTAATGCTACATGGTCTAATAATAAAATGCTACTTCCTACATATATTTGTCGCATCATAATTATATCATGCTCATGTCATCATGCCACCTTGCATTTGAGCATCATATAAAACCCTTTTCCATTTGGTTCTTATCTCATATGCACTGTTAATTGTATTTGCCTCTTGATACATTGTATTTGGTTCTTGATAAATGCTTGATGCCCAAGTTGAGTTGGGGGCATATCTTTTATTTAACTTCACCACCTTTTCTTGTCACCACCCCATAATTCCACCATCCAACTATATGTGAGCTTTGCATTTTATTTGGGTTTACCTCTAGCTCATGTGGGTTGGGATGGATCCACTTCTAATTCCACATGCTCCCTTATATGCATCATGTTGTTTTCGCATTGTTGACATGTGGAGAGCCACATGGCCACCTTTGCATGCATGTGGTTAATTTCACATGCTTTATCTTCCATATGGTTTGTTTTGGGAATAATTGAGCATTGTTTAAATATAATTGTGGCCAAATGATCTTCTAGTGGGACATACACACTAGTATGGCCTATTATATTCAATTATGCTTAAATCCACCCTTACCTTATTTTATCAAGCTTGCAGCTTATGTTGTGGTCTTTCTTCAAGTATGGTTGTGCATGGGTGTAATAGATGCCCATATGTTTATGTAGTTGTTTTCACAACTAATGAATGTGGCAATTATTCTTCATGCATGACCCATGCAAGGCCTCTCTCTTGTGGTTCTATGTTGGTTTCTTGGGGAATATTTGGGTGGAGTTTGTTTGAAACCAATTGAAACAAATAAACCAAATAAATGCTTATTCTTTCTCTTGTCCTCCACCTTGCAACTCTTTGAGTGGTTTTCTCTTTGTCAAGCATACATGGGATGGATATTTTGTTTTCACAAAATTACATCATGTGCATGCCACATGCAAGATCATCTTTTCTTCCACCTCTCTCTCCTTTGGTCCTTTTGTTTTTCTCCCTTTGTCTTAATTCAAAGTCCTTTGGTGTTTTATATCCTCTTCAAACCCTAGCTCCTCCATCTATCCCTCCCACCTTGTCCACCATCTACACATGCATGTGTGCATACATGTGTCATTTTTCACTTCCTCCCCTCTCTCGTTTCTAGCTAAACCGAGCTCTCTCTCTCTACACCTAAAAAAACCCTAACCACACTCACCTCTCACCTCACCTTTTTCCTCTCCCAAACAGATCCACACCTTGAGGTTTGGCTCGAACCAACCCCCCCCCCCCCCCCAAAACCTAGCTACCCTGCTTGACACCACCCCAGCTACCCCTCATGCCGAGCCTCCCCTCTCCCTACCCTAGCCGAACCACCCTTGCTCGACACCTCCCTAACCGGCCGAGCCTATCTACCTCTCTGTTCCTCTCTTTCTCGCTGCCATGGTAAACCCCACCCGAGCCCTGCACCTTGTCCACTGGTCCCAGCCAGCCTCGACCCTGGTCCAACTGAACCGTGCCAGCACGTGAGAAGAAGGAGGAAGGAAAGGTGCATGCCACCTTTTTCCACCCCGCCACCATCCACCCCATGTGCTCTCCCTCTGCCTCGACCTTATCTACCCTCCTCTCGTACCTGGCATCGGCCTAGATCCCAGGACTCGGCCCAGCTATTCCTTCCTCTTCGCCTGATCCCTCTTCCACCTCTATCTACCCCACCGTCGGCTTCTGCTCGCCACCACCATAGAGAGGAGAAGGGCGCGGCGTCTAGTTGTCGAGGAAGACGGAGGAGACCCTCTGGACCGTCCCCGTACACAGCAGCGAGGAGGAGACGGCCGGTACACGCTGCACCTCAACACGCCGACGAGGGAACCCTAGCCTCGGGTCGTCAGCTCCGCCGCCGTTCTTCCGCGTCCCAGGCCGATCCGCTGCCACCGAACCATTCCCGGTGACCATCCGACCCTCCCAGACACCTCCCCTTGCCGATCTGCTTCCTGGATACGCCGCTCGTTTCGTCGAACACTCTCTGTGCGCCGCGCTCGCGTTCGCCAACCTGTCGCTGCGCCGCAGTTACCTCACCTGGCCACGCCGTCGAATCGCATCACCAATCCGAGCCCGTCCCAGCGGTAGCAGCTGCCATGCGCACGCGCTAGGTCGCGGGATCGATTCCCCCCGACGCGTCGGTGTTGTTTTCGTCAGTTTCGTCAGAAACAGAAGAGAAGAACAACTGTGCGCCGGAGTTCCGTGTGGCCTTTTTTCGTTTACCCCCCTTCCTTTTTGTTTTCCTCAACCCGCGCTCCAGCCCGGACCCACCGGTCAGCCGCTGTTGCACTTTTATAAAAAGGTACCCAGGTTTGTTGGTTCCTCAACCCGCAGTCCCCGTCTCGGCCACGTGGCTGCACCCTGTTCGCGCGCCCGCGTGTGGGTCCGCACAGACGCGGGTCCCACTTGTCCTCCTAAGTGGCTGGCTGAGCGCCCGATGAGAAAAGCCGCTGCGTCGTTTTCCCGCCAGCTCAGCAGACGACCCCACATGTCTGTGACTCGGGTTAGTTCCCTCTGAGTATAAAAAGGTGTCTGTTCTTTTTCTGTTTAATAAAAACAATTTCAGAAATGTTTAATATAATTTTAAATCCAGAAATTAATAACTTTTTATTGATAAATCCAAATAATACAAATAATATATGTTTTTGAATCAGAAAAATGTGAAGATTTCAAATCTGACATCCAAATTAATGTTTGACTAAGTTAAATTTTCGAAATTGTTTAATTGCATTAAAAATGCCTTTTCTTAATTAATTAATAACTTTAATTCTATAACTCCAAATTCGAAAAATAATATGTCTAAATCGATCAGCACGAGAGCCCGTTCTGTTTATGCATTCCATGTTCTGATTTGCAGCATGCATCATATCCATATTAGAAATCAGAACTGTTTATGGCAATAAAACTTGACCAAATAATTAATAAAATGATTTATTCTTGTCCCCACACCTCACCCTTGCCATGCTACATTATTGCCATGTAATTTGTGCATCATTCATCATGGCATGCTTGTTTGCTTGTCGCATTTTATTTATATGATTGTGCACTTTATTTATGTTGGCCCTTGTTTGTTTGGTTCTTCTTTCGAATAGACGCCGAGCAGGGGAATTATCAGGAATCCCAGGAGTGCTACCCAGATCCACCTCTCGCTTCAACTGAGCTGTCAGGCAAGCACTACCACATGCTTGCATACATATAGTACCTATTGCCTCTATCTTATTCTTGCATCATTGAGTCGCGATTGCATTAAATTGAATCCCAAGCACTGCGTAGCCTTTACTTTTCAACCCCATTGAGCTTGTTCCTCCATCCCATGAGACATTACTACAGGAGTTGTTTGAGCCATGCGAGTCGTAGAACAGCATGTGTAGGGTATGTGAGTGTCTGATGGATAACGAGGTACCTAAACAACTTAACCTGAGTAGTAATGGGATAACTAATGAAAGAGGCACCGGTGGGCCATATCTGTCATTTGGTTTTTATGTCCACTTGTGTCCCGTAGGACCCCGATTACTTGATTCATGTTCCTTGAATATTCGCACTATCCACATCCGGGAGGCCTTATGAACCCCCGTGAGCCAGAGCTTGATTCATTTCTATTTCTTGGGGCCACAAGTAGTTTGGGGCTTTATTACTATCCTGTACCTATGCCATGCTTTACTGTTTTATTTAAGACTGTGCGTGGAGCACCTGTACTATTTTGGATCGTGCCACGTTTTCGCGGTATCGACAAGCCCAGTCACACTTTCGGGTTCCCAGTCGTTTACAGCTGTCGTCACAAACCCTGGGTCCCTTCCGGATCTAGCCAACTTCGTTGCGGGTAGCTTAGTGGGGTGGCCCCCTGAAATATTTTATGAATCCTGTGATCGCTTTGTCGTGAATGCCTCGTTGGGTTTTGGGTTGGTTTTTCCGAGGTTGATCGAGTGTGTGTTGCTATTTGTTCACCCCTACAGGGTAAATCTTTCGGAAAGCCGTGTCCGCGGTTATGGATGACTTGGAGAAGAGTTTCTCGATCATAGAAAAGTATAACTAAAGTACCGTCTTTAATTTGACTAAATACCTGACTAGTAAATAGTGCAAGCTTCATAGAATGATTAATAAAACTGCCAACGGACAGGTTGTTCGTCCGCTTTCTCGTTGGTAAGCGAGAAGGAGGATGGATCTGTTACTTTATACTATTATAACTGTTGTTACGAATTAACGGACATCCATCTATCACTTGGTTAGGCGGATGGCTAGCGAGTATCTATAGACTTGTTAGTTATTATCTTTTGCTGCAATTGCGTCACCCCAGGTATATGTCCCCTTTAGAGGTATAAAGACTTGCTGAGTACCCCTAGGGTCTCACACGATAAATTGTTTGATTCAGATGAACAGGTGTACTCGCAAGATGAGTACTGGGTGGAGGAGACAGATGATGTTGGCAACGATCACTCGGTGTAGAGATTCCGGGGATGGGGATCCGTGAGATCTGTGGGCGGGATGTGCTTATTTATGTGGCATCTAATGCCGATTTGCTTCTTGTCCGTACTCGGATCTTGTTTCGTGCTTCCGCTTGATACTCTGTTGATTGATGTATGAGGAGCTATCCTACACTATTATCTCTATCTAGGATATTTGGATCTTGCCGTATGGCGGTTTAATATTTCTATTTCTTTTAGATGGAATGGCTCTAAGAACTGTTGTAAGGTAGCTTGCATACATACTCACTTGTGTATGTATTTGATCTCTTCGCCTATTGCCTACGCCGCTCGCTCTTGTCCCGATGTTCTTGGAAGTGGTTAGGGCGGCCGACGGGCCTACACGTGGGTGGCCATGTGCCCCCGCTATACTACTTTAACCACTTTTGGTTCATCCAGGCTTGAACTTAGAGCGTAGGGTCTGAGGTTGTTACATAAAGAGTATTTGTCGATAAAAAGACCGAACTAGGGTATATTGATACATGTGATCAAATCTCGGTCAAGTAACATATCGCAAGAAAATAGGAATTGGGTACAATGTTAATGGTTCACACGATCACAAGAGTTATTGTTGAATGTGTAGGAGTCAGTACGGATCTCCAAATCCCGCTACTAATTATTGATAAGAGAAGCGTCTTTATCATGTCTGCATTATTTGCGAACAGTAGGGTGACATACTTAAGGTATACCAACACTATTGGGCAGATAAAAGATACTAGAAAGTTTTTGATAGAGCTAAAATTGTTTCGATGATCACTGGAATTGTTTCGGATCAAATTGCTAATATTGGGTTCAGATGTGATATCGAAATAATTCAAGGGGTTTTATGAATGTTTGTTAATTAATGTAATTAACCAAATTCTTAATAAAATAAATAAAAGTGTTTTATTTAAATAGGAAATGCAGTTAAACTAGTGGGTAATAAATGCATGTGAGTGGAGATTGAGTTTATGTGAGTGGAGAGTCCACCACATGAATGAGGGAGAGGTGGGGGCATCCTCCCATGGCCGGTGGAAATGACCCTTGGGCTTCCCCTCCCCTATAAAAGGAGGCCACTCCCTACTCTCCATTGCCACCATCTCCTCGTGAAAGTTATCTTCCTCCTCTAACAAATTCCCCATGACTTAGGATTAGCCTAGTACATGTTCTTTGTGGTTTCTTCAGAAGGATATGATGCTTCCGCTACTCTACTGGAGTGTTGGCGCGGAGGTTGTCGGGAGCAGGACGTTTGCCCAAGCATGGATGCGCTGCTTGTTTGCGGCGCTCTTCAACTCGTTCTTGAGATTGGCAAGTGATCGACTACATCAATAATGAAATTAGTTTTCGTAAAATGGTTTCGTTCTTTGATGGTAAGTTATTCTAGTTATCAGAGCCTCTCATTCCTCGACCTAGGGTATCGCCCACCACTTCCACCGCACTGCACACGGGGAGATTGATCTCTACTGGGGGCGCGTAACTCGTAGATTAAATCCAATATACGTTGTCAAAATTTTCATGTTAGTTTGCTTGACCGATGTTTCTTCTTCTTTTGCCGATCATAGATTGGATTGCGTCGGGCACCACCACATGTCACCATCATGTGCCTCTACTCCAACATCAACATCAACTCATCCCTGGTAAATCCTCACCAATGACCATTCCAAGGACGTTGTGCATAGTGCCCCAAGGGAATCCTTCACGTGTCGTCGCCTACTTCTCCATCCGCATGTTGCCACCTCACTGGCTCGTATTCACTAACATGAACTAGGAGAATTGTGGGTGGCTGCATTTGCATCATCGTTGGTCATCATCGCCGGTAAAATCTACACCAAAAACTCTGACGTACATACCGCATCATCACCGCCACCACCAATCAAGGTCTTCATCAATGCCAACGGGTTCTGCATCACCACGTTCTTGCATGTAGATGAATAAAACAGGTTTGATCCCCGACATCTACAACCTCTTCTTCAACAAATGTGAAATAGCTACTGCATGTGGATGAATAAAACGGGTTTGATCTCTCACTTCTACTACCACTACAGTTAAATTGCATCGACAACCACCTCGTCGTCTTCGTCCACCACAACCTCGCAAGCAGATTTGTAGTCTAATTTTTTATTTGCACAATGTGTGCTCAGTTTTATTCTTGCAACCACTTCATCTACTCTAGTGCATACGGTGCGCAATCGATCGTACACGGATGTCTTCTATGCTGCTCCCTCCCACTCTAGCTCGCATGGTTCGTGATGATCCATGTCTTCGCACGTTCAGTATTGACAACACCGACAATTTCCTTCATCCCCACTGCGCTACCAAGTTTGGCAAGCTTGGCATGATGTGTCGCCTACCTCAACTACCACAACTCCAGCTACATCAGCCTTGAGTTGACTACCACTGCAACCGCTTTTTAATATTCAGCTTATGCTCCAATCGGACCGCCCGTGACACTCCTACTATTGGTTTCATTGTCGATCTGACTGCCTCTGGGTGAAAGTCCCGGGCACGGCGAGGTGCCAAAACCCAGGTCTATCCATCGGGATCATCCTGGCTCTGGTTCCCCTCAGGTCACGAGACAAATATCCCTTCGCATAGGAGAAATGCATCATCGTGACACTAGGGAAGGGCCCGCGCATGGTGATGTGCCGAAGCCCAGGTCTTTCCTCCTGGGATTATCTCATCTCAGGCTTCCCCTCGGCCATGGGACAAGTCTCCCTTCACATCGGAGATATGCCACGCCATGACGCGAGGGGTAGGCCCAGGCGCGGCGAGGTTCCAGAGCCCAGGTCTGTCCTCCCAGGATTACCTCGTCTCAGGCTTCCCTTCAGCCATAGGACAAGTCTCCCGTATAGAAGAGATGCCACGCCGTGATGCGAGGGGTAGGGCACGGGTGCGATGAGGTTTCCGGAGCCTAGGTTTGGTCCTTAGGATCATCCCGGATCACGCCTCTGTGTGGGCCTCTTAGAAAGGCCTGCCATCATCTTCCTCGTAGGTATGAAGGGGTCGGCCTTCGTATTCACGACCAGGGATGTGTTGTCAACAGGCATGGTTCTCACGGGCCCCGCCCTGGCCACCTGGGTCGCTCTTTGTGTCTTCTCGATCTCACCGTTTAGGGCAATCCCTTGCGTGGTGGCCAAGTTTAAGGCAGATGAAGCAGTCCCCATGGGTTCGCATATCCACTAGGGAATTAGCCCGACTACAGTTGTATAGGGCATGAATTGGAGAGGTGTGGATGAGGCACTAGGTCCCGCCGTCTGTGTCAGCGGTGGACATCTCGGGCGCCTTTTCTTTCTTGTATTCTGGTTTGATCGCTAGGGCCTGCCCTGTTGGCAGACGCTTGGTATTTTTTTCTTGGTGGAGTCTTTGTCTTTGTCGATGGCTTCACCGGGTTGAAGACACCCCTCGTCGGCCCGGGCAAACACCTCCGGGGCGGTGTCGAGGTCACGTGTGCTCATATTTTCCCTCATGCCAGGGTCTCGAAGGCTAACATGGTAAGGCGTGGATACCTTCTATCCGGATTCACGGATGTAGTATAATAGCTTTTTCCCTAGTAGACCTAGGTTTAATCGAACCTTGGAAAGCAATGCTAAAAGGAAATAAAAAGGACACAGCTACAGGACTTTGTTTCTTTGTTTTACCTTTGTTTACCGACCAATCTAGTTAACTTTTATAGTATTTTGATTCAATGGATGGAGATAGGCCAGGGTTGAAGACCCACCTGTTGCTCCACATCATATGGGATGAAAGATAATAATAAGCATAGCCATGTGTGATGTTTTAATAGGGATAATCTCTTATGGGAAACACATCGTAATATAGTAGAGCTCATGTGATGCAGAAGGCATAGCAATAGTATTTTGATCCAACTGAGTGCACCATGAAGCCACATGCTAGAAATGATTATTAAGTGTAAAACACATATCAAAGCATTAAGTGGTGATGTTGTTGTGATCCCGAATGGGTCACTAAGCGAAAGTCGTACTACCCTTTCTGTCACTGGGGTTCCTATGAGATCGCCGCTAGCCAAGTATCTCACCTCAAGTCTTTATCAATCTCAGGGGCCTTGGGTACCTACAAGTCCGAAGATCGAGACATGAGACAAATAAACAAAAGATACAAATTTCTCTTTCAAACAATACACCATGCTCCCATAAATTAGATGAACATAATCGCTGCGAGGTTTCTCCCCAACCCGTAGCCCGTGAGGACTACTCACTCATAAAAATAAGATCAAGGATAGAAAATAGTGTGCAAAATACTTAGATTGAAATCAAATATTCTTACAATGGTCGTTGAATCACAAGGAGATCTCAAATACAAAGTAATGGCTATGGCTAATGGAGGGGATGGAAGACAGAAGGGATGAACAATAGTGTGGATCTCCTTTGGTGGTGGTGCGATGCAATCTGAGAATGGCGGCCTTTTGCACGGCGGCTGAGACCTCAAAATATATAGGCGTCTTCACGAAAGTTGTAGGGTTTAATGACACAGAGCCGCTGCCACATGGTACGGGCAGGCTCTACCCATACCAGTGGTTATTATGGATGTGGATGCCTGGAATTTGTTCCACAATTACTTGGTCGTGTGGACTTCCTCAAAAACCTTCATTATGACTCCTGATTTTGCATTAAAAGGCGTGATTTCCTGCATAAGACAAATCAAAGCAATTTTACATATCTTTGCAATTATTAGGCATTAGTGGCAAGGATAGATAGTTTCTTGTCAATATCTAACTAAAAACAATGTTTAAACGTGGTAGAAGATGGCTAAATTTAGAGCCATCAACCTCCCCAAAGCTCAAACCTTGATCGCCCTCGAGCAAGAAGAAACAAAAGAACTATAAGGAATTCAGCGTTTAAACTTGAAACAATGAGAATAAGAATTCACTTATGGTTGGTAGTCATATGCGTCTAGCACTTCATTCATTTGAAAGACTTATCAAAGTTAAAGAGATGACAAGAATACTATACAAGCTTCGGTAAGTCAAGACAATCAAAGTAGAGTTTAATATAATTATAAATAACTAAAAGTGTAACAATCAATCCAATTCTTCTAGTTAACTTTCAGCTTGCCAAGGAACACTAGGATGTTTTAATAGCATAATTGAGTAAGAGATTTTATGTCCTAAGTAGCATAACAGTAAAGTGTCTTATTGATGCCCACATCAGTAAATCAAGACTATCTAAACACTTCTAATCCAATCATTGTCTTTCAAGAAAATTTATAAAGTAGTAACGAGACCATGCCAAGGAATTTTACGTGGATCTTCATATATATATATATATGCAAAATAGCCGGCTACTCGGGCGGCTAGCTGTGCACCCATACATGGCCATTAGATCAACATTTTACACTGTAGATTGAGTTAACGGTGTTACCGACGGACCAATAGAGGTACACATGTTTTTTCCACCTGAACCACCCGAGTCCTCCTTCCCCCACTGACACAATCTTCCTCCTCTATCCTCCCCAAGCGCAAAAAATCCCCGCCTTGGCTAGCTGGTGCCGCAGTACAGAGAATATCATTTTGCGGCCAAAAAGTTGGGGTGTCCAGGCAAAGCGGTACCCAAGTTGCTTACAATCAGCTGCGTTTCCCAAAGTTGGTGTGCCAAATACTCAGAGGGTCTTTTTCGGCACGAATTCAACTTTATGTTTCAATACAAAATATCAGGCTAATGGCCATCAAGTTGGGGCCCCCTGTCAGCTTTCGTCATTATGTTGCTGCCGTCGTCGCTCCCATGTAGGCTTGCAGCGTTGGCGCATGCATCCTTTACGCGTCTTCTACTTCCTCCGGGGCAGAAATCTGTGGTTGCGGCCATGGCGTGGAGCTAGGACTTGGACGAACCTGCTCGGCCCGGCTCTCCTCCCCATCCTGAATCGGAGCTTGCCCTCACCATGGCCGCACCCATGGCACAACGCGGGGACGGGAATTCATGCCCGGGTGAGATCTGTCACCATGCTGACCATGCTCGGTCATGTTGTCCTCCTCCAGAATCCGAGCTCGCCATCGTCGTGGTCGCACACGAACCAGCCACGGCGCCTTCCTCTCCAAACCCCAAAGCCACGTCCACCAAGTTCAGCACAACGCCAACAAGGTGAAAATGCATCAAGTTTTCTTCTTGTGATTGTAGAAAAACATGTATGTACCGTGGCTGTAGCATACTCTAACAATGTACGCATATGTTGTTTACTAGATTTTCATTTGAAATTAGTACCTCCATGATGACGAAACATAGAGAACCTAAATGGAATGACGATGACGAACATGTTCTGTACTTTGCATTGCATCAACAAGTGCTCGCTGACGAAGCAAGTTACCAAGAGAGTGGAGTTCATCAGCCATTGCCAAAAAATATGTGAACAAATCAATGAGCGATTCAATGCAAATACACGCAGAAAAGCTAGATCCATGTCATCAATCATCAATAGGTGGCACATTCTAGTGATGCATTCAAATGCGTACACCATGTATCATTTACTTGAAGTGGTTGTTATCCTGAGCAAAAATGCCTAGTATGCACATTACCTTTGTATGTTCTATGCTAGAATTTTGTCGTTATGGGCGTGGAAAGAAAAGTTGGGCTTCACTAAATATTACGCAGTTATGCCTAACTTAGTCTTAAACAAATAAGCACAGCTTAGTCTTTACACAAATAAGCATAACTAATGACAAAAATAAAGACAAATGTTTCATCAGATCTGCCACTATGAGCACTAGGTCCCTGGAGCTAGTGGTATCATCGGAACGAACCAAAATATTGCGTTTGGCCGTCTGGCATTCTCCATCAAATCGTACGACCCCACTAATGAGCCAATTGTGTAGCCCCTCCCCCCGACATGGATTCGGCTCCAGGTCGGATCTGGAGTGTCAACATGATAGGCACGTGAGTGTGCAACAAACACACAGTCTGCTATAAACACTAGAAGTGATGGCACCTCAGCAACAACACCAGCATGTTCTTCCTGGACTCCGGCAGCAGCCTCAGAAGGTATTTCGTCAGCTTCACTAGCAGCTGCCTCAACAGGTATTTTGTCAGCTTCACTAGTAGCAGCATTAGCAAGTATTTCATCAGCTTCACCAGCAGCAGCATCACCAAGTATTTCGTCAGCTTCACCAGGAGCAGCAGCAGCTAGTTCTTCGTCAGCTCCACCACCACCAACACCAGCAGCAGCAACATCATCAGGAGCCAAGGCTGCCTGAGCAATTATAGGTTCAACAGCTCTAGGGGCTCCGACAAACAAAGGGTAGTTGATCCCAAGAAACACAGATTGTCCCTTCAGATTGTCGACTCTGCTCCATACTTACTCTACTGGGTCTTTGGATGGGTATGCGGACCTCGAGAAAACGTGACACCTCAGCGATGGGTATGAAGAAAGTTGTGTCCCCATATGTTCTATTGTATCACCAACGTTGTTTAGTGCTCCCCTGATATGAATCCACATGAGTTCAACATCCTGTTTCGTGTCGCCTCCGAGAGGTTCCAGGAACCAGCGTTGTGTCCCAAGTTCAGCATCTGCTATTGCATCTTCGATGACCGGTGCTGGAATGATGCACGGGGCTGCGTGGGTACCTGTGTGTTACTTACAGTTAGTAAGCAGAATTTTGAATGGGATTTTACATGCTATATGACACCATGACTCACCCCAAATGGACGACTTCCAAACACGCACGTCGCCGCTAGGTTCAGTGACCGCATAAATGCGTTGCGGTTTGTACGAATAATAGCTGTAGGTAAAGACGGCGTCGACATACTTCTCTGCCCGTAGGAAGTCGTCGCGCAAGACTGTCCATTCCTTCTCTTCTGGGCATCTAATGAATGTGATTACCTTGTCGAACACCACTAAGAGGTCGTACTCCCAGGTCTTCCATGCCCCCTTCCGCGGTCTATGTGGGAGTTGTACCTTCAGGAGCTCAAGTTCTACCATGTTGAACCTGTAAGCGAATTCAGAAATGGGCGGCGGCCACCTGTTGTTGAATGCAGTAATGCCGACACCCTCCAAAGATGGAAATGTAAGTCTCAACGATATGTAGCCATTTTTTAGAGTCCAAGTACTCCCATCCTATGATAAAAGGACCAGCCACTCGCCGTTGCCACCCACCCAGTTCTGGTCATCTCCCATTTCAGTCTCTTCTTCTTCCTTGATATTCACCACTACTGATTCAGACCACTTATCCAGCAGCATCAGTTTTGCATGAATATTCTATAGAGTTTGTTGTTAGTTGATACAATCATCTAGCATGGATTCTATTGCAAATACAATTTGACAATTGGACCTTCAGATTGAAGTACACAAAATATCGCCTAAATACGAGTGTCTCCTCAGATATCGCCTAAATTGTGCCTGTGTCACTACGAAGATACCCAATATATTGAGTAGGAGCAGAGCCCCCAGAATAAACTCCTGACGATGATCATAAACAGCTCGAGGCATAACAGCCTTAAATCGTCTAATCTGTTTGTTTTTATTTTAGGAAACAGAATATCACCTAGCAGGCATTCCATTGCAAATCGAAATTGACAACTCGTCTATCACCTAAAGTAAGACTGTTTTACTATGAAAATACTAGAATATCAGGTACGAGTAGAGCTTCCGCTGTACTGAATAGTCTTAAATGGTTCGATTTGTTCAAACCGCGCGTGCACACAACATGTTCGACGAAAGGAACATAGGATTCCGATGAGAGTTCATCACATATGAATCAACGATATGACTGAACCAATAAGCAAGATACTGGAACTTACGTGGCCATCGCAGTCGTTTGGCCATTTTCTGGTATCGGAGTAAAGAAGGCCTGGCGTGCCAAACGGTTGTTTGTCCATGTCCCGCATCGTGAAGCAGTAGCCAGGGATGCAGCGAGCGAGGCGGCCGGCAGAGATGATGTCCAACCCTATGGCGATCCTATGCACGTTCGCGGCGCTGAGGTTCGGCCATTCCCAATCCTCGCGGTGGCGGTGGCCCTGGCCATCCGCATCGTCATCGCATGCCTTTCGCTCCAGCCTGCTGCCACCCCAAGCTCTACCAATAGCGGCAAATGGAATCTGGAATCCGGTAGATTAATGGAGGTGTTGTGATAAGGAGGCGGATGGATTCGAGAGGGGATGGAATCAGGGATGGGGCAGTTGTTCGAGTAGGGAGTGGCCCAGTGAGGAACCGCCGCCACCGCTGGTTCTCGTCCACATGGAAGACAAGGAAGGGGGCGTAATTATTGAGGGTAGACACCGGAACCGTCTAGAGGAAGTGAAAAAATAAATCGGAAGAGAGAAATGTGCGGCCCACCTATTAGTGAGTGAAGGTCGGCACGCGCAAACGTGACTACGTTTGACTCGGATCATGCATGGTAGACCTCGATTCCACCGCATGCAAGTGGTGCAGAACAAATTTTAGGAAGCGCTAGCGTCAACGTGTAAAACCGCCGTTTTTCTCCACCTTCACCCTACTACAAACGGTCGTGCACCATTCCAGATATTGGTAAGGGCGGTTCCAATCTTTCACTTCTCCGTCTCATTTCCTCCTCCACGGCCTCATCGTCTTTCTTCTCCATGGCCTCATCCATTTCCTCCAACACGGCATCACCCTCTTCCTCCGTATCCTTTCCCTCTTGCCTGTAGTCAGGGACTCTTTGGACGTCTGAAACGACGGCAGGCAAGCAACTGCGCACTTCGACATAGAAGTACATGGCGGGAAGAAGATCAATGTCGTCTACACCACCGACCCTCGGACGGTGAGGAACACTCTGAATAATTACATGATTTGGCTGTGGTTCGAAGAAAACAGGTTCGTAGGTCTCGACCTTGAGTACAACCGCTATCACCGTAGGGTCGTCGTGGTGCAACTCTCCATGAAGGGGCACGTCCTTGTATACCAGCCTTTTTGCGAGAAGGGGCTGACGGGATCTGGTAGACTTTGCTGTCTTTTTGTTCCTAAACCGTCCATTTGCAAAAGTTATTGCTATATCATTTGTCTGAATTCATTTTCATGCAGGTGGGGCGAAAGCATTAGGGATCTGTTTCATGACTTTCTCGTGAACCAGCACATAACATTTACTAGTGTTGATATCACGAATGACACTAAACTGCTTGAAAGCCCGACTGCCAACATTAGAATCCCAAAGGAGTGCAGAGTGGACATCCAGGAAATTTACTGGATCCCAGGGACGAAGGGTGGCAAGACCAGGATGGACGCTCTGGCCTCCGAACTCATCGACCCGTGGTACGCTGACATGAAGGGCAAATTGCCGAGATGTTTGTGGAGGCATTTAGGGCACGATTACTGGGAGGATAAGCCACTTTCTGAACCTAATCTGAAGTATGCTGCAATTTATGGGTATGTTAGCCACGAGTTGTACCGCCAGATTGTAAAATCTCGTTCCAGGCATCGCATCATTGAACCACCACCAAGGCAGGTTGTTTGCCCCAGATGCCGGAGTGTAGATGAATCTACAAGCTGGGGCAAGTGATTGAAGGCATCCTGGGATCGATTGCCTTCTCCAACAGGCTAGGATGTAGACTTTTAGTGCATGATTGTTGTGTTTATGAAAACATGTTATTTCAGAAGTACACTATGTGAGCAATTACGAACTGCTGTGTATTACCTTTGTCGAACTATAATCTGGGTTTGGTTATGACTGTATCCTTCGCTATAATTTGGGTTTGGTTATGACTTATGACTATATCACATCTTATGCATGTCAGTCCTGGATTCTACCGCATGCAAATGGCACAGACAGAATTTGTAATAATGAATGCAGAACATACAAAAGGGGGAATGTAATTCATACAGGTTAAGTAGCTAATAGCACAGGGATCATACGAGCTTGGTTCTTACACACAGAATGCTTAGAAAATACATGCGAGATAAAATACAGGTGAGATAAACAAGGAACGAAATGCGAAACTAGTAGTGGTAAACAGCACACTCGCCCACCCGCCAGATCCTGTTGAGCATCTCGTAGCAGACATACGTGTCCATGGCTGCGTACTTGATCGCATCGTAATCTAGGTGCCTCCACTCCCATCACTCGTGCAGGTGCATCGGGAACTTGACTTTTATGCCGGTGTACTCGCGGTCGATGATGTCGGCAGTGATTCTAGCCATGCCGGCTTTCCCCGTACCGCCATCCGGCTACCTCCACAAACGTTACAGATCAACGTGATTGACGACATGAACGAGGAGATCATGCTCTAGCTTCGGAGTGTCGTTCTTGATGTCGACGCTGGCGAAGTAGATCTCCCTCCTGTGTAGGAACTCGTGAAGCTCCAAGCATACAGATTTGGCCCTACATTCTTGGTATAGGAGGTAGTGGTTGCACATGGACAGCTGCAAAACCGCCGTCCTCTTCCTATCTCCGGTATACTCGAGGTCAAGGCCGACGATCTTGTACCTGTCCATCGGCTCCTGTAGCCACCGCTTGTACATTGCGATGACCTTGGCGACCTCCGCTGACGCATTTGTGTGGACGACCGTCAGCTTGGTGGTGCCATGGGTGGTGACGGTGTACTCGTCGATGAAGTCGCTCCCATCGCCGAACATGCCGTACTATGGATCCATGGCAGCAGCAAATGCGGCGGTGGTGGCCTGGGGTTGGTAGCGGTGGCTGGGACTAGGCGTGGCGGTGGAGTGATCTGTTGCGGTGGTATGGCCCGGCGGAGGCGGTGCCTGCGATAGCGTCGATGGTTCTTGCGGTGGCTGCGGCGGCGGCGGAGGGCGGCGGATGGAATGAGTTGGGGATTTTTGCACAGTGATGTGCTGAGGAGACGGATGGTGATGCTTAAATTACGTTTACCAATATTCCGGTCATACCCATGTGGAAGCAAGTTTGACCGGGCAAGCACAGTTGGTTTCCAATCCTAGCGATTAAATTCAGCATCCGTCCCGGTAGGCGATGGGACGGGTGTGCGACGTGGCTTTGGGGTGGCAGAGACCGGTCACGTAGACCACCATCCCGTTGTCGATCTGCAGTAGGTGCGCAGTGCTGACACGACGTAACGTGACAGGATGGAAGGAAGTGTACAACTATTATTCCTAACAAGTTTAAGAAGTGTAAGCATAGACATGGACCTAGCATCCCTGCACCCCGGGGCAGCCGCCCAGCCGATCAGGCCTGCCGATTGTGGAAAGCTTGCAATTTCATTTTGTACAGAATTTGCCAAATTGAAGCTCGTTTGCCCATGCTTCTATAAGTTCTATGTAGGCCACTTGTGTAAGCATGCACGATCAAGCAACTTTGCAACACACGTGTCGGTAGAAAAACATGAGGATTCAACGCACCACATAGTTTAGGGATATAGAATAGCTACATTGTGGAGCTCTAGCCAAATTGCATGGTAAAGCCAAATTCAACTTTTTGTCAGATTTAGCTATAGCAACATTGTGTCTCGTTTGTCCTCACTTTTTCCCTCCCGATATTCCGAAGCCCTCACATGCGCTCGGAAGGGGGTCGTCTGGTCAAAGGCTTGGCCATTACGTGCGCCCTGACGCCTAAATTGGAAGTTTTTTTTTGTTATTTGGCCTTTTTAAGAGCGCATTTTCCCCTCTCTCGCTAACAGTTGTGTTTTTTTGCCCAAAAAGGTAGGGAATCTAGAGCAGCTTCTCTCTTCATTCATTGTTCCTTTTGCCCTCGTTTTCCCCAATCTGGTAGCAAATCTATAGCAGCAAAACAAACCAGCACCATAAATAAATTCAGTAAACAGAGCAGATGTAGATAAAGCAGCTAATATAGGTTATATAGTATGGTATTTAACGAGGTTCGACAATTAGGCTGCTTAGCAGCAGCAGCAGCTGACAGGTTCAACACAGAAAAGACAAAATAAGCTGCTTTATAGCAGCAGCAGCTGATTAGTGGCCCCTTGTGGCCTCTGCCTGGAGGGCATCTTCCTCCTCCCTCTGGCGCCTCATCCACTTCTTACTGCCCAGCCCCTTGACCTTGGGCGCCTTGGGTCTGATGGGGGCATGCGACCCTCCTTGATAGCCACCTTCTGGAGGTTGCGGAGGTGAAGACCGAGCGCCTAGTTCTTGGCCATGAAGCTGTGGACGTTCACGGACTTGCCGCAGGTCCTCACGTCCTCGGCATGCTTCACGAGGGAGTTGAAGTCCGTGGTGCGGAACCTCCTGGTAGGCCAGAAGGGGCAGCTTTACACGTCGTCGGCGAAGAAGTTGTTGTACTAGTTGGACTTTAGCCTCCTCAGCACATGACGAGTCTTGGTGTCCTTGGACTCGTCGTCGCTGCGGACGTCGCTGCTATCCTCCTATTGGAAAAAAACGGTAGAGTGCAATAAGGACATGATTGAGATACTTTGATTATCGGGATTGATTATTTGCATAGATTGACCGATTGAGATCTCTCGATTATTCCTCGAATCTCAAACCAAATCGAATACTGATCCCAACTACGAATAGGGGGATTCGTCGAAAATCAAGACTAACACAAGAGGATTAGCTACTGTAAAAATACGAACAACCGAGCCCTAATAACATACAATCTAGCATCCAACGATGGGAACAGGGGAAGAACAAGGGAAGGGGAGAAAACCCTAGTTACCTTCGACCATGGGTCGGCGATGCTGGTGTCGTAGGGGTTCTCCGGCCTTATGTAGACAACCTCCTCGTAGGGGTCCCAACTGAGCAGGATCTATCCGAGACTGGCAGGGTCCTCCTCGCCGGTGGCAACGGCGGATGCGGGGACAGGGACGGGGGTCTGTACGGGAACAGGGGGCTCCTCCCCGGCAGCCTTGGAGGCGCCGATGGCCACTATGCTGTTCTTCTCCATCGTCGGTGTGGTTGGGGTTTTGTTGGGCGTTTGCAGAAGGTGATGGGACAGTGGAGACAGTTGAGTGAGCGAGTGTGTGATGAGTGGGAGTAGGGAGGCCTCTATTAAAGGAGAAGGGAAGCGATGTTTCATTGCACTACTGTGCATCGCGTATGCTAATGCACCGTGCACGGTCACACGTGTCCGCTACCTTCCCGAGCACCGCGCACCCGTACCGTGAGTCACGTTTTTCCCTCGTGTCTAACCATGGCGATTCAGTTGTACTCAGTTTTTCCCTTGAGCGTAACACTAGCGGTTTTGTTCCATTTTTAAATCATTTTCTATTTTCTATTTGAATCCCTTTGTCACTCTTGCCCTTAGTTTTTAAGTTCTACTCAGTTTTTCCCTTGGTTTTTAAGCGCTACTCAGTTTTTCCCTTGGTTCTTAAGCACTACTATGTTTTCCCCTCTCTTTGTATCCATCTCTCGCACCTATGCTCATCTTCGCGGCTACGCTCTAATTGGTCGAGACAGTTGTCACATGGATTTTACCCACCCACCGTTGATCCTCTGTGATCTAGCGGACAGGATAACCCTTATATCTATCGGGGGCACCCCTCTATCCATGCAAAATAACGAGTATGCCACTGGAACTTTAACTCCATAAACAGATGAACATGAATATATTTTGAAGGGTACGAAAATAGAAATCCCCATAGTTTAAGGGTCTAGATACGGTAAGAGAACTAAATATTATTAGTGGTCGGGCCAGCATAGTGACGGTTGGTCAGCTAGAAGTTGATGATTCCTAAGTAAGGGGAGACTAGGCCGGTCTTGACATACTCCCTCAGGAATTTGCCATAAGCAGCATGCTTAGCCTTGGTCGCCGACTTGTGTTTACTAGCCGGGGTTTTAAAGATGCCAACCGCATGTGGAATCAAGCTGGCAATCCTCGGGTTGACTCCTTTCTTATAGAAAGGGCACATGAGCTCCCCAAGTCGAGTGTGGAAAGGGATTATCCTGCTCTTGAGCTTCTTCATGACATGGCGGCTCTTGTTGGCCCTGGTCTCCTTATTAGAGTCCATCTCACTTGAATCCACCTATAATGTATGGAATACAAACCGAAATGAGCAAAATAATAAATATATATTCCTTCCACCATTCCAAGTTACTTTCGATGCAATAACATGTCTATACAGGTTCAGCAGTTCATTACGACCGTCTCCCCAGCTCGCTCCTAAATTAATGTGGTTTGTGTTCTTGATAACTTATTAGTAATAAATAATGTGGATTCATTCAGAACAGACTAGATCTCTCCATGTACCAGTTCGTAAAATTGCATCTAATCATTACGACTAGATTTTTTTATGACGCCAGGATAGATTAAGCTCGAGGAGAAAATATGAAACATGTAGAAATAGATGTACCTCCGGGTACACGAGCGGAGCGTGTTCATCGAAATCCATGCCCTCATCACGGCCTCCGAAGTCGTCAGCACCGGCGAGCACATGGTCCCCCAAGGGGTTGAATTGCATGTCCTCCTCGCCTTGTGCTACGTGATGCTCCTCCAGATCTACCGCGTGAAGCACCACCCCCGGCGGTGATGCCCAGACACTCACCCCCATGAACTGGTTTCATGGAGAAGGTTCGTGCAAGTACGTTCAAGATTGTGGGGTTTTGCTAGATAGGGAAGAGAGAGTAATGGATGAGTGCGAATGGAGGACCCGATAGGCTGGGTTTTTGATGCGGAGACGTTTAGACCTCCTTGAGGGCCCCGGTAGGCAGCTCTTCCGGCTGTGGCTGCTGCGTGGAAGGTTCGTGTGGTGGGGGCCTGTCGGAAGTGATAGTGCAGGCGCGTTGCGTAGTAAAAATGGTATAGCCCGTGGGCCGTGGATGACCAGTTGTCATGCAGTAGACTTGTAGCCTTTGCAGACTAGATTAAACATGACATGACCACTTGACGACTTTTTCCATGGACGGCATCGTGTTCCTTCTTGTAGAAGTCTCGGTGAGGGAGACGTCTGTGCTGTCTCGCGTTGTCCTGTGAAGGGCACGACGTGTGCAACGAGCCTCGTTGGATCACATAGGATCAACGGTTGGTGCGCACGATCCGCGTGACAACCAATCAGGGCGTAGCAGACAGAGTGGGCACATGTTTGGGTTTCTACGAAACAGAGAGAGGGGGCAAAACTGGGTAGTATCAAAAAACCAAGTGCAAATCTGAGTAGTATAAAAATGGAAAGTGAGTATATTTTACAATGAAATATATCATGGCATACATCAAATTATGCCAAGATAGATCCACTAGAGTTCATTGCATGTGTGTTCTTTCCACAAACCACATATGTATCCACTAGAGTCATTGCATGTGTGTTCCTGTCATGAACCACATTTGGATCCACTAGTGTTCACTGCATGTGTGTTCTTTTCCACAAACCACATATGTATCCACTACCATAATTGCGTGTGTGTTCTTTTCACAAACCACACATGGATCAACCAATGTCATTGCATGTGTGTTCTTTCCACAAACCACATATGGATCCATCAATGTCATTGCATGTGTGTTATTTTCCACAAACCACATGGATCAACCAATGGCATTGCATGTGTGTTCTTTCCACAAACCACATATGGATCCACCAATGTCATTGCATGTGTGTTCTTTTCCACAAACCACATGGATAAACCAATGGCATTGCATCTGTGTTCTTTTCACAAACCACACATGGATCAACCAATGGCATTGCATGTGTGTTATTTTCACAAACCACACATGGATCCACCAGAGTCATTCATGTGTGTTCTTTCCACAAACAACACATGGATCAACCAGTGTCATTGCATGAGTATTCTTTCCACAAACCACATATGGATCCACTAGAGTCGTTGCATGTGTGTTCTTTGAACAAACCACATATGGACCCACTAGAGTCATTACATGTGTGTTCTTTTCACAAACCACACATGGATCCACCAGAGTCATTGCATGTGTGTTCTTTCCACAAACAACATATGGATCGACCAGTGTCATTGCATGTGTGTTCTTTCCACAAACCACACATGGATCAACTAGTGTCATTGCATGTGTGTTCTTTCCGGAAACCACATATGGATCAACTATTGGTCATTGCATGTGTGTTCTTTCAGAAACCACATATGGATCCACTAGAGTCATTGCATGTGTGTTCTTTTCACAAACCACATATGGACCCACTAGAGTCATTGCATGTGTGTTCTTTCCACAAACCACACATGGATCAACCAGTGTCATTGCATGTGTGTTCTTTCCACAAACCACACATGGATCAACCATTGGTCATTGCATGTGTGTTCTTTCCACAACCACACATGGATCAACCAGTGTCATTGCATGTGTGTTCTTTTCACAAACCACATATGGACCCACTAGAGTCATTGCATGTGTGTTCTTTTCACAAACCACACATGGATCCACTAGAGTCATGGCATGTGTGTTCTTTCCACAAACCACATATGGATCAACTAGTGGTCATTGCATGTGTGTTCTTTCCACAAAACACATATGGATCAACCAATGACATTGCATGTGTGTTCTTTCCACGAACCACATGTGGATCCACTAGAGTCATTGCACGTGTGTTCTTTTCACAAACCACATATGGACCCACTAAAGTCATTGCATGTGTGTTCTTATACTAAAACCAGCACTAGAGTCATTGCATGTGTGTTCTTTTCACAAACCACATATGGATCCACCAGTGTCATTGCATGTGTGTTCTTTCCACAAACCACATATGGATCAACCAGTGGTTATTGCATGTGTGTTCTTTCCACAAACCACATATGGATCCACTAGAGTCATTGCATGTGTGTTCTTTTCACAAACTACATATGGACCCACTAGAGTCATTGCATGTGTGTTTTCCACAAACCACACATGGATTAACCAATGGCATTGCATGTCTGTTATTGTCACAAACCACATGTGGATCAACCAATGTCACTCCATGTCTGTTCCTGTCATGAACCACATATGGACCCACTAGATTCATTGCATGTGTGTTCTTTTCGCAAATCACAATTGGATCAACCAGTGTTCACTGCATGTGTGTTCTTTCCACAAACCACATATGGATCCATCAATGTCCTCGCATGTGTGTTCTTTTCCACAAACAAAATGGATCAACCAATGGCATTGCATGTGTGTTCTTTCCACAAACCACATATGGATCCACCAATGTCATTGCATGTGTGTTCTTTTCCACAAACCACGTGGATTAACCAATGGCATTGCATGTGTGTTCTTTTCACAAACCACATATGGATCCACCAGTGTCATTGCATGTGTGTTCTTTCCACAAACCACATATGGATCAACAAGTGGTTATTGCATGTGTGTTCTTTCCACAAACCACATATGGATCCACTAGAGTCATTGCATGTGTGTTCTTTTCACAAACTACATATGGACCCACTAGAGTCATTGCATGTGTGTTTTCCACAAACCACACATGGATTAACCAATGGCGTTGCATGTCTGTTATTGTCACAAACCACATATGGATCAACCAATGTCACTCCATGTCTGTTCCTGTCATGAACCACATATGGACCCACTAGAGTCTTTGCATGTGTGTTCTTTACACAAATCACAATTGGATCAACCAGTGTTCACTGCATGTGTGTTCTTTCCACAAACCACATATGGATCCATCAATGTCATCGCATGTGTGTTCTTTTCCACAAACCACATGGATCAACCAATGGCATTGCATGTGTGTTCTTTCCACAAACCACATATGGATCCACCAATGTCATTGCATGTGTGTTCTTTTCCACAAACCACGTGGATTAACCAATGGCATTGGATGTGTGTTCTTTTCACAAACCACACATGGATCAACCAATGGCATTGCATGTGTGTTATTTTCACAAACCACACATGGATCCACCAGAGTCATTCATGTGTGTTCTTTCCACAAACCACACATGGATCAACCAGTGTCATTGCATGAGTATTCTTTCCACAACCACATATGGATCCACTAGAGTCGTTGCATGTGTGTTCTTTGAACAAACCACATATGGACCCACTAGAGTCATTACATGTGTGTTCTTTTCACAAACCACACATGGATCCACCAGAGTCATTGCATGTGTGTTCTTTCCACAAACAACAAATGGATCAACTAGTGTCATTGCATGTGTGTTCTTTCACAAACCACACATGGATCAACTAGTGTCATTGCATGTGTGTTCTTTCCGGAAACCACATATGGATCAACTATTGGTCATTGCATGTGTGTTCTTTCAGAAACAACATATGGATCCACTAGAGTCATTGCATGTGTGTTTATTTTCACAAACCACATATGGACCCACAAGAGTCTTGCATGTGTCTTCTTTCCACAAACCACATATGGATCGACCAGTGTCATTGCATGTGTGTTCTTTCCACAAACCACACATGGATAAA